>JACTAT010000059.1:111195-749645 GCA_014526335.1 Chrysaora quinquecirrha | reverse complement strand
CAGTATAGCAGCTTCTATGGCAGTTTAACGCTGCGTCTTTTCATTATAGCAGCTTGTATGGCCATTTAACGCCATGTCAGCAGCTTCTATGGCATTTTAACGACACGTCTTTACTGTATAGCAGCTTCTATGACATTTAAACACCATGTCTTTACAGTATACCAGCTTCTGTGGCGGCTTCACGCTGCCTCTACGCAGTATAGCAGCTTCTATGGTAGTTTAAGGCCGATTGCAGCTTTGATACGTCTTTTTCGCCTATCTTTGAAGTCTCTTTACGCAGCATGTTTCATTTGAATTTTGCTTTGCGCCAGGAGGTCAACACACACCTTCTTTTGATATGTTTACGATTCCTCTAACGTTGCTAGCCTTGTTATCAACGTAACATACCTGTTGAATATGTTCTTTCCTCTTGCTTTTTACTCCAGTAACAGATCTATCTTTTGTTTCAATTTAGCCACTCAATTTGCTATTAAGATGGGGTTCAAAGAAGAAGATTTGCATTCAAAAGAATCCATGTAAGAGATTTTCTAAATTTTAAGCATTGATTATCGGAGATTTACAAAAAGATGAAGGAAAATTTTCATGATACTGTTCTCCAGGAATTTTGAAAAGTATAACACTTCTTCTTTTTTTAACTCCCTAACAGAGAAATGTATGAAAATTGGAGAAGAAGCAAGTGTCAGCCCAATTTCTGGAAGGTAAAATAATATCTCCTTCCTTGAGATTTGTAGAATTTTACATCTTATCTATTCTCCACTGGACACCATGGAGTAAGGAAAACTTTAAAGGATAAGATTTTCGTTCAGTAAAGTAAAGGTGTCTACAACGTTTTCTTTCCAACAGAATGTTTATCCAGATCCAAGAACAACATGTGGTCCATATAAGCCAATAAAAGCGAGGTTTGTTGCTAGAGTCAACCTTTTACGATAGAACTAACGCCAAACGAGTTGATCGTAATCGCAAATGTCCTAAGGTCGACTGTGACCGACAGGAATCAGTTGTCAACTAACCACAGAAGTAGAACATGCCGAGCTGTGCGTACTATAGTTGCCTTCAAAAATTCAAAAAGGAATTAGTTGCTAACTAGTTGCCAGAGCGCTTATGTCGACCATGTTTCGACCTATCAGTTGCGATAGAGTAGCTCTAAAAAATCGCCGAATAGCAATCGGCAACTATTTCTGACTGTGCGCAATGTCGACACAAGCCTGGCTTAAGAGGCCTTCTTGGCTTCTGGTAGGCCATTGTGAACCTCAGATTTATCAGTTAAACTCCCGTTCTTTTAGACAAATTATGAGAGATAGTATGAATTTTAAAAAGTGCCAATTTTGCTTTTAAAGCTCGGTTGTTAAAGTTTGCAAGTACGCTTAGCTAGTATCATACCTCTTAGCATTGCGAATCTTCATTTTCGGATTCATCTTCTGCTACCTTAATCTCACTGACAAACGTACGGAAACGCACTTAATAAAGGCGAGTTAAAACGTTTTGTCATACAGTAATAATAACAGGGTCATTTACAGCACAGTTCCTGCTTCTTTCTTCATAGATATTATGACTTGATGTATTCATTGCAGTAATAATCCAACTGGAAGCGAGCAAAATATCCAAGTTGACTCTAATAACCATGACACTATAGGTAGGTTGTTACTCTCCGATCTTGCCACTACTTTTCTCGACTTTTCTGACTTTGTGAGACCAAGTTTGGTTGACCCCCAACACAGTCTTTTTTTGTACCTATATCTTTTGTTGCTTTATGAATGATATACAAATAGCACCATAGTTGCTTTTCCGCGTGTTTGCTTGTTGATTTTACCAAAGCATCTTGTTCAATCTTTTGTCTTTCTTGAGTACACGCTTTTTTCTTATAATAACACTTGGCTTCGATTTCATCCTGCCGGTTTCTTACTTTTGAAGTGATTTTTCACCAATTTATCACCCCCTATCTTTTTCAAAGACATGTTTAAAATGCATTCTGAGGCAATGGCTTCACGCTGGTTAACGTTTCTTGTGTTTATCTCAAGTTTTGGAGATAGCAAAAATTTCTGACCGAAATTTCAGCCTGGTGTTTCTTATAAAAGTTGTTCTTATAAGAAAAAAACCGTGTACCTCCATTCGTGAATTATGTTGCTTATTGTCATAGACATCTGGAGAAAAGAGAAACGTACCCACCCCAAAAGGAACATGCCCATTTATCTTTAAATCTGTTCTTTCCAGTAAAAAATGTTACTTGTAATGGCAAAAAGGCAATTTTTGACCAAAATTGCAGTATAACGTCTGTCCGTTTAAGTGCCCCTTGAATCTTGAAAAAGTGCGGTAATTTGCTCGCCAGCTTTGAAAAGTTTCCGAAGCTCTGCTTGTAATGAATTCAAGGGATACATAGAAGTCAAGAGAATCTTTCCTACCATACGATTTACAGCAATTGCAGCATCTCTTTGAAAATATTCTGAAAATATTGGTGTTTTCAATCAATTTTCAATCAGCGTTAAATGTCAATCAAATGTCAATCTTTTCACTCAGGAATGATAGCTGTTGATGCAAATGGGACCATTGCTGTTGGAGCGACTACAAATGGACTTAAATTCAAAGTACCTGGGTAAGATGCTATCACTGTCAGTTTTATAATAGAGTTCTGGTAATCTTTGAATCAGAACAGTCAGCTAGCTGCTCAGTGAGCCCCTGATATAAAGATGAATGCTGACATTTGAACTGATCGTTATTCACAGTTTGCAATCAAATTATTCATTAAGAGACGAATCAAGGTTTTATGTCGTAGTCCATTAGGCTAGTTGGAGACAAGTTGTTGAGCAGGTGGCTCATTTCATTATATAATACCTTTTCTCCAATGCCTTAATGCTTCATTTTTTTTGTCAAAAGTGTTTGTAGCTGCTAAAGTGACAACAACCGGTGATGAAGACTTTAGGCCTTGTTATAAGGCTTCTAACATGAATCTCTATCATAAAACACATCAGGCTATCCGCAGTTTGTCGTCAAATTGTATTTTTTTAATATTTAAGCTGAATATAGAGTTTCACAACTTTGATTGTTGTTATTTTTCTTCTTCCAATTAAGACGTGTTGGAGATACACCTATTCCTGGTGCAGGAGCATATGTTGATAATGACGTTGGGGCTGCTGCTGGTACAGGCGATGGGGATATCCTTGCAAGATTCCTTCCCAGGTTAGCTCTTTTCAGTCATTTCTTATGTAAAATTACCAGTTTCTTATTGTGCTAGTTTGTTCTTTTGTTGGTCTACTTGCTTACTTGTTTGCTTGTTAAGTTGTTTGCTTATACTGGCTTTCTTACCTTTTTGTTCGTTTGCTAGTTTATTTTTCTTGCCTTAAATTTTTTTGACTTCTTCTTTGTTTGTTGGAGTGCTTTCTTATTTTTTGCTTGTTTTGTTAGGTTCTTGGTAGTTTGTCTTTATGTTTGGTCTTATTTTACCATCTGCTTGCTCGTTTGTTTGTTTGTTTGTTTGTTTGTTTGTATTTTTGTTTTAAATGCTTTCTTGCTTTCTTGTATGTCATTAGTTTTCTTGCTTATTTTAATTTCTAATTGCTTCTTTGTTTGCCAGCTTGCTTACCTGTTTGTTGGGTTTGTCTGTGGTTCTTAATTGCTTTCTTGCTTGTAATATTTCCTGTCTACTTGTTTTTCGGTTATTTTGTTTGTTTTTGTTGGTTTGCTTTATATCTTTCTTACTTGATATTCTTCTTGTTTGCTTGCTTGTTATTTTCTGTTGTTTTGTTGTTTTGACTGCTTTATCGCATTCTTACTTGGTTATTTTTTATTTGCTTATTTTTTGCTTTTCTTGTTGGTTGCTTGCTTGTTATTGTCTGTTGTTTTGTTATTTTACTGATGTACATACTGAATGCTGATTTACTTGTTGTATTGTTTTACTGTAAATCTTACCCTGATTTTGTCAAATAAACTGTTTATCGTCTTTATTCGACTGTTGACGTCAATATTGTCAAAGGGATACTGCAATAATTCTAATCTTTTTATCTTCTGTTTCTTTATTCGAAGTCTGTGATTTCCTTCAAATGCTTTGCGCTAATTTTAAAATAGAAATTTCTGTTAGCTTTCAGGCTGTTGAAAATATGAGAAATGGCATGTCTCCTGCAGAAGCATCAGAAGATGCACTTCGAAGAATTATTAAATACAACCCTAAATTTCAAGGAGCCCTTGTTGCTGCAACAAAAGCTGGCGAATTCGGTAATTAATTGATTTACAAACATGAGTATATAGCCAGCTTTTCTAAGGAATTTCGATTTGTCGTGTGAATCAATCACTTCTTTTCTTACAATGAATTGTAACACAATTCTTCTCGTGTGATGCGAGTCTAAAACTCACGCAGTTACTCATCAGTCAGCCCAGCTCCGATGGTCGTATGATTAGCACTTGTGCTTCTCACGCAATAAACCCCGGTTCGATTCTCACACATGTCACTGATGAGCTCCAATAAGAGCGAAGGCATTTGAGAATGGGGCGGCTGATGCAATTATTCATATAGTCCGAATACGAATTTGTGCTCATGCGATATGAGCCTAACTGCACGCGTTTCGGTACCTTAGACCAGGTACCAACCTTACATAGTAATTCTTACAATGGCATTGCGTCTACTTAGCTATGAACCTAAAGTACATCGGAGTAAACTTATATTCGTGGACTTCTTAATACTTAGGTCTGTCTATGATTTCTGAAAAGCATCTCTTCTCTGCATTGAAATCTTTTTTCCACTTTTGTTTAGGTGCAGCTAGTCATGGTTGGGATTACTTCAAGTATTGTGTCATAAATCCAACTCTGGGTGAAGTTGCAATAATTCCAGTCAAACCAATTGAACGTTGAACTCTAATTAAAGACTCTTTAGCCAGAGATATATAACATCAAGTTCTGTAATGAAAACTAATTTTAAAAGTAGTTCATGATTCAATATTGTGTTTGGTAATTTATACAATACTTTGCAGTGTCTCTCATTCCGTTACATAACCAAAACTCGGCCTAAATCAAGGGTTTTGAAAATTCCCTTTTTTCTCCAAAAATGGTTCAGCCTCTATCGGGTAACTTAAGTAAAGACTTTTACCATCATATTTGGTCCAATTACGGAAAAAATTAGCCTTGAAAAATCAACCTTGCTAAATGGCCAAAAAAAGACAAAATCAAGGGTTTTGAAAACTCTGTTTTTTCTCCAGAAATATTTATAAACGGCTATTAAATACACCCTAAATAGACTCTAGGGGGGAAATAAAGTCTTTTTCTATCATATTAAACCCAATTAGCGCGAAAAATTCACCCTGAAAAAATCGACAAAAAGGTAAGTCTATAGCCTTACTAAATGGCCAAAAATAGGGCAAAATCAAGGGTTTTGAAAACTCTGTTTTTTCTCCAAAAATATTTATTAAAGGCTATTAAATACCCCCTGAATAGACTCTAGGGGGAAAATAAAGTCTTTTTCTATCATACTCAGTCCAATTAGGGTGAAAAAATTACCCTAAAAAAATCGACAAAAAGGCAAGCCTATAGCCTTACTTTTTGGTAAGAAATGGGAAAAATCAGAGGTTTTTAAAAATGTTTTTTCTCCAGAAATATTCATGAAAACCTACTAAATGACCCTGAATAGACTCTAGGGGAAAATAAAGTCTTTTTCTATCATATTCAGTCAAATTAGGAGAAAAATTACCCTAAAAAATCGACAAAAGGCAAGTCTATAGCCTTACTTTTTGGTCAAAATCGGGCAAAATCAGGGTTTTCAAAATGTTTTTTCTCCAGAAATATTCATGAAACCTACTAAATGACCTCTGAATAGACTCTAGGGAAAAATAAAGTCTTTTTCTATCATATTCAGTCCAATTAGGGAGAAAAATTACCTAAAAAATCGACAAAAGGCAAGTCTATAGCCTTACTTTTTGTCAAAAATCGGCAAAATCAAAGGTTTTCAAAATGTTTTTTCTCCAGAAATATTCATGAAAACCTACTAAATACCCCTGAATAGACTCTAGGGAAAAATAAAGTCTTTTTCTATCATATTCAGTCCAATTAGAGAGAAAAATTACCTAAAAAATCGACAAAAGGCAAGTCTATAGCCTTACTTTTTGTCAAAATCGGGCAAAATCAGGGGTTCTCAAAATGTTTTTTCTCCAGAAATATTCATGAAAACCTACTAAATGACCCCTGAATAGACTCTAGGGGGAAAATAAAGTCTTTTTCTATCATATTCAGTCCAATTAGGGAGAAAAATGTACCCTAAAAAAATCCATAAAAAGGCAAGTCTATAGCCTTACTTTTTTGTCAAAAATCGGGCAAAATCAGTGATTTTCAAAAATGTTTTTTTTTCTCCAGATATATTCATGAAAACCTACTAAATGACCCCTGAATAGACTCTAGGGGAAAAATAAAGTCTTTTTCTATCATATTCAGTCCAATTAGGGAGAAAAATTACCTAAAAAATCGACAAAAGGCAAGTCTATAGCCTTACTTTTTTGTCAAAGATCAGGCAAAATCAGGGGTTTTCAAAAATGTTTTTTCTCTCCAGATATATTCATGAAAACCTACTAAATGACCCCTGAATAGACTTTAGGGGAAAAATAAAGTCTTTTTCTATCATATTCAGTCCAATTAGGGAGAAAAATTACCTAAAAAATCGACAAAAGGCAAGTCTATAGCCTTACTTTTTGTCAAAAATCGGGCAAAATCAGGGGTCTTCAAAAATGTTTTTTTTCTCCAGAAATATTCATGAAAGCCTACTAAATACCCTCTGAATAGACTTTAGGGGAAAAATAAAGTCATTCTCTATCATATTCAGTCCAATTAGGGAGAAAAAATTACCCTAAAAAAATCGACAAAAAGGCAACTCTATAGCCTTACTTTTTTGTCAAAAATCAGGCAAAATCAAGGGTCTTCAAAAATGTTTTTTTTCTCCTGAAATATTTATGATAACCCACTAAATACCCCCTGAATAGACTCTAGGGGAAAAATAAAGTCTTTTTCTATCATATTCAGTCCAATTAGGGAGAAAAAATTACCCTAAAAAAATCGACAAAAAGGCAAGTCTATAGCCTTACTTTTTTGTCAAAAATCGGGCAAAATCAGGGGTTTTCAAAAATGTTTTTTTCTCCAGAAATATTCATGAAAACCTACTAAATGACCCCTGAATAGACTCTAGGGGAAAAATAAAGTCTTTTCTATCATATTCAGTCCAATTAAGGAGAAAAATTACCCTAAAAAAGTCGACAAAAGGCAAGTCTATAGCCTTACTTTTTGTCAAAATTGGGCAAAATCAGTGGTTTTCAAAATGTTTTTTTCTCCAGAAATATTTATGAAAACCTACTAAATGACCCCTGAATAGACTCTAGGGGAAAATAAAGTCTTTTCTATCATATTCAGTCCAATTAGGGAGAAAAATTACCCTTAAAAATCGACAAAAAGGCAAGTCTATAGCCTTACTTTTTTGTCAAAAATCGGGCAAAATCAGTGGTTTTCAAAATGTTTTTTTCTCCAGATATATTCATGAAAACCTACTAAATGACCCTGAATAGACTCTAGGGGAAAAATAAAGTCTTTTTCTATCATATTCAGTCCAATTAGGGAGAAAAAATTACCCTAAAAAATCGACAAAAGGCAAGTCTATAGCCTTACTTTTTGTCAAAAATCGGGCAAAATCAGGGTTTTCAAAATGTTTTTTCTCCAGAAATATTCATGAAAACCTACTAAATGACCCTGAATAGACTCTAGGGGAAAATAAAGTCTTTTTCTATCATATTCAGTCCAATTAGGGAGAAAAAATTACCCTAAAAAAATCGACAAAAAGGCAAGTCTATAGCCTTACTTTTTGTCAAAAATCAGGCAAAATCAGGGGTTTTCAAAATGTTTTTTTCTCCAGAAATATTCATGAAAACCTACTAAATGTCCCTGAATAGACTCTAGGGGAAAATAAAGTCTTTTTCTATCATATTCAGTCCAATTAGGGAGAAAAAATTACCTAAAAAATCGACAAAAAGGCAAGTCTATAGCCTTACTTTTTTGTCAAAAATCGGGCAAAATCAGGGGTTTTCAAAAATGTTTTTTTTCTCCAGAAATATTCATGAAAACCTACTAAATGACCCTGAATAGACTCTAGGGGAAAAATAAAGTCTTTTCTATCATATTCAGTCCAATTAGGGAGAAAAAATTACCTAAAAAATCGACAAAAAGGCAAGTCTATAGCCTTACTTTTTCGTCAAAAATCGGGCAAAATCAGGGGTTTTCAAAATGTTTTTTTCTCCAGATATATTCATCGAAACCTACTAAATGACCCCTGAATAGACTCTAGGGGAAAAATAAAGTCTTTTTCTATCATATTCAGTCCAATTAGGGAGAAAAAATTACCCTTAAAAAAATCGACAAAAAGGCAAGTCTATAGCCTTACTTTTTTGTCAAAAATCGGGCAAAATCAGGGGTTTCAAAAATGTTTTTTTTCTCCAGAAATATTCATGAAAACCTACAAAATGACCCCTGAATAGACTCTAGGGGAATAATAAAGTCTTTTTCTATCATATTCAGACCAATTAGGGAGAAAAAATTACCCTAAAAAAATTGACAAAAGGCAAGTCTATAGCCTTACTTTTTTGTCAAAAATCAGGCAAAATCAGGGGTTTTCAAAAATGTTTTTTTTCTCCAGAAATATTCATGAAAACCTACTAAATGACCCCTGAATAGACTCTAGGGAAAATAAAGTCTTTTTCTATCATATTCAGTCCAATTAGGGAGAAAAATTACCTAAAAAATCGACAAAAGGCAAGTCTATAGCCTTACTTTTTGTCAAAAATCGGGCAAAATCAGGGTCTTCAAAATGTTCTTTTCTCCAGAAATATTCATGAAAACAAGTCTATAGCCTTACTTTTTGTCAAAAGTCGGGCAAAATCAGGGGTTTTCAAAAATGTTTTTTTTCTCCAGAAATATTCATGAAAACCTACTAAATACCCTCTGAATAGACTCTAGGGGAAAAATAAAGTCATTTTCTATCATATTCAGTCCAATTAGGGAGAAAAAATTACCCTAAAAAATCGACAAAAAGGCAAGTCTATAGCCTTACTTTTTTGTCAAAAATCGGGCAAAATCAGGGGTTTTCAAAATGTTTTTTTCTCCAGAAATATTCATGAAAACCTACTAAATGACCCCTGAATAGACTCTAGGGGAAAAATAAAGTCTTTTTCTATCATATTCAGTCCAATTAGGGAGAAAAATTTACCCTAAAAAAATCGACAAAAAGGCAAGTCTATAGCCTTACTCTTTTGTCAAAAATCGGGTAAAATCAGAGGTTTTCAAAAATGTTTTTTTTCTCCAGAAATATTCATGAAAACCTACTAAATGACCCCTGAATAGACTCTTGGGAGAAAATAAAGTCTTTTTCTATCGTATTTAGTCCAATTAGGGAGAAAAAATTACCCTTAAAAAATCGACAAAAAGGCAAGTCTATAGCCTTACTTTTTTGTCAAAAATCGGGCAAAATCAGTGGTTTTCAAAAGTGTTTTTTTTCTCCAGAAATATTCATGAAAACCTACTAAATACCCCCTGAATAGACTCTAGGGGAAAAATAAAGTCATTTTCTATCATATTCAGTCCAATTAGGGAGAAAAAATTACCCTAAAAATATCGACAAAAAGGCAAGTCTATAGCCTTACTTTTTTGTCAAAAATCGGGCAAAATCAGGGGTTTTCAAAAATGTTTTTTTTCTCCAGAAATATTCATGAAAACCTACTAAATGACCCCTGAATAGACTCTAGGGGAAAAATAAAGTCTTTTTCTATCATATTCAGTCCAATTAGGGAGAAAAAATTACCCTAAAAAAATCGACAAAAAGGCAAGTCTATAGCCTTACTTTTTTGTCAAAAATTGGGCAAAATCAGTGGTTTTCAAAAATGTTTTTTTTTCTCCAGAAATATTCATGAAAACCTACTAAATACCCCCTGAATAGACTCTAGGGAAAAATAAAGTCTTTTTCTATCATATTCAGTCCAATTAGGGAGAAAAAATTACCCTAAAAAAATCGACAAAAAGGCAAGTCTATAGCCTTACTTTTTGTCAAAAATCGGGCAAAATCAGGGGTTTTCAAAAATGTTTTTTTCTCCAGAAATATTCATGAAAACCTACTAAATGACCCTGAATAGACTCTAGGGAAAAATAAAGTCTTTTCTATCATATTCAGTCCAATTAGGGAGAAAAATTACCCTAAAAAATCGACAAAAGGCAAGTCTATAGCCTTACTTTTTGTCAAAAATCGGGCAAAATCAGTGGTTTTCAAAATGTTTTTTTCTCCAGATATATTCATGAAAACCTACTAAATGACCCTGAATAGACTCTAGGGAAAAATAAAGTCTTTTTCTATCATATTCAGTCCAATTAGGGAGAAAAATTATCCTAAAAAATCGACAAAAGGCAAGTCTATAGCCTTACTTTTTGTCAAAAATCGGGCAAAATCAGGGGTTTTCAAAATGTTTTTTCTCCAGAAATATTCATGAAAACCTACTAAATACCCCTGAATAGACTCTAGGGGGAAAATAAAGTCTTTTTCTATCATATTCAGTCCAATTAAGGAGAAAAAATTACCCTAAAAAAATCGACAAAAAGGCAAGTCTATAGCCTTACTTTTTGTCAAAAATCAGGCAAAATCAGGGGTTTTCAAAATGTTTTTTCTCCAGAAATATTCATGAAAACCTACTAAATACCCCTGAATAGACTCTAGGGAAAAATAAAGTCTTTTTCTATCATATTCAGTCCAATTAGGGAGAAAAAATTACCCTAAAAAAATCGACAAAAAGGCAAGTCTATAGCCTCACTTTTTCGTCAAAAATCGGGCAAAATCAGGGGTTTTCAAAAATATTTTTTTTCTCCAGAAATATTCATGAAAACCTACTAAATGACCCTGAATAGACTCTAGGGAAAAATAAAGTCTTTTTCTATCATATTCAGTCCAATTAGGGAGAAAAATTACCCTAAAAAATCGACAAAAGGCAAGTCTATAGCCTTACTTTTTGTCAAAAATCGGACAAAATCAGGGGTTTTCAAAATGTTTTTTTCTCCAGAAATATTTATGAAAACCTACTAAATACCCCTGAATAGACTCTAGGGAAAAATAAAGTCTTTTCTATCATATTCAGTCCAATTAGGGAGAAAAATTACCCTGAAAAATCGACAAAAGGCAAGTCTATAGCCTTACTTTTTGTCAAAATTGGGCAAAATCAGTGGTTTTCAAAATGTTTTTTTCTCCAGAAATATTTATGAAAACCTACTAAATACCCCTGAATAGACTCTAGGGAAAAATAAAGTCTTTTTCTATCATATTCAGTCCAATTAGGGAGAAAAATTACCTAAAAAATCGACAAAAGGCAAGTCTATAGCCTTACTTTTTGTCAAAAATCGGGCAAAATCAGGGGTTTTCAAAATGTTTTTTTCTCCAGAAATATTCATGAAAACCTACTAAATGACCCCTGAATAGACTCTAGGGAAAAATAAAGTCTTTTCTATCATATTCAGTCCAATTAGGGAGAAAAATTACCCTAAAAATCGACAAAAGGCAAGTCTATAGCCTTACTTTTTGTCAAAAATCGGGCAAAATCAGGGTTTTCAAAATGTTTTTTTCTCCAGAAATATTCATGAAAACCTACTAAATACCCCTGAATAGACTCTAGGGAAAAATAAAGTCTTTTTCTATCATATTCAGTCCAATTAGGGAGAAAAATTACCTAAAAAATCGACAAAAGGCAAGTCTATAGCCTTACTTTTTGTCAAAAATTGGGCAAAATCAGGGGTTTTCAAAATGTTTTTTCTCCAGAAATATTTATGAAAACCTACTAAATACCCCTGAATAGACTCTAGGGAAAAATAAAGTCTTTTTCTATCATATTCAGTCCAATTAGGGAGAAAAATTACCCTAAAAAATCGACAAAAGGCAAGTCTATAGCCTTACTTTTTGTCAAAAATCGGGCAAAATCAGTGGTTTTCAAAATGTTTTTTCTCCAGAAATATTCATGAAAACCTACTAAATGACCCCTGAATAGACTCTAGGGAAAAATAAAGTCTTTTTCTATCATATTCAGTCCAATTAGGGAGAAAAAATTACCCTAAAAAAATCGACAAAAGGCAAGTCTATAGCCTTACTTTTTGTCAAAAATCGGGCAAAATCAGGGTTTTCAAAATCCTTTTTTCTTAAGAAATATTCATGAAAACCTACTAAATACCCCCTGAATAGACTCTAGGGAAAAATAAAGTCTTTTTCTATCATATTCAGTCCAATTAGGGAGAAAAAATTACCCTAAAAAAATCGACAAAAGGCAAGTCTATAGCCTTACTTTTTTGTCAAAAATCGGGCAAAATCAGGGGTTTTCAAAAATGTTTTTTTCTCCAGAAATATTCATGAAAACCTACTAAATGACCCCTGAATAGACTCTAGGGGAAAAATAAAGTCTTTTTCTATCATATTCAGTCCAATTAGGGAGAAAAAATTACCCTAAAAAATCGAGAAAAGGGCAAGTCTATAGCCTTAGTTTTTTGTCAAAAATCGGGAAAAATCAGGGGTTTTCAAAAATGTTTTTTTCTCCAGAAATATTTATGAAAACCTACTAAATACCCCCTGAATAGACTCTAGGGAAAAATAAAGTCTTTTTCTATCATATTCAGTCCAATTAGGGAGAAAAAATTACCCTAAAAAAATCGACAAAAAGGCAAGTCTATAGCCTTACTTTTTTGTCAAAAATCGGGCAAAATCAGGGGTTTTCAAAAATGTTTTTTTTCTCCAGAAATATTTATGAAAACCTACTAAATACCCCCTGAATAGACTCTAGGGGAAAAATAAAGTCTTTTTCTATCATATTCAGTCCAATTAGGGAGAAAAAATTACCCTAAAAAAATCGACAAAAAGGCAAGTCTATAGCCTTACTTTTTGTCAAAAATCGGGCAAAATCAGTGGTTTTCAAAATGTTTTTTCTCCAGAAATATTCATGAAAACCTACTAAATGACCCCTGAATAGACTCTAGGGGAAAAATAAAGTCTTTATCTATCATATTCAGTCCAATTAGGGAGAAAAAATTACCCTAAAAAAATCGACAAAAGGCAAGTCTATAGCCTTACTTTTTTGTCAAAAATCGGGCAAAATCAGGGGTTTTCAAAAATGTTTTTTTTCTCCAGAAATATTCATGAAAACCTACTAAATTCCCCTGAATAGACTCTAGGGGAAAATAAAGTCTTTTCTATCATATTCAGTCCAATTAAGGAGAAAAATTACCCTAAAAAATCGACAAAAGGCAAGTCTATAGCCTTACTTTTTGTCAAAAATCAGGCAAAATCAGGGGTTTTCAAAATGTTTTTTCTCCAGAAATATTTATGAAAACCTACTAAATACCCCTGAATAGACTCTAGGGGAAAATAAAGTCTTTTCTATCATATTCAGTCCAATTAAGGAGAAAAATTACCTAAAAAATCGACAAAAGGCAAGTCTATAGCCTTACTTTTTGTCAAAAATTGGGCAAAATCAGTGGTTTTCAAAATGTTTTTTTCTCCAGAAATATTTATGAAAACCTACTAAATACCCCGTGAATAGACTCTAGGGGGAAAATAAAGTCTTTTTCTATCATATTCAGTCCAATTAAGGAGAAAAAATTACCCTAAAAAAATCGACAAAAAGGCAAGTCTATAGCCTTACTTTTTTGTCAAAAATTGGGCAAAATCAGTGGTTTTCAAAAATGTTTTTTTCTCCAGAAATATTTATGAAAACCTACTAAATACCCCGTGAATAGACTCTAGGGGAAAATAAAGTCTTTTTCTATCATATTCAGTCCAATTAAGGAGAAAAAATTACCCTAAAAAAATCGACAAAAAGGCAAGTCTATAGCCTTACTTTTTTGTCAAAAATTGGGCAAAATCAGTGGTTTTCAAAAATGTTTTTTTTCTCCAGAAATATTTATGAAAACCTACTAAATACCCCGTGAATAGACTCTAGGGGGAAAATAAAGTCTTTTTCTATCATATTCAGTCCAATTAAGGAGAAAAATTACCTAAAAAATCGACAAAAAGGCAAGTCTATAGCCTTACTTTTTGTCAAAAATTGGGCAAAATCAGTGGTTTTCAAAATGTTTTTTCTCCAGAAATATTTCTGAAAACCTACTAAATACCCCTGAATAGACTCTAGGGGGAAAATAAAGTCTTTTTCTATCATATTCAGTCTAATTAAGGAGAAAAAATTACCCTAAAAAAATCGACAAAAAGGCAAGTCTATAGTCTTACTTTTTTGTCAAAAAATTGGGCAAAATTAGTGGTTTTCAAAAATGTTTTTTTCTCCAGAAATATTTATGAAAACCTACTAAATACCCCGTGAATAGACTCTAGGGGGAAAATAAAGTCTTTTTCTATCATATTCAGTCTAATTAAGGAGAAAAAATTACCCTAAAAAAATCGACAAAAAGGCAAGTCTATAGTCTTACTTTTTTGTCAAAAATCAAAATAGTGGTTTTCAAAATGTCTCCAGAAATATTTATGAAAACCTACTAAATACCCCGTGAATAGACTCTAGGGGGAAAATAAAGTCTTTTTCTATCATATTCAGTCCAATTAAGGAGAAAAAATTACCCTAAAAATTCGACAAAAAGGCAAGTCTATAGCCTTACTTTTTTGTCAAAAATTGGGCAAAATCAGTGGTTTTCAAAAATGTTTTTTTTCTCCAGAAATATTCATGAAAACCTACTAAATGACCCCTGAATAGACTCTAGGGGAAAAATAAAGTCTTTTTCTATCATATTCAGTCCAATTAGGGAGAAAAAATTACCCTAAAAAAATCGACAAAAAGGCAAGTCTATAGCCTTACTTTTTTGTCAAAAATCGGGCAAAATCAGGGGTTTTCAAAAATGTTTTTTTTCTCCAGAAATATTCATGAAAACCTACTAAATTCCCCCTGAATAGACTCTAGAGGGAAAATAAAGTCTTTTTCTATCATATTCAGTCTAATTAAGGAGAAAAAATTACCCTAAAAAAATCGACAAAAAGGCAAGTCTATAGCCTTACTTTTTTGTCAAAAATCAGGCAAAATCAGGGGTTTTCAAAAATGTTTTTTTTCTCCAGAAATATTTCTGAAAACCTACTAAATACCCCGTGAATAGACTCTAGGGGGAAAATAAAGTCTTTTTCTATCATATTCAGTCCAATTAAGGAGAAAAAATTACCCTAAAAAATCGACAAAAAGGCAAGTCTATAGCCTTACTTTTTTGTCAAAAATCAGGCAAAATCAGGGTTTTCAACAATGTTTCTTTTCTCCAGAAATATTTATGAAAACCTACTAAATACCCCGTGAATAGACTCTAGGGAGAAAATAAAGTCTTTTTCTATCATATTCAGTCCAATTAGGGCGAAAAAATTACCTTAAAAAAATCGACAAAAGGCAAGTCTATAGCCTTACTTTTTGTCAAAATCGGCAAAATCAGTGGTTTTCAAAATGTTTTTTTCTCCAGAAATATTCATGAAAACCTACTAAATGACCTCTGAATAGACTCTAGGGGAAAAATACAGTCTTTTTCTATCATATTCAGTCTAATTAAGGAGAAAAAATTACCCTAAAAAAATCGACAAAAAGGCAAGTCTATAGCCTTACTTTTTTGTCAAAAATCAGGCAAAATCAGGGTTTTCAAAATGTTTTTTCTCCAGAAATATTTATGAAAACCTACTAGGGATCGTATTAGGCAAATTCAGTACAGCATAATAAATATTAAAGACACATTTGCTTTAGATTCTCATTTGCCACCAACTTCTTGGTGGCCAACCCGCCTACTACGATCCAATAAGTGATTAATAGTAATTGTTTTCGAGTTCAACAATATCATCTTATGTAAACAGTGTTCTGATATGCGTTAATTTGCAAGAGACATCATCGGCCAGCTTGATTCTCATTGGTTGTTCGGACCAGATCTTCCCAGGACTGCTACCTTTACGACCATTACGACCTTTCGTCCTTCAAAGAAGATGCTGCTGTCTTCATTGATTGTCTTCTGACAACGGTTGCTAGCAGTGACTTTTCGAAAGCATTCATCTTTTCTGTCTTCAAGGATAATTGACGATAATTTCTTCGCTTTCAACTTAAAGAAAAGGGGTAATGACTTAGCATTTCATTCGTGTGTGCAAGAACATGAAATTTCTATACGTGGGTTACACCCGCTTGCTACTATCAGACCATATTTATCATACAGTTATTCGTAAGTATTGTATACGCAACGATAGTGATGTTTGTGGGAAAATTCGCAGACGATTACATATGTTTCGTGCGCTTCATTGGTGTAGCTACATTTGCTTCATACGCTTCATGCGCTTATCAGCGTGCATATGTTTACATATACGCTCAAGAGATTAGCTACATACGCTCATGAGATTACATACGCTTCATACGAGCTCATGAGCTTACATACGCTTACATAAGCCTGTGGGCCTACATACGCTTCATACGCTTACATACGCTGATATGTTTACATACGCTTATAAGATTACATACGCTTCATCGCGTACGTACGCTCATATGTTTACATACGCTCATGAGCTTACATACGCTTCATACGCTTACATACGCTGATATGTTTACATACGCTCATAAGATTACATACGCTTCATCGCTTACTTACGCTCATATGTTTACATACGCTCATGAGCTTACATACGCTTCATACGCTTACATACGCTGATATGTTTACATACGCTCATAAGATTACATACGCTTCATCGCTTACTTACGCTCATATGTTTACATACGCTCATGAGCTTACATACGCTTCATACGCTTACATACGCTCATGAGCTTACATACGCTTCATACGCTTACATACGCTGATATGTTTACATACGCTCATAAGATTACATACGCTTCATACGAGCTCATGAGCTTACATACGCTTACATAAGCCTGTGGGCCTACATACGCTTCATACGCTTACATACGCTGATATGTTTACATACGCTTATAAGATTACATACGCTTCATCGCGTACGTACGCTCATATGTTTACATACGCTCATGAGCTTACATACGCTTCATACGCTTACATACGCTGATATGTTTACATACGCTCATAAGATTACATACGCTTCATCGCTTACTTACGCTGATATGTTTACATACGCTCATAAGATTACATACGCTTCATCGCTTACGTACGCTCATATGTTTACATACATGAGATTACATACATGATACGCTCATGAGCTTACATACGCTTCATATGGACACCTATGCATACATACGCTCGTTTATGTGCCTAAAGACAGGACATTAAACGGAACTACCGTGGTGGAGAAACGCGGATTCCATTTTTCCTGGAACATCGGGACCTTGTTGCGAAACTTTCGCTTTCTCGCCTCAGTAGGGGTATTTCGTTTGCTAGTTGTCATTCAACATTTAAGCTGACTCAGTTGTTAATGACTTAGTAGGGTGTATTATTTCATTATAACGCTCTTTGGTCTTCCAAGCCAGTAAACAAGCAATAAGTACGAACGGTTGATAGTACTGGGATTCGTAAGTTGGGGAAAGTCCTTAGGATCACAACTGAACATGATACGATTTACCCGATCATTGCAATTTCATAAGAAGTTGATGACCTTTGGCCTTCTAAAATATGATGATTTTTTTTGTTGTTGTTGACCTTTTGATAGGGATTTTAAGCATTCTACCATTCTTCAAACTTCGAGCATGGTATCTGGTGAAACTTCGGTATAATGACGAGTTCTTGCCTTAGACTATGGTATTTTTGTGCGCATTTTTTCTTGTATATTTACAGTGATCCTAGGAAGATTAATCACTTGATGCAAATTAGGTGCCTCTCGATCCTGAGAGTGTGTGCTTCTCGAATATGGACTTGTTTAGACTGCATTGATAACTCCAATCGACTTTTAGAAGAAAACCCCACCCGATCCTGAAGGGGAGTCATGCAAGGCTTGTATATTCGCCTTACCACAATCGTTGAATGCATAGTACCTTTGACTTCAATAACTTAATAAATTGCGGTCATTCATACATTGTACATTCGCCTTGCCACAAGCATCCACATTGTACCTTCGCCTTCTACAAAGCTTCAACTTTGCATAACACAGTGAGTACAGCAATAGTATAGCAATTGTATAGCAATGGTTTAGCAATAGTGTAGCAATAGTACAGCAATAGTATAGCAATAGTGCCGCAATAGTACAGCAATAGTACAGCAATAGTATAGCAATAGTTCAGCAATAGTATAGCAATATTAAAGCAATAGTATAGCAATAGTACAGCAATAGTATAGCAATAGTACAGCAATAGTACAGCAATAGTATAGCAATAGTACAGCAATAGTATAGCAATAGTATGGCGATAGGACAGCAATAGTATAGCAATAGTAGCTATAGCAATAGTACAGCAATAGTATAGCAATAGTACAGCAATAGTACAGCAATAGTATCGCAGTGGTACATCAATAGTATAGCAATAGTATAGCAATAAATATCAAGTGGCTCATTCATACATTGTACATTCGCCTTGCCACAAGCATCCACATTGTGCCTTCGCCTTCAATAAAGCTTCAACTTGCATAACACAGCGAGTACAGCAATAATATAGCAATAGCATAGCAATATATGTCAAGTGGCTCATTCAAACATTGTACATTCGCCTTGCCACAAGCATCCACATTGTACCTTCGCCTTCAATAAAGCTTCAACTTGCATAACTCAGTGTGTATAGCTACCAAAGCACTATACAATATATATCAAGTGGCTCATTCATACCTTGCACACTGGCCCAGGCACAAGTATCCACATTGTGCCTTTGCCTTCAGTAATGCTTCAACTTTGCACAAGACAGTGAGTACAGCAATGGTATAGCAATAGTATAGCAATATATATCAATTGGCTCATTCATACATTGTACATTCGCCTTGCCACAAGCATCCACGTTGTACCTTCACCTTCAATAAAGTTTCAACTTGCATAGTACAATGGGTATAGCTACCCAAAGCAATACACAATATATATCAAGTGGCTCATTCATACATTGTACATTCGCCTTGCCACAAGCATCCACATTGTACCTTCGCCTTCAGCAAAGCTTCAAATTTGCGCAACACAGTGAGTACAGCTACCCAAAGCAATATACAATATATATAAGTGGCTCATTCATACATTGTACATTCGCCTTGCCACAAGCATCCACATTGTACCTCCGCCTTTCTATCATATTCAGTCCAATTAGGGAGAAAAATTACCCTAAAAAATCGACAAAAGGCAAGTCTATAGCCTTACTTTTTGTCAAAAATCGGGCAAAATCAGGGGTTTTCAAAATGTTTTTTCTCCAGAAATATTCATGAAAACCTACTAAATACCCCTGAATAGACTCTAGGGGAAAATAAAGTCTTTTTCTATCATATTCAGTCCAATTAGGGAGAAAAATTACCTAAAAAATCGACAAAAGGCAAGTCTATAGCCTTACTTTTTGTCAAAAATCGGGCAAAATCAGGGGTTTTCAAAATGTTTTTTTCTCCAGAAATATTCATGAAAACCTACTAAATACCCCTGAATAGACTCTAGGGGAAAATAAAGTCTTTTTCTATCATATTCAGTCCAATTAGGGAGAAAAATTACCCTAAAAAATCGACAAAAGGCAAGTCTATAGCCTTACTTTTTGTCAAAAATCGGCAAAATCAGGGGTTTTCAAAATGTTTTTTCTCCAGAAATATTCATGAAAACCTACTAAATACCCCTGAATAGACTCTAGGGGAAAATAAAGTCTTTTTCTATCATATTCAGTCCAATTAGGGAGAAAAATTACCCTAAAAAATCGACAAAAGGCAAGTCTATAGCCTTACTTTTTGTCAAAAATCGGGCAAAATCAGGGGTTTTCAAAATGTTTTTTCTCCAGAAATATTCATGAAAACCTACTAAATACCCCTGAATAGACTCTAGGGGAAAATAAAGTCTTTTTCTATCATATTCAGTCCAATTAGGGAGAAAAATTACCCTAAAAAATCGACAAAAGGCAAGTCTATAGCCTTACTTTTTGTCAAAAATCGGGCAAAATCAGGGGTTTTTTTCAAAATGTTTTTTCTCCAGAAATATTCATGAAAACCTACTAAATACCCCTGAATAGACTCTAGGGGAAAATAAAGTCTTTTTCTATCATATTCAGTCCAATTAGGGAGAAAAATTACCCTAAAAAATCGACAAAAGGCAAGTCTATAGCCTTACTTTTTGTCAAAAATCGGGCAAAATCAGGGGTTTTCAAAATGTTTTTTCTCCAGAAATATTCATGAAAACCTACTAAATACCCCTGAATAGACTCTAGGGGAAAATAAAGTCTTTTTCTATCATATTCAGTCCAATTAGGGAGAAAAATTACCTAAAAAATCGACAAAAGGCAAGTCTATAGCCTTACTTTTTGTCAAAAATCGGGCAAAATCAGGGGTTTTCAAAATGTTTTTTCTCCAGAAATATTCATGAAAACCTACTAAATACCCCTGAATAGACTCTAGGGGAAAATAAAGTCTTTTTCTATCATATTCAGTCCAATTAGGGAGAAAAAATTACCCTAAAAAAATCGACAAAAAGGCAAGTCTATAGCCTTACTTTTTTGTCAAAAATCGGGCAAAATCAGGGGTTTTCAAAATGTTTTTTTCTCCAGAAATATTCATGAAAACCTACTAAATGACCCCTGAATAGACTCTAGGGGAAAAATAAAGTCTTTTCTATCATATTCAGTCCAATTAGGGAGAAAAAATTACCCTAAAAAAATCGACAAAAAGGCAAGTCTATAGCCTTACTTTTTGTCAAAAATCGGGCAAAATCAGGGGTTTTCAAAATGTTTTTTCTCCAGAAATATTCATGAAAACCTACTAAATACCCCTGAATAGACTCTAGGGGAAAATAAAGTCTTTTTCTATCATATTCAGTCCAATTAGGGAGAAAAATTACCTAAAAAATCGACAAAAGGCAAGTCTATAGCCTTACTTTTTGTCAAAAATCGGGCAAAATCAGGGGTTTTCAAAATGTTTTTTTCTCCAGAAATATTCATGAAAACCTACTAAATACCCCCTGAATAGACTCTAGGGGAAAATAAAGTCTTTTTCTATCATATTCAGTCCAATTAGGGAGAAAAAATTACCCTAAAAAATCGACAAAAGGCAAGTCTATAGCCTTACTTTTTGTCAAAAATCGGGCAAAATCAGGGGTTTTCAAAATGTTTTTTTCTCCAGAAATATTCATGAAAACCTACTAAATACCCCCTGAATAGACTCTAGGGGAAAATAAAGTCTTTTTCTATCATATTCAGTCCAATTAGGGAGAAAAAATTACCCTAAAAAAATCGACAAAAGGCAAGTCTATAGCCTTACTTTTTGTCAAAAATCGGGCAAAATCAGGGGTTTTCAAAATGTTTTTTCTCCAGAAATATTCATGAAAACCTACTAAATACCCCTGAATAGACTCTAGGGGAAAATAAAGTCTTTTTCTATCATATTCAGTCCAATTAGGGAGAAAAATTACCCTAAAAAATCGACAAAAGGCAAGTCTATAGCCTTACTTTTTGTCAAAAATCGGGCAAAATCAGGGGTTTTCAAAATGTTTTTTCTCCAGAAATATTCATGAAAACCTACTAAATACCCCTGAATAGACTCTAGGGGAAAATAAAGTCTTTTTCTATCATATTCAGTCCAATTAGGAGAAAAATTACCCTAAAAAATCGACAAAAGGCAAGTCTATAGCCTTACTTTTTGTCAAAAATCGGGCAAAATCAGGGGTTTTCAAAATGTTTTTTCTCCAGAAATATTCATGAAAACCTACTAAATACCCCTGAATAGACTCTAGGGGAAAATAAAGTCTTTTTCTATCATATTCAGTCCAATTAGGGAGAAAAATTACCCTAAAAAATCGACAAAAGGCAAGTCTATAGCCTTACTTTTTGTCAAAAATCGGGCAAAATCAGGGGTTTTCAAAATGTTTTTTCTCCAGAAATATTCATGAAAACCTACTAAATACCCCTGAATAGACTCTAGGGGAAAATAAAGTCTTTTTCTATCATATTCAGTCCAATTAGGGAGAAAAAATTACCCTAAAAAAATCGACAAAAAGGCAAGTCTATAGCCTTACTTTTTTGTCAAAAATCGGGCAAAATCAGGGGTTTTCAAAATGTTTTTTTCTCCAGAAATATTCATGAAAACCTACTAAATACCCCCTGAATAGACTCTAGGGGGAAAATAAAGTCTTTTTCTATCATATTCAGTCCAATTAGGGAGAAAAAATTACCCTAAAAAAATCGACAAAAAGGCAAGTCTATAGCCTTACTTTTTTGTCAAAAATCGGGCAAAATCAGGGGTTTTCAAAATGTTTTTTCTCCAGAAATATTCATGAAAACCTACTAAATACCCCTGAATAGACTCTAGGGGAAAATAAAGTCTTTTTCTATCATATTCAGTCCAATTAGGGAGAAAAATTACCCTAAAAAATCGACAAAAGGCAAGTCTATAGCCTTACTTTTTGTCAAAAATCGGGCAAAATCAGGGGTTTTCAAAATGTTTTTTTCTCCAGAAATATTCATGAAAACCTACTAAATACCCCTGAATAGACTCTAGGGGAAAATAAAGTCTTTTTCTATCATATTCAGTCCAATTAGGGAGAAAAATTACCTAAAAAATCGACAAAAGGCAAGTCTATAGCCTTACTTTTTGTCAAAAATCGGGCAAAATCAGGGGTTTTCAAAATGTTTTTTCTCCAGAAATATTCATGAAAACCTACTAAATACCCCTGAATAGACTCTAGGGGAAAATAAAGTCTTTTTCTATCATATTCAGTCCAATTAGGGAGAAAAATTACCCTAAAAAATCGACAAAAGGCAAGTCTATAGCCTTACTTTTTGTCAAAAATCGGGCAAAATCAGGGGTTTTCAAAATGTTTTTTCTCCAGAAATATTCATGAAAACCTACTAAATACCCCTGAATAGACTCTAGGGGAAAATAAAGTCTTTTTCTATCATATTCAGTCCAATTAGGGAGAAAAATTACCCTAAAAAATCGACAAAAGGCAAGTCTATAGCCTTACTTTTTGTCAAAAATCGGGCAAAATCAGGGGTTTTCAAAATGTTTTTTTCTCCAGAAATATTCATGAAAACCTACTAAATACCCCTGAATAGACTCTAGGGGAAAATAAAGTCTTTTTCTATCATATTCAGTCCAATTAGGGAGAAAAATTACCCTAAAAAATCGACAAAAGGCAAGTCTATAGCCTTACTTTTTGTCAAAAATCGGGCAAAATCAGGGGTTTTCAAAATGTTTTTTCTCCAGAAATATTCATGAAAACCTACTAAATACCCCTGAATAGACTCTAGGGGAAAATAAAGTCTTTTTCTATCATATTCAGTCCAATTAGGGAGAAAAATTACCCTAAAAAATCGACAAAAGGCAAGTCTATAGCCTTACTTTTTGTCAAAAATCGGGCAAAATCAGGGGTTTTCAAAATGTTTTTTCTCCAGAAATATTCATGAAAACCTACTAAATACCCCTGAATAGACTCTAGGGGAAAATAAAGTCTTTTTCTATCATATTCAGTCCAATTAGGGAGAAAAATTACCCTAAAAAATCGACAAAAGGCAAGTCTATAGCCTTACTTTTTGTCAAAAATCGGGCAAAATCAGGGGTTTTCAAAATGTTTTTTCTCCAGAAATATTCATGAAAACCTACTAAATACCCCTGAATAGACTCTAGGGGAAAATAAAGTCTTTTTCTATCATATTCAGTCCAATTAGGGAGAAAAATTACCCTAAAAAATCGACAAAAGGCAAGTCTATAGCCTTACTTTTTGTCAAAAATCGGGCAAAATCAGGGGTTTTCAAAATGTTTTTTCTCCAGAAATATTCATGAAAACCTACTAAATACCCCTGAATAGACTCTAGGGGAAAATAAAGTCTTTTTCTATCATATTCAGTCCAATTAGGGAGAAAAATTACCCTAAAAAATCGACAAAAGGCAAGTCTATAGCCTTACTTTTTGTCAAAAATCGGGCAAAATCAGGGGTTTTCAAAATGTTTTTTCTCCAGAAATATTCATGAAAACCTACTAAATACCCCTGAATAGACTCTAGGGGAAAATAAAGTCTTTTTCTATCATATTCAGTCCAATTAGGGAGAAAAATTACCCTAAAAAATCGACAAAAGGCAAGTCTATAGCCTTACTTTTTGTCAAAAATCGGGCAAAATCAGGGTTTTCAAAATGTTTTTTCTCCAGAAATATTCATGAAAACCTACTAAATACCCCTGAATAGACTCTAGGGGAAAATAAAGTCTTTTTCTATCATATTCAGTCCAATTAGGGAGAAAAATTACCCTAAAAAATCGACAAAAGGCAAGTCTATAGCCTTACTTTTTGTCAAAAATCGGGCAAAATCAGGGGTTTTCAAAATGTTTTTTCTCCAGAAATATTCATGAAAACCTACTAAATACCCCTGAATAGACTCTAGGGGAAAATAAAGTCTTTTTCTATCATATTCAGTCCAATTAGGGAGAAAAATTACCCTAAAAAATCGACAAAAGGCAAGTCTATAGCCTTACTTTTTGTCAAAAATCGGGCAAAATCAGGGGTTTTCAAAATGTTTTTTTCTCCAGAAATATTCATGAAAACCTACTAAATACCCCCTGAATAGACTCTAGGGGAAAATAAAGTCTTTTTCTATCATATTCAGTCCAATTAGGGAGAAAAAATTACCCTAAAAAATCGACAAAAGGCAAGTCTATAGCCTTACTTTTTGTCAAAAATCGGGCAAAATCAGGGGTTTTCAAAATGTTTTTTCTCCAGAAATATTCATGAAAACCTACTAAATACCCCTGAATAGACTCTAGGGGAAAATAAAGTCTTTTTCTATCATATTCAGTCCAATTAGGGAGAAAAAATTACCCTAAAAAAATCGACAAAAGGCAAGTCTATAGCCTTACTTTTTTGTCAAAAATCGGGCAAAATCAGGGGTTTTCAAAATGTTTTTTCTCCAGAAATATTCATGAAAACCTACTAAATACCCCCTGAATAGACTCTAGGGGAAAATAAAGTCTTTTTCTATCATATTCAGTCCAATTAGGGAGAAAAAATTACCCTAAAAAAATCGACAAAAGGCAAGTCTATAGCCTTACTTTTTGTCAAAAATCGGGCAAAATCAGGGGTTTTCAAAATGTTTTTTCTCCAGAAATATTCATGAAAACCTACTAAATACCCCTGAATAGACTCTAGGGGAAAATAAAGTCTTTTTCTATCATATTCAGTCCAATTAGGGAGAAAAATTACCCTAAAAAATCGACAAAAGGCAAGTCTATAGCCTTACTTTTTGTCAAAAATCGGGCAAAATCAGGGGTTTTCAAAAATGTTTTTTCTCCAGAAATATTCATGAAAACCTACTAAATACCCCTGAATAGACTCTAGGGGAAAATAAAGTCTTTTTCTATCATATTCAGTCCAATTAGGGAGAAAAATTACCCTAAAAAATCGACAAAAGGCAAGTCTATAGCCTTACTTTTTGTCAAAAATCGGGCAAAATCAGGGGTTTTCAAAATGTTTTTTCTCCAGAAATATTCATGAAAACCTACTAAATACCCCTGAATAGACTCTAGGGGAAAATAAAGTCTTTTTCTATCATATTCAGTCCAATTAGGGAGAAAAATTACCCTAAAAAATCGACAAAAGGCAAGTCTATAGCCTTACTTTTTGTCAAAAATCGGGCAAAATCAGGGGTTTTCAAAATGTTTTTTCTCCAGAAATATTCATGAAAACCTACTAAATACCCCTGAATAGACTCTAGGGGAAAATAAAGTCTTTTTCTATCATATTCAGTCCAATTAGGGAGAAAAATTACCCTAAAAAATCGACAAAAGGCAAGTCTATAGCCTTACTTTTTGTCAAAAATCGGGCAAAATCAGGGGTTTTCAAAATGTTTTTTCTCCAGAAATATTCATGAAAACCTACTAAATACCCCTGAATAGACTCTAGGGGAAAATAAAGTCTTTTTCTATCATATTCAGTCCAATTAGGGAGAAAAATTACCCTAAAAAATCGACAAAAGGCAAGTCTATAGCCTTACTTTTTGTCAAAAATCGGGCAAAATCAGGGGTTTTCAAAATGTTTTTTCTCCAGAAATATTCATGAAAACCTACTAAATACCCCTGAATAGACTCTAGGGGAAAATAAAGTCTTTTTCTATCATATTCAGTCCAATTAGGGAGAAAAATTACCTAAAAAATCGACAAAAGGCAAGTCTATAGCCTTACTTTTTGTCAAAAATCGGGCAAAATCAGGGGTTTTCAAAATGTTTTTTCTCCAGAAATATTCATGAAAACCTACTAAATACCCCTGAATAGACTCTAGGGGAAAATAAAGTCTTTTTCTATCATATTCAGTCCAATTAGGGAGAAAAATTACCTAAAAAATCGACAAAAGGCAAGTCTATAGCCTTACTTTTTGTCAAAAATCGGGCAAAATCAGGGGTTTTCAAAATGTTTTTTCTCCAGAAATATTCATGAAAACCTACTAAATACCCCTGAATAGACTCTAGGGGAAAATAAAGTCTTTTTCTATCATATTCAGTCCAATTAGGGAGAAAAATTACCCTAAAAAATCGACAAAAGGCAAGTCTATAGCCTTACTTTTTGTCAAAAATCGGGCAAAATCAGGGGTTTTCAAAATGTTTTTTCTCCAGAAATATTCATGAAAACCTACTAAATACCCCTGAATAGACTCTAGGGGAAAATAAAGTCTTTTTATCTATCATATTCAGTCCAATTAGGACTCTAGGGGAAAATAAAGTCTTTTCTAGAAAAAATTACCTAAAAAATCGACAAAAGGCAAGTCTATAGCCTTACTTTTTGTCAAAAATCGGGCAAAATCAGGGGTTTTCAAAATGTTTTTTCTCCAGAAATATTCATGAAAACCTACTAAATACCCCTGAATAGACTCTAGGGGAAAATAAAGTCTTTTCTATCATATTCAGTCCAATTAGGGAGAAAAATTACCTAGTCCAATTAGGGAGAAAAATTACCCCCTAAAAAAATCGACAAAAGGCAAGTCTATAGCCTTACTTTTTGTCAAAAATCGGGCAAAATCAGGGGTTTTCAAAATGTTTTTTCTCCAGAAATATTCATGAAAACCTACTAAATACCCCTGAATAGACTCTAGGGGAAAATAAAGTCTTTTTCTATCATATTCAGTCCAATTAGGGAGAAAAATTACCTAAAAAATCGACAAAAGGCAAGTCTATAGCCTTACTTTTTGTCAAAAATCGGGCAAAATCAGGGGTTTTCAAAATGTTTTTTCTCCAGAAATATTCATGAAAACCTACTAAATACCCCTGAATAGACTCTAGGGGAAAATAAAGTCTTTTTCTATCATATTCAGTCCAATTAGGGAGAAAAATTACCCTAAAAAATCGACAAAAGGCAAGTCTATAGCCTTACTTTTTGTCAAAAATCGGGCAAAATCAGGGGTTTTCAAAATGTTTTTTCTCCAGAAATATTCATGAAAACCTACTAAATACCCCTGAATAGACTCTAGGGGAAAATAAAGTCTTTTTCTATCATATTCAGTCCAATTAGGGAGAAAAATTACCCTAAAAAATCGACAAAAGGCAAGTCTATAGCCTTACTTTTTGTCAAAAATCGGGCAAAATCAGGGGTTTTCAAAATGTTTTTTCTCCAGAAATATTCATGAAAACCTACTAAATACCCCTGAATAGACTCTAGGGGAAAATAAAGTCTTTTTCTATCATATTCAGTCCAATTAGGGAGAAAAATTACCCTAAAAAATCGACAAAAGGCAAGTCTATAGCCTTACTTTTTGTCAAAAATCGGGCAAAATCAGGGGTTTTCAAAATGTTTTTTCTCCAGAAATATTCATGAAAACCTACTAAATACCCCTGAATAGACTCTAGGGGAAAATAAAGTCTTTTTCTATCATATTCAGTCCAATTAGGGAGAAAAATTACCCTAAAAAATCGACAAAAGGCAAGTCTATAGCCTTACTTTTTGTCAAAAATCGGGCAAAATCAGGGGTTTTCAAAATGTTTTTTCTCCAGAAATATTCATGAAAACCTACTAAATACCCCTGAATAGACTCTAGGGGAAAATAAAGTCTTTTTCTATCATATTCAGTCCAATTAGGGAGAAAAATTACCCTAAAAAATCGACAAAAGGCAAGTCTATAGCCTTACTTTTTGTCAAAAATCGGGCAAAATCAGGGGTTTTCAAAAATGTTTTTTCTCCAGAAATATTCATGAAAACCTACTAAATACCCCTGAATAGACTCTAGGGGAAAATAAAGTCTTTTTCTATCATATTCAGTCCAATTAGGGAGAAAAATTACCCTAAAAAATCGACAAAAGGCAAGTCTATAGCCTTACTTTTTGTCAAAAATCGGGCAAAATCAGGGGTTTTCAAAATGTTTTTTTCTCCAGAAATATTCATGAAAACCTACTAAATACCCCTGAATAGACTCTAGGGGAAAATAAAGTCTTTTTCTATCATATTCAGTCCAATTAGGGAGAAAAATTACCTAAAAAATCGACAAAAGGCAAGTCTATAGCCTTACTTTTTGTCAAAAATCGGGCAAAATCAGGGGTTTTCAAAATGTTTTTTCTCCAGAAATATTCATGAAAACCTACTAAATACCCCTGAATAGACTCTAGGGGAAAATATAAAGTCTTTTTCTATCATATTCAGTCCAATTAGGGAGAAAAATTACCCTAAAAAATCGACAAAAGGCAAGTCTATAGCCTTACTTTTTGTCAAAAATCGGGCAAAATCAGGGGTTTTCAAAATGTTTTTTCTCCAGAAATATTCATGAAAACCTACTAAATACCCCTGAATAGACTCTAGGGGAAAATAAAGTCTTTTTCTATCATATTCAGTCCAATTAGGGAGAAAAATTACCCTAAAAAATCGACAAAAGGCAAGTCTATAGCCTTACTTTTTGTCAAAAATCGGGCAAAATCAGGGGTTTTCAAAATGTTTTTTCTCTCAGAAATATTCATGAAAACCTACTAAATACCCCTGAATAGACTCTAGGGGAAAATAAAGTCTTTTTCTATCATATTCAGTCCAATTAGGGAGAAAAATTACCCTAAAAAATCGACAAAAGGCAAGTCTATAGCCTTACTTTTTGTCAAAAATCGGGCAAAATCAGGGGTTTTCAAAATGTTTTTTCTCCAGAAATATTCATGAAAACCTACTAAATACCCCTGAATAGACTCTAGGGGAAAATAAAGTCTTTTTCTATCATATTCAGTCCAATTAGGGAGAAAAATTACCCTAAAAAATCGACAAAAGGCAAGTCTATAGCCTTACTTTTTGTCAAAAATCGGGCAAAATCAGGGGTTTTCAAAATGTTTTTTTCTCCAGAAATATTCATGAAAACCTACTAAATACCCCTGAATAGACTCTAGGGGAAAATAAAGTCTTTTTCTATCATATTCAGTCCAATTAGGGAGAAAAATTACCCTAAAAAATCGACAAAAGGCAAGTCTATAGCCTTACTTTTTGTCAAAAATCGGGCAAAATCAGGGTTTTCAAAATGTTTTTTCTCCAGAAATATTCATGAAAACCTACTAAATACCCCTGAATAGACTCTAGGGGAAAATAAAGTCTTTTTCTATCATATTCAGTCCAATTAGGGAGAAAAATTACCCTAAAAAATCGACAAAAGGCAAGTCTATAGCCTTACTTTTTGTCAAAAATCGGGCAAAATCAGGGTTTTCAAAATGTTTTTTCTCCAGAAATATTCATGAAAACCTACTAAATACCCCTGAATAGACTCTAGGGGAAAATAAAGTCTTTTTCTATCATATTCAGTCCAATTAGGGAGAAAAATTACCCTAAAAAATCGACAAAAGGCAAGTCTATAGCCTTACTTTTTGTCAAAAATCGGGCAAAACAATGGCCGAAAAAAAATTGCAAAAACGAAGAAAAGCAAAGAACAGAATGGCAGAATAGATACAAACAACATGTAATGTTACTTCATATATTTTCAAAACAACCACATCTTAATGCTATTGCTAATAAAGTTTTAATTCTTAATAGCAAATAAAGACTTAAATTCAATATATCTGCTTGCTTATAATCTGGCAGCTTGCGTTTTGCAAGGATTTCATTCAGTGTATGAATGGTTTAAGATAAACTAGTTTTGAGTCTTATTTTGTTTTCTTTCTTCTGATAGAGTTTTTGAAGTTAAAAATACAGATATGCTTTTCGAAATTAGTTTTAGCATTAGTAGGATTGTTTATCGCAATTTTGTACTACTAAAAATGATTTTCCGTGCTACAAAAGGATAAAATAATAACATGGAGCATCAAACTTGAATGAATTCCAGATAATGGCCTTTGCTCATGTGGAAAAAAAACCACCCGAGTAGTGTATGCTCAGTTCAGTGGAGGGTGAGGTGATGATATCCCTCCACCGTACTGATGATATCCCTCCACTGTACTGTACTGCATATGCATTACCTGGGGTGAGAGCCTTCATATCTCATTTCTTAGTCATATATAGCTATGAACGTGCGTTAATATCTGTGGTCCAGCCTGATAGGAAGAAAAGACCATAGATCCAAATTATTGGATGCAAAAGTAAAAAACGTACCATCGACGACGCTAACGAATAGGGCTAGCTTGAAGAACAACTTTTCCACCTCTCCCCCATTCCTTTGGGTCTTTCAAAACATTTTCAGTTCAAGTTCATATTCAATCTTTTGATACGGTTCGAGTCGTTTGTTCTAAGGACTGCAACGAAACATATATGAACCAGTTTCTAGGTATGGTAGTGGGGTCGTGACTTCCCGAGAGTTTTACATAGGCTTACTAAACTGGTTTTGACAAGTTAATTAGTATTTAAGAAATCAAACAACGAAGCAATGAATTAAAATGAATTAATGAAACAAAAATTGAAACAATGTTTAAACAGATAAATTACTACATTGTTTTTTTTGTATAATGATAGTTTTTGTATTTTTAGAAACTATTATACATATAATGTCTTTGCAAAACATAATGCTTCCTTCTTTATCATAACCATGTCCTGCATTTTGATCTCAGAGTTCTGCTCTAGCGTTCCCAATTTATCTTTGGACATATCTTCCTCATTCTTGATTCTTTCGATTTTTCACCTTGGTTGGTCGATCACACAGCTAGAAAGAATGAAATAAGAACAAATCATATTGTGTCTAAAAAGTAGCTCAAGGCAGTTTCTTTGAAGGAGGCTTGAATGGATCCCGAATTTTACACCGAGTCACCACATATCTTTTCTTATCTTTCCTTCAACATATCATAGCTTGTTCATACAGAATCTAAAAGCGCGTGGACGTGTCTGGTATTAAAACTGCCTCCTGATGAGGAGGGAAACACGAAACTGCACCAAAACGGTATAAAACAAAGTAAAAAAGACCTATTTCAGACACCGTGCTACAGAAAAACCTCTGGCGAGGTATTAACATTATTCAATCATCGACTTTAGTTCAGCAAAAACCTTGGCATGACCTATTTTGTTGTGTGTACTGCAAGGCAGTGGCTCAACACTATCACAGTATTGATTAAGACGTTGACGTCTTGCTACAGAAAGAACTTGTCAAGAATTTTTAAAGCTGCACAAGGTATTTGTCTCGTTTGCAAGCCCGACGGACATAATTTGAAACTGAGGCTACAAGATATACAAGTGTAATACCCGAATCGCAAAGAGCAAAGCTGTGATGAAGGCTACGAGAAACCTTAGAGGTTCTGTTTACTTTGATTTCGAATCTTAAATCTCAAAAGCTAGCTTGAAATTTTGGGGCTCTCCTATGCCTGATAAACCGTATTTGAAATGAATGCAATGAGCATCTGATACACGGTTACCCCATAACACATGGCAAGACTAACATTCAGAACTAATACCCCAGATTATAATTTACCAACCTTGGAAATGTGTGTATGTGCGTTAAACACGTTAATTTTGTCATTAAGGAAACCTTTGGTCTGAGTTAGTCATGGCTGATTCTCTCCACTGCACAGTAGAGTCAATTTATTGTCCATTAATTTTTCATGGTATCAAAATGAGGCTGAAAAGTTCCTTATACGTGACACTAAAATGTTTTACAGGTGACCACCACACAGCCTGCATGGTCTTAAAAACTACAAATTATACACGTTTTTTATATAAGGAGATTGAGGCTGGAGTTTGCAATACTGATTTTTTCTGTTCCTTGTCGTGAGATATGTTTGAATACTGATTTTTACAGCAAATTCACATGAACTTGCTTCATTTTCTAACGTTAAATGTAGCTACATGGAGTCTTTTTGGGAAGAACGATGGGAAATATATTGCTATTCTGTTATTTTTTTGTACAAATCGTCTTGTTCTTGAAAAAAATGTTCTTAGTTTTTCATCTGAGCCTCGACAGTTCCTTAAAGTTCCTTAATATTTTGGGAATTTTCAGCCTCGAGTTCCTTATAAAGGTGTTCCTTATAAAAAAACGTGTAAATCAGAGAAAAGGGGGGAGGGATGTTGTAGAATTCTTGTCTTACCTGATGAAGCAATAGTTGATAAAAAAGCCAGCTCAAGTCTATGCGTTGTCAAGTCAAAGGAGGTATACAGATAAAGCCCTGAAAAGTAAGCAGAGAAAAATTACTTTTGATATATAGATTATGTAACAACTGTCTATTACTCTGACTGACACTAACATGCTTATCCCCCTTATTGATTTTTAGAAGCGCCGGATGCTGCGTATTAATGACACAGACTCAAATAATTGAACCTATTGATTTTACAATGAAAGATGCAAGAAAAAGACTTATTAGGCATATATAAACAAAACAAATTAACATATGAAGATACAGTATAAACTTTGTTTTCTCGATATACAATTTTTATACAAAACTAAAAAATCGACCCAGTGCTGAAAGTTTCTTAAACTTTCCAGATTGAGAGTACTGAAAGTTTCTTAAGAGTTTCTTGAACGACCATACTATTGGCATGGGCAACATAGTTATTCTTTATAAATGATGTTCCACACCCATTTATCGATCATATTTAAATGCGTATTGGTTTCCTGTTTTAACTGCTTGCCACAGAAAAGCTTTATTGCAAACGAAACACACGAAATAAAATTGTGAAGTTAATGTGCGCTGTTAAGAAAAAATCTTGCAACAACAAGCTGAACAAAAATTGGTATTTTTATAGATTTCCTGAAAAATTCAAAAATAAATATATTGTCCTAGTAAATTACAAACATTTGTCTAAAGAAAGCAATTTCACCAAAAATTTTAACAAAATCCCAGCCCTAGTTGCTTATTGACCAGTTGCATACACGTTTTTTTTTTATAAGAACACTGAAATTGAAGAAAGCCATGCAATGTTCTTAATTTTTCGGATTTGAAAGCTGAAAATGTTCTTAACATGTTCTTAATTTTCTTGCTTTTTAGAAAGCTTTTGTTTTTCAAATTATAGGTGATATTGCTACGAAAATGGACGCGCATGTAAAAATGTCACATATAGTCACAATGATTCATAGTTCACCTGTTTTCTAGAGATGAGAACAGGACAGCGCCATTTAAGAAAGTAAACTTTAATTTGTTTCTATCTTCACAAAGCCTTGTAATGTTCTTAGAATGTTCTTAACTTTTCAGCCTCTGAAGCCTCGAGGGGCAATTCACTCCTTTAAAGTCTCGTACACCTTTGCTGGAAGTCCTATTGTTTTCTCGGAAGTCCCTTGAAAGTCCTTTTGTTTTAATGAAAGTCTCGTACGCCTTTTTGCAGAGTGAAATGCCCCTCGTGAAGCCTTATGTTCTTATATACTTTGTTCTTATAAAAAAAAAACGTGTATTGAAAAAATAAGAGTATCTGTTGTCCATGACGGCCCATAACTGATTTGCCCTCAAGTTCAACCATGATATTGTTTTGTAAATAATGATAGCTGGCACACACTGATGATCTGACGTTAAACTGCTGTTCTTCACGCCTGCACCAGCGATATTGATCAACATTATGCGTTTATAAATAGTTGCTTTTGTGATGAGGAACAAGGAAGGACGAAAATGTCGAATTTACTTGTTTCTGTGCTCGTTTTTCTGTTCTTTCTTTCAGTATCAAGATGTCAAGGTAAAGTCGACTAGCATTTATATGTTACAGATTTTGAGTTATTAAGCATATAATTAAAGTGAATGTTTGTAATGAGCCACTCACTCTATAGCATTTATTACTTCTGCGAAGACAAATAATTTGATATTATAGTCAAATAAATAGTTAAGACCTTCAATATCTTTCATTTAGTGGCACTTAGAAACAGTTTTGCGGTCTATGAGTTATATGAAGCTTGGGTTAAGCACCTCTAATGTTTTATTTTTGTAAATATTCAGGATAGGGGTTGCACAAAAAACCCAATTCCCGTGGTTTTTTCAAGGTACACTATGATATTCCGAATGAAAGCTTTAGGTCAATGTTTTGACAGGCAAAGTTTGTGAAGACAAAGAAAAGAAGGAATGTACTGGATGGAAGGCAAAGGGTTACTGCAAAGAATCAAGCAAATGGTATGGCTATTTGAAAGAAAATTGCAAAAAGACTTGTGGGTTCTGCCCAAAAGGTAAGATCGAGGTTGAAACATAATGGTGATCTTCATTATCTATAGGGGTGGAGAGTGTCCCCTAAACAGTTTGAAAATGAGGCTGTTGTAACTAGTTGTTTTAAAGCAGGGGGCCACTTCCACCATTTCCTTTCGGGTATGTGACGCTGAGCCCGTTTTAAGGATTTCGACTCCTTATCTCTGTCAAAATATCCTTACGTTACTTAGGGTGCACAGTTTTCTAAAGTTATCCTACTTAAGTTACCTTCTTTAGCGTTTCTAACCATGTAAGAATTTGCTTATCAAAAGAATAACTACACACTCCACGCTTTATGATGTTCGTCATTTGCCAGCTCCCGCACAGGCTCATTGGTCGAAGAAGATCACAAACACACACACAGTAGGATGACAGCTTTGCGGAGGAACACCCCAGTACATATTTGGAAAAAGAGGCCTTGAAAATGACCGTTGCTTAATGAATAGGAGAAGTAAGACGGCTTTATTCATTTCTACGCTGTAAAATGGAGACTTGGGGGCCCTGGCTAAATATGGTGAAAAGTTATTAGAGAATTGCCCATCAAACAATATTTTACGCTTGGCAAAGTCGCAAAGCACTTGAATGAACAAGAAGGATTCCAACAGTCTGGTAAGAATGTATTCCCAACAAAAAGCGCACATTTAAATCGTTTTTCCTTTTTTCAACATGTGTAAACAGAATGTAATAGACGCTATGTCATTAAGCCTCAATATTTCAAACATAATTCAACTGCTTGTTTCAAGAAAAAGGTATTTGGCAATAGTTCACAACGTTGCTAAATAAACATTTGTTTGAGAAGCAAGGTTCATATGTTTGACCTACAATGTTTGGCCGAGGATTTCTACAGAGAGAAATGTAATACGGGCACACAGTATACAAGCTTTTTTTTAAGGAACCTTAACTCTGAGTTGAAGCTGGAATTTCTTAATTTCTCAACAAAATGAGGCTGAAGTTCCTTATGCCGTTCCTTTTCGTGAGATATGTTTGAATACTAATTTTTACAGCAAATTCATATAAACTTGCTTCATTGTCTAACTTTAAATATAAATGGAGTCTTTTTTGGAAGAACGATGGGAAATACATTGTTATTCTGCTATTTCTTTTGCACAAATCATCTTGTTCTTGAGAAAAATTATTCTTAGTTTTCATCCGAGCCTCGGCAGTTCCTTGAAGTTCCTTAATTTTTTGGGAATTTTCAGCCTCGAGTTCCTTATAAAGGTGTTCCTTATAAAAAAAAACGTGTAAAAGCAAACATTAAAAAATGCGGAAAAATAACGTTTCTTCATACCTCTGATTATTTTGGATTTCATTGATCTTCCTTATATTACTGTAGTTTCTTCATAATTTCTACGTAATCCACACCTTTCTCTTTTCCTGCAGAAAAATGTGTTGATTATGACAAGTCATGTCCATATTGGGCTTCCAGAGGCGAATGCATACAAAATCTAGTTTGGATGACAATAAACTGCAGAAAAAGCTGTGAAATGTGTCAACCAGACCAAGGTTAGAAAATAGCTTAAAATCTGCGAGTCTTTCCAATATACCGTAAATCTTCCAATAAGCCTTCCCTCAAATAAGCCCCCACCTAAGAATTCATTGTTTGCAAATAAGCCCTCCTCTCGAATAAGCTCCCATTGGGAATTATTCGAAGGATTTATGAATTTGTTTCTGTTTATAATTTATCTTTCAACCAATTAAAACTTAGACAGGTCTCTTCCCGGCAAAATCGGAAAACTTTTCCAGTCAAACTTTTGAAAACGGAATCTAGGTTTTCAAACATGCTGAATTCGAATTTCACCTGGGGACTTTTGAAATTTTGACCGGAAGTTGCCTTTTTTGATGACGTCATAAACACGCGATTTCGGTAGTTTTTCGAGAATATAATCTCAAGCATTCCATTAAGTCAAATAATACATGTATATTCGCAGAGAGGGCAAACAGACCTTTCGATTGATATATAATTCTTTCATTTTAATGAACTTTGAATTTTCACTGATGACGTCATCAGCTGCTACAGGCAACATGGTAACACTTTCCAAGTGCAGTGTAACTTTATCTAAGGATTGAAACAAGCAACGTAGACAAACTTTTGGGTGAAATATCCATATATGACTGCAAAAGGGGCAACACGACCTTGCCATTTCGAATTTTTTCATATTTTTTAAATACAGTATAATTTTTCCTATGTGACGTCATCAGATCTAAAGGCATTATAAGTAGTATGCGGTTCTATGTAGACAAGGAAACACAGATGGTTACCCGGGCCCTCCTTGAGAACTTTGATGCGAAAATAAGGTAAGAATGAAGGAATGTGGAATCTTGGAGTGCTGGAATTTCGGAATTGTGGAATGTGAATTGTGGAATGTGGAACGTTGAATAGGAAAATGTTGGTTGCCAAAAACATTCTTGTATTGTCTGTAATAATTTTATATGGCGATTCACATGGCAAGTTTTGTATCACCTAAAGGCTTTTTGTAACTAAACTAACCTTTGAATTATGGAATCTTGAAATTATGGAACATTGCGATGGGAACGTTTTACATTCATATACAGTATAAGGGTGCTTCTTGCTTCAAACTGCAATGAAATTAGTCGAATACCGATCTAAAGTATATAGCCATATCAAGTAAAGACTGTTTAAAGTCATTATCAAATATATTTTGATCCCTTCGTTCCTATCTTGTAGCTGCTACAACATATTTCTTCTAGTCTGCAACTGCAATTAACAGTCTGCACGGGAAGCAATTTGTATCAGATTTAAAGTTTGGTCTGAATTAAATTATTTATTTTCATAGAAAAGGCATCTGACTACTTTTAGAAAAGCGGGTTTGTTATATATTTTGCCAAAGAAACACTACAGTACTCACCTTTGTCCAAAATTTAGATCTAGTTGTTGCTACATGGGACATATAAACAACTAATTGAAGACAAGGTCAATTAATCAACGCCTGTAATAATCATTATTTGAATGAGAACGGAGCACATACAGAAAAGCTCTTGTTGCTGGAGAATAATTTCATCAACAAACCAAAGTGTCTGCCTTAGTGCGAAAGTGACAGTTATAGTGACATTATCACTTTACCTAAAACCCCTTCCTTTTCTGATTTTTTTAGTATCAAAATTCTGTCAGCAATGATTTTCCGAAAAAATTCGGCATTGACGGATACCTAGGCTAGTCTATACATACACGTGTAAAGTTGCTAAGTTTGTTTGTTATTCTTTTAAAGGGTTTAAATGAGGAATGGTTTCTACGGAATCTACTGTCTTCGAAATTATATTTTTCTATTTTTCCTAATCATTGTCCAAAAAATGCCTTTATAATTAAAAACACTTTCAAACTTCCAACGGACGTTCCAAGGTTAGTTTAGTTATAAAAAGCCTTTTGGTGATACAAAACTTGCCATATGAATTGCCATATAAAATTATTACAGACAATACAAGAATGTTTTTGGCAACCAACATTTTCCTATTTAACGTTCCACATTCCACAATTCACATTCCACAATTCCAAAATTCCAGCACTCCAAGATTTCACATTCCTTCATTCTTACCTTATTTTCGCATCAAAGTTCTCAAGGAGGGCCCGGGTAACCATCTGTGTTTCCTTGTCTACATAGAACCGCATACTACTTATAATGCCTTTAGATCTGATGACGTCACATAGGAAAAATTATACTGTATTTAAAAAATATGAAAAAATTCGAAATGGCAAGGTCGTGTTGCCCCTTTTGCAGTCATATATGGATATTTCACCCAAAAGTTTGTCTACGTTGCTTGTTTCAATCCTTAGATAAAGTTACACTGCACTTGGAAAGTGTTACCATGTTGCCTGTAGCAGCTGATGACGTCATCAGTGAAAATTCAACGTTCATTAAAAATGAAAGAATTATATATCAATCGAAAGGTCTGTTTGCCCTCTCTGCGAATATGCATGTATTATTCGACTTAATGGAATGCTTGAGATTATATTCTCGAAAAACTACCGAAATCGCGTGTTTATGACGTCATCAAAAAAGGCAACTTCCGGTCAAAATTTCAAAAGTCCCCAGGTGAAATTCGAATTCAGCATGTTTGAAAACCTAGATTCCGTTTTCAAAAGTTTGACTGGAAAAGTTTTCCGATTTTGCCGGGAAGAGACCTGTCTAAGCTATCTCAGGATATGCATAGCTATGTCATTAAGCATTGATATTTCAAACATAATTCAACTGCTTGTTTCAAGCAAAGGTATTTGGCAATAGTTCACAACGTTGCTAAATAAACATTTGTTTGAGAAGCAAGGTTCATATGTTTGACCTACAATGTTTGGCCGAAGACTTTCTACAGAGAGAAATTTAATACGGGCACACAGTATACACGCTTTTTTTTTAAGGAACCTTAACTCTGAGTTGAAGCTGGCATTTCTTAATTTTTCAACAAAATGAGGCTGAAGTTCCTTATGCCGTCCCTTTTCGTGAGATATGTTTGAAAACTAATTTTTACAGCAAATTCATATAAACTTGCTTCATTGTCTAACTTTAAATATAAATGGAGTCTTTTTTGGAAGAACGATGGGAAATACATTGTTATTCTGCTATTTTTTTTTGCACAAATCGTCTTGTTCTTGAGAAAAATTATTCTTAGTTTTCATCCAAGCCTCGGCAGTTCCTTGAAGTTCCTTAACTTTTTGGGAATTTTCAGCCTCGAGTTCCTTATAAAGGCGTTCCTTATAAAAAAAAACGTGTAAGAGCAAACATTAAAAAATGCGGAAAAATAACGTTTCTTCATACCTCTGATTATTTTGGATTTCATTGATCTTCCTTATATTATTGTAGTTTCTTTATAATTTCTACGTAATCCACACCTTTCTCTTTTCCTGCAGAAAAATGTGTTGATTATGAAAAGTCATGTCCATATTGGGCTTCCAGAGGCGAATGCATACAAAATCTAGTTTGGATGACAATAAACTGCAGAAAAAGCTGTGAAATGTGTCAACCAGACCAAGGTTAGAAAATAGCTTCGACAGATTCTGGTATTTTTCTCAATTTCTTAATCTGCGAGTCTTTCCAATATATTGTAAATCCTCCAATAAGCCTTCCCCCAAATAAGCCCCCACCAAAGAATTCATTGTTTGCAAATAAACCCCCCCCACGCTAGCGAATCTATAATCACTACTGTGGTGGATAATCACTACTGTGGTGGTACTATTTGCGTACTTTCAACCAAGTTTCTGCACTGTGGTGGATAATCACTACTTGTGGTGGTTTACTATCAATTCAACCAATAATCAGGCAATTTGCTGTTGGAAAATCAGCTGTGGTGGATATTTGAGTACAGTGGTTTTTCTCGTACTGTGGTGGATAATCTTTGTGGTGGGTTATAATGCTTTATGTGGTGAATACGAGATCATAGCAAAACTCTATAAATCAAGCAAGAAAAAACCACAAAATCCACCACAGTACGCCAAAACTGCCACCACCGCAAGCATAGTAAACCACCACAAGTAGTGATTATCCACCACAGTACGCCAAAACTGCCACCACCGCAAGCATAGTAAACCACCACAAGTAGTGATTATCCACCACAGTACGCAGAAACTACCACCACAGTACGCAAATAGTACCACCACAGTAGTGATTATCCACCACAGTAGCGATTATAGTCATAGTCAACCCATTGCTAGCGTAGCATAGTAAAGCAAAGCAAACAATAGCAAAGCAAACCATACATTGCAATGCGCAGCAAAGAGTTAATACAGCTCAAAAGGTAGAAATACTAACAAAACTTGAGCAAAGTAGAAATTGCAGCCCAGCCCACAGCACAGGAGAGCGTTGCAAAATCTAGAAAACCAAAGCACAGCGTAATGAACGCAGCAAAAACACGCCTAGCATAGCAGCATATGATTGCATGATACAGCATAGCATAGCTAAGAATTACAAAGTATAGCAAAGTATGGCAAAGCAAAACACATCAAATTGAGGAGCGGCAGATACATTGCATTCTGTAGCAAAGCGTTACCGCTGCTTAGCTCAAAACACTCAAAAACAGCAAACGAAAAGCAGGGCCTAGATTGGCTATGGTAAGTACTGCATGGATAAGGAAACGAGAATAAATTTTTTTTTAGAAAAGTATGGAATAGCATGACGGCAAAGCAACGCTAAGAGTAACAAGCCATGCAACTGCAAAGGATTTATCACATGGCATACTTCTGCGCTATAAAGTCAAAAACAGAGTACTGCAAGAAATTGCAAAGAATGGCAATGCAACAGATGACAAGGCACAGCCCCTCTGCCCTGTCGTAGGAAGTAAAGCACAGTGATTCGTAACAGCATATGACTGCATATCGTTAAACGATTCCTTTAATTTCTACTTAACAGATTTTGAAGAATGTATCGATGTCAACCCGGATTGTGAAAAGTTGGCTGCAAGAAACATGAGCTGCACAACAAATAAGGAGCGTATAAAGTGGTACATGCAGAAGTATTGCAGGAAGAGCTGTGGCATTTGCAAAGGTAAAAAACATGAGAAAAGTTTTAGCTGTTCTTAAATCCTTACATATATATATATCTTTATTAGCCAATCGCACGTATAATTTCATTAGCATGGTACAAAATCAAAAAGGCTGATATCTGTTCTGTTCTGATAAATGCAGTTATGGATGATTTAAATTTTTTCATTTTTACATGTGCAGAAAAGTGCAAAGACGACAATAAAGAATGTGCAAATTGGGCTGCAAGAAATGAATGCGAGAAAAATCAAGTCTGGATGAAGAAAAATTGCAGGAAAAGTTGTGGTGTCTGCAAGTCAGGTAAAAGTTCGAATTCAACTACTCTTCGCTTAGTAGCTACTCTCATGGCATGGCGGTAAGTACATGCAAATATGCTAGTATCCAATGATGCTGGGCAAATAGGAATCACGACAAGTCCCAAAATCAGCTTTCCTTTAATTAAACGTTATTTGCCTGGAAATAATTCTTGCTTTCGTCAGACAGCGGTCGTCAGACTGCGATAATTCTTTCGCAAGAAATTCAGGAGAGATTGTCGTGCATACAGTTGAGAAAGACAGCCATCAGTTGATGATGATTTCGTGAACATTTGGGTCTTGGAATGTGTGTTGTTGACAACTGTCGGACCGGTTAAGAGTAAAATTCAGGCTAGGTATTCGTAATGATTACAGAATTACTTTAGTTCATCCTTGTTTCCCTCGTCTTCGAGAATTTAGACAATTCCTTCACTGGCTAATTTTTACTGCAATGGCATTTAAGCTCCAGGTTGCAAAGGATAAGTAAGAGATCCACAAAAGCCTAATGGAATTTAAAAATAGAGATTTCTTCTATAAAATAGGTAGCTATTATCTGAAAGAAAGAAACGCTGAATATGATATGTTTTTTCACAGTAGAGTGCAAAGATTCGTATGACAGTAATAAGTGCAAGGGTTGGGCTGCGAAAGGTGAATGCGAAAAGAATCCAAAATGGATGAAAAAGAACTGCGAAAGCAGCTGCAAAGTCTGCAACGGTAATTCAGCACATTTTCATTATTACAATTAAATTTCAAAACACTGTGCATAGGGTGTCATAAAGACTTGTTATTGTCCTCAGTGTCAGTGTCCGCTCAAGAAATCTAGATCAACAACATTAGCAGTTCGCTATAACTGAGTCTTAACAACAACAGCAACAACAACTTAAGGAGCTGGTAGCGATATCTGGGACTAATGTAATAAGTCTACTGTACTTAGATATGTTGAACATAAAGGCCAAATAAGTTTCCACCCCATGCAGAACTTTTTGGAGCGCTACATTAATCAAAATTCAGGGTGGGTTTTAAATAAACGTTCTACGTATCTTCGGAGTCCTAAAAACTGAAGAATGCGTCTAAACCACGTCGACAATCATTTCAACTTTAAGTCAATATGATGGTCTCACTAAGTCTCCTTTGCTTTCTATAATGCGGCGGTGATTATTTCGGGCTCCTCTTTGGAAAAGAATGATTGATGGATTGTTAGAAGCCAGAGTTCGGATTAACCAGTTATTATTCTCCTCCGCAGAGGGGCCCTCAAAGAACTAAACAGTACTTCAATTATCTCTTCTCCACTGTACAAAAGTAAAAAAAAACAACTACTTCGAGCAAGTCTAACAATCGTTAGCTATAACATAAATAACCTTGATATTGCACTATGTCTTCCAGGGCCATGACTGTTGCATTCTGATTTAGCAGCAGTTATATATGATTGGACTAGTGTCCCAAGAAGAGGGACGAAGACCAGGGCCCCAAGAAGAGGGGTGAAGAAGAATCGCGGAGATTAAGGCGGAGGATACATGCCACGTCCTTAGACCTGTGTCCCAAGAGGACGAAGATACGGTTCGGTGGACCACTCAAAGTTTCAAACCCCTGTGATTCCTAATATTATCGCCATAGGATAGAATTTATCGCATTGACATGTCATAATAATTGCATCGTTTCTTTCTTTTTCAGACTCTGCTCGTGGCTCTGCTTCTTCCATTGATACAAAAAGCAACACAACAACAACAAAAGATACTGAATCAACAATTATCAACCCAGTACTTTGTGGACTGAGGCTGAAGTTGGGTGTTGTTGGTGGAAAAGATGCAATAAGCGGAGAATGGCCATGGCAAATAGCTATGGCCCTAAAATCAACTCCAAAAGAACTGATGTGCGGAGGAGCATTAATAAATAAGCAGTGGGTCGTGACAGCAAGTCACTGCTTTGGATCAGCGTATTCAAACAGAATCAAACCAAGCGATATAGTTATACGAATTGGTGACCACAATCTGAAGAAAGATGAGGGTAGGTGTGCTTATGAAAAGTGAAGGGTACACGTATCATAGTGATCAAACAAATTTATTTGACTTGTTCACGCTAAAGAAAGACGTACGTGGGATGTAACGAGACAAATGTAGAAAGAAATTAATAAAGCAAGCATAAGAATTGTATTGATTCCTGGTTTTTAATACGTCGCTGAGTGTTTCTGATTTTTGTAAAATAGCTGGTAGTCCTTTTAGCGACTGAAAAACATACTGTTTTTTCCAGGAAAGGAGATCGTCAGCAATGTAACGAAGATAGTCCGTCACGAAGGATACGTTCGGGGATCATACGATAACGACATAGCACTTATCAAGCTGGAGAAGCCAGTTGAGTATGGACGGATCAAACCAATTTGCTTGCCAGAGTCGAAAAAAGAAGAAAAGGTGAATCAGAAATGCTACGTCACTGGCTGGGGACGACTAGCTGAAGCTGGAAAGCTAGCTGACGTTCTGCAAGAAGCTCAGGTAGACTAAACAGTTACTCACGTCTGTTTATAAGAATTTTGATTCTTGTGACGTTTCATAAGCAGGGATTAATTTAAGGTGCGTGCAGTTGGCATAGTGATTCGTGTAGTAATAGATGAAAGTTTTTGCAGTGATAGATATAAAACTTTGGTTTAAAAGGATAAAATAATATATCGCCCTGGGTACCAAAGCTACAGTCTCAATGTAAGCCCAGGGGAAAGAGGAGCTGCAGACGAGAGGAAAGAAAAGGGAAAGTCTGCCGCCAATTTTTCTGAAATGTTTAGGTAGCAAGGATTTTTCATTAAAAATTTAGTAAAGAAGTTCCAAACACTTTCAATGCCCCTCGACACTTTGTGATTTAATACAAACGACACTAACGAGGCTCAGATTTGTCGAATTAAGTCTGCGTAAATCTATCCATAGTTTAAAAAAATGTTTCAAACGGAATACTAGAAACTAGGGAATTATTGAAGCTAAGAAAATTTGCCCGTCTCGTAAATAAATTCTTGAATTTTGTAAGCTTAATTCTTTGCTTATAGGTTCCAATCGTGAAAAGAGAGACATGCAAAGCAACTTTGGACAAGATAGCTCCTTTCACGCCAAATATGATATGTGCAGGATACAAAGAAGGAGGGGTCGATGCTTGTGAGGTAAGAAGGCAATTGAATGCCTCAAAAATTATATAAAATTTAAGGCCTAATTATATCAAGGCGAAATGTCTCCTTAGTTATACGGGGTGGTCGTAAAATTTAGAGTGGTATTGCATCTAAAAAAAGTTTATCCATGTAAGCGGTTCAGCTCGTTCGTGATTTTTGTGCTTATCTACAAAGCTCTCTTTGGATCAAATACAAGAACAGCATGTATTGATTTCCTTCGTGCTCAAGTCCAGCGCATATGTACCTAGGAAAACTGGCTCACCTAATAAGCGGCTATTCAATCAGGTCCTTCGCTTCAAACGAAGAAATAACTTATGCAAAGCAATTGTAGCACTCGAACCTTCGCCCCGTTGCAATGCGCTGTATCGACGTGTATCGTCTAAGCAACTTCGCTAACTAGGCACAAATGATATGTTTTTGTTACTGCCGTAGAGCACAGAGACTTTAAGTACTCCAATCATTCCAGATTTCCCTCATGCTTCTAATGTTGTAGCGATATATTATGACAACACACGTTGCTCTACAAAACCCCAGCAGACCGCAACTATGTATTTAGGCAATGAGCATTAATGATAAAAGCCCATAATTGTGGCTGGAGAGGTTATCGAATGTATACGAATCTGCCACTCATGGAAAAACTGTATTAGATTCATAAAGAGGGCCTTGATCGTTGGTCAAAGCCTTACTGTAGACATTCAATCGATGAAGTATAATACAGAATATTACTCATTGTCTAATTCTCGATTGTAGGGGGACAGCGGTGGTCCATTTGTATGCAGTAATGGTGGCAGATATGAGCTCGTCGGAGTTGTCAGTTGGGGACAAGGATGCGCCAGACAGAACCGCTATGGAGTTTACACGAAAGTCAGTAACTACATCGACTGGATCAGAAATACACTGAAGAATAACTGACTCTCTGAAGAAAGTATTGTCTTAAGAGAAAAAGGATTGTAGAAGATTACAGAAACACGAGTCTTATAACGCCACTTTGTTTGATATGACATTTAAGTCACTTTTTCAGTTTTGATATACACTAAGCTTCTGTTACTGATAATTGAAGGTTAATTCTTTATCTATCTTTGCCTGCAAGTCTTTACTTAAGTCTGTAAGCTAGTCTTATTTATGATAGGCTTGGCTTCGAGTACCTATACTACCTCATTGTGTGTTTGTTGGTTAAAGGCAATATTTCCCCTCGGTGACTGGCATTAATTTCGATGGCCAATAAAATACCATCGGTCAACTGACCCAATAAGTAATCAGTTCTGTGTTCAAACATAAGAGATGTGCAGTAGAGCAAAATTTGTACTTCAGCTATTCCAAGCTGATCAATCAAGATCAGCCGTCCTTCGAGAAAATGAACAAAGAAAAATGAAAGGCCTAATAGTTGCTTTCTTTTATAAGAATAGCCCCAGCCAATAACAATCGGGACAGTTTGCCATTAAAAATTAGCACCTCCAGTTAAATGTTGGCAAGGTAAGGAATATTGTGATATGAAATACGACCAGGACAGGTCTCGAGCTTGCGACCTCTGGTGTACTTCTACTGAGACTGGAGACCAGGCGGTCTCACATTTTCTCTAACTACGTACAAGCCCGGGCCAACAAGAACTTTCAGGGCTCAAAGTTTCACTTGTTCGGAACATTCGTCTCAATTGCAGGTAAGGCTTGTTTAAATGACGAAATCTACAAATTGCAATCAAGTACTTCGATCGGGAGGAGAAGTCAGCATCCCCTACAACGCAAAGCGCAGTAGTGGAGTTTTTTTCGGAATAGTGGGGGTGGGAACTGCGAGTAACGTCGACGGATAACAAAAGTTCAGCCTATAGCGGAGGGTGAAAAGTATCGTCACAAAATAGGGTTTTAATCGCGAGTACCACGATGTAAAACAAGCTAGGTTAAAAAATCCAAAAAACCCTATCCTTGCACACCTCAACATAAACAGCATAAAAAGTAAGTTTTGTGAGCTCAAAGATTTAGTAACAGCAAGCTCATATGATTGCATAGTAATTGGAGAAACAAAACTGGATGAAACTTTCTCCACTTCTCAGTTTCTAATACCTGGCTATAAAACACCATATCGTGCTGATAGAAACGCCTATGGTGGTGGCCTTCTTGTTTACTTAAAAGAATCTCTAAAATCGTCTCTTCCAAAACACCATCCCAACATTTCTCACTATAGAGATTTTAGTAAAATTCAGTGAAGAAGCATTCTGTCGAAAATTGTCGCATGCCCCATTTCACTTATGCGAATACTTTGATGATGCCAACGAGGCTTTTGATCATTTTAAAGAAACTTTCGCTAATATTGTTAACAATCATGCTCCGCTCAAGTGTAAAATAGTTCGAGCAAATTATACACCGCTTGGAAAATCTCACAGAAAGGCAATTATGTTGAGAACGAGACTTAAGAATAACTATTATAAATCTAGGACTCGGGAAAACTTTGAAAAATACAAAAAACAACGAAATCATTGCGCTAATCTGCAGTAACGTTTTAAATCAGATTACTTCACTAAGATCTGTAAAGACGTAAAAATTTAGATCCTAAAAGTTTTTGGAAGAGACTAAAGCCATACTTTTTTAGCAAAGGTAACTCTGATTCAAAAAATAACTATTTCTGAAAATGATTGTCTAATCAGTGATCCAAAGTCAGTGGCAGAAATCATGAATGATCATTTTGTAAGCATTTGCCAAGTTCGAGATGAAGGCAATTCTGCAACAAGTAATGAAGACTTATCAATGAGAGAAATAATCAGCCATTTTCAAACCAATTGAAGTGTTAGAAAAATCAAAAGCAGTTTGGCAAATAAGTCTGTTCTAAATTTCCAGCAAGTACCGATAGGAGCTGTTAGGCATATAATTGAAAATCTAAATCATAGAAAAGCATCTGGTCATGATATGATAAACGCAAAATGTCTAAAAGTCTCTGTAGATATAATCATCAAACCGCTTGTACATATTCTAAACAAATGCATTCTTCAAGGGACCTTTCCCAGATCACTAAAAAAGGCAATAGTTACAACAGTATACAAGAAAAAAGACCCCTTTAGTAAGGAGAACTACAGGCCAATTAGTTTACTTACAACGTTTTCTAAGGTTTTCGAGAAAGCAATTGAGCTCTAACTTTCGCCATTTTTCGAGCAAAAATTCTCAAGATATTGATGCGCGTATAGGAAACACTTCTCCTCGCAGCATGCTCTATTTAGACTTATAGAAGATTGGAGGTGTGGACTAGAAAATAATAAACAAATAGGTGCTGTCCTAATGAATTTTTCAAAGGCCTTTGATTGTTTACCAAAGAATCTTCTTCTTGCTAAATTACACGCCTATGGTGTGGAATACAACTCTCTATCACTGATAAAAAGCTATCTTTCTGAAAGAAAACAAACATTTAAAGTGAAAGGACGCTACAGTGAGTGGGGCAATCTAGAACTAGGTGTGCCAGAAGGCTCTATTCTAGGACCTCTTCTTTTAATATTTTCATCAATGATATTTTCTATAATTTAAGTAAGGGTTCTCTTTGTAATTTTGCTGATGACAATACCATATCAATCACTGCTACTGATACAAACAGCCTACTACAACTTATTAAAATTAACACTAAAATATGCATTGATTGGTTTAAAGATAATGAAATAACCGCCAATCCCTCTAAATTTCAAGCTATTGCTTAAGGAAATAAAGATAAACAGTTTGATCACCTTGAAATTGATAACAGTTTAAAAATAAAGATAGATAATATTGTACTTTACTCGGTGTTGATATAGATAATCACTAAAAATTTGATAGCCATGTGGATAAAATCTGTAAAAAGGCTGCTAAACAGTTAAATTCTCTGAAACGACTTGCTAAATACATGGGCGAAAGAGAGAAGAAGATAATTATAAATTCATTCATACTATGTCATTTCAACTATTGTCCGTTGGTGTGGATGCTATGCAGTAAGGGTAGTTTGGACAAATTGGGGAAAATAAATGAAAGAGCATTGCGACTGGTTTATTCTGATTATGCATCGTCATATGAGATGTTGCTTGCTAAATCAAATGAGAGAACCATCGATGTTCAAACAATAAGACTCCTTGCATTTGAAATTTATAAAACGCTAAATGATTTGAACCCATCGTTCATGAAAGACTATTTTCTAGAAAAGCATATAGACCATGATCTTCGGATAACAAAACCATTACAAATTCCGAAGGTTAAAACGACTAATTACGGAATTAAATCTTTGAGTTTTCAAGGGCCCAAAGTCTGAACTCACTTCCAGCTGAAATCAAGTCAGCCCGAAATAACAAAGAGTTCAAAAGCTTAATAAAGACATGGTTCTTAAATAAAAATGTGCGTGTTCCTTCTGTAATAAATGAATCTTTGATGCAATCTGTGGAGTTGCTTCATGTTAGTTTGAATTAGTGTTTATCACTATTGTGTTATACTAACGTTAAACAATGTACAATTACAATTACAATTGATACAAAGTGTGGCAATGCCATAAGTTTTTAGGGTATGAAAAACTCTTACATTTGGTAGGAAAGTTGAGACAGGTAAATCAAAAAGCAAAAAGTTTCAAGAAGCTTGAAAGACAAAGAATAATCTCAGAGATAGCAGGCTTTGGAGAAATGAAAATAAATAAACTGCGGATAATCTGGGATTCACCACTCAGTGTTCTCAAAATATCAGTTTGCTATTCGCTGAAAAGTTGACAGAAGACATAAGCCGATGAGATAGCACCTTTAGTCAAATTACAGCGAAGGAATCACTCGCAACGTCAACTTTCCAACCGGACAAGACTGAAGACTTTCTAATAAGTTAGAAGAGAGTCCTGACTGCAGAATGGGACACTGCAGAATTCTGTTGCTGCTTCTAGCTGTTGGGATTTGTTCTTTGATTTCACACGGTAAGTAGCCGTATAATTAATAAATCGATGCAACTAACTTGTTTTGATTGTTACAGTATTCGTGATGTTATTTGATATGTGTGCATCTGAACTCTGGAGTGTTTAAAGAAACGTTGCACAGGCTGACGAATAAAGGAACTTATTCAAACCTTTGAAACGAGACAAAAGGTTGAAATAACTTTTCGCTTTACATTCACGACAGATCATTTTTAGTTGCAATGCAACATTACACGCTTTTTTTTTATAAGGAACCTACCTCAAGGCCTAGTTCTTAAAGTTCCTTATTTTTGGGCCTCTTTTGAGACAATTGTAGTTCCAAAAGTTCCTTAATAGTTCCTTAATTTTAACTGCACATACAGTGGTCTTAACAATAAAAGAGAGACATTTGCATGTGAGCAAAGCTCGAGACTACTCAAAGAAACATTTGATACATGCGTAGCGTACAATTTATGTGATTTTCGGCTGCTAATGTATGGAACCGGCTTTCTAATTCTTGATTATTTGCAATGATAAAAGTATTCAACATTCAAAAGTTCCTTAATGATTTTCTCTTTAGTAGTACAAGTTCTTTAAATTTTCGGGCCTTCTACATGTGACATGTAGGTTCCTTATAAAGTGGTTCCTTATAAAAAAAAAAGCGTGTACCACTCTGGTAGAATTTCAACAAACAATTGGAATTTGCTAAGAAACTATCAAGCAATGTTTAAAAGTTTGGCCACATCACAAAATTGTTTTACAAGCAAAATAGATATGAACAATTTGTCCTTTCAAATGTTTCGTTTGGCCAGGGCTTCACGTTGATACTTTTATCTTCTGCAGCAAGAATAAAAAAGCCCATCAAAACACACAATGTTCCCGGCCGGAAATGCATTCGAATATTCGTGTCCTAACCCATAGGCGCTAATTCCGCACCACCAGGCCAACGTTTCTATTGTGTAGCAAGTTATATTTTTGATTGATTGATTGATTATTGTTCTCAGGCTAACACAAAACAAGAGGCCTTTTTTATAGAGTTCCGGTACATTTCTGTCATAATGCTGTAATACAAGTAGAAAACTTTCCAGCATTCGCAAGCCGAATACCAAAGAAAAGGGCACGAATACCGACTCATTAGATTTGCATTAGATGCTTTGTACCATTTTTGCATCGAAAACTCGATATCTTGAAAAATTTCAACCTCGGCAGCCTTCCGTCGAAAAGGTCTATAGCACAATTATGTAACAATATTTTCAGCCATTTATTTTATGATATGTTTTACCAAATCGCTGCGCTAAGCAATAGGCGTTAGCACAACAATAACATCTTTCTTATTGATTCACAGCAAGTGACTGCAGAGATAAAGAGACAAAAGAATGTCCTGGTTGGAAGAAGAGTGGCTTTTGTAAACAGTCAAGTCAGTGGTATGGATATATGAAAGAAAATTGTAAAAAGACTTGTGGACACTGTCCAGGTAGCAAACAATATCAGTACAAATTTTACTATTGTAATATTGTGGAGAGTCACTGGATCAGTCGGGATGCTGTAGGGTCCCCCTTATCCATGAAACCTTTCCCCACGTTTTCTATTGTCCTTCAATTCACCCTAAATTCACATTGGATTCCTACTACATTTTATGATATATAAGATCACTAGAAGCTTCATAGTTTGAGAAATAACGATATACAAACAGAATTTCTTGTTTAACTACTTCTATGTATTCATCAAAATCCTACAGTATTCATCTTCAGAGCGTATGTCTTGTTTGTTCTTTTGTGCTTGCTTTCATATCATGCATTGATGCAGTGTGATGCATCGTCGCACAGTATAGTACGTTAATGCGTGATAATGGCTACATTGCACATTTTGGCAGGAAAGTCAGATTTACTGACAAGTCGTGCACCCATTGGCCTGACGTTTTTCCTCCATAAAGTCCAAGCAAAAACGAACTTATCTTAGAAAGGACCCAATTCATCAGCGTATCAACACAGGCGATTACAGAAAGTTGAAGAATAGTATTTAAACGCAATGAAAGACTGAAAAATACACCTTAGCAACGCATAGCAACCATATTTTGCACATTGGAAGAAAGCTTCATTAGAAATAGGCCATTTGAAAAATGTAAGCTGTAGAATAATGAAGCAATTCTTTCTGAAAATGTACAAAATGTCGGCTTCGGTATCTTTCATAAGGGTATGTTTGATTGGAAATTTGAAGCCTGCCAAATTCTGAATACGTTATACTCATGCAGAAATGGAAAAGATACCTTTTGGTCAACTGAGAAACATTCGTTTGCATGAGCTGGTGTTAGGAAAGCACAATGGTGAAAATAAAATGAAGAGGGGGTGATATCTGCGAAGTCTGCCAGACATTCTGTCTGTTGTAGTAGAAAGATAGGACAACGCTAAAGAATTCCAAGTTTGACCTGTCTACCGATATTTCTCCCCAACTCACCGTTGTTATTTCATGGAGGAATCGTGGATCTGAGAAGCAGGATACTGAGGCATAGACTAAGGTCTAGGATGGTCAACATAATCATTTAGTTAAGCATTATCTTTTCAGTCATTGATGATTAGACTTATTACCTGAGTCCCTGTATCTCTTATCAAACGAGACTTACACTTGATCGAGATCGATCAAACTTAGTTTGATCATCCACTATGTAGTGAACTCAACGGCAATAACTACGACTCATGTTTTATTCATAATGTGAAACACCTAACATCCATTTTCTGCCATTTTTTCCGTAATCCTCTATTAATGTCTCGCTCTTTGCTTCACAGTTGCAGCAGAATGCAAAGACAACAACAAAGAATGCTCCTCATGGGCTTCTAGAAATGAGTGCAAGAAGAATCCTGTCTTTATGAACAAAAACTGCAGAAAGAGCTGTGGAATATGCAAGTCGCATTTTTCAGGTAAGTACACTCTCACTGTTTATTCTATCACTGGCTCATTTCAACGTTTACATTGAATCTTTTGTAGTATTAAACGGATTGAAGGTGCTGTGGCGTCACGGCGTTATCCAGCTGACTCGTGGTGTCAGAAGCTCAGTTTGTCAAGGTTTGAGCCCAGCTACGATAGCGTCACGGCCAGGGTCGAGGTCTCGATTAGTTTACCTACTACTGAGATCCTAGCGACTAGCGCTAACACACCATTTCACCTTCACCCTTCACCTTGGTCAAACGATCAATTCTATTGTAAAACGATCAAACATTGTGAATTTGTGAAACATTTTTTAATCTGCTTGTCACACAAATGATTTTTGGTTTGTTGGACCTCCTGACCATGTTGTAAAAAAACATTGCCTGCAAAACAATTTCTGCTTGCAGGACGAAGAAAATGTTTGTGGTTCGAACAAAAAGTGTTACTGATGAGTTGCAACCGCCAGCCAAATTCAAGAAAGCGAATCATTTGCATAGCATATACTTTATAGACGGTTATCACAAGGGATGGCAACAAGAGAGTACTGAGTATTTACCGTGAACCGAAAACGACAATAAGAGGGATTAGACCCACAAAAGTATGAAATTGAAACACATGGCAAAGGCTAGGGCGACTGGCACAAGTTTGTTTAACAACACTGACAATAATGAAAGTCAAAATTTACCTCAACTGCAACATTGTCAGGTTTCTGTGTCTCACTAGGTAATCGAATTGATTTTTTTGTTTCATAGCTGCACAAGAATGCAAAGATGACAACAAGGAATGCTCCATTTGGGCGTCTACTAATGAATGCAAGAAGAACCCAGTTTATATGAACAAAAACTGCAGAAAGAGCTGTGGCATATGCAGGTCAGCTGTGACAGGTATTGGTCAAGTATTAACCATCCATTTTTTTACATTAAGTGGAACTTCATGTAACAGATACATTCTGGGCCTAATGGAGGTTGTTGCACTTTTCCTCATAGATCGCATCAAACTAGTTCAATTCTTATAAGAAGTCAGTCAGTTGAATTCTTATTAATTGTCAGCACAGTACACGAATGTTCTTCGGCAAAGCATGTCAACGTATATTAATAAACGGAGAGGGAGTTCCATTCAAGTCACATTCAGTTTAAATTGGCCGCATGGTAAAATCACGATTCGTAGGCCTATATCTTTAACTAAAAACGTAAAACTATCCATTTCCTAAACCTCTATTCACAAAAGTCGACCACAGCAAGTGAACTTGAAAACAGAATTTTCAAGAGAGCCAGCAAACAAATCTAGCGACATCTGAGACTCACTGACAATATCTGAGACTCGCTGACAATTAGATGGCAATAATAAAAGCATTGCCAAACTATCTAGAGCTCTGAATTTTCACACGCAACATTGGATGCAAGAGCAAAGAAAAAGAGATTTTTGGTATCGTTCATTCTGTATTGACTTCGACCTTTCTTTTATATCTGTAGAAGAATGCAAAGACAAAAACAAAGAATGTTCCATTTGGGCATCTAAAAATGAATGCAAGAAGAATGCTGATTGGATGGCAATAAACTGCAGAAAGAGCTGTGGAATATGTAAGTCTATCATAAACATAGGTAAAGTGATCAAAACAAAACAGATTCAAACCTCTCAAGACCTTTGTTCGGCAGTCAATACCCAATGACAAAGCGCCCTCTTTGAAATATAATGCGTTTTAGTTACCGAAGTCCATGATAAAATTTACCCCGCTCTTATGCCACACCAGCTTTAGCTCATACCTATAACGTCAGCTTGGTTTCAAATTCATATCATTTTAAAAGTCTCGTACAAAATTTTCGTCAAGTCAGTTCGATTCAAAAGGACCATAAAACGTTTATCCGACTCCGATGTTACATTAGCCTAAGCTCATATAACGCCAGCTCAGTTCTCAATTCATATACAGTTGAACTTTTATAAACGAACACTTCTGTATAAAGGATACTTCCAAATATTTCTTCCCAAAGATCATTTTGTAAAAACAACCTTCGTACAGCAAACAGCTCTCGTACAACAAACAATATGGGACACTTATGAGACATTGGTCCCATAAGTGTCCGCTATATGGAGGTACAATTTAAATTCTAGCATCGTATCCATATAAATTCCAAAAAAAGAATTTCAAATGTGAACATGATCTACAGGTGGCTGTAAAGACAAATTTGATCCCGAAAAGTGCCAGGGATGGGCAAACAAAGGAGAATGCGAAAAGAATAAAAAATGGATGAATGAAAATTGTCAACAAAGCTGCAAAGCATGCGGAGGTAATATCTAAAAAGACTCAATCTACAACCTCAAATCTAACGAATCTCTTGCACTAAGTGCATAAGAACGCTGAGACAATCCATCCCTGGAAATCTCGCGTTGTGATATACCATACTTTTTGAAAAAAAAAACATCTTAAGAAATGCTTAAGAAATGCTTTTATTTGACAGGAAACTCCATATGCCTTTTGGGGAAAGAAAGATACCCTTGGGTAAGGGTATCAAAAGAATGTCGGGCTTAATTTCTTCTCTGAGAATGGAGATAAAATGGAGTTTAAATCTTGGAGAACACCCATAAAAATTCAAACATTCAAAGAGAAACACTGCTCCCTCGCAAGGAAGAAATCTATAATCAAATAAAAGATTCTTCCAAAAGTGGCATACCGCAATAGATATTCGAACCCAGACTGCAAGACAAGAGAGTCCACGACGTATCCCCTGAGCTACATGGAGAGTTATTCGGTGATCTCATTCAGCTTCATTGGAAACGTCGTTTGCTCGCTGGTCGAGCAGTCCAGGTTTGAATCCTATCCATTGGAAAGAGCTATCCTAATGTTCGCCATTCACATAAATATATTCAAATGTAAGATTTGATGACTTCTATAGTTCCTATAGGCTTCTATAGTTTTCTTTGAAAACGCAGAGTCATTCTAGTGATTGTATCTTATTCAGGTTCAACTAGCACAAGCACAGAGAAGAAAGAAGAAAAGAAGACAGTCGAAAAGAACACAGGAACAACTAGCATCAATGATGTATATTGTGGATTGAGACTGAAGCTTCGTGTCGTCGGAGGAGAAGATGCAAAACTCGGTGAATGGCCTTGGCAAATTGCAATAGCAAAAAAGATAACCCCAAAAACAATGTTTTGCGGAGGAAGTCTGATAAATAAGCAATGGGTTGTAACAGCTAGTCACTGCTTTGGATCACCAAATTCAAATAGAATCAAGCCAAGTGATATTGTCATTCGAATTGGTGATCACAACTTGAAAAAGGATGAAGGTAGACCGAATAGATTTTATTTAAACTATCTTAATGCCCGAAATGTTTGTTTGGGACTTTGTGATTGAGGGGCACATTAGACCTCCTAGCAGCGTTAAAGCCAGACTTATTTCGACATTACGCACGGTCAGAACTAGTTGTCGACTGCCAATCGGTGCAGATGATGTATCGACATAAGTACTCTGGCGATAAGTTGGCAACTTGTTCCTTTTTGACGACAACTAGTGGGCGTATAGTTCCAGAGTGAGGCAAGATCGTGGATGGAGTTCATTCTCATTTAGGGGTTGTGAAGGCTTATCATTTATACTAATCTTCGGTTATGCAAATGAGGTTCCTTGTTGTTCTTGACCATTGTTCGATTACACAAGAAGGCTTTTCTGCTGGGCCACCTAGAACGTTTACACTACGGCACAGACTACCAGATTTGAGATTATAGTCATTTAGATGTGAAGTGGCTTTTGGGATCTGCACGTTGTGTTAAAGTTTTGACTAATCTAATGCATAGTAACTTTTTCAGGGATCGAGACTGTAAGTAATGTAGTAAAGATAATACGACACCAAGGATATGGATATGGAGGATACGACAATGACATAACACTCATCAAGTTGGAGAAACCAATCAAATACAACCAGAACGTAAAACCTGTTTGCTTGCCAGCACCAAAAGCTGACGAAAAACCTGAACAAATGTGTTTTGTAACTGGATGGGGACGTCTTGCTGAATTTGGGAAAGTTGCAGAGATTCTTCAAGAAGCTAAGGCAAGTCGCCTCATGTTGTTATTAATATAGGTTGCTTGAACAGTAACATAGAAAGTTAACTAACAACTAAAATAGGAACTATTCAGTAACAACAACAGCAGCTGAAGTAACTACAAAAGTAACTTCATTAACTACAACAATAACTACGGTTCCTACAACAGTAAACAACAAACAGTAGCTCAACTTCAGTAACTACAAATGTAAGCAAAAGTTACCGCAGTAGCCAAAGACAGCAACTATAACGAAAATACAGCAGTACTTACGGTAACTACTACAAGTACTATAACACTAACCACAGTAGCTGCTTCAGGACACCAAGTTAACCAACCGACCCAGTCATAAGGTAGCCTATATTGTAATTAAACAATATATATGACTGCAATAATGGTTAGTACAGAATAATCTGGTCAGTCCGGCCATTGGTAAGAAAAAAGTCTTAAAGCAGGCGCTGCAGGTTACTGCTACAAAATTAAAGCGCGAGAATTGCACTTGGTATAATATAATAATGATGAAGTATGCTTTAACACATGCATACATGATATACATACAATATAAGAAAAAGTATCTACTTACGGTTTCCAGTTTGTTACAAGATGTTTTTCCATTGTTTGCTGCAATGAGCTTGCATATTTGATACAATGAAGAACTTTGTGACTTTGAGAAGGTCTTTAATTTTTCAGATTCCTATAGTAAAAAAAGAGACTTGTAAAGCAACTCTGGGCGCCATTTCAGAATATACATCAAATATGATCTGTGCAGGATACAAGAAAGGAGGAATCGATGCTTGTGAGGTAACGAAATCTGTCTGTTTTCTTTACGATCCATAGCGCTCTTAAGTCTTGTACGCTAGAAAAGTGGATCCACTTGGATCCGTGCCCAGTTCGTTCCCGTGTAAATACAATGAAATCGTACCCATACAAATCGTTTTCATTTCATTTCATTTCATTCACAAATCGTACCTGCAAGGTATGGATCTTTTTATCAGTATCTTTTCTCTCGTATAAACGGGATCTAGATCAGTGACGGTAGGCTGCACTTTGAATCGATTTATTTACCTGCGACACAGACTAATTTCTCCGAAAGTCGGTCTTTCATAATCGAGAAGAGGGCCTCCTATTGACATAGACCATTGAGGCAAAGCCCTACTTTCCGATCATTGCTGCGGTAGTGGCATGTGCTTTTTGAGACACATATTCCATTATTCGAATTTTAAAAAGCCCCAGTGTGTAAGATGGAATAACGTTTCTCACTCATTAGAGTTAATCAAAAGCATGGCATTAGGGTTATTTTTCTTTATGCTAAATCTTATATATTATCTCCATGAAGTCAAAAAAATCATTTCGGCCTTAAGCATTCATTATGAAACACATCGTCAGACACAACAACCCAGGTTGAAGCTGAAGATTGGTGTTGTTTTAATATATTCAAATTTCTCTTGTAGGGGGACAGCGGTGGTCCCCTTGTATGCAACAATGGTGGAAGATTTGAGCTGGTCGGTGTTGTCAGTTGGGGACAAGGCTGTGCAAGAGCGAACAGCTATGGAGTCTACACTAAAGTCAGCAACTATATTGACTGGATCAAGAAAAACATTCAACAGTAGGTCAGGGGCCTTCGGATATTCTATACTGCAAAATCAAGAAGGACAAAATAGAGGTAGCTACTCCATATATTTCACAAATCGGAAAATTAGACTTTTTGACTGTGAAAAAGATTTACATTTCTTATAATAATAATTTTAAAAGAAAATAGATTCTCCATACTTTTTAATCATATGATGAAAACATGAATATTTTGTTAAAGCAGTTCTTTTATTAAGCAACGTTTTATCTTAAGAATCCATCTTTTCACAAGTTCCTGGGGTGCCACCAAGACCCATCCAGTGTTGAAAGTTCTTACTTTTTCACTAACTGAATATAACTTTCTGATAAGCCATTTTCTTATTAATACGTGTAGCGTCGTACTGTAGTTCCGTAGTTCCTCGATAGCTTCAAACGAGCTCAGTTGAAACCTTTGAGGCATAAGGGGGTGTACATAGACTTACTACATTATTCTCTTGTAAACGCTCTCCGACTTTGATTTGTCGATCAAACACACTGAGCAGTTGCTAACAACAACAAAGAAGTAAAAAGAACACAGATTTCATGCATAGCTTGTAGCTATACTCAAGCTCAGTGGAGCTTGATTTACTCCCAGGTGAACGGATGTGATGCATGTGATGCGACATAATTCGGCACTATATAAGCTACGATTAAGACGCAGTTTTGTATTTGCGTCAAAATAGGCCCACGTCAACGAGCCAAATTTTCGTAACATCATCATGAAAAATGCTTCTCATAAACCACAAAGCCACAGAACACAAATTCAAAAGGATTTCCACAGATACACTTTTTTCAATAAGCAACTGGACTTTGATCCAGTCCTCAAGAGTTGCTTAACATATCTAGTAATTCAACCCTGGCAGAATGAATGGTAGCCCCTAAAACCTCTTATTTTAGCTCTTTTCTGGCTTTTCAATGTAATTGACAAGTTGGCAAGGATGCACAATGTAAGGAAAGCTATTTCACCAAAAATTTTAACACAGTCTCAGCTCTAGTTGCTTATTGACCAGTTGCTTATTAAAAAAAAGTGTACAGTAAGATAGCAAACCTTGGAAAGTACATTGCAGCCGTCAAAAAGAGTGACAGACATGAGTTAGCCAAGTTAGCCACTACCCCACTACCTTTAAGATGGCATTTTAGTAATTATTAACCATTTCTGAGCAGTACGATACTGTGATGAGAATAGTTAGAATATCAGTAAATTCGGCACACGCGGTACCCAATCCTCTGCTTACGTATAGTTACCACAGGTCACGTCATTCTGTGTAATCGTCGAAAGACAGCAAACACTTCTCGAAAAGCCTTCTCAAACAGATTTTGAAACATGATACTACACAAATCTACATCACTTTTCTTTCGCCACATAATTGGAGAAAAGGTCAAAAGGATGAAAAAATATTGAGCTCAAAGTATATCTTAAAACAAACGAACCTTAGCTGTACATTGTGCTGTGAACAACACCTTTATACGCATATCCGTGAAAAAAAAATAAAAACGGGAAAAAACGGTTATTAAATTCATACAGTATGCCTCTATTAGCTACATCTTTTTTTTAAACGAAAGATACTTCTTAGTGTGAAAAAGTGACTCCTAGTTTTTCATCTGAGCCTCGACAGTTCCTTAAAGTTCCTTAATTTTTTGAGAATTTTCAGAAATTTTCCGCATCGAGTTCCTCCTCGTGAAAAAAAACGTGTAACTCCTCAGTAACCTTCGGCAACGAAAATTAGAAATGCTCTTGTATTCTTGGCACGTTAATAAACTCTTGTAGGTACAGTAGAAATGAACATGGAAGGTTTTAAAAACATGAAACAATTTTTAGATTTTTCCAAATCTATGCATGTGATGTAACTTCTCTGAAACGGATATGGTGATTATGATTATTACGGAATCCTGCTTGAAATGGTGCTTATTAAAACACTGAGTCGCTGTGTTTATTAAAACAACATTTTGCAGTGTATTTTATTTTCGTATATCCAAAAAAGCAAGTTTGGCGAAGTTTGTTCTACCGAGACAGGAAAAGGCTTATTGACTCACTTCCGCTTATCTTGTGCGTAAAAATGTGCGTAAAAACGCGGATTTGTGGTCGGGGGAGGTTATTTGATACATTTTATTATAATTGTAAATAAGTTTCCATTAATTCACAGCGATCAAACACTTGAAGCAATCATGTAACGGTATGATTTAGGTAATCTCGTAGCAGCAAAGTAGCAAAGCTCAAGAATTATTTCAAAATGTTTGAAGTTTCAAAGTTGCAGATATTCATTGTGATTAATGGAATAATTTGGTCCTTATTACTTGCAGGTTGGTACTTAACGAATTTTAAAGCAAATAGCATAACGAAAATAAAAAATTTCTTCACTCTCGAGCATTGGTGACAAAAAGCTATCGTTGATAAATTAATTAATAAATCAATAAGGCTGGATCGCTGATTCGTCTCGTCGCTTGTAGGTAAAATGTCGTTTAAAAGCTTTTTCTAGCAAGTATTCATAACAATTCTACTTAATGAAGGGATCCTTCTCTGTTCGAATACACAATACTCAGCCCCAAGCAAACAACTGCTATTTCGAAACTTATCAATAAACGATTTTCACTTCTGCTTTATTACTGTATATGTGAACTGGTGGTAACAAAAATGTCACAAGATGATCGGTAGGAACGACGAGTTAAGAATAGGGAAGAACGAACCCGGACCCAGGATTAGGCATAATAGGGTTAGGTTCAATTCATGCTTAGAATTTGGATTTTAGTATTTCAAGGCAGAACTTTGGCCAGCTCTGAGTTACTCAGAGTTAAGCCTTATTTCGTAAAATTGTGCGAGTATATTTGCATATATAGGAGTATCAGATTTCAAATTAAGTCCAAATCAAATAAACCCATGAAAATTTTGACCGTTTCGGAAGCCTCAGTCGGAACGCAAAGCCAGGCAAACATCAGAGAGAGTTTTCACCGCCAGAGCAAACATTACACAGTCCTAAGCAACATTGGAATTTTAAAATAATGAATTGTTAAATTTTACACCAGACTTGAGTTGAAAACGTGCTCCTACTGATGTTACTGTGAAAGGTTATGGCGATTCTCAGCGCTTGCCTCGCGCTTTTCTCTCCTGAACCGCGAGCATCGGAGTGAAGCAGCAGAGACAATACACGCTTTTTATTCCATAAAGAGCCTAGCTGATGGTCTGGTTCCAAAAGTTCCTTATTTTTGGACCTCGTTTGATTGAGTTGTAGTACAAAAAGTTCCTTAATAGATAGCTCTTTAATTTTGACTGCATATTTAACATGTGAGCAAAGCTGGAAACTACTGTATTCTTTGAAACACGTGATGTCGCCGCTATAAATAATAACAAAGTATACTGAAGGGAGCGTGTCGCAATCAAAAGTAATAACACAGTACGCTGAAGGGAGCGTGTCCTTCGCCGTCATCAATATAATAACACAGTACGCTGAAGCTGAAGGGAGGGTGACCGTCGCCGTCATAAATAATAACACAGTACGCTGAAGGGAGCGTGTCCATCGCCGTCATAAATAATGACACAGTACGCTGAAAGGAGGTTGTCCGTCGCCGTCATCAATAATAACACAGTACGCTGAAGGGAGGGTGTCCGTTGCCGTCATAAATAATAACATAGTACGCTGAAGGGAGCGTGTCCATCGCCGTCATAAATAATAACAAACGTTCTAGAACATCGTAGAACATCTTAGCTGTACTTACGTTTGCTCTTTTACATACTTTATCCGATTTCGAGAAGTTATTCTATATTTGTTCGCTTCTGTGATCATATCTAACCATAAATAATCATATTCTGGATTTAGGCCTAGAAATTTCTAGTTAGCCTCGTTATCATGCTTAGCCTCGAGATGGTTATTCTAAAACTTTTCGAATGTTTGTTATCATCGTGAGTTGAATTATTGGGAGTTAGGAATTGTGAGTTATCGAGAGATTTCATTTGCGAGTTTGTACCTTCTCAGAGGTATATGTGATTTTACTGTTCAACTACTGTGAGTTATTGTCGCGGACAACTATACTAATTCCCGACAGTACGCTGAAGGGAGCGTGTCGGAGTCAAAAATAATAACACCGTACGCTGAAGGGGGCGTTTCTGTCGCCGTCATATAAAATAAAACCGTACACTGAAGGGAGCGTGTCCATCGCCGTCATCAATAATAACACAGTACGCTGAAGGAAGGGTGTCCGTTACCGTCATAAATAATAACACAGTACGCTGAAGGGAGCGTGTCGGAGTCAAAAATTAATAACAGAGTACAACGATTTCCTGTAATGGGAACCACCGTAAGATGCGGCGCCTCAGCCACATTGTCTCGGCATTGTGGATGCAAATGGGGAGCATTCATCTCCAGCACTGAGCAATGTTTTTGCTTTTCACGCCATTTTGATTTACTACAAATAGACTCAATACATACACGAAATGCATGACAGCAACCGCAACAACAGTGCCTCAAACAAACAAATTTACAAAGTTCCAATTTGTGCAAGAATATAATGCTGCAACGCAGACGCTTCGCGCAGCTCCGCAGCAATAAAGTATGGGTAACAAATATTATAAAACAAAATTGACTTACTATTTCAGCCACAGCAGACGCAGTATGTCGAGACAATAATCGTTATTGCATAAGCTGGGCTGCATCAGGACAATGTAGATCCAATCCACAGTATATGCTTACAAACTGCCGTAAGAGTTGCAATAGATGTCCAGTAGCAGGTGAGTTAGCTGTTGGCCATTACTTCTAAAATGTAACGGAAAAACTTCATAAGAAAAATCTTTATTACAATCCCCCTAATTTAAATGAAACTTTGTTTCATGACCTGGATCTCGGCCTTTTATGTTTGGGTACGAGACAAAAATGCTCCTCGCACAGAAAATCAGTACAGGAAAGCCAAATCAGCACGAATTGTGATATAATGCGAAATAAAATACAGTTTAAGATTTCATCCATCAATCACACTTTTTCTGCCTTCTCATGAACAAAGGAAAGCATTCGATATCTACCCTCTTATCCCCTCTACAAAGGAAAAAGCCTGAAATATTTTTTGTGTTCGAGGTGTCGCAGGTGGAACTTAAGTACTAATTAAAACCGCCAAACCTACGAAACAAGGGTCCTTCAAAAGCAGTAGCAATGGGTATTCTTCCATAAGTGTAAGTCTTTCTTTTGTAGCGTCATCCTTCGCATATCAGTCACCAGGAAACTGTCGAGACTTAAATAACTATTGTCGAAACTGGGCATCAAGGGGGCAATGTACCATAAATCCTGGATACATGCTTAAGTATTGTCGTAAGAGTTGCAACAAATGCGAAGGTAAGAAAGATGCTCGAACTTTTATCAATTTTGTATCTTTGTTTGCGTAGAATTTGAGAACCTTGTTAGGATATAATATCGTAAATTGTAATTGTACATTGAAACATAATTGTACAAGAAAACAGACTTATTCACACTGACATGCAGCAACTTCACCACAGATTGCATCAAAGATGTCATTAATTGCAGAATGAGCATGCGATTTTTTATTTAGGAACTATGTTTTATCAAGCTTTGCAACTCTTTGGTATTTCGAGCTGACTACGCCGTTGTACAAAATCTCAGGTCTCTAACATTTTATCAATATGTGGCATTCACTATAAGGCATATAATTTAATGCCTTTTGCATGACAGATGCTTCATTCTGCCTAGGTCTGAACAATTACATCTACCCAGAAGATGGACGAGATAATCAGAGCGCTCGCTTAAGATTACCAATCATTATATCTTCTAATATGTGACTTAATTTTCATGATTTAGGCTCGCATCAAATAGCATCGGATAAAGCTTCCTATGTAGGAAAGCCAAATAGTTTGATTTTGGAAAACGAGTTGGTAATGTGTTCCTGTTTCGGACTGAAAGTGTTTCGTGGTCGAATCAAGGTAGCTCGTAATGGCAGCAGCTCGTGAAGTCAGATTTCGGGCACCAGTCGAGGTAGCGTTACAACCGAGTCATACAGGTCTCGTTAGCTTGTCTGCTACTGAGATCTCAGTGACTGGCGCAAACCATTTTGGGACGCACAGTCATTTGCTTTGCATTTAGTTGGTGAAAGGAACAAATCAACGACACGCTAAGAAAGATTACTCCATCTTAAAAATCTTTATTTGACAACAGCAACGCTTCCTCACTGAATGGATGTTCAAATGCGTTTGAAATATAGTATATATTCCCCTGTATTTTTTTCCAGATCAGTTCAGCTTAACAACAGGAAGTCGTTGTAGAGATGTTGAAACTCAAAGAAAATGCAATTACTGGAAGAACTTGAGATACTGCCATGCATACAGTTCATACTATGGATACATGAAACAAAAGTGCAGCAAAACATGCGGATTTTGCAGACCAACTAGCAGAGGTAAATGCTATATACATATGCATATATATTATATACATATATTCCTTACTTTCGTAAGTGATGAATTGAATCGCCGTTATTGTTTGTGGTCCGTATAGTCTGTGTATTGCAATTCAGTTCAATAGGGATAACTAAGACTCGCGTCTTGTGTCATTAGCAAGCAAGGCGTTAAATATCGGCACAGTGACCATAGATCATAATGAGCAAAACGTCTAAGCGACAGTCGCAATTATTTCCCGCCAAATTGATTGCCCCGTGATTACCTTTCTCTGCTGTGATTGGGTGGCTTTTCTTGGTTTTTAATGCACTGAAGCCCGAAAACGAAACATTGTAGCTGCTATTATGTGAATAGGAAGCGTCGTCACATACCACAGTGTAGAAAGGCTGTTATTAAGGATATAACGGAGCGAGAAAGCCTAGTGTGATCGCAGTCATATTATTGTTTGTTCGTTGTTTATATTGTTTACTGAAAGGTCTAGGCCAATTTATAGCCACATGAAAGAAACAAATAATTCTAAAATTATTGGCAAGTTCTAAGCGAGCAACCTGTACAGGTGCTGATTTACGATGCCAACGAGTTTAACAGAGCCTACTGATATATCTTAAATAATTCTCACACAAAGAAAATTTGACTGTAATGCATTTGTTTTTCTATTTCATTTCACAGCTAAACCGAAGCCAAAACCGAAACCGAAGCCAAAACCGAAACCGAAGCCAAAACCGAGACCGAAGCCAAGACCTAAACCGAAACCACAACCGAAACCAAAACCGAGGCCACAGCCGAAGCCTCAGCCAAGACCGCAACCAGTAACTGCGATACACAATAAAGTAAATGATGTATACTGCGGCCTGCGCTTGAAAGGTCGTGTGATTGGAGGTTATGAGGCTGTGAGCGGAAACTGGCCGTGGAATGTAGCAATAGCGAGGAAGATCAAACCATCGGCACCATTTTGTGGAGCAGCACTGATTAATAAACAGTGGATCGTTACAGCCAGTCATTGCTTCGGATCTGCAAACTCAAGGGCGGTCAAACCAGAACATCTTATCGTGAGACTGGCCGAGCACAATTTGGAAAAAACTGAACGTAGGTTATTCAGTTTATACCAAGTCTAATTGCCCCCAATGATTACATAGGAAAAATCAGTAAATTAACAGACAACTCGTTCTGCTCTCGTATGTTCTTTGAATTAACTGAGGGCATTCTTCTTATTCTGAAGAAAATCATGATAATCATGTTATCTTATTTGATCTCAGATGGAGAAGTAGTCGTTGATGTGATAAAGATTATTCGACATGAGCGTTATGGCAGAGGATCATACGACAATGATATTGCTCTTTTGAAATTGGCTAAGCCAGTCAGATACAACCAACTGATCAAGCCGATTTGCCTGCCACAGCAAGGAAAAGAAATTGCAGCCAACAAAATGTCCTACTTAGTTGGCTGGGGTCGATTAAAAGAAGGAGGGAAAAGGGCTACTGTTCTGCAGGAAGCAAAGGTACGTACAAGCATAATTTTGAACTTTCCAACCTCGTGTTATGTGTGTGTAGCACCGTGGGTGGGATGCGCCTTACTGTGAGGGGTATTCAGTACATGTGGGGAGGCATCTCTGAATACCTTAACCGATGTTAAGTACCGTGAGGAGGCATCCTGAGTATTGTGGGGTGGCATCATGAGTATACCGTGGGAGATGTTCAGTATAGCCAGAGAACATAATAATTTGTGCGGGGAAGCATCATGAGTACTGCAGGGGATGTTCAGTACCGTGGGGAGGCATCCTGAGTATCGTCGAGTGGCATCTTGAGTATACTGTGGGGATGTTCAGTACAGCCAGAGGATATCATAATTTGTGTGGGGAAGCATCTTGAGTACTGCAGGGGATGTTCAGTACCGTGGGGAGGCATCCAGAAATCAAAGATGTTAACCTGGGTGTTTCTCAAGTCTCTTCTGTGTACTGAAACCTAGGAGCGTAAATACCAAATCAATGATCTCGGCGAAGGACTAGTCCAACACATTCAAATGCAATTTCAAAGCAATGTTTAAGTAGCTCTTTGGTAATACTAGCTGAAAAAGTTCTTCACTGTATAAGATGTTAAAATCACATAGCACAACGAACCGATGTGTTGTGACATACCAAAGTTAGGACATGCAAAACTTTGCTTTCATTTCATACGACCTTATCATTTTTATCCATTACACTAAATTGTTAGTAATTTCTTTTATATAAAACATCATAAATTCTTAACCCCGTGAAATTGAGTGAAAGTGATTAGCGCATGTGATTTTGCTTCAAGGTTCCAATCGTCGATCGTCAAACATGCTGGAAAGCGCTCAGCCTATATGGTGTTTTTACGTCAAATATGATTTGTGCTGGCTACGCAAAGGGTGGCATAGATGCTTGTCAGGTAAGCAGTTTGTCATATGTTAGGTTGGGGTGGTGTCCATAACATTAGTGTTTCTCATAGGAGAACTCTAAGTTCTGGTCATCGATTCAGCACGCCGCACTATTTGCTCATTGATTCTCTAAGTGGCGTCGATAGAGAGTATCGTGTATAGTATATCGCCATTCTCATTTTAAGGGATTAGCGGTTTGCTTCTGCCTGGGAAAACCCCTGGCTTTTTTGGCAAGAAAAAGCACTTGGCGTTCTTGGTGTACCCCTAGGCTTATTGCTTGAGTCGTTAGTTTCCGCTCCTCCACCACACCAACACCCCGCTACAACTTGAGTTTGAGCGATCTCATTTTAGCGCTGGCCTCGGTCTCATGAGCGATAACTGGGACTCAAGTAATAAGTCTAGTGTACCCCTACAGAGTACCCATACGTTAGAAAAAACAATAAGCCGACTCTGATGATGACTGCTGGTAAAGTGCAGTCGATAAATAGTCGACAACAAATGATTTGTCATATTTCGTTTGTTATCTCAAAATAAAAATGTTTAGCTTCTGGTTATTCATTTTATTAACAAACCATTTCAAATTTCAAAGCCAAATATGACTCTGCCAAGCACCCTTATTTACAGTCCTCTTAAGCGAGCTGGTCCTCCTGGTCTTCCTCATACCAACAGTGCTTTACTTTACTAGACAATCCAGAAAGTGCAAAGCCTGTGTGGTTTTTCACTTATCGTGATGAAAGAAATAATACAGCTTAGTTATGATGAAATGCACAAGATATTTTAAGATCGATCTTTCCGTTTCTATCATGTTGTGTTCGAGACAACTTGGCATAGCTGCCTTTAAGACAGGCATTTCGCATAAAATTTAGATTTAAAGACCTTGTCCATCAGCATAATATGCTCAAACAGCAAAAAAATATTTCACAACATGAGGCAGTCAAACATCAGTCAATGACTCGACCAAAGCCTTTGCAATCGCAGACCGAAGTCTTTTCGTCTTGCTGACTAGAGAAAAGCGGAGTATGTTCTGATCTTTAAGCTCCCCTCCCTGACAGAGCCCTCCAGAAACTCAACAACTAAATTAAATGTTTAAAAACCCCTTTGGGGCTTTATGAAGCTTTAACGCTGTTCAAAAAAAATATTTTCAGGGCGACAGTGGTGGACCATTGGTGTACAGAAATGGAGGCCGCTTTGAGCTGGCTGGTATTGTGAGCTGGGGTAGTGGCTGTGGAGACGCTGGAAAATATGGCGTTTATACAAGAGTTGACCAATACGTTAACTGGATAAAGGCTAATATCAAAAACTAAAACTAATATTACTGACACTATCGCACAGTAGATATTGATGAATATTGAGATTGAATATTATGATACACAAAATATATGATATGATTTGATATGATATTTTTATTATTTTTTATTTTGATGCTACTTGCATTGACAGACATAATCCTAAAGCAGAGTAGACTTCAGTAAGTATCAAATATAGACTGTTTCATATAGGATATTTTGATACAAAAAAATTATGATTTGATGTGATATTTTATACAATATTTTGATGCGTTAAATTAAGAATATATCTTAGTAAGATATCATATTCTTTAGGTTACAACAGTATATTATAGGTTATTATTGGTGCACCCGAGGTGATATAAAAATCTTCAACATTTAATATATTCCTTTTATATCATGTGTCATTTATACATTAAACATTAATCATCCTATGTTGAAAACAAAAATATATAACAAAGAGCATGAAAATGGTGTTTTTTGCCCGACGCTAGCAAAACATTTGTTAGGAGAATTGTTTTTGCGAGATGGCCAAACGGTGAACCATGTTGCTTAAATCTTTCACGATACATATTCAATGGTTTGACAAGAAACGTTCGATCGTTTGGTTTTAGTTAGTTTCCCATTTATAAGCTACAGTTAAGAAAGGTGTGATATTCGGGTGCTTGTTGTGACGTCGAATGAATATGCAAGCAAAGCGTCACATGATCATAACTTCGAAGTAGCGGCAGACAAATCCAAGATCAGGGCAAGGCAAGACAGGGAGCGCGCGGCTTGAAGCCGTGCGCTCTCTGTTGAAGAAGGTTAGATCAGCAAGACTAAATCAGAAGAACAAAACCAAGACAAGAACGCAACAAAGTAGTTTTGCTCACAACAAGTGGTAAGTTGTACAATTCAACTCCGGTGAGTGGCAGTTAAAGATCGTGCTGTAAGATCGTGAAGATCGACAAGGGCAGTACAGTGAGGAGGCAATTGTTAAGTGATACTGTTTAGGTCTGATTTTGTTACTTGATCTATGATTAAACATAAGGGCAAATTCAAACACGATTGCTCTCAAATCGTATCTATACAACTGACACGTGGCGAATTTCAGGCGTTTTTTGAATTCGCTTTTTTCTCGAAGTGTTGTCGCAAAATGAATATCCTCGCGCTGTATAAAAATAATCCTATCTATGGTTCAGTAAGGTCCTTGCCAAACAATCAAACATTGTTTGTCAAACCTTTAAGATTATTTACCAAGGATTGTTTGAACGTTACTAAACATTGGTTGAAAAGTAAAGAGAAGCGAAATTTGTTGCGAAATATTTTGACAAAACTCAAGGCATTTTTTGGTTGAAGCAAGGATTTTCGACGTGGCCAAACAGTAAAACATTTTGCTAACAAGTAAATTTCAAATGTTTGACAAACAGTGTTTAATTGCTTTGCTTGCGCAACAAGGCAAACTATTTATCGATATGAAGGAAAAGTACTGATATTCGAAACAATGCAGATAATCCATATTTCAGTTTGATGCTTCACTTTAACTGATGATTTTCTCAATCACTGAGTTTTTGATGAGTGTTTCAAGTTGGAGGAGAAGATTTTTCGGAATCGACGAATATAGCATCTGATAAGACTTTCGAAAATCAATTATTGTGGAAGGTGGAATCTTAACAACAGTGCAGGGAGCACAACAATACAAAGAAGTCCACAATCTCGCACATATTTTTTTTCCCCTGAAACTTTTCTTGCTGTTTGAGAATATCCCCCCCTTTCAATAATGCATATAATATCCAAATGACAATCTATCAAAACTTCATCAAAGTATCTGATCATATTGAGCTCAACATTGATATGGCGAAAGAGGGGGGCACGAAAACCGGACTTTCGGGAGGGATCTAATAATTTTGTAAGCTATAGTGTCTTCAAAACGAAAGCAGACCTATCCCAGCTGGCTAAATAGGATACTAGATAGAAAATAGGATAGAAAAATTTGAAAGTTTAAAATAATATTGTGTTTTAATGAGTATAGCAGTTAAGGATTCTTTATAAAATTGCTTATAAAGATTTATCGTGAAAATAACATTAATCCTTGTTTTATTAAAAAGTGCAGGAGCTTATTTGCAAGCACGAGCATTCGCAGCCACGTTTGGAATCTGACGTCAGATGAAAAACTGGATGGAGTCACGTGCTTATTGCTTAATGATCAGGAAGTCCAGCCCTAGTTGATCATTGAGCAGTTGCTTATAAACAAGTGTAGTTGTCGTTTCCTATAAACAGGTAGATGTCAAATAAATAAGAACTTTTAACAATAAAGTAAATAAATCACTTACCATTTAGTTCAAAGTATGCGAGGCAATTGTGGGATGTTGATCGGCTTCAGATTGATCGCGTACTAAGTTGACTTTGACATGAAAGTGTTGAAATCCTGTCTAAAACAATAAAATTAAGATTCATTGATCATAGAAATTATATTGTGATCAGATGGCAATTAATTGCTTATTGAGTTATGAGCAGAAAAAAAGAAGTACCCTATTACACCGGTAATGCCCATCTAAACGAAAATTTGCAGTCATTGAATGATTCGATCACACTAATGTCAAATGACATACAAACATATCGATAATGTGTTTCTTATTATATTTATCTCCTGGTGAATTGAATCATCTACTTATAACTTATAATCTTAACAACTATCCAGTGATGTTTTCTCTAATCTTCCTTTTCAGCTGCATTTAAGATCTTGAAACAAAGAAGACGTTGCTTCAAAACTGCGAAGTCATGCAAAGAAGGAGACAAATGACAAAGCAAGACAAGAAAAGGGACCAGCAAAGAAGTGGCATTGCAAAGATAACAAAGATCGAGCGACATCTTCTACAATCATCCCCATTAACTGCATTTTAGAACTTGCAACATGAAGATGTTATCTTGAAAAATGTTAAATCGTGCAATGGAGAAGATGAACGAGAACACCACAAGAGGAAAGTGAACGGAAAAGAAACAGTATTTCAAAGATATAACAAAGATCGAGTGACATCTTCTACAATCATCCCCATTAACAGTATTTAAGAACTTGCAGCCAGAAAATGTCATCTTGAAAAATGTTAACTTATGCAATGAAGATGAGGAATGAGAACACCACAAGAGAAACGTTAAAGAAGCAATGCAAAGATATAACAAAGATCGAGTGACATCTTTTATAATCATCCCCATTAACTGCATTTTAGAACTAGCAACAAGAAGATGTTATCTTGAAAAATGTTAACTTGTGCAATGAAGATGGTGAATGAAAACACCACACGAGAAACGTTAAAGAAGCAATGAAAAGATATAACACAGATCAAATAACATCTTCTACAATCATCCCCATTAACTGTATTTAAGAACATACAGCAAGAAAATGTCATCTTGAAAATGTTAACTTGTGCAATGAAGATGATGAATGAGAACACCACAAGAGAAAAGTTAAAAGGGCAATGCAAAGATATAACAAAGATCAAATGACATCTTCTACAATCATCCCCATTAACTGTATTTAAGAACTTACAGCAAGAAAATGTCATCTTGAAAATGTTAACTTGTGCAATGAAGATGATGAATGAGAACACCACAAGAGAAAAGTTAAAACGCAATGCAAAGATATAACAAAGATCAAATGACATCTTCTACAATCATCCCCATTAACTGTATTTAAGAACATGCAGCAAGAAAATGTCATCTTGAAAAATGTTAACTTGTGCAATGAAGATGATGAATGAGAATACGACAAGAGAAAAGTTAAAAACGCAATGCAAAGATATAACAAGGATCAAATGACATCTTCTACAATCATCCCCATTAACTGTATTGAAGAGCTTGCAGCAAGAAAATGTCATCTTGAAAAATGTTAACTCGTGCAATGAAGATGATGAATGAGAACACCACAAGAGAAAAGTTAAAGAAGCAATGCAAAGATAAAACAAAGATCGAGTGACATCTTCTACAATCATCCCCATTAACTGTATCTAAGAACTTGCAGCAAGAAAATGTCATCTTGAAAAATGTTAACTTGTGCAATGAAGATGATGAATGAGAATACCACAAGAGAAAAGTTAAAAACGCAATGCAAAGATATAACAAAGATCAAATGACATCTTCTACAATCATCCCCATTAACTGTATTTAAGAACTTGCAGCAAGAAAATGTCATCTTGAAAAATGTTAACTTGTGCAATGAAGATGATGAATGAGAATACCACAAGAGAAAAGTTAAAAACGCAATGCAAAGATATAACAAAGATCAAATGACATCTTCTACAATCATCCCCATTAACTGTATTTAAGAACTTGCAGCAAGAAAATGTTATCTTGAAAAATGTTAACTTGTACAATGAAGATGATGAATGAGAATACCACAAGAGAAAAGTTAAAAACGCAATGCAAAGATATAACAAAGATCAAATGACATCTTCTACAATCATCCCCATTAACTGTATTTAAGAACTTGCAGCAAGAAAATGTCATCTTGAAAAATGTTAACTCGTGCAATGAAGATGATGAATGAGAACACCACAAGAGAAAAGTTAAAGAAGCAATGCAAAGATAAAACAAAGATCGAGTGACATCTTCTATAATCATCCCCATTAGCTGCATTTAAGAACTTGCAACATGAAGATGTTATCTTGAAAAATGTTAAATTGTGCAATGAAGATGAGGAATGAGAACACCACATGAGAAAAGCTCAAGAAGCACTGCAAAGATATAACAAAGATTGAGTGGCATCTTCTACAATCATCCCTATTAACTGTATTTAAGAACTTGCAACATGAAGATGTTATATTGAAAAATGTTAAATCGTGCAATGAAGAAGATGAATGAGAACACCACATGAGGAAAGTAAACAGCAAAAGAAGAAGTATTGCAACGAAAAAACAAAGATCGAGTGACATCTTCTACAATCATCCCCATTAACTGTATTTAAGAACTTGCAGCAAGAAAATGTTATCTTGAAAAATGTTAACTCGTGCAATGAAGATGATGAATGAGAACACCACAAGAGAAACGTTAAAGAAGCAATGCAAAGATAAAACAAAGATCGAATGCCATCTTCTATAATCATCCCCATTAGCTGCATTTAAGAACTTGCAACATGAAGATGTTATCTTGAAAAATGATAAATCGTGCAATGAAGAACATGAATGAGAACACCACAGGCGGAAAGTGAAGGAAGAAGTATTGCAACGAAAAAACAAAGATCGAGTGACATCTTCTATAATCATCCCCATTAACTGTATTTAAGAACTTGCAGCAAGAACATGTCATCTTGAAAAATGTTAACTCGTGCAATGAAGATGATGAATGAGAACACCGCAAGAGAAAAGTTAAAGAAGCAATGCAAAGATAAAACAAAGATCGAGTGACATCTTCTATAATCATCCCCATTAGCTGCATTTAAGAACTTGCAACATGAAGATGTTATCTTGAAAAATGTTAAATTGTGCAATGAAGAACATGAATGAGAACACCACAGGCGGAAAGTGAACAGCAAAGGAAGAAGTATTGCAACGAAAAAACAAAGATCGAGTGACATCTTCTATAATCATCCCCATTAACTGTATTTAAGAACTTGCAGCCAGAAAATGTCATCTTGAAAATGTTAACTTATGCAATGAAGATGATGAATGAGAACACCACATGAGAAAAGCTCAAGAAGCACTGCAAAGATATAACAAAGATCGAGTGACATCTTCTATAATCATCCCCATTAGCTGCATTTAAGAACTTGCAACATGAAGATGTTATCTTGAAAAATGTTAACTCGTGCAATGAAGATGATGAATGAGAACACCACAAGAGAAAAGTTAAAAACGCAATGCAAAGATATAACAAAGATCAAATGACATCTTCTAGAATCATCCCCATTAACTGTATTTAAGAACTTGCAGCCAGAAAATGTCATCTTGAAAAATGTTAACTCGTGCAATGAAGATGATGATTGAGAGCACCACAAGAGAAACGTTAAAGAAGCAATGCAAAGATATAACAAAGATCAAATGACATCTTCTACAATCATCCCCATTAACTGTATTTAAGAACTTGCAGCAAGAACATGTCATCTTGAAAAATGTTAACTCGTGCAATGAAGATGATGAATGAGAACACCAAAAGAGAAACGTTAAAGAAGCAATGCAAAGATAAAACAAAAATCGAGTAACATCTTCTATAATCATCCCCATTAACTGCATTTAAGAACGTGCAACATGAAGATGTTATCTTGAAAAATGTTAAATCGTGCAATAAAGATGATGAATGAGAACACCACAAGAGAAAAGTTAAAGAAGCAATGCAAAGATAAAACAAAGATCGAGTGACATCTTCTATAATCATCCCCATTAACTGTATTTAAGAACTTGCAGCAAGAACATGTTATCTTGAAAAATGTTAACTCGTGCAATGAAGATGATGAATGAGAACACCACAAGAGAAAAGTTAAAGAAGCAATGCAAAGATAAAACAAAGATCGAGCGACATCTTCTATAATCATCCCCATTAACTGTATTTAAGAACTTGCAGCAAGAACTTGTCATCTTGAAAAATGTTAACTCGTGCAATGAAGATGATGAATGAGAACACCAAAAGAGAAACGTTAAAGAAGCAATGCAAAGATAAAACAAAAATCGAGTAACATCTTCTATAATCATCCCCATTAACTGCATTTAAGAACGTGCAACATGAAGATGTTATCTTGAAAAATGTTAAATCGTGCAATGGAGAAGATGAACGAGAACACCACAAGAGGAAAGTGAACGGAAAAGAAACAGTATTTCAAAGATATAACAAAGATCGAGTGACATCTTCTACAATCATCCCCATTAACAGTATTTAAGAACTTGCAGCCAGAAAATGTCATCTTGAAAAATGTTAACTTATGCAATGGAGAAGATGAACGAGAACACCACAAGAGGAAAGTGAACGGAAAAGAAACAGTATTTCAAAGATATAACAAAGATCGAGTGACATCTTCTACAATCATCCCCATTAACAGTATTTAAGAACTTGCAGCCAGAAAATGTCATCTTGAAAAATGTTAACTTATGCAATGAAGATGAGGAATGAGAACACCACAAGAGAAACGTTAAAGAAGCAATGCAAAGATATAACAAAGATCGAGTGACATCTTTTATAATCATCCCCATTAACTGCATTTTAGAACTAGCAACAAGAAGATGTTATCTTGAAAAATGTTAACTTGTGCAATGAAGATGGTGAATGAAAACACCACACGAGAAAAGTTAAAGAACTAATGAAAAGATATAACACAGATCAAATAACATCTTCTACAATCATCCCCATTAACTGTATTTAAGAACATACAGCAAGAAAATGTCATCTTGAAAATGTTAACTTGTGCAATGAAGATGATGAATGAGAACACCACAAGAGAAAAGTTAAAAGGGCAATGCAAAGATATAACAAAGATCAAATGACATCTTCTACAATCATCCCCATTAACTGTATTTAAGAACTTACAGCAAGAAAATGTCATCTTGAAAAATGTTAACTTGTGCAATGAAGATGATGAATGAGAACACCACAAGAGAAAAGTTAAAAACGCAATGCAAAGATATAACAAAGATCAAATGACATCTTCTACAATCATCCCCATTAACTGTATTTAAGAACATGCAGCAAGAAAATGTCATCTTGAAAAATGTTAACTTGTGCAATGAAGATGATGAATGAGAATACGACAAGAGAAAAGTTAAAAACGCAATGCAAAGATATAACAAGGATCAAATGACATCTTCTACAATCATCCCCATTAACTGTATTTAAGAGCTTGCAGCAAGAAAATGTCATCTTGAAAAATGTTAACTCGTGCAATGAAGATGATGAATGAGAACACCACAAGAGAAAAGTTAAAGAAGCAATGCAAAGATAAAACAAAGATCGAGTGACATCTTCTACAATCATCCCCATTAACTGTATTTAAGAACTTGCAGCAAGAAAATGTCATCTTGAAAAATGTTAACTTGTGCAATGAAGATGATGAATGAGAATACCACAAGAGAAAAGTTAAAAACGCAATGCAAAGATATAACAAAGATCAAATGACATCTTCTACAATCATCCCCATTAACTGTATTTAAGAACTTGCAGCAAGAAAATGTCATCTTGAAAAATGTTAACTTGTGCAATGAAGATGATGAATGAGAATACCACAAGAGAAAAGTTAAAAACGCAATGCAAAGATATAACAAAGATCAAATGACATCTTCTACAATCATCCCCATTAACTGCATTTAAGAACTTGCAGCAAGAAAATGTTATCTTGAAAAATGTTAACTTGTACAATGAAGATGATGAATGAGAATACCACAAGAGAAAAGTTAAAAACGCAATGCAAAGATATAACAAAGATCAAATGACATCTTCTACAATCATCCCCATTAACTGTATTTAAGAACTTGCAGCAAGAAAATGTCATCTTGAAAAATGTTAACTCGTGCAATGAAGATGATGAATGAGAACACCACAAGAGAAAAGTTAAAGAAGCAATGCAAAGATAAAACAAAGATCGAGTGACATCTTCTATAATCATCCCCATTAGCTGCATTTAAGAACTTGCAACATGAAGATGTTATCTTGAAAAATGTTAAATTGTGCAATGAAGATGAGGAATGAGAACACCACATGAGAAAAGCTCAAGAAGCACTGCAAAGATATAACAAAGATTGAGTGGCATCTTCTACAATCATCCCTATTAACTGTATTTAAGAACTTGCAACATGAAGATGTTATATTGAAAATGTTAAATCGTGCAATGAAGAAGATGAATGAGAACACCACATGAGGAAAGTAAACAGCAAAAGAAGAAGTATTGCAACGAAAAAACAAAGATCGAGTGACATCTTCTACAATCATCCCCATTAACTGTATTTAAGAACTTGCAGCAAGAAAATGTTATCTTGAAAAATGTTAACTCGTGCAATGAAGATGATGAATGAGAACACCACAAGAGAAACGTTAAAGAAGCAATGCAAAGATAAAACAAAGATCGAATGCCATCTTCTATAATCATCCCCATTAGCTGCATTTAAGAACTTGCAACATGAAGATGTTATCTTGAAAAATGATAAATCGTGCAATGAAGAACATGAATGAGAACACCACAGGCGGAAAGTGAAGGAAGAAGTATTGCAACGAAAAAACAAAGATCGAGTGACATCTTCTATAATCATCCCCATTAACTGTATTTAAGAACTTGCAGCCAGAAAATGTCATCTTGAAAAATGTTAACTTGTGCAATGAAGATGATGAATGAGAACACCACAAGAGAAAAGTTAAAAACGCAATGCAAAGATATAACAAAGATCAAATGACATCTTCTACAATCATCCCCATTAACTGTATTTAAGAACTTGCAGCAAGAAAATGTCATCTTGAAAAATGTTAACTCGTGCAATGAAGATGATGAATGAGAACACCGCAAGAGAAAAGTTAAAGAAGCAATGCAAAGATAAAACAAAGATCGAGTGACATCTTCTATAATCATCCCCATTAGCTGCATTTAAGAACTTGCAACATGAAGATGTTATCTTGAAAAATGTTAAATTGTGCAATGAAGAACATGAATGAGAACACCACAGGCGGAAAGTGAACAGCAAAGGAAGAAGTATTGCAACGAAAAAACAAAGATCGAGTGACATCTTCTATAATCATCCCCATTAACTGTATTTAAGAACTTGCAGCCAGAAAATGTCATCTTGAAAAATGTTAACTTATGCAATGAAGATGATGAATGAGAACACCACATGAGAAAAGCTCAAGAAGCACTGCAAAGATATAACAAAGATCGAGTGACATCTTCTATAATCATCCCCATTAGCTGCATTTAAGAACTTGCAACATGAAGATGTTATCTTGAAAAATGTTAACTCGTGCAATGAAGATGATGAATGAGAACACCACAAGAGAAAAGTTAAAAACGCAATGCAAAGATATAACAAAGATCAAATGACATCTTCTAGAATCATCCCCATTAACTGTATTTAAGAACTTGCAGCCAGAAAATGTCATCTTGAAAGAATGTTAACTCGTGCAATGAAGATGATGATTGAGAGCACCACAAGAGAAACGTTAAAGAAGCAATGCAAAGATATAACAAAGATCAAATGACATCTTCTACAATCATCCCCATTAACTGTATTTAAGAACTTGCAGCAAGAACATGTCATCTTGAAAAATGTTAACTCGTGCAATGAAGATGATGAATGAGAACACCAAAAGAGAAACGTTAAAGAAGCAATGCAAAGATAAAACAAAAATCGAGTAACATCTTCTATAATCATCCCCATTAACTGCATTTAAGAACGTGCAACATGAAGATGTTATCTTGAAAAATGTTAAATCGTGCAATAAAGATGATGAATGAGAACACCACAAGAGAAAAGTTAAAGAAGCAATGCAAAGATAAAACAAAGATCGAGTGACATCTTCTATAATCATCCCCATTAACTGTATTTAAGAACTTGCAGCAAGAACATGTTATCTTGAAAAATGTTAACTCGTGCAATGAAGATGATGAATGAGAACACCACAAGAGAAAAGTTAAAGAAGCAATGCAAAGATAAAACAAAGATCGAGTGACATCTTCTATAATCATCCCCATTAACTGTATTTAAGAACTTGCAGCAAGAACATGTCATCTTGAAAAATGTTAACTCGTGCAATGAAGATGATGAATGAGAACACCAAAAGAGAAACGTTAAAGAAGCAATGCAAAGATAAAACAAAAATCGAGTAACATCTTCTATAATCATCCCCATTAACTGCATTTAAGAACGTGCAACATGAAGATGTTATCTTGATAAATGTTAAATCGTGCAATAAAGATGATGAATGAGAACACCACAAGAGAAAAGTTAAAGAAGCAATGCAAAGATAAAACAAAGATCGAGTGACATCTTCTATAATCATCCCCATTAACTGCATTTAAGAACTTGCAACATGAAGATGTTATCTTGAAAAATGTTAAATTGTGCAATGAAGAACATGAATGAGAACACCACAGGCGGAAAGTGAACAGCAAAGGAAGAAGTATTGCAACGAAAAAACAAAGATCGAGTGACATCTTCTATAATCATCCCCATTAACTGTATTTAAGAACTTGCAGCCAGAAAATGTCATCTTGAAAAATGTTAACTTATGCAATGAAGATGATGAATGAGAACACCACATGAGAAAAGCTCAAGAAGCACTGCAAAGATATAACAAAGATCGAGTGACATCTTCTATAATCATCCCCATTAGCTGCATTTAAGAACTTGCAACATGAAGATGTTATCTTGAAAAATGTTAACTCGTGCAATGAAGATGATGAATGAGAACACCACATGAGAAAAGTTAAAGAAGCAATGCAAAGATAAAACAAAGATCGAGTGACATCTTCTATAATCATCCCCATTAGCTGCATTTAAGAACTTGCAACATGAAGATGTTATCTTGAAAAATGTTAACTCGTGCAATGAAGATGATGGATGAGAACAACACATGAGAAAAGTTAAAGAAGCAATGCAAAGATAAAACAAAGATCGAGTGACATCTTCTATAATCATCCCCATTAGCTGCATTTAAGAACTTGCAACATGAAGATGTTATCTTGAAAAATGTTAAATCGTGCAATGAAGAAGATGAATGAGAACACCACATGAGAAAAGTTAAAGAAGCAATGCAAAGATAAAACAAAGATCGAGTGACATCTTCTATAATCATCCCCATTAACTGCATTTAAGAACTTGCAACAAGAAGATGTTATCTTGAAAAATGTTAACTCGTGCAATGAAGATGATGAATGAGAACACCACATGAGAAAAGTTAAAGAAGCAATACAAAGATAAAACAAAGATCGAGTGACATCTTCTATAATCATCCCCATTAGCTGCATTTAAGAACTTGCAACATGAAGATGTTATATTGAAAAATGTTAAATCGTGCAATGAAGAAGATGAATGAGAACACCACATGAGGAAAGTAAACAGCAAAAGAAGAAGTATTGCAACGAAAAAACAAAGATCGAGTGACGTCTTCTACAATCATCCCCATTAACTGTATTTAAGAACTTGCAGCCAGAAAATGTCATCTTGAAAAATGTTAACTTATGCAATGAAGATGATGAATGAGAACACCACATGAGAAAAGCTCAAGAAGCACTGCAAAGATATAACAAAGATCGAGTGACATCTTCTATAATCATCCCCATTAGCTGCATTTAAGAACTTGCAACATGAAGATGTTATCTTGAAAAATGTTAACTCGTGCAATGAAGATGATGAATGAGAACACCACATGATAAAAGTTAAAGAAGCAATGCAAAGATAAAACAAAGATCGAGTGACATCTTCTATAATCATCCCCATTAGCTGCATTTAAGAACTTGCAACATGAAGATGTTATCTTGAAAAATGTTAAATCGTGCAATGAAGAAGATGAATGAGAACACCACATGAGAAAAGTTAAAGAAGCAATGCAAAGATAAAACAGAGATCGAGTGACATCTTCTATAATCATCCCCATTAACTGCATTTAAGAACTTGCAACAAGAAGATGTTATCTTGAAAAATGTTAACTCGTGCAATGAAGATGATGAATGAGAACACCACATGAGAAAAGTTAAAGAAGCAATACAAAGATAAAACAAAGATCGAGTGACATCTTCTATAATCATCCCCATTAGCTGCATTTAAGAACTTGCAACATGAAGATGTTATATTGAAAAATGTTAAATCGTGCAATGAAGAAGATGAATGAGAACACCACATGAGGAAAGTAAACAGCAAAAGAAGAAGTATTGCAACGAAAAAACAAAGATCGAGTGACGTCTTCTACAATCATCCCCATTAACTGTATTTAAGAACTTGCAGCAAGAAAATGTTATCTTGAAAAATGTTAACTCGTGCAATGAAGATGATGAATGAGAACACCACAAGAGAAACGTTAAAGAAGCAATGCAAAGATAAAACAAAGATCGAATGCCATCTTCTATAATCATCCCCATTAGCTGCATTTAAGAACTTGCAACATGAAGATGTTATCTTGAAAAATGTTAAATCGTGCAATGAAGAAGATGAATGAGAACACCACAGGCGGAATGTGAACAGCAAAGGAAGAAGTATTGCAACGAAAAAACAAAGATCGAGTGACATCTTCTATAATCATCCCCATTAACTGCATTTAAGAACTCGCAGCAAGAAAATGTCATCTTGAAAAATGTTAACTCGTGCAATGAAGATGATGAATGAGAACACCACACGAGAAAGTTAAAGAAGCAATGCAAAGATATAACAAAGATCAAATGACATCTTCTAAAATCATCCCCATTAACTACATTTAAGAACTTGCAGCAAGAAAGTCATCTTGAAAAATGTTGCATCGTGCAATGAAGAGGTTGAATGAGAACACCACATAAGAAAAGTTCAAGAAGCACTGCAAAGATATAACAAAGATCGAGTGACATCTTCAATAATCATCCCCATTAACTGCATTTAAGAACTTGCAGCCAGAAAATGTCATCTTGAAAAATGTCAACTTATGCAATGAAGATGAGGAATGAGAACACCACAAGAGAAACGTTAAAGAAGCAATGCAAAGATATAACAATATCTAGTGACATCTTCTATAATCATCCCCATTAACTGCATTTTAGAACTAGCAACAAGAAGATGTTATCTTGAAAAATGTTAACTTGTGCAATGAAGATGATGAACGAGAACACCACAAGAGGAAAGTGAACGGAAAATAAACAGTATTTCAAAAATATAACAAAGATCGACTGACATCTTCTACAATCATCCCCATTAACTGCATTTAAGAACTTGCAACAAGAAGATGTCATCTTGAAAAACGTTAACTCGTGCAATGAAGATGATGAATGAGAACACCAAAAGAGAAACGTTAAAGAAGCAATGCAACGAAAAAACAAAGATCGAGTGACATCTTCTATAATCATCCCCATTAACTGTATTTAAGAACTTGCAGCCAGAAAATGTCATCTTGAAAAATGTTAACTTATGCAATGAAGATGATGAATGAGAACACCACATGAGAAAAGCTCAAGAAGCACTGCAAAGATATAACAAAGATCGAGTGACATCTTCTATAATCATCCCCATTAGCTGCATTTAAGAACTTGCAACATGAAGATGTTATCTTGAAAAATGTTAACTCGTGCAATGAAGATGATGAATGAGAACACCACATGAGAAAAGTTAAAGAAGCAATGCAAAGATAAAACAAAGATCGAGTGACATCTTCTATAATCATCCCCATTAGCTGCATTTAAGAACTTGCAACATGAAGATGTTATCTTGAAAAATGTTAACTCGTGCAATGAAGATGATGAATGAGAACACCACATGAGAAAAGTTAAAGAAGCAATGCAAAGATAAAACAAAGATCGAGTGACATCTTCTATAATCATCCCCATTAGCTGCATTTAAGAACTTGCAACATGAAGATGTTATCTTGAAAAATGTTAAATCGTGCAATGAAGAAGATGAATGAGAACACCACATGAGAAAAGTTAAAGAAGCAATGCAAAGATAAAACAAAGATCGAGTGACATCTTCTATAATCATCCCCATTAACTGCATTTAAGAACTTGCAACAAGAAGATGTTATCTTGAAAAATGTTAACTCGTGCAATGAAGATGATGAATGAGAACACCACATGAGAAAAGTTAAAGAAGCAATACAAAGATAAAACAAAGATCGAGTGACATCTTCTATAATCATCCCCATTAGCTGCATTTAAGAACTTGCAACATGAAGATGTTATATTGAAAATGTTAAATCGTGCAATGAAGAAGATGAATGAGAACACCACATGAGGAAAGTAAACAGCAAAAGAAGAAGTATTGCAACGAAAAACAAAGATCGAGTGACGTCTTCTACAATCATCCCCATTAACTGTATTTAAGAACTTGCAGCAAGAAAATGTTATCTTGAAAAATGTTAACTCGTGCAATGAAGATGATGAATGAGAACACAACAAGAGAAACGTTAAAGAAGCAATGCAAAGATAAAACAAAGATCGAATGCCATCTTCTATAATCATCCCCATTAGCTGCATTTAAGAACTTGCAACACGAAGATGTTATCTTGAAAAATGTTAAATCGTGCAATGAAGAACATGAATGAGAACACCACAGGCGGAATGTGAACAGCAAAGGAAGAAGTATTGCAACGAAAAAACAAAGATCGAGTGACATCTTCTATAATCATCCCCATTAACTGCATTTAAGAACTCGCAGCAAGAAAATGTCATCTTGAAAAATGTTAACTCGTGCAATGAAGATGATGAATGAGAACACCACACGAGAAAGTTAAAGAAGCAATGCAAAGATATAACAAAGATCAAATGACATCTTCTAAAATCATCCCAACTAACTACATTTAAGAACTTGCAGCAAGAAAGTCATCTTGAAAAATGTTGCATCGTGCAATGAAGAGGTTGAATGAGAACACCACATAAGAAAAGTTCAAGAAGCACTGCAAAGATATAACAAAGATCGAGTGACATCTTCAATAATCATCCCCATTAACTGCATTTAAGAACTTGCAGCCAGAAAATGTCATCTTGAAAAATGTTAACTTATGCAATGAAGATGAGGAATGAGAACACCACAAGAGAAACGTTAAAGAAGCAATGCAAAGATATAACAAAGATCTAGTGACATCTTCTATAATCATCCCCATTAACTGCATTTTAGAACTAGCAACAAGAAGATGTTATCTTGAAAAATGTTAACTTGTGCAATGAAGATGATGAACGAGAACACCACAAGAGGAAAGTGAACGGAAAATAAACAGTATTTCAAAAATATAACAAAGATCGACTGACATCTTCTACAATCATCCCCATTAACTGTATTTAAGAACTTGCAGCCAGAAAATGTCATCTTGAAAAATGTTAACTCGTGCAATGAAGATGATGAATGAGAGCACCACAAGAGAAACGTTAAAGAAGCAATGCAAAGATATAACAAAGATCGAGTGACATCTTCTACAATCATCCCCATTAACTGCATTTAAGAACTTGCAACAAGAAGATGTCATCTTGAAAAACGTTAACTCGTACAATGAAGATGATGAATGAGAACACCACAAGAGAAAAGTTAAAAACGCAATGCAAAGATATAACAAAGATCAAATGACATCTTCTAGAATCATCCCCATTAACTGTATTTAAGAACTTGCAGCCAGAAAATGTCATCTTGAAAAATGTTAACTCGTGCAATGAAGATGATGAATGAGAGCACCACAAGAGAAACGTTAAAGAAGCAATGCAAAGATATAACAAAAATCAAATGACATCTTCTACAATCATCCCCATTAACTGTATTTAAGAACTTGCAGCAAGAACATGTCATCTTGAAAAATGTTAACTCGTGCAATGAAGATGATGAATGAGAACACCAAAAGAGAAACGTTAAAGAAGCAATGCAAAGATAAAACAAAAATCGAGTAACATCTTCTATAATCATCCCCATTAACTGCATTTAAGAACGTGCAACATGAAGATGTTATCTTGAAAAATGTTAAATCGTGCAATGAAGAACATGAATGAGAACACCACAAGAGAATCGTTAAAGAAGCAATGCAAAGATATAACAAAGATCGAGTGACATCTTTTATAATCATCCCCATTAACTGCATTTAAGAATTTGCATCATAAAGATTTTACCTTGAAAAATGTTAAATCGTGCAATAAAGATGATGAATGAGAACACCACAAGAGAAACGTTAAAGAAGCAATGCAAAGATATAACAAAGATCGAGTGACATCTTCTATAATCATCCCCATTAACTGCATTTAAGAACTTGCAACATGAAGATGTTAGCTTGAAAAATGTTAAATCGTGCAATGAAGAAGATGAATGAGAACACCACATGAGGAAAGTTCAAGAAGCACTTCAAAGATATAACAAAGATCGAGTGACATCTTCTATAATCATCCCCATTAACTGTATTTAAGAACTTGCAGCAAGAACATGTCATCTTGAAAAATGTTAACTCGTGCAATGAAGATGATGAATGAGAACACCAAAGGAGAAACGTTAAAGAAGCAATGCAAAGATAAAACAAAAATCGAGTAACATCTTCTATAATCATCCCCATTAACTGCATTTAAGAACGTGCAACATGAAGATGTTATCTTGAAAAATGTTAAATCGTGCAATAAAGATGATGAATAAGAACACCACAAGAGAAACGTTAAAGAAGCAACGCAAAGATATAACAAAGATCGAGTGACATCTTTTATAATCATCCCCATTAACTGCATTTAAGAATTTGCAACATAAAGATTTTACCTTGAAAAATGTTAAATCGTGCAATAAAGATGATGAATGAGAACACCACAAGAGAAACGTTAAAGAAGCAATGCAAAGATATAACAAAGATCGAGTGACATCTTCTATAATCATCCCCATTAACTGCATTTAAGAACTTGCAACATGAAGATGTTAGCTTGAAAAATGTTAAATCGTGCAATGAAGAAGATGAATGAGAACACCACATGAGGAAAGTTCAAGAAGCACTTCAAAGATATAACAAAGATCGAGTGACATCTTCTATAATCATCCCCATTAACTGTATTTAAGAACTTGCAGCCAGAAAATGTCATCTTGAAAAATGTTAAATCGTGCAATGAAGATGATGAATGAGAACACCAAAGGAGAAACGTTAAAGAAGCAATGCAAAGATAAAACAAAAATCGAGTAACATCTTCTATAATCATCCCCATTAACTGCATTTAAGAACGTGCAACATGAAGATGTTATCTTGAAAAATGTTAAATCGTGCAATAAAGATGATGAATAAGAACACCACAAGAGAAACGTTAAAGAAGCAATGCAAAGATATAACAAAGATCAAGTCACATCTTCTATAATCATCCCCATTAACTGCATTTAAGAACTTGCAACATGAAGATGTTACTTGAAAAATGTTAACTTCTGCAATGAAGATGATGAACGAGAACACCACAAGAGGAAAGTGAACGGAAAAGAAACAGTATTTCAAAGATATAACAAAGATTGAGTGACATCTTCTACCATAATCCCTATTAACTGCATTTCAGAGTTGGAACAAAGATGTCAGCTTGAAAAATGTTAAATCGTGCAATAAAGACGATGAACGAGAACATCAAATTAGAAAAATGAACAGCAAAAGAAGAAGCATTGCAAATATATAGCAACGATGGGGGGACAACTTTTCAATTATCCCCATTAACTGCATTTTAAAGGACTTTAGGCAAAGGAGATATCCTATCCTCTTTAAAACTCATGTGTCATGAGAAAATCATATGAAAAAAGTCAGCAAGGAAGAAGCAACATTGCCAAAATGTCAAGGATGGAACATATCTTCTTCAATCATTTCCATGAAGAGCAATTTATAACAAGTAAGATGCCTTCTAGAATATATCTTGAACTTGAGTCAGTAAAGAATTTACTTGAGAAACTATGAAATCATCCCAAAGATGTGGTGAAAACTGCTTATTGTGACTGTGTTAGAGTGTTAAAGGGCTTTTTGTTGAACATTTTGATATTGAAAATAAACTAAACAAAATTAAAGAATTGTTTCAGTGATTGATAATATCCATACCTGTTCAAATTTTGTATTGGTTTGTCTCGTATTTGTTTGTACAATAGGCTTTCCATCCTGTTTGAATATTTTTGATGTTTTCTTCATAGCATAAGGCTAGGCCAAATGACTGCATTTTGCATGCTTGTACTGGGAAGAAGAAAGAGGGTATTTTCATACCGTTAGAAAAAGGACAGTTCCAGATAGGTGACAGCCTTTTGAAGGCATTAGAGCTGTCACCTATCTGGAACTGTCCTGCGAATTTTTCCAATAACTACGTACATAATAAAGTAAAAGACAATCTAAAATCCCTGTTCAAAAACTATTGGCTTTCGGAATCATCCTTAGCTGATCCAAAGTCGATAAGAAATAGGAAACTTCGTAATTACAAAAGACTGAAGTCCTAAGTTTTTAACACAGGAAAATACTTAGTAAATTCAGATGTAGTGACCATTCGCTTATGACTGAGGTGGGAAGACACAAAAGTCTGAATGTAGAACAACGTTTGTGCAATATTTGTCAGCTCGGTGTTACTGAAGATGAATTTCACTCCCTAAAGGTATGCCCGGCTTTAGATAACCTGAGAACTATTCTATTCTCGGCTGCCAAAGTTAAAATCTCCAATCCTGAAAGACAATTCACCACAATTCTGAGTAGTGAAACTAGCGAAGTAATACGCCCTTAGCCAAGTTCATTGCAGATGCGATGATGCTGAGAAAACTACAGATGAATGCCAGTTAGCCTCCTGCATGCTCCAAATACACCAAATTGATTAAAAGAAAAAAAAATTGATTCTGTTGATGCCGTTTTTTGGCCTTTTGCTGTATTAAGATTTTCTCTTTTTATCTTCTGTTAATTTTGTACTTTTTGTACTTTTTGCCTGTATTTGCCTCTGTTTGTTTTAATTTAGCTGCCATACCTAACAATGTAGGAAGTGCATGTGCTTACATGAATGAATGAATGAATATCAATATGATTTTGTCTGGGCTGGGCTGAAATCATAAAGAAATGATGCTGATGACAGGCCCGAATCTAATCCTTAAAAGACAATATCTATTTAGCTAAATTCTTCTAAAATATGAGAAAAAAACTTACAAAAAGTTCTTGTAGCTTTTGCATCCTGCTGGTGAATGTGAAATCATCAAATCAATGGTTGTGCCGCAGAATTTGTGTCCTCCGTGGAAAAAGTGTCTTTTTCATTTAACATCAATTACAAAACCCCCCAATAGGCAGCGACAATCGGATTGGCATCCATTCAATCTCATTCGGTCAATCAAGATCGCTTTGTTTAAGTGATTCAACCAACAAATTGATATGATAGGACCTTGTGATTACTTTTCCCGCAACTTCCTCTAAAACCATTAAGGGCCATGGCCATGTCTTGGCTAATATGACGAGCTGCACAAGGCAGTAGTTCCCTAGTATCATTCTGTACCAGTATTTGTCAGGTGAAAGATTACCCCCTCTATGTCCACGCAGGACGAACTGCTCGAGGCAGTACCTTAAATTCCTTATGTATCAGTATTTGTCAGGTGAAAGATTACCCCCTCTATGTCCACGCAGGACGAACTGCTCGAGGCAGTACCTTAAATTCCTTATGTATCAGTATTTGTCAGGTGAAAGATTACCCCCTCTATGTCCACGCAGGACGAACTGCTCGAGGCAGTACCTTAAATTCCTTATGTATCAGTATTTGTCAGGTGAAACATTACCCCCTCTATGTCCACGCAGGACGAACTGCTCGAGGCAGTACCTTAAATTCCTTATGTATCAGTATTTGTCAGATAAAAGATTACCCCCTCTATGTCCACGCAGGACGAACTGCTCGAGGCAGTACCTTAAATTCCTTATGTATCAGTATTTGTCAGGTGAAACATTACCCCCTCTATGTCCACGCAGGACGAACTGCTCGAGGCAGTACCTTAAATTCCTTATGTATCAGTATTTGTCAGGTGACAGATTACCCCTCTATGTCCACGCAGGACGAACTGCTCGAGGCAGTACCTTAAATTCCTTATGTATCAGTATTCGTCAGGTGAAAGATTACCCCCTCTATGTCCACGCAGGACGAACTGCTCGAGGCAGTACCTTAAATTCCTTATGTATCAGTATTTGTCAGGTGAAAGATTACCCCCTCTATGTCCACGCAGGACGAACTGCTCGAGGCAGTACCTTAAATTCCTTATGTATCAGTATTTGTCAGGTGAAACATTACCCCCTCTATGTCCACGCAGGACGAACTGCTCGAGGCAGTACCTTAAATTCCTTATGTATCAGTATTTGTCAGGTGAAACATTACCCCCTCTATGTCCACGCAGGACGAACTGCTCGAGGCAGTACCTTAAATTCCTTATGTATCAGTATTTGTCAGGTGAAACATTACCCCCTCTATGTCCACGCAGGACGAACTGCTCGAGGCAGTACCTTAAATTCCTTATGTATCAGTATTTGTCAGGTGAAAGATTACCCCCTCTATGTCCACGCAGGACGAACTGCTCGAGGCAGTACCTTAAATTCCTTATGTATCAGTATTTGTCAGGTGAAACATTACCCCCTCTATGTCCACGCAGGACGAACTGCTCGAGGCAGTACCTTAAATTCCTTATGTATCAGTATTTGTCAGGTGAAACATTACCCCCTCTATGTCCACGCAGGACGAACTGCTCGAGGCAGTACCTTAAATTCCTTATGTATCAGTATTTGTCACGTGAAACATTACCCCCTCTATGTCCACGCAGGACGAACTGCTCGAGGCAGTACCTTAAATTCCTTATGTATCAGTATTTGTCAGGTGAAACATTACCCCCTCTATGTCCACGCAGGACGAACTGCTCGAGGCAGTACCTTAAATTCCTTATGTATCAGTATTTGTCAGGTGAAAGATTACCCCCTCTATGTCCACGCAGGACGAACTGCTCGAGGCAGTACCTTAAATTCCTTATGTATCAGTATTTGTCAGGTGAAAGATTACCCCCTCTATGTCCACGCAGGACGAACTGCTCGAGGCAGTACCTTAAATTCCTTATGTATCAGTATTTGTCAGATAAAAGATTACCCCCTCTATGTCCACGCAGGACGAACTGCTCGAAGCAGTACCTTAATTCCTTATGTATCAGTATTTGTCAGGTGAAAGATTACCCCCTCTATGTCCACGCAGGACGAACTGCTCGAGGCAGTACCTTAAATTCCTTATGTATCAGTATTTGTCAGGTGACAGATTACCCCCTCTATGTCCACGCAGGACGAACTGCTCGAGGCAGTACCTTAAATTCCTTATGTATAATTATTCGTCAGGTGAAAGATTACCCCCTCTATGTCCACGCAGGACGAACTGCTCGAGGCAGTACCTTAAATTCCTTATGTATCAGTATTTGTCAGGTGAAAGATTACCCCCTCTATGTCCACGCAGGACGAACTGCTCGAGGCAGTACCTTAAATTCCTTATGTATCAGTATTTGTCAGGTGAAACATTACCCCCTCTATGTCCACGCAGGACGAACTGCTCGAGGCAGTACCTTAAATTCCTTATGTATCAGTATTTGTCAGGTGAAACATTACCCCCTCTATGTCCACGCAGGAAGAACTGCACATGGCAGTCCATTATCAGGTAAAGAAACTAAGAAAGCATACCCATTCTTCGGTAAAACCAAGGAAAAAAGTCAACCATTTTGGCTGCATATCCTCACTACCCAAATATTTAAGAGTGCCCCCCAGGTATTCTACTCAATAAACAAGAACCTTTTTAGCCTGATACCGTTCTTAGTTAAGGGAGCTTGATCATTCGCTAGGGTTTGAATTCGTGCTTGGATTAGCCTATTTCATGGACTCCAAAAAATTGCATTCAGAACATTCAGAAGCAGGGACCTGCTAAAGCTACTAAACTGCTGAACCTTGAACCATGCTTTAATTTACTATGCAATCGGTTAAGATCCTCTTTTAAGAATCTCTACCCTGATTATGGTATACACCTCATTACATAAGAACATAAACAGGCTATGCTCAGTGTATGTCCAGGGTCAAATGATGTTTCCACTATTTCTCACAATTTTTTAAATAACAAATGGAGAAAATGGAGCGGAAGACCATTAAATGGCTCTATGAAATACACGCGTTCTTTTTATAAGGAAGTGCTTTATAAGGAAGGTAGTACTCGGGCTGGCAAAAACTTAAGGAATTTTAGTACTGGACCGGAGACTACTAAGGAATCTGACTTTTTCTTTAACTTAGCATTTCGATTAAAAAAATGAAGTTTTGAATTAACAAAGTGGTTGTTTTAAGAAAATGGAGCTGGAATATTGACCATTATATAGCTCTGATGAAATAGTCGAAAATCCTCAAGATAAAAAAACTTCATTCAAAAGATAAAGCAATTCTCAAAAGTTAAATGAATACCTTTTAGTGTCTCCATCAAAAAAGGTTTGATTTTTTATAGCAGATTTGATCGATTTTTGTTCAACAGAGAATGAAAGCATGGCCATGAAATATCCTTCAATGGTAAACTTATAGCGTCCAGTCAAAGGTGGGACGAAGTATCCGGATACGGTAGCAGCAAAGGCACCGTCTCCCATCGGGCTTTGTAACTGACTGCTAATGCTAGCGAAAGTTGGAGCTGTTGCTTCCTTCAACCGTGTTGAGAATATTGGTGGTTTGGCCTATATTTCAGATGACAAAGCAGCAAGGTTGCCACTTGATACACCGCTGTAGATTCTGTATTCAGCACCTGGGTATGGCCCACTGAATGGATCTAGAAGAAATTTGAAAAATATTAAGATAAGCCCAAGTCAAGTCAAGTGAAGTCAAATGAAGTGAAGTCAAGTGAAGTCAAGTGGAGTCAAGTAAAGTGAAGTCAAGTCAAAGTGAGGGAATTGAAGTGTGAAGTCATGTCATGTCATGTCGAGTTAAGTCAAGTCGAGTTGAGTCGAGTCGAGTCAAGTCAAGTCAAATCAAGTTGAGTTGATTCAAGTCAAATCGAGTTGAGTCAAGTCAAGTCAAGTCAAGTCTAGTCAAAGTCAAGTCAAGTCAAGTCAAGCCAAGTCGAGTCGAGAAAACCAAGTCAAATCAAACCAAACACCTACCAAATTCGCCACAGAAGACTTTCACTTTTGCAATATCAGTAGCTGGAAGAACACAGGGGAATAAGTAGAACTCATCTATAGCTCCGGAAAGTTGATTTTTAGGAGATTTTTCATGATCAGTAGCCAATGCAGTAAATCCACTCCAGTCCATTGAGAAGATTTCTGGTCCATTCTTCTGCGTGCTTACGTATTTGTCATTTGTCAATGCAACTCCATCGAAATATATTATGAGCTAAATTAGAATAAAGAAACAATAAAATAAATGAAAGCTTCACTAAACTCTTAAATTGCCTTTACTATTATTAAGAAACAAAAGATTCGAAAAATTAGGACTTTTTTCTTATACTGAAGCTTTGTGAGGTTATCAAACAATAGAATCAAACAATGGACTCTCTCTTCGCAGCTATTGTTTTTAACAATGGCTTTACACAATACATTGTTTTAGACAATAAAGCTTCATTATCATAAGTAATGTTTCCAACAATTATCTTGGACAGTAGACTCTTATTCTCAAAGCTAGTATTGCTTTCTAACAACTGAAGCAGGTGAAGCAGACAATAAATTTCAATAACAATAGCTATTGTTTTCAAACAAAGCCGACTAAGCAGGCAATAGATTTCAAACATAATAGCTTTTGTTTTCAACCAAAGCAGACTGAAGCAGACAATAGATTTCAAACATGATAGCAATTGTTTTCAAACAAAGCAGACTGAATCAGACAATGTATTTCTAACATAATAGGCATTGTTTTCAAACAAAGCAGACTGAAGCAGACAACAGATTTTAAACAAAATAGTTATTGTTTTCAAACAAAGCAGACTGAAGCAGACAACAGATTTCAAACATAATAGCTATTGTTTTCAAACAAAGCAGACTCAAGCAGACAACAGATTACAAACATAATAGCTATTGTTTAAAAAAAGAGACTGAAGCAGACAATAGATTTCAAACATAATAGCGATTGTTTTCAAATAATTGATTTCCAACAATAGATCTATTACCTGCTTTGTCTTTAAGTCAAGTAATTGAAGGCATCCTTTGGCGTGATTTGTAAGGATATTTGTACTGCAAGTAAACAAATGATGCAGTAAATTTATTATTTTTGATTAACATGCAGCCCTAGCATTGCAGTTGTCTAAGTATTTGATGCAATCACCTTGTGTAACGTGTGTGCAGTACCGTGGGGGATGCGCAGTACCATGGGTGATATTCAGTACATGTGGGGAGGCATCCCTGAGTACCGTGACGGATGTTCAGTACCGTGGGGAGGCATCCTGAGTACCGTGGGGCGACATCTTGAGTATCGTGGGGGATGTTCAGTACCTTGGGGGATACCATGATTTTTGTGGGGAGGCATCCTGAGTACAGTGGGGGGATATAATGATGTCTGTGGGGAGGCATCCGTGAGTACCGTGGCGGATATTCAGTACCGTGAGTACCGTGGGGAATGTTCAGTACCGTGGGGAGGCATCTTGAGTACCCTGGAGGGATATCATGATGTCTGTGGGGACGCATCATCAGTACCATGGGGGGATATCATGAGTACAGTGGGGAGGCATCTCTGAGTACCGTGGGGGCTGCTCAGTACTGTGGGAGGCATCATGTCATGAGTACCGTGGGGGATGTTCAGTACGGTGGGGTTGATCAACTGTAATCAATCTTGGAATCAATTTTTCCGTTGTTATTTTCATAACTTATCGTGCAGGATTAGTACATCGTTTCTTAGTCAACACAAGGGAAAACCAGACTACTATGAATGTCAAGTTAACAAGAGTCATTTGCGTGAGATAATCTGATGTATTTTAAAACACAGCGAAGTTTTGTTCTGTAGTTGATATTTGTATTTCTAGAACCTGCTTAGGACAATTGTTCCTTACAAAAGTGTGTTGTACTGACCAAATGAAGATTGATTACAGTTGACAACCCCACCATACTGAACATCTGCCACGGTACTCAGAGATGCCTCCCCATGGTACTGAACATCCCCCACAGTACTCATGATGCCTCCCCATGGTACTGAGCATTCCCCATGGTACTCAGAGATGCCTCCCCACCGTACTCATGATATCCCTCCACGGTACTCAAGATGCCTCTCTACAGTACTACAGTACTGAACATCCCCCACGGTATTGAACATCCCCCACGGTACTCAAGGTATCCCCCCACGGTACTGAATATCCGCCACGGCACGGTACTCACAGATGCCTCCCCACAGAAATCATGATATCCCCCCACTGTACTCAAGATGCCTCCCCACAATACTGAACATCCGCCACGGTACTCAGGGATGCCTCTCTGCCTCCCAACATGTACTGAACATCCGCCACTGTACTCCACACACGTTGGGGTGGCAATCTTAGGTTTCTGCTATCCCCAAAATTGATTGCAGACAGATGGACTTTCAGGATTTCATATGTCTAGTTCTGTCAAGGCCACTTTCCTTCAGTTGGATGCACAAACCAGACACGATGGGCAGGCCTAAGGCCAAAAAAGGTAACACGGCATGGCTACTATTCAAACAAAGTAAAAACTTTTAACAAGACATGCAGGCATTGCAGGGAGTCAAGATAGACAGGGCAGGTAATAAATAAAAGTTTAGTTTGTAGTATTTTTTGTTACCGGCTCAATTTTATAGGTTGAAGAAACCTTGCCTTCGAGAATCACCATCACCACCGCATAAACAACAGCAATTCCCGAAGCAACCTTGCCTCATTGCCTATATGGTGCTGCTTTCAAATTTTCGAGCCACGTGCTGAATACCTCGTTGTGGTGCCGAGTGTTTCAGTTTTCTCTCTTGCACTGGCCATCACCCCTTTAGCCCTCTTTAGCCCCAGCCTAGCCCAAACCGTGGTAGAGTTGGCAATGAAACTCTTCGGGTATAAATCTTCATCTAGATAGAGTTTGCATTACTCTTCTCGTTTTCCATTTTTTTAATTTTCTTACTATTTTATTCGCTTTACCACTTCTATCGTTTCTCGACCCCCAAAAACAGTGCAATGCAGCTATGTAGCAATAAAATACCTGTGCAGCGCAATATTCTTAATGCTACTCTGCTGATCAGCCATAAAACTAATCAGTTTGCTGGTGCTGCTAGAGTGAAAACGTACAATGTTAGCATAAAGCTGTGGCTAAACCAGGAGACAAGTCGCACGCGACATTTTGTTCGGCGTGTCTTCCAGGGTGGCTAAACGTGCGAGTGGACAAGAGAGCAACTTTCAGGAAAAGACACGGAAAAGATGACTTGTCATCGATTTGTATAGTATTAAACATAGCTACATCTGAAAACAGCAAAGTAGATAAGGTTACAAGTTCTTATAAGAAGAATAGTACAGCTGTTATATAGAGACGTTTGAAAACTATATTTATTTAAATAGTTCGGAATACCCTAAATACCGTACGTACATACCAAAATAATAATTTTCACTGTCTATCTAGAGTTACGAAAAAAATTTTAAGCAAAATAAAATAATAGATGGGCTATAAAGATAAAAAATGCCTACATTTGCAAAGTTTTTCAAGAGTTTCTGATATAATACAAAACAGCAAAGACGGGCATCAAGAAGAGGAGTTATTAACCATCATAGGGTTACCTCGCCAGACAGCTGAAGAGGGTTTTTCTAGAGTTTCAACCTAAAAATCAAAATAGAACTGCACTTTAAAAAGAATTACAAGTCAAGGTATTCATCAGAAAGCCTGGATAGAGCAAAAAGATACATTCTTACTTTAGCCTGACCTTTTTATGTTTTGTATTCCAAGAAGCCTAGAGCTGATACAAAGCTGATGCAAGGCTCTTAGGCAGCGGCTGCACGTGCGGTTTTTTACCAGTTCTGGCGACGCGACACTTAGGAAATTTCCTGCTATGAAAAATCCTCAGATGGCTACAACCTGCGATAATCAATTTGGCGGAAAGAAGAATTGGTCCTAGAAATTATTCAGAAAACCGCGCGAAAACAATTCAATGTGTTGCGCTGCAAGTGCGAAAAAACAGGCAACAGGCTGCGACATCGTTGGTGCAAAGCCAAAAAATTCGCGAAAAGTTCAACCAAATCAATGTTCTGGGACTCTGTTCGAAAATGCATCCCCAACTTTTAGATTTTCTGGTCGTGGCGATAATTTTTTAACATGTCCTGTCATAATTTAAAGCAAAAAGCCGTAAGTGTAGCCACGTCTGTATGTCCGAGTTTTGCTTTATAAAAATGGAAAGTGATTTGGAAGAAACATGCACAAGCGCGCATGAAAGGTGATAACGGGCGTGCGATGTTTATTAACAGCCAGAGAAAACAGCCGCAGATTCGAATAGGGTTTATTTGAAGTTGCGTTTATTAAATAATTGACGTTTTAGAGGGGGGGGGTATTCAAATGGAGGGGCTTTTAAACGAAGTAATTCGGTAACACAATAATAAGATGAACTAACCTTTAGTTTTGGGCTTCACTGTCTTTGCGGTTATGTTCTTCAACGTGTTTCACTAACGAATCTTTCCTTTTAAACGCCTTCGAGCAAACATGACATTGGAACGGCTTTTCACTGCTATGCGTAATTGAATGTCTCTTCAAACTTGACTGGTTAGAAAACCCTTTATTGCATTCGATACACCTGTGTTTCTGACTGTCTTGTGCGCTACTGCTGGTGTTTAAAGATCCAGTCATAATGCTTTTATCAGCAGAGAAATGTTGAAGTATTTGATGCTGCTTTAGATCAAGCAACGTACGAAATGACTGATGGCACTGATCACAACTGATCTTCTTACCAGCCAAATTGCTCACTTTCTTCCCCTTTGCTCCTTGGTCTCTGTTCGCCTGTCCAATTCTGGGTATCTGAATTATATCACAAGTTGCCTTTTCAACTTCAGGAAAACTCGTATTGCTCAGCGCTTTATCTACAAGGGACTTGAACTGTTCTGAGTTGCTTTTTGATACATCAGACGTGGCTTTCATTTGTGAATCAGAAAGTGATTCATCTTCTTTTGTAATCTCAATAGACCCAGTGTCTACGGTCTCAATGCTTTCATTTTGCAGACCGACAACTGTTACGTCGCTGACTTGGCTTGCTGCAGAACTAGCATTATCCATGGTATCCAATGGCATAATAGGTGATATAATAGCCTGGATTGGCACAATCTTTGTCTTTAGTGGCTGGCCAGAAACTGGAATGGACCTCAAGCTGCCTCCTGCTTCTTCATGTTCTGTCTTTATCTTTTTTGACTACCCTTGGCGATTTTAGCTTGTCATGTGTCATTAAATGATTAAACAGTTTATTATTCTCCGAGAAACGCTTGTTGCATTTGGTACATTTGAATGGCTTCTGCTCCCCGTGAGAAAAGCTATGCCTTTTAAGCTTAGAAGGAGTGATAAAACCTTTGTTGCACACTTGACAAACATACTTGAGAGGTTTCTTGGACTCGTTTTCATCATCTCTAGATTCTTGTAAAGCGATTTTGTCTGTTACTTTCTCCTCGTGCAGCATCTGCACATGACGTTCAAGCTCATCGACATTAGGAAATACCTCGTCACAAACAGGACATCCATGTCCAATGAAAACAGTTGAAGAAGCTTCAAAGTTATTCACTGGTTTCTCATCAGCTTCAAAATCAGTTTTGTTATCCAATGTCTCTATCGACACTGTTGTTCTTGATAGGATATTGAACGAAGACGGTTGGACCATTGTTGTATCATGTTGATGGATCTCTTCGACAACAACTGAAGCTTCACTTGAATGACTCAATTTCAAATGACTCTCGAGTTTGTTCTTCTCCGTGAAAGCTTTGTCACATAACTTGCAAAAGTACGGCTTTTCTCCTGTATGTACCGTTATATGTCGTTTCAGCTTCCACGGGGAAACAAAGGCTTTGTTGCAATAATCACAGACATGCTTGCCTGAACTTGGGCCACTTGTTTCATCCTTACTTGATGGTTCAAGAACGTGTTGTACCCCGTCACCTCCATGGTCTACAACATGACTCATCAAATCCTCTTTGTTATTGAAGTCTTTTTTACAAACAGTACACGAGTAAGACTTCCTTGTTTGTGTGTATTGCAACATGGCGTTTCAATCTAAATGGCGTTGCAAACTCCTTTCCACAAATATTACACTTGTGCATCTTTTTCTTGACGGTTTCCGTTTTAACATTCTGGTTATTTGGTAACGGCAGGGTTACATCTGAAGCGATGACAGAGGGGTCAGTAACTGTCAAAACAGTATTACTGACAGCATTTTCTTGACTGACCAGTGACTCTTTAAGTTCCATTCCAGGCAACATTAAGGGCTCTGCCTGATCGTTAACCTGCATATCATCTTCCTTTGTGACACCAGAAGAGCCTATAGAAGAAAAGAAATAATGAGACATGACTTATCAAAACTCTTTATAAAACTTGAAAACAAATCAAACATGCACTTTTAAACACACAATGGACTAACACACAACTATTAGTACATTTGAAAATATCAAAACTTGCTAAGAAAAGAATGTTGAAATTAAATTGGACAAGAAATACTTAAAGACGAAATTTACAAGAGGACCAAGCTATTCTAAGGACGACGTCACAGGACTTGAATTCTACGATTGAGCTAAAGCCTTCGTATGCTGAACTTTAAGATCATGGAAGCTGCTTCAGGGCGATGATAAAGTAAGACTCAAAGCATAATTCTGAGCATTGCTGGAGGGTTAATGTAACAGAGGATGTTGTAATGATGGGAATACTGGAACATGCTTCACTATTTAGTTAACATTAAATACATTCCACAGTCTCCGTGGATATTAAAAAGACCTGTAGGTATTAATAATAATAATATTTAAGTTGAAAAATAAGATTGGATTGCATTCTTTAAGAAAACATCCTTGAGCTAATGAAGAAGTTGGGTTTTGGCAAAGCCCTTGTGGAAAGGATGAAGAAGGACAGGTTGTGTTAGAAGGTACCTATCTTGCGGAAGGAAATAATGCACCAGCAAAAATAGTGGGGAATCTTGAATAGGAAGGACCAAGGGCTTGTCAAACTCTAATGTTACAAGGAAGTAGACGGTCAGCAGGAGACACAGTAGCGTCGTGTCTTTTTAACAGGTAATGACCAAGGTCAGAGAAGATGGAAGCCTGGAGTGTGTTGATACGAGTCAAGTGCGTTGATACGATACAAGTCAGTCAACACTTGGAGCTCAGAATAACAATGACTGCAATCATTGTCAATAGAAAAATAACAATACATCGGAACAATCTAGGTCCGCCAGATCAGTTAATTTTCTGAAATTTTACTACAGTACATGTTGATGATGAATCAGAGATTGTTAGTGGATAGATCTTCAAAGCATAATTACCTTGGTTCACCAGCTCAGCTGTTTCAGCTGTGTTAACTTTGATAATCTTATCCCCTTGTTCATCAGAAGGGCCAGCTTTTTCATTATCAGAACCAGCTTGTTTGTAGTGAAAAGTGAAGTTATGAAGATCCAGCTTATTCTTCGTGAGAAACCCACGTTTGCATTCTTCACACCTGAAAGGCCTATCAGTACTATGTGTCTGGCTGTGTCTTCGCAGCTTCCACTGGGTGGCAAACTTTTTATCACAGTCACTGCATTCGTACTTCTTGACACGATTGATCCTTCTTGGCACAAAGTCTGGTGAATTTTTATCAGAATGAAAATACGTGACATGCATTTTCAACTTGTTCTTTTCCACAAAGCCTTTCCCGCATTGCTCGCACTGAAACGGTCTTTCACCAGTATGGAACAATTGATGTCTCTTTAACTTCCATAGTGAGACGAATTTCTTGTCACAATTGTCACAAGAGTGCTTCTTCTCCATTGATACATCATGCTGTTCATCATGAGGTAGATGCATGTGGAGATCCAACTTGCTTTTCTCGCTGAATGCTTTTGGACACTTTTGGCATTTGAACGGTTTTTCACCACTATGAACTCTGATGTGTCGCTTTAGTTTCCACGATGACAAAAACGATTTATTGCAGACAATGCATTCGTGAGACGTTTTGCGCTTTGGCAACAGAGATGTTATGAGACGCTCCACAGCTTGAGCATCGACAAAGCTTTCTTTGTGGCCCTTGACATGGCATATCAACTTGTTCTTCTCAGCGAACCTTTTTGGGCAGTAGATGCAGTTATATGGCTTGGCACCTGGCAAATGATAAGATAGTCTTCATAAAAACAAAAAAAATGCTTTAAACTTTAAGACGATTAAGAATGTGATGGAATACGACGATGATGATGATGATGATGACGATGATGAGGACCATGTTGTTGATGATGGTGATGATGATGACGATGATGATGATGATGATTGCAACAATATTCTGCAAATAAAGCCTAAATCTTATTTACGATTCTGGATGAAAAATATTTAGACTGTTGGATCTTTCAAGCAAACGCAACTGACATACAAATAGAGATACTGGCTGTGACAGGCAGAATTATGATTAAGAGGGGTAGAGACTGGTGTCGCAACAACTTTATTAGCAGTCTGAAGCAGTGACTACATGCAGAAGAGAGAGAAATTAATGTGATAAGAATGTCAGTGGGTAGAGATGTTTGACGAACCATGATCTCCAACGCTTGGAAAGAACTTGATTATGATGATCAATCAATCAATCAATCAATAAATCCATCAAAAGCTTTATTAATGGATCTAAAAATATTTATAATGTTAATGTTAATAAAACACAGTATAAATTATAATATTTTTGTTAAACTACATTAAAATTTTATGTACATTTAAATTACAGTCTACAGTCCACAAGGTTTTCTATGTCCATTCCTATGATACATTTTTTAAAATGATTTGTTGTTGGCAACTACTTCGGTGTTCTATCAAGTTTACTCCACAGATATGGTCCAAATGATGATGATGACGACGATGACGATGATGATGATGATGATTATGACGATGATGATGATGATGATAATGATTATTGACAAATTGAACAAGCAAACGCAGACATGAATCAGCTAATATAATTTCAATGAACAATTTAATATCAATGTTCAACTCACCAGTATGACTGATAGTATGTCTTTCTAGCTTCCAGCGACTCATGAATTGCTTGTTGCAGAAAGGACATGAAAGGCGCTCTGTAGAAGTATTATGAGCTTCAAACATGTGCTTCTTTAGGAAATGCTTCGAAGTGAACTTTTCAGGACAAAATTTGCAAGTATGATCCAGTGTTCCTGGTTCTGCTCCTGCATTGCCTGTGTTGAGAAAAGCAAATAAAACCTTTCAAAATCCATCAAGCGAGATGCGCGATCCAAACGGTTTCCTTTATTTTAAGAAGCATCACAAACACTGCCCTACAGAAATAAACTTATAATAAAATCAAAGAATAGAGGTTTATAGAAAGACTTTGCTGGCCTACTCAAGTTACGATAAAAACATCGTAAGCTCAAAATTCTTGAAACTTCTAAAAAGCTTACTTTTCTTTTTTGGTTGTCTTTGGGTCACTTGAGTAAACTCCTCAATACTCTCTTCCATTCCCTCAATGACACCTCCTGTATCGATATCTTCAGGTTGGACAGGCACTGTAAAAAAAATTGAAATACATATTCCTCTATCCAGATTAGTTTTACAAAAAAAATTATTTTCCCTTATTATCATCTTAACAATTGTCAAACATATACGATCAGTTGAAAAACACTCTGTGACTACAAAAAGTTTGCAGCTTAATAAAGCTTCATAAAATAGGAAAGGGGAATAACAGTCCTTGCTCCGCAGTAATACTATAAAATGGTGGTGTATTTTGACCTTGTTTTATCATTCTGTGGTCCCTCTTCATCCAAAAACAAAACCAACATCGCTCAGTGGCAGAGAGTATTGAAAGGAGATAACATCTTAAATACAGTATTTAAAGCCATTTAAGATACATAGTCTCAAAAATGCCATTAGACGCGGGATTAGACGCATCTCTTAACAAAATACATACACAGCTTCCAGTTTTTGATTGGCGCATTTTGGATGTATTTTCGCCATTGTTTTAGTTAATTTTTTGGTATTTATGCTCTGAGAAGTGTGAGGAGAAAAAGCTTTCATTAAGCCTCGGCTTCACGTATGATTTTAGACCTGTTCTGGTGACGCGAAACTCTTAAAAATGTCTTGTTATACAGAATCCTGAGATGGCTTGACGTTCGACAAAAATGTCGAAACAAAGTGCTGCATTAATCAACTTGCGCGGAAAGAAGAATTAGTCCTAGAAATTTTGAGAAAAACGCCTGAAAACAATGCAATGCGTTGCGTAGCTAGTACAAAAAAACCGGCAACACACTGCGACATGGTTAGCGACAAGCCAAAATATGTAGCGAAACCTTCAAGCAAATGACTGTTCTACCAACTGTATATCTTCAGGTCGCAGAGCGTTTTGTACGAAAATCCATCCATCCAACGTGCTACCTTTAGTTTTCCGGACGCAGCGATAATTTCAAACGTGTTGCATCGCCATTTCAAGCTGGAAGTCGCATGTGTAGCGGCGGCTTTATACTCAACGATGTTTTCGTTGTTTTTCACAATTTTTAAGCTTTGTACGACTCTTAAGACTATTAACCACGATTTCTTCTTCAGCTATAGCTGATATAGCTAGCAATTATCATATTCGGAATTATAGCCGCCACTTGAACGTAAGATCAGGTCTTGCTAAGAAGAGAAGTGATAACATTGAAATAAAAACCTGGATCGATAGAGTCAGTGACATTCTCCCCTTCATTACAATTTGATACAATGTCTGCCAGACGACTTAGCTGATCATAGCTTGTCAATGTGTTCATAAATATGTTCTTGAAGTCCTGGTTTCCATTCAGTGGCATCATATGATCTGGCCCTGTTCAAAAATAGTAGCAAGTTAAGCAAGAAAAACAGCGACGAGCCCAGTAAGAGAAACTGGCATTTCTAAGAAACGTTGTGTACTCATCATAATATACAAAAGGCTTAACAAAACACAGTCTTTTGGTTTTGATGTTGACAGATTCCAAAACTCCTAAATGTTGCCCATATTTGTGTGGTCCACGTCAAAACCAAAAAGCTGGCTCTGTGTAGCCAAAAAGAGTTTGTTTTCTCTCTCAGACTCTTCAATTAATCCTGTTGGTCTTTGAGCTGCATCTTGCAAGCTGCTTTGTGTTTAAACATTGACTATGGTTTAAAACACACTGTTGAAACAGGGCTACTTTCTGGTTGGTACTTTTCAATCCCCCATCTGGGTATAAATTACACCTTATTCAATTGCTTCAGTCTGTTTCTGACATTTATACTCTGAAAAGTGTTGAATGAGAAAAGCTTTCAGGTATGTCCAAAAATGTTTCCGCTGTTTCCTGCACTTTAAAAAAATTTTATTGCTCAGTGAATACTCAAATGGAATCTGCACAACAGGAAATTTTTAGAATCAAAGTGGATTCATACAAAAAATAGATTTTGCTTACCAGACACATATACTTGTCCATCAAGACATGTTAGGGCTACTGTCACACAGCCAGTTCTTTTATACCATCCTTTTAGCTGCAAGAATATATTAAGAAATAAGACAATTAATTGAACTTAAAAAAAAAATGAAACAAACCAAAACCTTATTAGATATGAAAACTCTTCAAGTAGTTCTAAAACATATAATAAGAGAAAAAGTGGAAACATTTTTTGACCTACTTAAAAGCTTGTTAGACACTCTATACACTCCTCAGAGTATGAACATCAGAATCTGAATAAAGGGATAGCTCTTAGAACTGGCCAGAAGAGTTAGTTTTAACCACTCTGAAAGTTTTAACCATCCATTCAAACGGACCATCTACCTACCACAAATTCATTGATGTGGAATATCTGAATTGGAAAAAAATTTCCACCTAAAATTGACATATATGCTTTTCGCTAGCAGTTTAATTTAACTTCTCACCAAACCTTACTTAAGAAAATCCCAAGAAAAAATAGAAAACATACACTGGTTTTTAGAGTTTTCAGCCTCCGTTTATCAAACTTTGATCTTTCCACTGAATCTTGAATGAAGGAAAATTCACCCTGGGAGGAAAGAATAGTTGAGATTAGTGTATTTCTAAACCACCAAATAACTTTTTGACAAGAGACTGCGGCAATGACAGTGGCTAAAATTGACGGTTATCAGTATCCTTGATTTTATACATGTAAAAGCATAGCTTAAAGAATGATGAAAAACATATAAAAATGAAAGAAAGGAATGACAAGAAGAGTGCAACTGCACACAATTTGATGGAGATTGAAAGTCAGATACTTTCAAGACTGTCAAAATGGGATAATAGACATGTTAGTTGGGTAAAACAACCACAGACTGGCAATTCCATGCTTCTGGGGCATTTGACCATGATTGAAAAGAACCCAATGTATTGTGGAAAATGCCCCCAACTAACGCCATCTTTTGCAAAACTGTATATCTGTATATATTTGTAAAAAAGACCCACTTTGGCAAAAATGGAATGAAAATTCTGCAATGGAAGGTGGCCATTCAATCTCACCTTATCTCCCTTTTTTGTTGCCATGGAGGTATTGAGACCAAGGTCCAGAACAACGTCATGCTGGGTAGATGTTTCGACATTGTGTGGGGCAGGTTGTGGTTGCAGATGGCAATCATTTAAGATGTTATTTGGTGCTTGACCAACAGCTGTTCTTGCAAAGAACTCAGCAATCTCATGTCCTGTGGAAGGAAATGACATAGAAGTACACTATTAGGGTTATGCTTGGTTTCATACCAAAACTGGATACCATTTGCACGAAAACGATTACAAACAGTACCAAATAAAAACATTTGTCAACAACAACTAACAGCATTGAAATTTTTCAAAATCAAAAGATATCAAAAGTTTACTATTTTACAAGTACTTAGACTGAGTTGGGCAAAAGTTTCACCAACTTCATTTTTTGCAGTCAGAGCCTTTACAGAATCAGGAACTTTGAATGCTCATAAAATAAGCAAGCGCTAGGACAGTGAAACTTGTACCTAGACAAAGTTTTGGAGGCTTTATACGACTTTCACATTGAAAACTCAATATCTTGTGATTGCTGTTGGCCATTTACCAAAATGATCTTACGTAACATGTGTGTAAGTAGAGTTGGGGTTGTTTGGTATGGCAGACAATATTGAGTATGCCATTGCACAGCAATCATTATATCCCACCACATACATCAAGCCCTGATATTTAGGGTATCCCTATCATAACAAATGTATTTCAGGGCAAAAATGGTGTGACCTGACCATATTAAATATCCCTTGCCGTATTGAGATGCATTTGATATCCCACCCCACCACAGACATCATGGTATCACCCACAATACTGTACTGGATAGTTGCCAGGGCAATCAAGATGTGACCCCACTCTAGCAAATATCCTCCTACCATAGGGTACTCCAAAAACATGTCTCCCCGTCATGTCAACCATGGTATTCCCCATGGATGGGGTTTGATAACTGTGTGATTCAGCACCTTTCAGCATTAAGAGGGGTTTTGTCAGGACACTTTCAAAAACATAGCCTCTGCTTTCTTGCAACGATTTTACAACAGAACTTACATTCGATTCCTGCTTTTTAGTCCTCTATAATATTGTCTTAACAGCAACACCTCGCTTGTTTCGTCTCAACTTGAGTGAACAAACATTTTCAAAATTTTGAACAATATCTACATCCGAATGGAACTACTACGAAACTCATTGTACGATAACTGGATCTGACTAAAGAGCATCGCATTTGGGTTCTTTTATTGGCAAAGCATTTATTGTCATGACATACCTGAAATCTGTTGTCTCTGACTTTCAGAAATGGCCCTCTGTTGTTCGGCCCTGAGGTCATGAAGTTGGCTTGTGGCGGGTCCTTGGCCGCCATAATTGTAAAGGATACTGCTCCATCCTGTAGGATCTGGATAGCCTGGAAGAAATTGACGATGGACAGCATTCGGGTCCATCGTTCTGCTGCTTCTGACAACAAAGATTTGAACTGCTGTTGATTAAATCTACGTTCAGGGCGTTTTCTTTGTCACAATTTTATCAGCAACGGAAGGTGGGCATATTTGCGAAGGCTTCTTCACGCTTTACAAGTACTCGATGTGAAACAAGCATGAAATACTGCGCAGTGGTGAGACTCGCCATGACCTCGCAGAGTACGCAAGACAGTATCGTAAATTGTCCACTCTGTTGTCTGAGCAAATCATGGCTTGTTGGCTAAAAAGGTAAGATATAGGTAGTAAGTATCCAAAAATACCAAATAAATTAAATTAAATGATTCTTTTTTATTCAAGTCAGGACTGTACGGTCTTATAATACCATCGACATATCGTTCAGAAGTCCGCAAGTCTCGAAATTTGGCAACAAAATTTGACGTCAAATGTAAAAATTTGACGTTTGTTAGAAGTAAAAGCATTTTTCGTGACTCCTGATGTAATTTCGGACAATTATCATCCAAGAAAGGCAAGCAGTCATGGCAGAAAGTGCTGGTAAGATACTGAGCGCAAAATAAATGAAAATGCGACGTTTACGAGAATTACGAAAATGAGCATTCTTATTGCCGTGTAGTTTAATGTCTTTAATAGTTTAATCCCATCATACTAACCCCTGATATAAAGCAATTGCCTACAAAATAAACTGAAAAACTGGTCGATGATGTAGCTATTCAGTTATCTAGTTGTTTTAATACAGTGATATATATTTGTCTATCCTTAGATTAACGATGCGCGCTTTATATTTGTTTATTTACAGCAAAGCGACAACTCTTCGGTCAAGAAGCTCAACCTCTCAAAACTGGACCTTTTATCTCGATTTGAAAAACTACAGAAACACTAAATCTTTGCAAAGAAGAATAGAAGAGTTTGGTGGGGTGAGTAAGATATTAATTTCAAAAAATGAATTAAACAACAGAACAGTCACAATACTATATCAAACGTACAGTCCTGACTATCTATCTATCTATCTGGTGCTGTGGCGTCGTGGTGTTATCCTAAAGACTCGTGGTTTCAGGAGCTCAATGTGGTCAGTGTTCGAGCCCAGCAACGGTAGCATCACAGCCAGGGTCGAGGTCTCGATTAGTTAAACTACTACTGAGATCCTAGCGACTGGCGCTATAACACCACTTCACCTTCACCTATCTAATGATACCGTACATTGACCTACAAATAGGTATTATGGCATACACACATCTTTGACAAAATGATAAACATACGCTTGGTGTTGTGCCTTGCAAGCCCCTGACCAAACGATCAAACATCACATGGCAAATATCACAATTCATTCGCAAACGCACCAGAAAAACCTGGGCGAAAATGTTTCATATTACAATACAAAATAACTGTTAACTTTTTGTTGCAGAGAGTCGAGCAATTTCTTAGTAAAGAAATCAAATGCGTAATCACAAATGGTGATATAAATGGGACTCAGCCTCTTAGGAAATCGCCTCGTAGTAAAGTTTACAATGCATCGATCAACAAGGTATAGTAAAGTAGGATTCATACGGATTCATACACATATACATTCCTCATTTCGAACGTGACTTCTGTTACTAAATCTAACTTACACTCAGTTGTCGAAGGAACTTTCAATGATCCTGACACAATCAAATCAATGACCAATAAGTCTGATATGCCCTGACTGCAACTTACTTAAAATGTGTAGAAAAGCATCTGTTCCCAGAGTCAAAAGTCCAAAAGAGTAGCTATCAAGTAACGAATTGTCTCTTGTTCAAAGTCTTCTCCTTATAGCTAACGGGGAGGGAACAGATTAATAAAGTTTACAAAGAACAAAACTTGCAGCAGGCTAATTGAGCGACAGCAATATATAGCACTCATTGATAAAGCATCGTCCGATAGCAGGATAAGCTCGTTTGGGCTCTCTTAGCATCGACGGTCGTGTGATGAGTGAATGAGCATCGATAAAGTACGATTGAGGGCCAAATAGATAATACTTTAATACTGTAACGGGTAATACTGTCTGTCTTTCCTCAGCTCCTATCATAATATGCTTGAAGGTGTGTTACGCAGTGAATGTAGGTCATAAACACGCAATTTTCTTCCTGCGGTTCTAGAGACGATTCATATGTTTCGTAGTATCTGAGAATACAAGCCGGGTAACGACAGCCAAATTTTAGCTGAAAAAATAACACAGAGGAGGATGCTTTAGCAAGCAATGCATGCAACCAATGTAAACAAGCAAGCGTATCTAGTTTGCAACCCTGGACGGACACGGATTGCGAGTAGCATTACTGCTAATGTGGACCGGCATCTTGTCCCCCAGACTGATATTTATGGGTACTCATTTACAGACATTCAAACGATGAACACGTTTGGTCAAAAGAGATTATGATGGGATTTGAACCCAGGTACTTTCTATAAGAAGTGCCGGCGTCTTTATCACTGGGCCACACCACCTGAAAGTTAGTTTGTAACCCATCTCAATCTCATACGTTATATTTTAAGTTGATTTTACAGAACTAACAAGCAAAAACAATATTACATTTTAACAGCCATTAACTAGAGCACAACGAATGCTTGCAAAGGCCAAGAGAAGCAATCAGGAGACAGAAGACCAACGTACTGGCTATTGCCAAAGGTCTGGGAATAGATGTCAAGCATGTAAATGACGTTCTAAGTTGGTTGAAAAGACGAGAGAACGAAACAGCTAATTTGAATACTCAGCAAACGCGAGTTTTGAGAAGCAACACCGAAGGGAAAGATGCAAAATCCAATGCGAGACAACTCAAGTCTCCTTTCATCAAAATAGAGGATAGATCAAGGTAAGACAGGAGCTAGAATACCCTGCAGACGCTTTTGGAGCAAATCATCCCAAAAAGACTGTACGTGAAAACAATGTAATCAACGAGAAAAATTACTTCTGCCTCAAATAAACTGGCTCTACTCTATTCAAACGATCTCCTCTTTTTGGTTGTTGAAACCATAATTCTGAATTCACATACAGTTTTTTGGACCACTTTTTCATGGGCTCCAGTGCCTCAAACAGTGCCGCGACCTAGTGCGAGCCTGGCTTGTCTGCAATGTTTTCAAGGACGATCCTTTGTACTTACTACTTTGGCCGTCTAGTTCGCGAGAACCATTATTTCAATCTAAATTCTACTTTATTCATCTTCAAGGCACTACCAGCCACTATTCAAAGAGCTAAACGACTGGCCGACGATACATTTTGAATCACAACCTCCTGATTGCCCGTTTGATCCACCAAGTACCAGACGACAACACAGGTCAAGCAGTGGCACAAGCAGTAGTACAAAGCATCAACAATTAAATGGTCAAACAGCAAAGGCTACAGGCCATAATGGTTCGAGTCAAAAAGTAGGATATTGCGAGGTCTGCAAGGCAAATTACAGAGGTTTGAAACGACACCTGAGAGGGATAAAACATAAGAAGAATGCTGCTGACACTGCAGCATACAAAGAGCTGGATGCGACTGTTGGTCAAGGTAGAACTGTCACTGAGTACCTTGATAAGCTTAGAGCAGCACAAGTACAAGAACTGGATGCCAGCAGAGCAAGGTTTGTACCAGAAGTATCATTGACTAAGGTGTTTCCAAATATACCTCAAACCTATCTAAAAGCAAAAGTCTGCTACACAGCCATGAAAGTAGTAGAAAAGACTAGCATGATGCCCGCGACGCAGTATTTAATTTCTTTAATACTATCAATCAACACTTAGAACTTTATAATTTTTCAACAATAATCTGACCCGGTTTCACAAAAACTATTGTTCATCATACCAAGTTGTTTTATCTCTAATGATGTCCAGATATTGCATAATGCTTATCAACTCCAAAATCTTTCATTCTGTAGAGAAATACAAGACAGCCTTCAGAACAGCAGAAATGGTAGCCCAGATGCCATACAAACGCCAGTGAAACATGTCACACCACTAAAAATAATTTTCAGTCCAAGAGCCGGGTATTCTGTGATAAAACATGAAGCAGGGAGCAAAGGAAAGCCTTTAGCAATAGCAAATGATGAGGAAAATGCTGAAGTAATTGTTACAAAAATGCCTCGAAAGAGGTGTTTTGATGAATATTCAGTTGTCTGGATGAGTGAATTGACAATGAAAATCAAAAGAAGTGCTAGGATACTTCGTGAGACTGGACGTGAGCAGGGATCTGTTTATGTTGAGTTTCCTGTCTTCAAAGAGCAACAAAGTAATGATGCAAACTCTGCAGTGCCAACGTTAGTCATTTAACCTTATATTTAACATTTTTGACTTTGCGATAGTGATAATCCTCTAAATATGATTATTAAATAAGTACGGCGGCTTTTAAGTTGACGCGGACCTGCAGCTTTATGCTGTCAGACCAGTATTCTGGAGGAAATAGCCTGGGTTCTTGTTTTATGACTTTAAACGGATTGACTTGTGTCGTATCAAGGTTTGTGCAAAGTGATCCTGACGAGATTCGGAAGAAAGATGCAAACCTTATTTTAGGAATATCAGAGTCCATTAAAATGAAGATCCTTTTTCACTTAATTTGAAGCGAATTACTTCCGTGTTTTAACCGATTTCGGAACCTGCCGAAACGACTTAAGGTTGCAGCGTCGAGCGTGGAAACCAAACTGACAATAATTTGTCTACTCAGCCATCTGTATGTTGTTGCTGGCGACGACCGTACACTGGCGACTAGCGACTGAAAGCAAGTGAGATCGCAAAAAAACAAAGCCTTCATGTGTATTTACTTGTAGTTAACACCACCTTTTGCTTTTGGAAGGCTCGTTCACCAGAGCAAGACAGAGCTATGCAAGCGTATTATCAAATACTGAAGTAATTACCTTGTTAAACTGTGGATTTAATACCACTGACATCCCTTTTGCTCTTTCTTTATAGCACCAGTAGCGAAGACTCTGCTGTAATAAAAAAGTATGGAGATGTTCAAGGAAAACTTCGACTAAGTAGACGAGTATTGGACAGCGAAAACCACCAAGGAATGGAAGAGTTCGAATGTCCTATGTACGTGGAATCGAGCGAGCAATAGCAAGCAGAGGAAATAAAACAGTGGTAAAGTAAATGGCAGTCAAAACAAAATAGTAATGAAAATAATTTAAATTAGTAAATGAACCTACACTGTTAAAACTGGAAGCTGGGTCTACACTTTTATTAGCAAAACTGAAACTAACTCGCCTTTTGTTGCAAAGTACTGCTAAATATCGCGCTGAAGACGATATCGGCTCTGCTGCCTCTTCTCAACACTTGTGTTTCATTGCACGGGATTTGATTTAAAATGTTTCTCTCCATGCTAACGCCATCTCCGTAGTTAATATAATGCCATGTATAGCTGTGGGTGCGGGCGCTGTCGCCCGGTTTTCAAGTTTCAGATCACCAACTGTTGGAACGTTTGCCCCTGAAAGTTGCAATTCTCTGTAGCACTTACCGCCGACATCTCTCTCGGACACGATCGAAACTTATTGAATGGGTCCGCTGTGACGAAGTATCTGTCTTGCAGCAAGACTTCCAACTGAAATCTGCTCATCGAAACTGAACTGACTGTCTCAACTAGCTATAACTGACTAAACTAACGCACTCCATACTTGTCTCGCAAATGTTTCCATACATGGTTAGAAGTATCTTTCAAGGTTGCAAGTATCATTTTTTCACCACAAAGAGAAAACATAAGCCACGACAGCAAAGGGTTAAAGCTTGTGCATGAGGGTATTTATGTCATGATACAGACGGTCTAACCGCTCAGACAAAAAACTGCTGCTCAGCACTGAAGATTTTTGTACCATTTGACAAATGATTAAACAAAAAGATGAATTAATTGAGCAACTCGTCATAACTGCTAACAATGATACTTCTAACCATCAAAGATACATCCTATCGTGTAATGTACGAGCAAAAGTGACGAATCTGCTTTGTCCTTTGTCCCAGCCAAGTAATTCATAGTCCAATTCTTTGTCTGATTTAGCCAAAATCAGCCAGGGCCTGGACGAAGGTCTCAGCGCCTATCTCGTGTCCTTGGCCCCAAAGTCTGTCTTCCCACTTTTTCGAGGTAATTTGACCAGATATCTGAGGGTCTCCCGCTGGTCCAATTCAATTCTCGCAAGAAAGATTAAGGTCACAAAGGAAACGTATGAAATATATTGTCTAATTCTGATTATCCTCACATACAAACTACTATGTGCATTAAATCTACTAATCAAAAACGATTCAATTTTAACATAACATATTAATACCCAGGAAAAGTTTGTTGCTAGTGGTATTAAAACAGCCTGTTTCAGCATGTCAAAACATTTACAAAAAATTAAACAAACATCCCTGTCTGTCTAAATCATTAGTCAAGGGATGACAAAACTGCCAAAAATTACTTGAATTAACCTTGAAATCATATAAAAAGAAATTAAGTCCCAATGGTTGCTGATGGTTGCTGAAAGAGTTTCAAGGATTCTAACAAGAATTTTGTTCCCAAGGAGGACCATCAGGGACCCCAAGTGTTGATGACAGTTCCAGGGACTCTGATTATTAGAAATGGCACACTGGGGAACTTAATCAGAGTTCTTAATGAAATGAAGGAGAAAAGTCTTCTTCACTTCATCCCTATGCTACAATGGCTTTTTGCTAAATAAATGAACAGAGTCATGGTGCATAATTGTAGTGCAACAAACAATGATGCAACATGAGGGGGAATTCAGAAATTTTTTGCCAGTTCTAACACCCTTTAATTTAGAAATAGAGGCATGGACTGTCCAACAGTCATAGTCAACATTTGATGTCTTTGAAATATTTGAAACAAAATGCTCAAATTTCATACCTTGCCATCAAGAACATTGATAAAGAGCTTGATAAATATTTTCTAGAAACAGGCTAGTGCTATAACATGAAAATATGCCAGATTAATGTTTACACAAACATTTGGAAACTAATTAGCTAAATATTAAAATTATCATATTAATGATATAAAAATAGATTTATTAAAATTTACAATGCAACAGTCAAGGGGTAATCAGGTTCATTCAACAAAAAAACACCTGAAATCTATTTACAAAGTATGATATAAGAGGCAACAAGACCAAATTGGGGAAACAAATCATCGTTGTACAACCAGAAATACGGGACACCAAGTTCATACAAGTGAATCTATGCGCACCACTGTGGTGAATATGCACTACTGTGGTGGCACTTTTTGCATACTGTGGTGAAAAGGCACTACTGTGGTGGGTTATTGTGCTTGATGTGGTGGTTCTTTTTGCATACTGTGATGGAATCACTAATGTGGTGAGTTATTATGCTTGGTGTGGTTGGTATTATTAAGATTCCTTATCCAACACAGTAAGCAAAAATAACACCACATCAAGCATAATAACAACCCACCAAAGTACGCAAAAAGGACCACCACATCAAGCATAATAATCCACCAAAGTAATGATTATCCACCAAGTACACAAAAGTACCACAGAAACAAGAAAGGTAACCCACCACAGTGTCTATCCATCACAGTACACAAAAATAACACATTAGTGTGTATCTGTGTATCAACCACAGTATTGCGTATGGGTTCATTAGCATGAAGATTGTCTAATTTAGTTTTTTAAAGGCAAATGGTTGGGCATTGGTGCATGTGACATCGGAAACAGTGATGAACTGAGCATTACAAGAAATTTTGGAGATTGTATGGCTCATGGAACAATGAAATGTTTGGTCTGGTGCAACTTATACATAGGTTTTTAAAGTTTATATAGTGTTCTTATTTAACTAATAAACTCAAACAAAACTGATCACATATCCAACAAATTTAACTAACATCAAATGTTTTATCTTGAAGTTCTTATAGTACTATATCCAAATTAGAAAATAACTGGACAATTGGTTGGATATCATCATTCTAAAGATCATAAGCAGGTGGCATTGGTGGAAGATTGATATCATCTGGAAGATCATCATACATTAATTCCATACCTAATTCATCCGTGTCATGTCTTCTTTTTTCACATGTGCATTGCAAAAGATTCAATGTTGTAGCAATAATAGCTGCAACACCAGCACCAACAGTAAGAAAAAATGCAATGTCCAATTTTACATCAACAATATAACCTGATTTTCTTTCTGTGTTCTCAACTTCTAAGACCACCAGGTAGCATAAGATCATAATAACAACAGCTAACAGTACTAAAAGGAAAAAAAATCATTTTAAAACTCATTTCTTATAAGAAACTTTGGCCCATTAATTAAACCATTGAGTTTCTTATGTTTTGGAACATTTATCAATTGTAACAGTAAAATTTTGTTGCAAATGTTTTGTAATTTGCCAATGAGAATCAAAATAACATTTTTAATCTTACCTGAGAGTATATTCCCTGTTGCATTTCTCCTGATTGTTCTGCAACCCTTTGCTGAAACTCCCCAGGTATCCAAAGTAAATTGTGCCAGACTGAAGATGATACCAAGGACACAACAAGAAGCAATGGCTTTTAGCTCCATCAACACCTTGTTATTCATACAGTATTGCTCTGGAAAGTAAAATTTTTTGCATGTATTGAATAAAAACTATAGCTACATATAGCAATGGTCAGTACTATACATAGGGGACCCCTCCTTCTCAAATCCCGAGAAATAAATTCTATGACAAAATGCACTGTTTTCATCATATTGAAGACTTAATGTTAAAATTTAAGCACCAATCAGACAGTTTGCAGAACATGGGCACATCCAAGATATTTTTTGTGAAAATGATGTGTTGCAGTGCACCAAAAGGCACCCATTGTTTTTGAGGTTTTGTGCTGAAAAGTCTGTGTTTAAACCATTTTTAACACCTGTGCAAGTTACTTCTCTGCAATGAGGCACCTGAGATCTTGTCAAAATGGTGCAAATCCTGTAGACTGGCCAATGGGGGTGCAAAGATGGTGCTACCAGGGGGCACAGGGGGCACAGAGGTAGGAGCCCCATCAGCACTTAAACTTTCAGATATTTTCGTTAACTGTGGGCACTTACAGACAATCAACATGCTGTTTTACAAACAGCTTTGCAATATTTTTAGTAGCTCTGCACTCTGAAAAGTGCTGTTTAGGCTCCTTAGATCATGCGGCACAGGGCTGCGGCATGGGAATTTTACAGGGTAATGTATTGACCAAAAATAACTAAATTGCAAGACTACCCCTGTCAGCACTTGAGAACTTTTTGACCCCCCAGCATTTAATGTCTGCTGCCATCTCTGCAGAATTGCGATGAACAGCGGAATCATTTTCGGGCATACTTAAAAGCTTTTTTGTCGAACACTCCTCAGAGTATGAGCGTCAGAAACAGACCGAAACAATAGACTAAGGCGGAATTTATACCCAGATGCGGCTCGAAATGCACCAATCAGAAAGAACGAAAAGCTGAATTGGCATTGTGTTTTAAACACCAATCAGCTGGTCCGATACAGCGGGAAGACCAATAGAATTGTTTGAAGAGTCCAAGTGAGAAAACGAACTCTTTCTGTCTACACAGAGCCGGCCGTTTGGTTCTGATATAGACAGATTCCAAAACCCCTAAGTGAAACAAAGATCTTGCTTTGCCAATGATTCTGAAACAATCCTAGATGTCATTTTCCGCACAAATTGGGTTATCGAGTAGATATTTTCATATATGACCCACGCCAAAAATTTTGTACAACCCGATATGGTGTCCATCACATTTTCCTCCTTTTACTGACAACCAGTTTGGTTCCGCCATTGCAACGGCAAATACTCCTCCTATCACTAAACTGAAGAAAGCAGCCGGTATATTCCTTTCAGGCTCGGGTTTTCCAAAATTTCGGCGTCGCTGTCTTCGGCCTGCGTAGAAGGAATATGGCAGATAGGCCCGTCTCATCTTGGCTGGAAAGCTTTCCGCGACTCAATTTCTTTAAAATGTTAATCCTTGCAAAGGTGAATGTTTTGAACTAAAAGCTTTCTTTTAAATGTATATTTTGAATTAGTTGAAGCTATTGCTTTTATGTATTTAGCTGAAAACAACAATTTTTACATGAAATATTTGCGTAATTCGCCACCATTGCAATCATCGCAAACCAATTTTGATATGGAAACTGCTGTGTTGAACCAGAATACTTTATGTAAATTGACCAGAAATTGACCAACCATGAAACGCCGCTTTCGATGACGTCATTTCCAGATAAGTTTTTTTTCAGTGAACTGCAGATAGGACTTTCTCGGGAGAATTCATGATCTTGCTGTTGAGAATTATTTTTGAAAATTTTAAGAGGCAATCCTTAAGTTTTTTGATCTGCAAATTTTAACTGTTTGCTTCCGATTGATGGGACACAGTTAACTAAACGGCAGGGTTAACGCTTCTGCGAAGGCGCAAGCGGAAACGCTTCTGCGAAAACGCAAAAGGAAACCGAAGGCGCAAAAGGGACTGGTAATGACAGAGGGCATTGTTTTGTTGTGTTTTGAGGCGAATGGTGAAACCATGTGCCAGGCCTAGCCATCATGGGGAAGAAGGATAAAGCTTCAGAAAAGAAAAAAGATGCTGATGACAATGAAAACGAAGATGTTGGCAGTGACAGACCATCTTATGAAGAGCTTATAACAAAAGTAAGCGTGATTTCAAAGCCTCTGGCGAGCAAGAAACTCACAAAAAAGCTTTACAAGACGGTGAAAAAAGGTAAGGATTTAGGCCCATGCATGCATGCTGTTGCTGTCAACTGAATTGTGGAATAAGTCAGGACTGTAGGTGTAACTCTCTGAGGATTAAAAACATATCTGCTGCCTGTTATAAGACTGAATTAAAGTCTTTATTGTTTTTAGCTTCTAAAGAAAAGAGTATCAGAAGAGGGGTGAAAGAAGTTGGGAAAGCACTGAGGAAGAATGAGAAAGGGCAAGTCATTATTTAATGAGAGGCAAGGCTCTCTGAAGCCTGCATCTGCATGTTTTCTTTTTCTTGGTCCTGTTTTCTGTTTGATTCCGTTGTAAAGCTGTGCTGCAAAATAGGCCAATCATAACTGAATGAATTGTCATCTGGTACAACCAGTACAGCCATCATGCTGGTGTGGAGAATATGCCAATCAAAACTGCCTTCTACCAGGAGAAGCTGGCTCTTGTATTTCTCGAAAATCTAAGCCAGTATGCCAACAATGTTGCAATGCTGGAAATCTCTTGCATAGGCTACCTTTGATGTGCAGGGGCATCTGGGTGTTGCAAAGTAGACCAAGGCCATACATCACAAGAATATCAGTGCCAAACCCTAAACCCCACAAATGCAGGGTATGGCACCTGCATGCATTATTAAAACAATTAAACAATAGATGAAAAGAAAGCAAAGTGGCCCTTGCATCCATGGATCTTGTTGATACGTGTAATCTTCTTCACCATAGCCCCACAGTGGCCAATCTATTGTTTGGCATAAAATGTGCCATAATTAGGTATTCTGAACAGCTTCAAACCCAGTATGGCTCTTTCAGCCCAAATGGCATGGTGCAATTATTATCTTGCTTCTGTAATGCTGCATCTTGTATCCATATTCTTAATCTATTTTCAGTGATATGCTTCTTATAGTAATACATTAAATAATGTGAATGTTTTTGTAGGTTTGTTGTTCTTGCTGGCGATGTGTCTCCTATAGATGTCATTTCACATCTTCCCATTCTCTGTGAGGATAATGAAATACCATATTGCTATGTGCCAAGTAGAATGGTAAGTTTTTAAATGCCACAATTCTCTTTAACTGAAAAGTCAAGCTTTATTTATGAAGACAGGCCCAGAGATATCAGAGATGTAGTTAAAGAAAGGTGTAAGCTTATTAAGAAGAGGTCAAAGACAACCATCAACTTATTTAAACTGTATCATCAACTGTGTCATCTACAAGTGAAAATCACTAACATGTACCAACTGGGTCCAAAAGATTTCTATGTCTGATAAAGTTTAATGTCTTTTCAGGATCTTGGGCTGGCAAGCCAGACAAAAAGACCAACAAGTGTCATTTTAGTGAAAGAAAAGGACACTTTTACTGACTACTTCAAAGATTGTTTTAAACAATTACATGAAATGCCACTGCCGATATAGCAAGTTTTGTAAAACAAAAATTTTTCTTCTTGTTTTTCTTGTTGTTCTCTATAGTTTGGTAAGAAATAAATGCATTTTTTAATGTAAAAATTGTTTTTCTTTTCTTCTACTATCTCTAAGACTAATATTGTATCATTCATCAAATGTTCAACTAAGGAAAATTTGAAATTGTAAAGAGCCAAGACATTAATAGGGAACAGGCCAATTAAGAATAACATATACAACAGACATCTAACATATTTCTGAAGTGAAGATACTTCCCAGCAGAATGCACTGCATTGTCTACTAAATAACATTTCATTTGGTGTTTGTGCATTAAAAATGATTACATAAAAGCAAATATACACAATAAATAATATATATAAATTATTAAAAAGGGTATAGAAACAGTATATACAATCTTATGCAACTTTTAGAAGAAATTCAAAAATGCAGATGAATGATAATATAAGAAAGCGTCACTTATCTGGAGCCACTGTATTCTTTCTTAAAGCAGTGTTCTTTTTCCTGTAAAATTGGACAGAAATTTTTGCATTCAGAAAGTCATAGTACAGGATAGAGATACTTATCTATGAAAGTGCTTAGGCACTTACTTACTTACTTAGCGCTTACTTCCTAGCTTAGGCAAGCTAGGAAGTATTCAGAAATATCCTCAAGACCAAGGATGCCAACCCAGAATGCCAGTAAAGAAGTGAAATGAAAAAGAACAAAGTTAAATGGTGCAATCAAACTGTTTCAAACTGGTATGAAGATCAAAACTCATGAAAATCTGCTCAAGAGGATGACTGCATGATCTTGAGATCTTGAACAGGCTAAACAGGCATCACTCTTAGCTCAGTTATTTTGTCACAAAAAATGGCCAAAAGACCAGCCTGAGCAATTGCTTTATGGTTAGAAAAATTTACTGACAGGATATAAACTCAAATTTCGCTGTCATTAAAGTACTCTATGAATGATCAGCAGAAGCGTTCTAGGTATAACGGTATAAGAGAATTTTAATACTTGACACCCATGGCAAAGTGCAAAATCCTTAATGTACGAGGAAAACAGATGATATAAAGTGATCTGAATGCTTTTGGCTAATATTTTAATATGCCTTGCGGAGAAAATTTTAGTTCAGGCATAAATTATTCTAGCATTAACTCCTTGGTTCAATACAGCAGAAAGCAGCTTTATTGACCACGTTTAACAAGATTTGTGCCAAGTTCGGATACAATTGTTAAAAAATAACTTAAGATTCATACTTTTTCTTCTTCTTTTTCATTTCTATTTCCTGTTGTACTTCTTGCTCTTCTGGCATCGTTTTTGGAATTTCGTTTTCCAACTGATATCTACAAAGAAGACAGTCTTACAGTCACCAGAAAAGAAACTTGAGAAAAGTGAGTTCTTTAGCAAATATACGCTTCTTTTATAAAGAACCACTTTATAAGGAACCCTACTGCTATAGAAGGCCGACAATGTTAAAGAACTTAGATGAAATCGCTAAGGAACTTTTCATTTTGAATATTTCCATCGCTGCAAACAATCAAGAATTAGCTAGGAAACCAGTTCCATTAATTTACATTAAAAGTTCACGTAAATTGTATGTTATGCGTGTATCAAATGTTCCAGCTTTCCAGCTTTGCTCACTTACAAGTGCCTCTTTGTATAAATCCTGACATTAAATGTGCAGTTCAACTTAAGGAAGTTGTGGCACCACAATTTGATCAAAAGAGATCCAATTATTATCAGGAATTTCAGGAACTAGACCTTGATCCAGGTTCTTCATAAAATAAAAGCGGTTATAAAAAGGATGAAAATGACATGAACAAAATGAGTTAAGACCTGGTCAAACGAATCAAACATTCGTGAAACATCAATGTCCTTTTACGTATGCCGATGTTTGATTGGTTTTGACAAGCCTTTATTCCATGTTTATAAGTAAAGAACTAATTACTCCGTAAAACTATCATACCTTACAAGCTCCGCCAAATAATTTTGCTCATTAGAGCCATGGATAGTATTCATAATTTCATCAAATCTTTTCTTTCGGCTATAAAAGACAAAAGCAGACAATAAATTATACAAAATCTATAAGAGATTTAGACTAATAGAAGTCCGTGTACTAGAACCTTAATTGTATTGCCTTGATGTAAAAGACTCTTCCTGACAGTCCTTTAATCACAGTTCTGCCATGTAAGCCCGTGCTAAACGATCAAACATGTTGGTTAAACATTCGAGATTTGTTTCACAAGCAATGTCTGACGGTTTTGACACAAAAATTGCTAAAATTGCTTGTTGTAAGAGCAATGTTTCGTCATGTAGCCAAACGAACAAGCATTTTGCTAATATGTTTGAACAACTTTCGATCGTTGGGCGTTTAGCTAGGGCCTTTAAGATAAAGCTAGAAATTTATGTTATTTGGAGACAGAGCTAAAGCCGTGCATAGAAGAAACAGACAACGAAAGGTAAGAAGGCCCTGGCCAAATGATCAAACAGTGTTCGTCAAATATTTGAAATTCGCTTTTCAAGCAGTGTTTGACCATCTGACTATGTCGTAAAACATTGCTTGTCTAGCAGAGAATGTTTTGCAATGCTTTTGAAAATCTGCTAAAACATTACGCTTACCAAAGGAAAGCATGTTTGACAAGCAATGTTCACGGTGTGACAAAACGGTCAAAAATCTTTCAAAGATACTTCTTTGGATTCTCAAGCAAAAAAATTAACAAAGAAAAAAGATACTCACAGATTCATGTACAGAACTTTGACAAATTCCATCATATCTGAGTGTGAAATTTTATCCATTTTCACCAAATGTGATAACGTTCGAAGGTTCTAGAATATCACATAAAAGCATATAAAAATGCAATGATTCTGCTCTTTTGAAGAAAATTGTTTTCGACAGATTTTAAGAGCTGTTGACTCATACTTTGGCCGTAATAAATACCGACACACGTTGCTGTACTCAAGGAAAATGAAATGGATTAAAAACAGACCCATATTTGTCATCGAGATCTGGTTAAAATAACTTTTAAAAAATTATGTAATAAAAACTTAAGACTACTGTCGAATTATAACTGTTTCTTCATTAATTTCAAGCTTGCACTTTTTAAGGTCTCATGCTATGTAAATCTATAATAGCTGGAGGCAATCTTTCAGGGCGCCTATGATTGGGACTACATACTTGGCTTAACTGAGAAAGATCATACCTCATTCTGTAACTTTAACATGGTATCCATCAATTCGCTCTGCTTTTTCTTTGCAACAACGACTTTATGTATCTTATCTGCTATCCCATAGTCATCGAATATCATATTTTCAATTCCTGAAACCACACCCGACTGCTTCTGTACCTGCTGTAAACTGCAGTACTTCTGAAACTGGTCGAGAAAATGTGATATGTCCTAGAACGAAAATAAACTTAGGATATCTGCTTTTTATCACCAATAAAACAAAATTAATTAGAAACAATACAGTTCATAGGTATATAATACATGTGCAATGAGAAAAGACATAAAGTCAACGAGTTCTAACTGCCCATGACACACTACATTACAACAAATTCAATTACTATGTACAAAATACAACAACAACTTAAAATAAGTTAATTGGATTTGTTTGATTGAGACAAAGTCTGAAAACATAAATTTGGTAGAGACTCGCATATTTAGTTTGATTGGTGCCCGCTTCTCGAAAACGATAGGCTTTTGAAGGCCCTCTAAACCTTATACTTTAACAGGCAAATGTCTTGGTAGACACTGCAGAGATTGTCTATCGTTTTGCAAATGGTGAACTAGAAATGAACTCGAAACAGATTCTGCTAAATCCATCATTTCTTACATGTTTCTTATATTTCATCCCTTTTCTGTATAGTAAAATTTACTGTTATTTTCAGAAACTGAAAGGTCTAAAATGCCAAAGCAAGTACAGCCTTAATGAACAAAGAGACAGAAGAAAAAGATATTTGTACAATCTTCTAACAAATTCTCCCTAAAGCCTGTTCTGCAGTTACGTGTTTTGGACCAGGCAGGGTCAAGGCTGGAACAAGGTCCTGTCTGGTCCTAAGTCACTGATTTGCGTCGCCATTAATATGACAAAAAATCTCAGAAACTGCTGATAACTTTCATATCAATTCTTCTTGATTGACACGGTTTTATCAATACCGTACTATACATCTTAAGCTTGCTTTCAGAGTGGCTGTTCTCTAGAAATTGTAATAACACGGGGAAATCATCGAAAGGGTTTGGGAGTTACTTTGGTAATTAATTGATACATACCCCTTTTGTCACCTCCTTTGATTGATCTTCCTGACCTTTTTCAGAGTTTGTCAGGTGCTGAACGACCTACGGCATCATAAGATGGAAATGAATTACACTAATCCACCAACTGAAAGTCTGAACAGTAACCAGCATTGATACCATAAAAAAGTGTATAAAGTCTTTGAGTTGCACAGAGTTTAAGGATAACGAAAAAAAGCAAGAAACATCTTCGGAAATAGCCTTTTTCGTCCGACAACTCCTCGGCATAAACGTCAGAAATAGGCAGAAACCATTGACTTAGGCCTGTCTTCCTTGTTTTGGTCTGTTTGTAACTTCTATACTTTAAGCAGTTTCAGACGGGAAAAAGCTTTTAGTATTTTGCAAGATGCTTCCGTTCTTTTCGCTATCTCAAATATAAGCGTAAATTTTGTTACAGCAGAATTACCGAACATTAGAATCACTTTGTAATAAGATGAGAGGAGTTGGTTGGTCTTATCTGGGTCTCCCTAGAACAGGTCTCGAACTTTCAAGATCTGGTAGCGTAAGCAAATATGCTCTACCAGCTCTAAATTCGTGGTCAAGTAGCTTAGTTGGTAGAGAATTTGCACAGGCGTAGAGAGATGGCAGGTTCAAGGTCACATTAATCCTTCGCATATAGAAGTGCTTACAAAAGTAGTTCTTAAAATCCAAACATTTAATTAACCAAAAGTGGGACCAATATTAAATATACTTAAGAGCTTTGATATTTGAAATTCTTGAGAGCACAGAGGGTCATAAACATGCATCAAAAAATGACTTTAGCTAGGAAATCGCTGCTAAGCGAAATTATACAAGGGAAGCTTGACTTTCATTATGTTCAGAACATCGAACAGCACAGTGAGAAGGCAATCTAGAATATCTTGGGAATCCAAGAAAAGACCAAACTTCTGCGAAGCATTAATACGCTCAATAAATAACAAATGATTTAACCATTTGTTTAATGATGAAATCACACAACAGAATTGTGACAGGTTACAAAGCAAGCAAGCAAGCAAGCAATCTTTATTTGTTAATGCAGGTCAGGGGTTCTGGCAGCTATACAGCTGATTAGGACCTGCAGCTTGTGTCCCCAGACTGATATTCTAGAATAAAAACCCTGGGTACTCATTTACCAACCTCGGAAGGATGGACAGCTGAGTTGACTGTAGACTTGTGGAAAGTGGTCCCACGAGATTCGAACCCACGACCTTGCGATCGTGAGCGGAACGCCTTGACCACTCGGCCACACCACCAAAAACCAGACGATGCTACAAAAGGACAAAAGATGCAAACCTTCTTCAGTTTCACGAAGCATTCTTTCACCTCCGGATCTGACAGATATTGTTGCTGATCAAGAGTATGAAGCAAAGTCACCAGAAATTGCTGGGTTATTAAGAACTCCTTTGCAAAACATGACATCTAAAAAACAGGCACCAATTATAAATATAAACAAATATAAACAGCATATGCCAATGCGGCAAGCAACTAAAAAATGCATTTTAGTTTATGGTTAGATTTATCAATGTAAACAACAAAAATAGAATATTAAATATTCGGAAAACGTCTACTGCAAACAAAAGCTGTAACAAAAGACATCAAATATACTTAATTAAAGATTAAAATAGACTATATAGATTATAGATTAATATAATATAGATTAATATAATATAGATTATGATAATATAGGTATAATATATAAAGATATAGATTAAGTATAGTAATGTACCTTACTATTATTCATAAAATCCTCCTCTACATCCTTTGCAATTATACTTTTCGTCATCTCAGCGAAATCATCTTCATCGTTTTCATAAATTTTCAGGCATGTCTAAATAAGACAGTAAATTAAATATTAGTGTAGTGGGTCTTTCGTATAACGGGTTTATTTTAAAGAAGGTCTGACAAGCTTGCAACTTTTCAGATGTATACGCTAAGAACCATACTTGATGCACCACGTTCTTAACTTCTTAAAATCAACACATCGAAACTATAAAGAAAAGGACCCTAACAGACTCTCTGGCTACGTTCACGACAGTTCTTCAACCGGGGGCTCTAGAGCTCTCTCGTTACATTCACAGCAGCTTCTAATCAAGAGGGTTCAAGAGAGCTCTCTTACTACTGTAACTCCAGGGCTGATATCAACTACTGGAGGGGCCCAATTGGCTTACCCGCAATCTTCAAGACTGGTTTTCGACTATAGGGATCTTTTGCTATCCCTAAGGCTGCTTATCACCTACAATCATGGACAAAATTATTGATACAATTCTTAAAAAGTACGTTCAGATTTCTTATTGCCCCACCTAGCCCCCCTCCCCAGTTCAATGTTGAATTTTTTGCTGCAATCACGTCAGAAATGATCAATCCATCATTGTTTTATGGCAACAGTGTTTTATGATATTCGCAAAAAAAAATGATCAACATTGAATGGGGAAGGGGAGGGGGAGGCAAAGACATAGACCCTAAAACAATATGACTGAGTATTTGTCTCAAAATATTTTGTCCATGATTGTAGAAGGCTCTGTTGCTACTCTTTCATAAGTATTGTTTACAAAACATCTGTGCATAATATGGAAGAAACGAAGATTATGGCAATTTGAAAACATCATTTAAACAGAACAATTTTGCAAGATACTTACATCTCGACATTTCTCGACATAATCTTTGAATGAATTACTTGTTTTTTCAAACTCGGATCGAGTGATAGATTCAATATCTTTGAACCAAAATATGACCTAAAACAGAGTCGAAAAAGTTTCAATTGAGAATCACAAACAAGCTGAGGTTATTGGTGTCATAGATCCATTTAAAATTGTGTTACAAATAAGTAAAATTTTCAAATAGTGCTTGGTAATAAATTAGAACTATAGTCCGCTGAAGTACAGTGGAGATTAAGATGTTATCAAGCAAGTTCGTGCGTGCTAAATGAAACTGAGAAGAAAATTAAATCGAGGAATCGAATGTTCGAGAAATTTACTAAAAGATTAAGTATTTATTTATATCCAACACGAAAAAGGAGTCGGAAATCACTAGTGGCTTCTAACCTTGTTTCCAGGAGTGTAGCGAATGTCAGATGTATTCATTTACTTAGTTTAAAGAAAGAACACTTTCAAATTTGAAAGCCCACCACTTCACACTAAATTATGTATTTGGTCTATCAAATATCGAGATGCTTATAGATTGTTGGGAAGAAGCTACAAGGTGAAGGATGACAAAAATATTCTCCCATGCCGGAATCAAAACCGAAAACAAAAACAAAATTCATGGGCTTACTGCTTCCTCGGTTTCTTCTGTGTCTTTTCTTAGAGTTGTTAGTTCGTGATATTGCTGCAAATCTTTATGGACATATCTGCAAAAGAAGCATTTCGCTTATAACACCACCAGGTAAAATCGAAATTCAAATCAGAAAGGAATTCCATTTAGTGTTTTCTAAAAGTCTTCGATATTACTGAAAAGGGAGAAAAAGAGAGAAAAAGGGGAAGAAGGAGAAATATAGGAAACTGCTATCTAAATCGGCTATTATTCTGAAAGGTAAGCAACAAAAGGTCTGATAAGTAATTAATAGCAAGTAATTCCCTAGCCAATAAAGCATCGCGATTCCTTACTTACTACCCTCAGCTAGGGCAAATTTGGTAAAAAAGCTTTCAGTGCCTCATAGGTAATCTGTCTTATTGCTCATCGCTGGAGAAAACAGTAATAGCTAGAACCCAGACGTGTTGTCCTTATTTGTTTACCTTATAGAATTATGTGTTATATGCAGGCAATTATGCAACAAACATAATTATGCAGCATTATAAAAATCTGTAGCTGACTGTGGTAACTTGGATTTACCAATAACTGATATCCAACTTACATCTCTGTTAAAGCTTTTTGCAGGCAATGTGTCCAATCCCCAGCAACATCTGAGCTTTATGCTGGGACATGTCTCTTAATGCAAACAGCAAAGACCTTTAAAAAGAGTCAAGAACATAAATTTAAACCTATGTTAGATGCAAAGATATTACATCATCGCTAATAACAGGTTAAAAATGATTTAAAAGACTGCAACGAGAGAAATCGTACTTTGACATTCACTCACAACAAACAAACAACATCGGGGACTAAAGACGAACATGTTAACAGAAAATGCAGATTTACACAGATTTCTCGAAGCCCTTGAGTAGGCTAAAGTCTTGCGAAACAAATACCAAAGATACTGCAATCATAAAGAAGATATGTAAGAGTCTTACTTAAATTTGAATCTGCTCTGTGAGATTTTATCTTCAATTTTGCATCCAAAGTCATCCATTATGTCCGAAGCAGTTTTTCGTATGCTTTCACAAGCTTCCTGAAAAATGAAATATATAGTGCATTAATGTTTGTTTGTGAAAAAAAGGAGGTTTTAAGCAACAATAAATAAATCTGATTTGCGTATAGCGCAGTTTGCTTATTACAACTTCGCCTATAGGATCAAGGCACATCAGTATGGCACTAAAACTGATTACTTAATGACGATCTGTAGCTCAAAACGTCGTAACTGTTGGTTGCAATGTTCTGATACTTTTTGACAGAAATATCAAATTTTCTTACTCTTCTCTTGTGTGTTGCGGACACTCTTACTGGTATGACTGTGATGCCCTTATTTGCATTTATGTACATACAACCCGGTCTTAAGCCCAAACAACTGCTTTTTGCAGCACATGTTGTATTCTATAGCTTATGTGGCATTTCCATGAACCTCACAATTTTGATCGGCATTGATCGCTATTTGCATATGAATCCTGATTTGAATCAACAAACAAGGTCAAACAAATATCTCAAGAAACCAAGGCTGTATATAGTGGTTTTCTGTGCTTGCAATATCGATCTGTGATGCTGTTTTGCAGCAGAAAAAAGATTTTACTGCTAGCAGAGAATGGATTTCATCTGTCTACTCGTTGACCATCATAGCTGTTATTTCTACTCTGTTGGTGATATACATCCCAGGCTACCAACGTATACGTCATTTTGTAGCTGAAAATCCAGTTTACTCAAATCGAGGTTCAGCAGAAGAGCCTGAATACGTTCGTGAATTATTTAAAACAGTACTTTTGCTCCTCATTGCAATGATTATATCGTTTCTGCCTGCTTGCACTTTGGTATAGCTTTGTTGCTGCAAAGCATGGGTAGCAATAGTACAATCTGCACTATACGAAGATATTCGTCTTTATGTTTGAATAATTTATCAACACTGTGCATGTGTAAAGCACATCTTACGAAAGCAAACTTTGAGACTCCCATACAACATTATCTATTTAGCATCAAGTATGACCGTGTAAAATTGTTTGTTGGACCTAGATTGGCCTCTGTCTAAACAAAAAACACCGTACAGAACAAGGGACAATTAAAACCTTAGCGATCTCGTTCACTCTTGAAGTAGGAAATCCCTTAGAAATGTTCTGTTTTAAACATTAGTCTTGTTATCCTTCTAATGTAAACTTTCTTCAGTCAAATAATTTATCGTTGCTGGAAGAAATCGTTCTCCCTGCGGAAACATTTTTGCTCAGTAGTCGTAAAAAAAGACGTATTCTTTTGGCTATATAGAGTAGCTCTTGCTTCAGTTTTTCTCTCAAATCATCAAAAAACGAGTTCGCTGAAGCTCAACATTTTCGCTCAACAAAATAATGGAATCGAGGCAGCAAATGGTCAGACTATTTTTCATACAGTAAAATCATAAGACTAATGCAGGACTGTTGTAATGAGTCTAGCGACTCATCGTTGCCTTTTCTAACAAGAAGCACGAAAACTCGGAAAAGTCTGCAAATTTAGACAAGGTTGCAAAATGAAGTATTTACCTGAATTTCTTCAAGGAAATTCTCTGTAAGACTAACATTTTCATTTTCAACACCAGAGAAATCGGCTTGTAAATCTTCGATACATTCCAAAATCAGTTTCAATCCATCTCCCCTCGAACTAGCTTCGCTTTCGTCGCTTACTTCTTGGTTAATTTCTGTTGTAGTTGCAGCAATCTCTTTATCGCGATTTGCTGCGAAAGAAAAGGGGGATTACAATAATAAAAACAGTCGCAAGCAAGCTCAAATAGGACGAGGTGTGGACGTGGTATACGTGTCTCAAGCAAGCAAGCAATCTTTATTTGTTAACACAAGATGGGGGTTAATTGCAGCTACGGGCCCCCCAATGTGGACAGGCATCTTGTGCCTTCTGGCCAGACTGATATTCTCCAATGCCTGCCACATTGAATTTGGACGCTCCACGGAATTTTTAGCATTTCTACAAAAAAAAGTGGTAGCTAACGGTAGGCAGTGGTGGTAATCTAGTCAACGCTAGCTAGGTTCCCCTTTCCCCAGAGAGCAGAAGAGAGAGGAGAGGTATTGATTGAATGGAAATCTTTGTGTGGCGTTCCAAAAATATTTGCAACCAATGAAGAACGAAAACCCTTGGTACATATTTACCAACCTCTGAAAGACGGACAGCTGAGCTGGCTGACCGCCAACAGCTTGTTATTCACGATTCCGATGACGAAGGGATTCGAATCATCCCACATATATATTGCCGTCGATAAACTAGGTTACAGTAGGAGTGCTATCTTCCGTAGACATTAGCCCCGTTTTATCATAAATGCATAAGAAACACTAGGTTAACCAACTGTCTTTAACTTCTGCCTGTTAGTCTTTATATGGTAAGCAACTACCTGTCTCTACCTGTCATATACTTTACCATGTAACTAAATACAGCAGAAGCTATTACGTGTGCTGGCAGTTATATTATAGCTCTCTGACTGTCTTATAAACTAATCGTAATTAAGATAACGATCCTTAAAGAAAAAATCTTATAATGGGGAATGAGAGAATTATTTCTTCGGACCTTGATAAATACCTAAGCATGACGAGCGGCGATTATCATGTCTAATAAGGTGTCAGCAGAGTCTTGATAAATACCAATATATTTACTTACATTCAGATTTGCTGAAATGTTTTATCATTCCAAGTTCGACTTTCTCAATTATTCCTTTGATGTGCTTCACCCTCAAGTCTCTCACCACAGTTAAAACATTATCAAATATCTGAAAGAAAAGCATTAATAATTAGGGTCTTGAACAAAAACAGGGTGGGCAAAGGACCCTCGCCAAATAAATCGAAATACGACAGGCATCAGGAAAGTATAGCTTGTCTGGTATTGTAGTTATAAATACCAAACTCATTGACAAAGTCACCTTGTTTTGCTTCTGTTCATGCTTTTCTCTCCATTCATCTACTTTATCTGAGTACAGCTGCCACCTTTGAGTGATGTAAGCCACTTCATCTGGAATAGATTTCTTCAGTTATTTTTCAAAAACAAAACAATATATTTTAACCTAACAAGACAGCATTTGAAACTTAACCAATGTAAACCAGAAGCTCTAATGCTAACGCCAAGGCTAAACGATCTTTGTTAAACATTTGGAATTTGCTTGCTTAAGCATGTTTGAACGTTTAGCCACGTCACAAACATACTTGCTAAGCATTAATAAGCATAATTCGTTGTCGGATCTTTCTGAAAAAGGCCAAAAAAAATTTTGCCTTGGAGGAAGCAAAAAATGTTTGACAAACATTGTTTCACGACATGGTCAAACGGTTAAAACATTTTATTGGAAAGGCGCAACTAATGTTTGACAAAAAATGCTTGATCGTTGGGCCAGGGCCCAACCAATGATATGAAAAACATAGCCTGTGACGTGGTGAACTGATTGAAGAGAATAGATACGAATAAATTCACCTATGTTCTTGCAACTTTCTAATGCCAATAGGAGATGTTAGAAAGAGTGTTAGAAGGAACTAGAGTATAGTAAAGTGTAGCTTTCGTAGTCTACAAGATTCTTAGGAACAATATAATGTTGTATATTTTACCTTTGAATGACTTTATTGCTTGACCGGTACCAGAGTCTTCTAATAATTTCAAATCATTTTGAAGCTTTTCGTCCTACAATAAAAAAAGGGACAAAATTTAGCAATTACTTGTTCTCTTTTATCCGTCAAACGCAAAAGCTGCACAAAAAGCACTGAGCATGGTCGTCACAGAACAAGTCCCAACATTGCTCAGTGTGTTGTATTAAGGTGACAGTTGTCTTTCTCACACTTAGCTCCACAAATATAACTTAATTTGCAGCATATCGGTAGCTTCGGGAACATTTGACAAAAACTTGGACAACTGATGTGTATAAACGACTTATTACTGTGCCGAAATTTTGAGAGTTTGAGAGTATGAGTGGTGGAGACAACTTACGAAAATCGTTAACATATTGTCATTCCCGATAGCATCATTTCTCTGCAGCGAGGATAATCTTTGTAGAAGTTCATCTTTGAAGCTCGATTCTCCTTGTTTTAGTTCAGCAGCTATTTGTTCACGAAGTACCAAAGCATCTGACTCCTGTATTGCTCTTTTTCTGAAAGAAGGAATTCTTCAATGAACATACAATACATATGTTTACAATTGAGAAGAGCAAGGGTAGTACAGAGGACATCAAGTATGAGTAAACTACTCAAGTAACTAAACAGAGCTAAATGCAACTTCTTTAAAAGGGTTAAAAGCAGCACATAGTTGCTGATGTTCAGTCGCAACAATGAATAGGTTTTATTCACTTTCTAAACTTAAAAACAAAGCAAAGCATATCTCCAACACTGATTTAAGTCACTGGCTATAAGTAGCTACTTAGTCAGGCATTATAAAAGTGTCCTTGACATAGACAAAAAACAGAATGGTATCCCTTGAGAATGTCTTGAATATGTAATGTTATAAAACTGAGGATACTTTGAATCGAAAGTAAATTCGATGTTTTTATAATAACAACCTTATAATATAAGAAACATCAGGCTAAGATTTAAGTCAAATTACAAGCAAGACGCTCTTGCCAGGAAACACATTTCAAACATGTCTTTCTAACAGATTAGGGGGTGACAAGGGAGTGGAAAATCAGTCAAAAAAAAGTAACAGGCAAGCTGAAATCGAAGTCAAGTATTTTTATAAAAAATCGTCAAATTGTGAAAGCTATTGGGCTTAGAATAAATGGGAATGATTATGAAAATGAAAGATTTTACACTTGTTGTACCTTTGTATAATATCTATCTCTCTCAAAAGTTTCTTTGATAGCCAGGTGCTCCATAAAGTGAAAACTTCTGCAGACCACATCTAAAATAGATTTGGTAAAATTAGTTTGTGAGAGGATGAGCGATCTTTAGCTAGCCTTCATTTTCTGTATCTACTCACAAAGTAGTTTACTTAAATTAATTTGTTAGGAGATAAAAAAAAATGAGGATGGATTATATTCTCTGAGTTGTACAGAACTTCAAGACTGCGATGAATAGCTGAAACGTATGCGCTAGGATAATGGACATGAGATAGATCCTTACCAGTAGTTTCATTTTTCCGAATCTGATAACATCATCATCTCTTACATTGATAAACATTTGCCGTCTAATTTTAAAGCATCTGTTGAGCACCATTCTGTTCAGTTCTTCGTAATCATGTTTCATTTCCTTCTCCGTATCTTCAGTAAGATTTTTAGGCATGGTAGATTCAAATAACTTGTTCGCTTCAGCTTTGGAGTTTTGTACTAGCTTGCTCTCTTCATTCTATTTGAGAAAGGATAACAAAATATTAAGTTTTCATCCCCATTATCACATTTACATTCATCTCCACCTGTCTTCAACAAATAACAAGGGTTGTTCATTTCCAACTAAATCGCGGATAAGAAGGAACGCAAGAAGCAAAGCAGTATAAAGAAAGTTTTGTCATACACTTTTTTATTTTATAAGAAAGTTTTAAATCATCCGAGTACTCCGACTTTCTTAGCAATAAAGTAGTCAACAGTTTTTAAAAAAAAACAACTATATTGTTGTCTTTAGTAACTTTGGCACCTTAATGCACTAGGCAATTTAAAACAAACGAAATTGCGTCCTTGAATGGACTTGTTGAGGGTTGTTAATGTACCAACATAGTAGCAGGTCGCAGATTTCAGTCTCAGCCAAGGCAAATCGAGAAATTCTTGAGCCCAAGAGAAATCCACAATCAATACTTGCTTAGGTTTGTAAATCCCAAGGCCGAATTACCTTAACTTTTTAAAGAGCCCAGCACTACTTTCTTACAAATCTCTTTCATATAAAAAGTGTAGCATTGAAAAGAAGGAAACCTACCAAATACTGACGACAAAGATCGCTTATGTTAGTGGCAGAAACTATGCTTTTATGATCAAGTGGTCTTCTGGTCTTCTGGTAGTTCAGCAATATACCATTTGCTGCTTGCTGTACCTGGGGGATAGTAAAATATTGCACGGTTTACAATTCAAACAGTTTTACCAGGGCCTTTCAGCCATGTCTTACTCTAATGATGCTACATATGGGTTGAAATTAACAAAAGTACTGACTAATCAACTAGCTTGCAGTGGTTAAAAAAAATTTCAAGGGAAGAATCACTTCTAGGAGGCCCTATACCTCTGCTTTGAATCCTACTTGAGACGGAAATACCTTAAAATCCATTATTTCAAGAGAATCTCGAACACATTTTTAAAAGAGTGAAATGCTCCTCGAAATCTCATTGGGGATTAAAAAGGCTGGAGTTTGACAACAGCTTGCATTGTGAACAATTACACTTCAAAATTGCGGAAACATTTTGGTCATACTAACTAGTATGTCCCAAAAATATTTCTCGCATTATGAAATTTTGTACTATCAAAGACTAGTTAGACTTCACTTTCAACAGATTGATATCTGCAAGGAATGTCATATTGGAAAAGCTCCACTTAAATAAAAAATCTACGAATGTAGCATTTTCATGAAAATCTACAATTCTATGCAAAAATAATGAAATTAAAAAAGACTTTTCTTAACAAAGATAACCTACTTTTCTCTCTGTATCAGGTGATATATCCCCTCGCAATTTTAATTTGGCACTAATAAGGGTTATGATCTGTGAAATTCCATCCACTATGAACAAGAAGCTACTCTCGTGGGCTTTCAGTAACTGTTCCATTAATGTCCTGCAAAATATTAAAACTGTGTAAATATTCATGTATTATAATAATTACAGAGAAGTGGGAATGTTCTACTTCTACGATTAATTGCAAACTGATTTCCGTCAGTCCCATGTGCAATGAGTGATCCCGCGGCAGCTTGGCATTAGTCTATTTGTGAGAGGCCAATGTGAATCACTGTAAGTATCACCTGATGTATATCTGTGTGGAAGCGATTGAGTGTATGTCATGGGACAACTCTGTTCGCACGCCTTAATGACTGGTCGATCTGAGCGCTCTCGTGACCATGATCAACTACTATATCCTATCAATTTGACTTGTTACTGACATGTCGACATTAGTTAGCGGTTCCAATAGTCGGCGTTTGTTTTATGGTATCATAGGTCGATATAAGCCTGGCTTAAGATAAAGAGCTAGCACAACTTATAAAGATGCGTAGTTGACTTGTCAACACATCGAACTCCAGATCAATAGTTTTTTTAGCTTGAGCCCCGTCAGAACCACTTAACACTATTCATCAGTTAGCTCTCCTGTTCTTTTATGTGAAATCTGGAAATGGTAAATGAATGACCCTAGAGCATTATTTATAGAGCATTATTACTAGTATCTCGCTCTTCAATTAAAAAAATAGAGTCAATTCAAACAAAATGTGATACTAACCGATAACGAGCATTTTCAATGGCTTCCATTTTATATTTTGCAACAGCCATGTACGCCCAACAGTCACCATCAGCTGTAAAATGCTGGACACTGGAAAAATAGAATAAACCAGTTAGTTTCTTAATACAACAGCCGGCAATAGATATGAGGAGCGTTATGGGCAAACACTGCAACGTCAGCACTTCAAAGGCCTGCCTGTAGCCAACAGTTCTGTAGGATTTGCAACCACTACATTTGCTTTTGACTGGCAAAAGAGCATTAACAACATGATTAATTCGTTCACACTGCCTCCTGGTGCAAATTGTTCTTAAAATGTGTTGACAGTATCAGGTAAAGCAAAGCTGCAACACAGAAAATTCCAAAATAACGTACACATGGAAAGGTTTTTGTCTTTTAAACGGAGATAAACAAATTTATTCACATTCACCTTTGGCTTTGCTTTGAGTGACGATTTAGTAAGGGATTCTTGAAAGAAAACAAACGGCTTGGTTCTTGCTTGTCTAACTTGGTCTTTTCTGTGCTCTCCTCATCTTCTTGTGTTTGTAACAGATTTAGAAATGCGTACTGAAAAGAAAAAAAAAAATAATTTCCAGACAAAAGACCTAGAGATACAGCACCTGACTGTTGTAATTAATCGACGAACTATCCTACATACTTTTTAATATGATTCATGATTAGCTACTTCAAGAAGATCCGAGGAGAGCAGCAGAATTTAGCAGCAAGTGCATGAGGTTTACATGGAGTGCTGTGCTAGTGCTTCTCTAGTTGAACGAAGCAGATACATGAATGGTATCTAACTATTGACCGTTCTGAATTCTTATTGTTTAAATTGTGCTCACGGTGAGAATTCTAAGTTTCATTCCATTTAATCCAAGGAAGAAAATTCAAATAAAAAAATCTTTAATCAGATGATGTTTTGAACAGAGATTTCGCAACTTACGTACCTGGTCTTTTTCCCATCAAATTTCTTATTCAAAAAAATGCTGTGACTCTGTAATTTCGGTCTTAAAATGTTTCCCTCAAAATGACACACACAAAAATTACAGAATTCTCAACAAAATAATCGCTTACTGTTTTTGCAACTCTTGTTTTCCTGATGCAAAATAACACCAGCAGCCCAGTTAGAGCACCAAGAATCAATCCCAAAACAACACCAAGTGCAATCATAGTGTAGTTCTTTTCAGTCTACAAAATAAAGTAGAAAATTATTTTAGAACACTGGACTAGCAAAGGTTGGGAAATCTATCTATCTATTATACAACAACCTTTGATACGGAGCTGGAGCAGAACCACCACGTAATTATGCGGAAAAGGCTAGTTCTGATGGAACACGAAACATGAGCTTTGTTCACGGTAGGCATTTTCTAATTCCGTTATATGTATACCGTTCCGAAACGAGGGACGAACTATGCTGTGATACGGACACAGCAGCTCTTCCTTTTCACAAACCACGCTGTTAATGGACAAGGCTACAACACTCTCATTATTGAAAGCTGCTGTGGCTTCATGGCTAAATCAAGCTAGCTTACTGAATCATGATTCGTGAGGTCGGGATGGAACCAAAAGAACAGTAGCGTCTCAGTGAGGGTCGAATTCTCGTTATAGTACATCTGCTTCTGAGATTTAGCAACTGGTTTTGTCCAGAGTCCACTAATGTCCAAAACCAAGGGATAAATAAGCTTCTGGCTTATATTTTAGCGTTAGTAAAGCAGTCACAAAGATGTTACTATTGACAGAAAGCACAGATAAAGAGCCTTTTAGTTCCGAGTAAACGACTAGAAAGCAGCTCTGTTTAAATGAACAAAGTAACGTTGTTTTGATGTACAAATACTGTGAACACGTAAATGGATCAATATCGAACCTGGATCTTGCACAAAAGCAAAAAGAACATGCCGTTACTGTATGCTGTTTATATACAGAATATGTATATAAACAGCATACAGTAAATGATCCAACCTATTTAAATTAAGCTTGCTTCAATCAGTTTCAATAAAGATCGCAGACAATAATGTTAAAACTGAAGCTCATTAGCAAAGCTTACCTTCTTTATAACTTTGCTAACTGTTGAGATGCACGATTCTTGACTGTGAATTGGTCCAAAAAAAGGACTATTGGCCTATATAAAAAAGTAGCTTAAGATGTTTTGTTTTTCAAAAATAAGCAAGTAAACCGATCTTACTATGCAGTATATTTTAGGTTGAGCCAGGATTTAATTGGATCTAATTTGGACCTAGAACCTTTCTCATTTCCTTGCAAGTTATAGAAACATGTTAGAGATTCTGCACTTCACCACTATGATAAAAATTGGCGAGTTTTAATGCTTCTAATCGATAATACTAACACAAACGGGCTATTGAGATTATTTGATGTGAGGACTAATGTTTGTGTGATTGGCCGGCTACGACATATACAAGTCTTCTAATTTTCAGGTTTGAAGGACTTTCATTCCTCTGTGTTGGCTTATGCAAGGCATGATCAGAGTGGGTTAGAATAGTTTTTGGCTATTGTGCCTTAAGTTGGGCAAACACGTGAAAAAAAATCAAAGTAACAAACACTTACAAGGCTTGGCCAACGTTGTAACGCTTTTAACTAAGACCACCGTGTAAAATAGAAAGAGTTTCGAACAAAATATGCTTCATGGTAAATTTCAAGTTACCTGTGGACTTTTCCAAGTCATGCTGGCTTTCCATTTCGCCTGTTTTATCTAGTAAAAAGAGAACATTCAATATCCAAGAGGTTTTCCTAACACACAAATGCTATTAATTTGCATTTAATGCGATAGTTGCTACATAAACATGTAGAATCAACTAGTAAGATCTCCATATCGCAACTGCATTTTTGAAACAAAATACTTATGCTGGTTGGTGCATACCTGTGTTCCTTTGGAAAATGCTCCTTGATACACCAATGTAACAGTATCTGAAACTGAAACAAGCAAACAAAATTACTACCCAGACATTAAAACTGAATAGAATACCAAAATATTTTGTACAATGTTAGGAACGTATCAGATGTTGGGAAGTGCGGCGAAAATCAATCTTTCATTAACAATATATTTTGAAATGCAGTTTTCACCTTCAAAAACAGGGTGGCCTCAGGTTATACAAGAACTAGAAAGATCGTACTGCTAGATGAATAGTAAGCTAATGAGTTAGATAGTAAGTTAGTTTGTTAGCTAGTAAGTTAGATACTTAGTTAGTTAGTTAGTTAGTTAGTTAGTAAATTAGTTAGTTAGTAAGTTAGTTAGTTAGTTAGTTAGTTAGTTAGTTAGTTAGTTAGTTAGTTAGTTAGTTAGTTAGTTAGTTAGTTAGTTAGTTAGTTAGTTAGTTAGTTAGTTAGTTAGTAAGTTAGTTAGTTAGTTAGTTAGTTGGTAAGTTAATTAGTTAGTTAGTTAGTCAAATAGTTTGTTAGATAGTTAGTCAGTTCGTAAATTGGTTAATTAGCATAGCTTGTATTGTAGTCAGTTAGTTAGTTAGCTAGTTAAATAATTTGTTAGTTCGTTAGTTAGTTAGTCAAGTTTGAAAATTAGTTAGTTAGCATAGCTTGTAAGTTAGTAAGTTAGTTAGTTAGCGATTTTGAAAGATGCTAAGTTAATTATCCAGTTAGTTAGTTAGCTAAATAGTTAGTGAGTTAGTTATTTGATTAATTATTTAGTTAGTTAGTTAATTAGTTAACTAGCTTGTTAATTGGTTAGTGAGTTGGATTGTTAGTTAGTTAGTTATTTAGCCCTTTCAATTATAATTAAACTCAAAACAACTTTATTGCTGAATACAAATGTAACTTCAGTAAACTGAAAAACTAAGTATTGCAAGGCATTCTACCTAACTATCTAGCCCGAGCCTTTAACTACGGCTAAGGAAAAATAAAAGGTTAGCCATGCAGATTTACCTTTAAGCTGATCAACAAATGCGCTGATTATGTAACCTCCTTTCAGATAGCTAGATGAAACAGTCACAGTTCCTGTTGGCAGCACAAGGCGTGAATATAAAACAATATTTTGAGTAAAGTCAGTTATTGTTAGTTTCTCTGCGTCAACTTCTGAGATGTTCTCATGTTTAATGGTGACCGTGAATTTGATTGTTGGAGACTCTTTGCTCGTATCTACAATCTGAAAAATTAATACGTAAATAACCTAAGGAACACATAAACACTAAGGAAACATGTACTCGTATACACATGTTTACCAATACAATACGTTTAACGATGCATACATGACTTTTGTTTAAAGCAGAGGATGTTAATACGCATCACATAGGAGGGTATACATTTGAAAGGGGATTTTGACAGAAGCGGACGGATAAACGAAGCTATACGATATTCTGAGAAAAAACACACTGGTACGGTATGCAGCCAGAGATAAAAAAGTAATGCAGGCTCTGGGGTTCAAAGTGTCGTCATCGAATCATATTTAGTTTCACGTCTATGATGATGATTCACGCATTTAACAGTTTTAGTCAGGATTGTTCTTACTTTGAGGCTGGCTTCTAACGACCTTATCAGCCCCTACCATTCTAAAGAAGCATGCTAAAGAAGAAGTGCATTTACAAGTAACTATTGCATGCCTGCAGTATATCTTTGCTGCCAATTCAAGTACTTTGTGAGGTCTCAGCATCTTAGTTCTTATCAAAGGTTTTTATACAGGGAAAATAGCATGTAAGCAGCTTCTACCTTACCTGTATAGATTTTGTGATTATCAACATTGGCTTCAATATTGGCCCAATAACAAAAATTGGTAGACTTGCATTACTGTTGCCAAAATTCACAATGATCTCGGCTCCTCTTCCACTAAGATGCAGAGGATTATTTACAACTTGGAGTGAAATTGTGAATGAAATGCTTGTTGCATTTGTGTGCATTCTAGCGTCGCCATTGCTCGACACGACTCCAAAGTCAACATCAACGGTTTTGTTGTCCATGAGAAGAACACTTGGTGATTTGGAAATTTTTAAAGCTGAACCAATTTGGTATGTGAAGTTGCTAGTTTGAGCAAGTTGAACGAATGGGATGACTTTAGAGACAGACCTGAAAGAATAAATGTCTATACAACGGCACATCAGCAAGCATACGGGTATATTGTTGTATTAGTTTGCTCTCTAGTTAATCTATGTATTGTATTAGTTAACCTACTACTGAGGTCCTAGCGACTGGCGCTAAATACACCATTTCAGCATTTTTCTCTTTGTTGTTTATAGGCAGAGTTACTGCTGAGGTGGACCTGAAGTTTATACCCTTAAAATACCACTTAGACTCATTTACTGGTAACAAACGAAGTGGCAGGCGAGTTGGCTGTGGGTCGATGGCAAGTGATTCCGAAAAGGTTCGAACTCGGAACCTCTTTATCGAAAGTTGAACCCTTTGGCCACCCGGGAAAATTTCAATTCAATGCAATACAACACCACATCTTAAAGAAGGTTTTCTAAATGGCTGAATCGATGTGTATGGAGGAATATTTTGGCGTTTCTTTCTAGAGTCGCACAATTTGATGAAAGAAGTCTCTATCTGAAGTCAAAATCTTAAGGAAAATATCCAAGATATCCAACTTAAGGTTATAAGTACTTATGCTACGGCAATTTTGCCCGTATGAAACACAGCGTGAAGACCTAAGAATTACCTCAAATTTCTGAAGTCATTCGGTGCAATTTCACTACTGAGTAGTTTTAATTGAAGTCAAATGGATGTATGGAGTAGAATACCTTATTCGATATAATGTACTCAGGATTCACTTGGACTTAATATTGAACACACAACATTTGCTACCATTGTTATTAACTCGGGTTCATTGCTCCTAAGGAAGTACAAGGGCTCTCCAAGTTAGAATATGTGGGTAAACTGAACACAAATGCTTTTCTAGGCTATGCTGGACTAACGAAATTTGGGTCTAGATACGTTTTTAAGGTTCGTATGTCATCTGCGAATGGGAAGTGTCACGTCAAATAGATTTTCGGACATTAGCATTTGAGTCTGAGGTTAAACTGTTCTTTTTCCGGCAACATTTTCTTCTTTGCTGAATCTTCATCAGCATCTAGCACCGACAATAATGCTTTATAACACTCAAACTAAAGCCCCTATCGAATAGTAGAGGCACACCTATTACATAAGAAGGTTTAATTTACTCACGTTGACGATGTGCTCCGGCGTTTTCTTGGGTTGGTTTCGATTACTGGAAATAAAATCCTTATGAGTAATGGAGATATGCTATTTGGTACCTTCAGTGTGACCGTCAGGTTAAAAACTTCTCCAGCCATCACTCTGCTTACATTCACAGATGGAGTAAGCTCTCCATGAATCGGTATAACATTGATATACTTGACGGAGGTTTCAGATATTGGATACAAATCTGCCACCTTAGGTTTATGGTAATACTGCATCGTAAAATTGTTGATGATTCTTCCACCAGGATTGATGTTTCTTTTTACTATTCCGCTCACCATGCAAACTAAAACTGCATTTGCTTCCAGTGAAGTAACATTGATAAATATGCCATTGGTTTGTCTGGAATCTGTTACATTGGATGAACTTTGATTTGAGATGCAATTCACTGAGCTAATATTGATACTGAGGGTATGAAGTTTGATTTCAATGTTGTGTGCAGTTAGGCTTTTGTCTCTGTTGATGACTGTCATAGAAGCATTGATTTTGTCTTCACCTTGAATAGCGTTTGATGAGAAATCGATACTGGTTTTCAAGAAAGGAGGCTTACTGTATGTAAGAAAAGTCTGCAAAAGATAAATATAGATTAAGATAAACATAATATCATCATCATCATCATCATCATCATCATCATCATCATCATCATCATCATCATCATCATCATCATCATCAGGTCGAGCGTACTAGGACTCTTTGGATAATTCTTCTCCACTCTAACCGGTGCTGCATTGATCTTGTTAGCTCTTTTGAAAGTTTTGTATCCTTGCAAATCTGTTCGATGATTGATGTCTTTGGGCAACCTCTTGATTTCCTCCCATAAACAGGAAAAACTACAGACACTTTGACTGGCACTAAATATTTGTCTTTTTGGCTGAACTAATCTACCTAACTCAGATTCCTCAGCAGCTAGTACCAGAATCACGATTGACAATGCATACACCGTCTTGAAGCAGTTATAAACTGCCTCAAAAATCGATCGTTTCAGGAAGGGGTAACTATCAATCTTCTATAGTAGGATATTGGTTGTTAAATATTGTTTCGAAGGGAAGGACGTCAACAGGCTGTCCGCCTGATCCAAAGATACCTGTGTTGAGGCAAGTCGATACAAGACTTTTTATTTTGAGAAACAACACACAACTGCAGATAAGTAACAAAAGAAAACGCACTTAGATAAACTGCAAAAAAAGAAAGATCATTTTAGCTTCGTCGTCCCAATTTCGAAAACTTGTACGACTCTAAGTTATATAAACATACAAATGATCATATTTCGCAATGGCGTTCATGGCTTCTTCAGAGCTCCGCTTGCCGTTTCGTATCAGCTAGATCATATTGTTTCTCAAAATAGTTCTTACATTCGTTACATGCATTAGAGTGGCATGAAGGCCAATAGGCAGACAAACAAATGGAAGATGTGAAATCAGATGTATGTTTATGTTTATTTTGGATATTCTAAATGTATGCTTTGTAGCTCAATCTAATGTCAGTGCAGATTCACAAAACACAAGCTATAAACTGACTGAACGTATTCCAGAAAACTCGTTGAAAAGTACATAAATCATGAAAGTCACAAAAACTTCAGAAATTAGCATGTATGGTGTTTCAATGAAGATCATTTATTATTATGACTTTTAATGTCATGCATATTAGATTTTAGATAAAACCAATGACTAAATCTAGCAGGACTATAGTACTTTGCACTTAAATGTAAAATGAGCTATATTTGTTTGTGTGCTGTTTCTGTAAGCATACATGTTTTATTTATGTTTGTAATGAGTTGAGTGACACATTTTTGCACCATTTGTATGAAGTCAAACTCTGGACAAAAAGCTCGTTTCTTCACTTCGATACTTTGACTCGTCGCTTCGATACTTCGATTCATCGTGTCTGCACTTTTACTCGACTTCGAAGTATCGAAGCGACGAGCCGAAGTATCGAAGCGACGAGTCAAAGTATGGAAGCGACGAGTCAAAGTATGGAAGCGACCAGTCGAAGTATGGAAGCAACGAGTCGAAGTATGGAAGCGACGAGTCGAAGTATCGAAGAGACAATTTGAAGTACGGAAGCGACGAGTCGAAGTATGGAAGCGTCGAGTCGAAGTATGGAAGCGACGAGTCGAAGTATCGAAGCGGCGAGTCGAAGTATCGAAGCGGCGAGTCGAAGTATCGAAGCGACGAGTCGAAGTATCGAAGCGACGAGTCGAAGTATGGAAGCAACGAGTCGAATTATCGAGGCGGCGAGACGAACTTTTTGTCCAGAGTTTGATTTCACTATTCACAGGAGTTCATTATTCATGAAATTTGGGATTCATCAATGTTGCTTATCCTACTGCCCAAAGGAGGGAGTGCAGCTGTATTTAGCACTAAGCTCGCATCAATACTAAAAAAAGCAAATACAAGGCTTAAGAAGCAAACACAAGAAATTACTTACCTTTGAATACAAAATCTTCTTTGCAAAGATGAGTTACCATAATGCAAATCATACTGCAATGTATATACCAAAGTGATTACTTTATTTTGACTTAAAGAGATGGCAGCTTTGGCAATTATTGTTAATTTCTTTGTCTGGCCAGCAGACATTTCATTCAGGAATAGTTCTAATGAAGTTTCGTTGTAAGCAAACCTGCAAGAAAACAAACAATTGAAAGAGAACAGAATCAACAAAAAGTATTGCTTATGTCTTCATGTCTTAGAGGGATGGAAAGATTTGGCAGCAACTTGTGAAAAGTAGTCTTGCAATGAGATTCTTACCAAATACCCTTACCAAATACCACACGGTAAGGCAATGCCATGATGATGACTTACCATACTTACTCAAATTCAGACTGGTACACGTGAATGTAACAAAGTTAAGCTCTGTGACTCACTAAATAATTCTTAGTGTCATCATCACTATACAGAATATTTGGCCAATATTAGAGCTTCTCCCATAATTGGTGTCTAAGTCTAGCTGTTAAAAGTGTTGTTACAAAAACTGCAGTGTATAGTGTGTGAAAGACAACATTTTAGCACATTTTGCACTTGCATGGTGAGAGAACTGGAAAACAGCATGGAGAACAGTGTAACAATAATCTGCCAACAAAAATACCATATCCGCATATCCCAACACAAGAATCATTTTCCTAGAAGATATTAAAGTTAACCCAGTTTACTTGCCTTGCTGACTGATTTTGCACATTAGCTCCCAGCAGCTTTCCGTGAACAAGAGAGAGCTCTTGAGAAGGAAGTCTGACATTGACAGATACATTATTCACAATTGCAGTGTCATTTCTCCTGGTAATTGTAAAATTCAGTTCTACAAAATCTGATGGTGAGAGTGCTGATGTTTCATTTCCAAGAAAAAACACAGCAACATCTGAGCTCTACAAGTAGAGTGAAAATATATTAAGTGTAAAACTGCAAACACTACCACTCGTGCCAACATTGGCTTCTGGTAAACTAGCCACATTGCCAGTAAAAATCTCTGCTGTGTTTGGCTGAACTTATGTCACATCTAACGATTCAACTTGCCTTATCTCTGGTAGTCTACCAGCCTCACCCCACTTCAACATTTAAGTGTAGCCACATGGAAAATTTGTTGTGAAAACCAGAGGAACTTTGGTGTGCAACATTGGTTTCAAATTTAACAACAGAAAACATTAGCCCTATTGTTTACAAAACAATAGAATTTAGTGTGCATTGTCATCCGGGTTGGAAACTTGCTCCCACTTGCAATGATGCTCACACCTCCTCTATTTTTTTACCTATTGTCATGTTAATTAGCCTATTGTTTTCCAAAATCTGCATGCAGTGACGCATCAGGTGAAACTTGCATGTTTTTCGACCTGGAGTGTCATATCATGAAGAAGCTGTGAATGCTGTTGAGGTAAGAATGCAGTTTAGGGGTCCCTAGTTACCTGTATTATTGTAATCGAACTGTATTTTGATAACGTTTGAAATAGCGCGAGCAGAAAGAACAAGAAATAAAAATGGCGACTGGCGGTGAAAAAACTCTTTTGCTCAAACAAATCCTTTCCAGGAACAGTTTTTGTCAATGCAGGTAAGAAATGAGGTAAATTTTTCAACAAGTACACTGTTAAAGCGGGGGTTTGGGGGCGCAGCCCCCAGTATTCCAGTAGGACACATAGATTTTAATAATCCTGGTAACTAGGGACCCCTAAACTGCAGCTGAACCGCTGTTGATAACCATCTGCTCCGCCAGATCTGATAGACATGTCAAACAAATCTGCTGGACACCATTAAATTGTGTAATTATAATCATGTAATAGGTCATTAGAGAACCAGAACCCCTTCCCTTCTGTTGTTGATATTACACTATTACATGACATTATATACTATACTATTATGACCCAAGGACAAAGCAGCCTCTGTATCTTTGCGAATTGTTCTCAACTTCAGCTCGTGACGTCATATACACAGCTATCGGGTTATAGGCTATGGTATAGCCCAATTTAGGCCCATTCGGGTCTACGCTCTCTATGACTCTACTCTCTACGCTTGCAAAAGCGCGTGATTTATTTGCTTCTTGATTGAGTAGCAAAAAATAACTCACCTCATTTGAAAGAGCGCCCAAAGACGAACCAAAATAACTCAGCAAAATTAAACTGGTGTAGATGTAAATGCAGGTAATACACATCATATTTGCATCACTTCTCCTTCACGTTCGACGTCCATTTTCATTTGCTGCATTCAAAGATTCATTCAATTCAACCTCGATAGCAACAGCAGCATCAACAAGCTCCTGCTCAGCGACCTCTCCAAGGACTCCACGTGACCTCGCATCGCCACTTCAAAGTTTCGAAATGAAAAGTATTAACAAAAAACTTCGGAAAAAGAAGCTCAAGACTCTCATATTGTTTTTGGCTTGTGTTTTTAGTGTTTATTTTTCACTGTAAAATGGGTACATCTGGCAACTTCTTGCCCAGTCACAATATAAGCAGGCAACACTAGGAAGCCACACCCCTTACTTTGACAATATGCGTTATAGAAGCCACACATATTTTGGAGGATTTTTTGGAGGATTTTTCAGACGTTTTGGAGGAGGAGGATTTCAGATGACTAAATTTCAAACATGTATGGTCCAGCACTTAGGATTTTAATGTACCATAATGATTTTCGTTCTTTGACAACAAAAAAGGACAGAATACTGTTTGTTTTCTTCTCTATCCAGATAACTTCAGTACCTACTATTTTTAAAACTGATTCAAGTGTTTATATTTAGTATGTCTAGTATACAAAAGCCTTTGACATCATCAACCGCATCATCAACATGTGCATCTTCATTGCAATGTTTTTCTTTGCACATCCTTTCCATTGGTAAAACTCGGATAAGCTCCAGTAGCCATTGACTGATGACCATCACGAGAATATATTTACAACAAAGAGGTTCCACTGTATTCCAATGTCATACTCTATCAAGTGCTTCCATCAAAACAACACTGTTGCCTCTGATTACCTGAAGAAAAGAATATAAGAGTGTCAGGTTTTTGCAAAATGAATGGAGATATATCATATGTATTTTCTTGTCATGAATTCAAAATAAATACTTGGGAGAGATAGAGAAATAAAACTTACAACCATTCCAATATTGTTCTGTTCCCCTGACGATACTGATTCAACAGCTTCATCAAGTACGAGATTCATGAAAGGATCAAATCCACGTAGAATTCCTTGAACCTCTCTGTGTCCGTTGAGTTTCACTGAAAGAAAAGGGGAAAGTGAAATTGTTAATTGTAAATTTCAGAAGATAAACTAACAACATTCCATGTACTACATGCAAAAGATGAAGATCTCCAGCGTGGGAGAATGATTTTCTATTGTTCTCTCTATTGTTGAATGCTAGAGTTCAAACTTGTTGTCGCCCTGAATGGGCCTAACGTGTTTTGAACAGGAATCTTTCTTTCCTTTTTGAAGCGTAATAAGAAGAGTTTGGCGCAAGACTGTACCAGAAAAACGCGCGAAAATATTTTCGAACAACGCCATTCTTTCCCATAATCCTTGTATTGATTTTCTGAAGTGATTATTTCCGGAAGTAATTACGTTTTAAAAAAGAGTACTTTTCTTGTCATTTTGCGTTCGTAAAATCTTCGAAATCTTTTGTGGTTCTAATGAGTTTACAACAATTTTTCTGCTAACCTTTGCTTCAAACTGCAGCAAAAACTTTTTCAAAACTTGCATGCAAGTCTTTAGAACATGTTTTGATAAATTTACACATTAAGCTGCCCAATTTGTTGTTGAAAAAGTCAACAGTTCTTAAAGATAACATTTCTTGAAAACTTCGCCCTGAATGGGTCTAATTTTGATTCTGTAAGTTTACAGTAGAAATCTGTTTTTGTTTCACTCGTTCACACTGACGATGCGCAGCAGCCACCTCTGCGGTGCAAAAACACAAAAATTGCGCTGGTTTTGCATAGGCCCATTCAGGGCGACGTTTCAAAAACTCGCTGTTTGGAGTAGTTGCCGCTTTTAGCCAAAAATAATAAGAACGCAGCAGTTTCAAAATCTTTAGATAACAGATAATAATAGACAAGGAATTAAAGATTCTATCTGATGTCAAGATTTTTCTGGGAGAAGAATATTATACAAGTTTATGGCAACTTTTTCTGATTAGACCCATTCAGGGCGACAGTGCTCTATATTACATCTGAAATATAGAAATACAGAAACTACAAAACACAAATAAATCAACTTACAGTTCAATCGTTTGTCCATATACCTAGAATAAAAAGGGGAATTAACAATCAGAAAAAAGGAGCAACAACAAGGCAATAACAACCGACCTTTATCAACAGTGCGTATGATAAAAGGTAGAAAAATGTTCACTTTCGAAGATAACATCAAAAATATGCAACAAAAAATAATTAAAAGTTCATAAAAAGAATACCTACTTTTTAAGCTCTGGAGGATGGGCTTTACTCATGATGGATTGCAGGGATAAAAAATAGGAACCAAATAAACTCTTCGTTGCTTTGGCGTTCAGAAAATTTAGGCCAAAAAAGGTAAGCCTCGTTCCGGTTGTTGAGAAATGTTGAAAAGAAAAGTAGAGAGAGGCTGGGGTAAATTGTTCGCAAAAAGATTACCAACAGGTACGCAAAAAACAACGCGATTTCACAGATGTTTGCTAATTTTTCATTTTCCACCACAGATTATTTATAACAAAGAAAGTCTGATCAAAATAGTTTCACTATACAACTTTATGAAAATTATGTACTGTTGTGCATGTCAAAAACAAGAGGGCATGGGTGATTAATATATTCCCATCGGCAGAAATAGCATCTCTCTCAGACCCGATTGGTCTCCTAGTCTTCTTTCAGCAAAAAATTCATGAACTATCAAATATCGTCTGCTCTCCTTTTTTTCTTGACGATTTCTTTAGGGAAAGCAGCTTTACATACAGAGATTAGCTAGGCAATGCAATGTTTGCTCCTGCAGAATGTTTGCTCGGCTTTGCCGTTCAATTTAGAGGGTCACTAAGGGGGTTAAATGTTCAGAAATCCCCTTGTTCCTTAGAGTTTTGTAGGATTATTTTTTAGATTGAAAGTCGATCGTATTAATAGAGAGGATGTTACCTGATTCCTGTTTCCGATGTTCCCCTATTCCCTTTTAATTTTGGCCATGTTCCCTTGTTCTCTGGATACATTTCCCCACATTTCGCTTGTTCCCATGTTCGTTGGAACCCCTAAACGGCCCTCAATTTAGCGTTGCTGGAAACTTACATACGAGCATGCTTATTTGCTTCTAGGATGCTGAGGATACCCATGGTAAATTACGGGCAAAGGTAGGCTCTAAAACACTTTAAATTTGTACTGAAGATTATCAACTATGACACAAATGTGAGGATCAGGATGAGTATGCTGCCGACAGAAGGCCTTTACAAACGGGGGAGAGAAGCTTGGTTCTGATTTACGTGTTTTTCTTAGGAGGATTTTAAATATTCACAGGGTAGGTATATGCTAATTATGATAAAAAGTTCAGTCAGGAATCTGCCAATTTAATTGTCTTCCAGTGTCGTAGAGTATTTCTAATTCATGATCAAATTGTTCCTCTCCAGATGTATTGATAATTTCTTGATATTTGAAAAACAATTTCACTGCAGTATATGCATCTTCAGTGCTGTCGTGAGTTTCAGACTGAATTTTGATATCTGTGTAAAAAATTTTGGGTCATAAAACCATAGAATAATAAATTTGCCATGAAATATGATAAAACTACCTGTGAATGTGTAAGGCCTTGGTCAAACGATCAAACATTGTTGGTCAAACATTTGCAATTTGCTTTACATAAGCAATGTTTGACCATTTGGCCACATCGCTAAACATTGTTTGACAAGCAGAAAAATCTAAACTTGTTCCACGATGTTTCTGAAAAACTTCAAAAACGTTCTCTGATTGTCACAAGCAAAATTTGTTTGTAATGTAATGTTTTGCGACGTCTCCAAACGGGCCAACTTCGTTTGACAAACCAATCTCAGATGTTTGATGAGCAGCGTTTGATCATTTGGCCAGGATCTAAGGATTTAACTAGGATGGATTTGACATTTCAACATCAAATGGGATGATTTGGTCAAACAAGGAGCAATGATGGTATTGCGTCGGGTTCAATTAATTCGTCGGAGTCAAACATTTTCATTAGACGTTCTCAAGTGGGTGGAACAATTTACTATGATTTGTTAGCATTTATTACATGCAGAACTTGCTTGGCGGCAGTAGCTCGTAAATGGAAGGGCTGGTGGGGCATACTTCAGGTCCTACTGAAGCAACGATCACCAGATAATTACGGGCGAATACATACAGATGTTAGCTAAAGCTATATTCCACCTTTATTGATTTTAAACACTTACTGAGGAAATGCCATGCAAGAAATTTCAGTGAGACGTATCGTTGATTTGGAACGCGAAATAATTCTGCAGTGTCGATTATTTGTTCACGAGGTACCTAAAAGAAAGAACAATAACAAAAATAAACAAAGACAAACAATATGTGATATTGCATACTTTTGTAAACTAGAAAGCAAGCGAGTTACAAGAAATATGATTCTATCGGCTGCGACTTGTCTGCACAAGGCCAAGACAGGCAAAAACTAGATCTAAAAGCAAAAATGATTCACTAACACAGAATTATCAGACTTACGACAATGTTGATAACTCTAAAATCTTTCTTTAGTCCATGACCAATGAAAACAATTTTTCGATCGATGAGATGAAGAAGCTTCTGATAAGTAGTTTTCAATGTTGTAAGATGCTTTGATGACATGCTGGCATCGAGATCGCCAGGTTTGATGCCTGAGAAGCGTGTCAGGTAATCAACGACCTACAAAATATCAAATGTACAATTGAAAAACGACTGTTGAGCCTAATTATAATAAGCTACAGAAACTTAAAATTACACAAACATTAGTTCTTTTTAGCATCCAACTATAAAAAGTGATTAAAGAACTGTGTAGTGTGATTGAAGTGTAGTGTAGTAAAGTGTTGTGTGTTGTGTGTAGTGTAGTATATTGTAATGTAGTGTAGTGTAATGTGCTGTGCTGTAGTGCAGTGCAAAAAGTGTAGTGAAGTTTAATTTAGTGTAGTGTAGTTCAGTGTAATGTAGTATAGTGCGGTGAAGTGTAAATAAGTGTAGAATAGTACATTGTAGTGTAGTGCCGCGTAACTTAGTTAAGTGTAATGGAGCTTAATTTAATGTAGTGTAGTGTAATGTAGTGCAGTGTAGTGTAGTGTAATAAGTGTAGTGTGGTGTGTTGTAGCGTAGTGCATTGTAATGTAGTGTGGTGTAGTGTAGTTTAGTGAAGTGTAGTGTAGCGTAGTGAAAATAGTGAATATAATGTATTGTAAAGTGGTGTGGGGTTTAGCTAACTTTTTTCCAGCCAATACTGCAAATAAAGTGAAAACAATAACATTAATTATAAACAATTGTATTGTTGTCTATTGTAGTAAAGTGTAGCAAAGCGTCGTTACTCTGAAAAAATCTGTACTATAAGAAGCTTTAACTAACCTGTTCAGAAGTTGAAATATAATCATCAATGAATGGAACGCCCATCAGTGTTCCCCAGCTAAGAGGAAAAGTAGACATCAAGTTGAAGCTCATACATTTACCAAAATATCTTCAAAATACTGAAAATATAGTGAGCCGTGTTTGGGGTCCGAATATGAGTGAACTTTTTGTGAAAGTGCGACAAGAAAACTCTTGAAAGAAAATTGTATTTAAGGACTTCATAGAGGTTGAGTTAAATAGTATGATCCCTTTGTTGGAACAAGACATCTAGAGACATGCACAGAGCAAAAAGGAGAAAAGAGAGAACGAATGAAACAAAAAAAATGTCAAAAGTTTAAGTTTACAGAGACAATACATTTCTAGCTTTTCTATTTAATGAAAATATGAACCTAAAGAAGACCGAACTGTAGAAACACTGAAGAAAAAACCAATCATATATTTGTGGCCAGTATCATCATTTTCATGGGAAGCTAAAAAAGATATTGGCTCATTAAGACGATTTCACTTACCCTCTAACCACGGTTATTCTGGCGGCACACATTTGACTTGGTTTGACAGTCGACAGCGTGCCATCGCTTTTCATCTCTGACTCTTCCTGTGAAAAAATTAATCCAGACATAGGACGAGGATCAACTAGACTAGGTAGTTTACCATATGAAACATGATTTATATTCATTTTAAAACTTGCGAGCAAGTGGTCGTCTATCCTGTATAGTGATGAAAGTTCCCCCTTACTTAAGACTTGCTTCGATTTTTTTTCTTGAATGGGTCTCCTGCATTGCTTAGAACAGGACCATTTCGAGAAAACAAAAAGAAAAATACTTTAAGCAAGTCTACCCTTACTTTAAAACGACTCAAGTTTTCAGCTTGAATTTTGGCTAAGAACTCTCTGTGCACGTTGTGATCATAGATAATGCCATGCCGGGGAAAGCTAAGTCTTAAACAATGTCTCATCTTCATTACATTCAAATACCTGAAGATAAGAAAGATATTTATTTCATAGGTTACCTGGTTAAGTGCCACGAATTCTGCGTCGATTCCAACAAAGTTTCCCTCTTCTAATGGAATCTCAGAAGAATTCAAGGGAGTAAATTGGCGGGAAAACCTTGCCTGTCTCTGAGCCAATGATGCCTCTGATATTAGGATGCTTGAATCAATTTTCTGTTCAACTAGAAAAAATATAATCAGAATTATTGCTACTTTAGCATACTTCCCTTCTCTCCAGGGTAGCTTTAAACCTCGCGGGTAACTAAACTTCACAACAAATGAACATTTTCTATATAGGTATGCACAAATAAAATCAATAATGCGCAAAGGCCGGTTCTCGTTTATCACATTTCGTCGCAAAGCATAAGGTAAGAAAAGGAAAGAAAAGGAAAATAACATATGATCAAAATGGTATGATGGACAGACCATACCAAAGAGAGCTATCAACCAACATGGCTCAAGAGATGCCTCTGCAGCAAGTCTGTTTGAATATTTCGCAACTTCAGCTAATTTTCTATTGCATTAAATCGTTCGTTCTTATGACAAAAATGATGGTTTACCATTCTCAGAAAATCAAATTGTTAGTAGAAAACCAAGTATCTATCTGAAATACACGACGGGACTTACTTTTCCAATCGAATGCTTCATTTAATTTATCTTTCGTGTAAATCAAGCAGCAAGGAACTTTCCATTCTGCACTGAAATCCAGCACTTCAAACTGAAGGAAAATTGATTAAAAAAACCTCAATATGTCGCTATGTTCAAAACATCTACATCTTTGCCTTTGTTCTTTTTAAAATCTACTAAAAATCCAACTTCCTGCCTTCGTTTATCATCATTCCGTAAGATTTAACTCTACCCATGTATAGTATAGATCTGCATAGGTATATTCCTGAATTAGCTGGAGGCTCCTCTGGAAGTTATTAAATCGGTCCTTACCAAAACGATTTAGTTATATTTTCTGTTAACCTAGTTGTCAGTTTACTGTTTTTCAACTACTTTTGAAAAATTACGTTTATTTACTTCCAAAGGTATATCCGTGTAAACTATATATCTGTATTGTATGTCAAAGGTTTTTAAACAGCTGAATCAATGTACTTCCAAAACTATCACCTGCCACAATTTTCTAGGACACTTTACCAGGCATTAAGCATTTAAGAATTCAGGCATTTTTTGCAGGATTGAGCAGCTTCATTTAGCAATAGTGCATAGAGAGAAAATTAAAAGGTGTCCTTCTTAAGCAACTGTCCCTTCATCGTTAAAAGGCAGTGGAAAATTTACTTAAACACATCTCACATGCTGGTCGTTAATGTTTTTGCTTCTTTTGCGTGAGAGAAAGTACTATTTATGGCTACTCAAAAAGTAGATGCTTACCTCAGAAACTGGAGTTATGGCGAAATCATTGAATAAGTACCATCCACTTCTTTCTACATTCTAAATAAGAAAGGAAAGCGTTAAAAGAACGAGCGATCAATGAGATGATCGATAATTACTTTATGTTATAGGTATTTATCATAGAGTAATAGTTTGCTATTTACTGTTTGCTCGACTTAACTTTCTGACCCTGAAGATGGAAAGCGTAGTTACAGTATATAGCGAACAGTTGTGTCATATTTCGCTTGTTATTCTAATCAAACATTTTCAAGCTTCTGGTCACAACCCTTTCATTATTAAGTTTTAAGCCCCATTGGAGAAATTTTAGTCATAGAGTCATTTATAATATGGAAAAAGCAATCAAAAGTTAAAAGCAAAAGCTATTCCAAAGATGAAACTCTTACTCGAGTTAATAATCGTTAAAGATCCAGGGCTTATTGATTCACTCTGAATTTTATCATATACACAAAAAACTTGAACTACAGCAGAATGTTTTTCAACAACTGGAAAACGAGTATATGCTGGAAACATTGTCTTCAAAAATACTTAAACGCATATTTGCTGCATATCTGTTTCTACATCTGCCACATGTCTTTCACATTCACAACGCATGTGCTAACTATCTTTCGTAACATGTTTCTGAACTTTTAACTTTTAGCCTGCCTTACAGTTTACATTCAACATCACCAAATGCAGCCATTTTGTCAGTATTCATAATTTTGTATTTTAATTATAACCACCAACAACCACTACTAGATAAAGGGTTAAGCCCGAAACGTTGTAAAAATTGTCTCTTTCCTGGTACTGAATCCTTTTTAATCAATTTTACTGTTTTATCTCGTTATAGCCAGAGAATTCCTTCCTTCCCATGTACATCTGTATTATGCCTATATACTATAGTAGTAAATCTTCAATTCTTCTTGCATTTTCACTAAACTTGTTTTAACGTAAGCAAGTACATGGTTTACACTAAATATATTACAAAAATCACCTCTTTCATTGTGTGATACTCCTCCCCAATGCGAATACTTGCAATTGTGGTATTACCATCATTTTGATCCTGAATATTTGAAACTATGGAAGCCAATCTGTAAAGCTCCGTGTGCTCATCGATAGATGATTGGTCCTCCTGGAACCGAAAAGCAAAACTTTAGCTTACGAAACTATATCTTAAAAAAGAGAATATCTGCTTGCACAACGCATGCCAAAAACAATTTATACAATAAAATCAACAAATGATAAGGCAATTTATTTATACAATTTATTCATACAATTTATTTAATTTATCCTTCTTATACTTCATACTATTTTCTTTATTAGCATGATTATTATATTGTCAAATTTAATGACAACTTCAATAATAGGCTATATACTCGCAACGTATCTTGTATGAGATGGGATCTTGCCAAACGATCAAACATTGTTGGTCAAACATTTGAGATTGCTTTGCAAGCAATGTTTGACTTTTTGTCAAGACGCGCAAAACACTTGTTGACAATCATAACTGCTTACCAATGCTTTTGAAAAACCTAAAAAAATACTTTTTCTGTTCGACGCAAGCAAAAAATGTTTGGCGAGCAATGTTCTGAGACGTGGTCAAACGGTAAAAGAATGTGATGGGCAAGCAAATAGTAGATGCTTGACAATGTTGGATCGTTTTGCATGGGCCTTAAAAAGCGAAATTGCAGGGTGTAACTTATCGAACAGTGAATAAACTAATTAATTAACAATCATACCTTATCATGATATTCTTTAACACTCATTTCCGTGGTTTCAGGATCGATTCTGATTGTAAATGCCAATGGGAAAAATGACTTGTAATGTCCTTCACTGTCTGTAAGCGCTGGTGAGCTAAAGAATAAAAATGAATTTCATGTTTGTGGTTATTAAGAAGGTGCTATAATTTAAGAAACATTTCAAGAAGGGTAGATGGCGCATATGTACACTATACAAGACATGTGGAAGATATAGATACATACAGATGTGCCTTAAATACGACTTAAACTCAAAGCAAAAAGTGGTAGATGTGCAATGGATGCATATCATATCAAAATTACCAGAACTAGTATCAAGAAGATGCCTCAAACATGGATACCTGGTAAATTTAATACATATGTACTTGGTGCGCTACGGTAGCAAAAAATGAGTATCCAGTTTCCTAGTACAAAGTCTAGCCAAAACATCACAGGTAGGATGATTACTCTCACCCTCACAACTGCCAAGTACTTGCCTTGTGATGTGAGGTACCAAGGGGATACCTAACAAGGACTTGCCATGCGAGGTACCAAAGGGGATACCTCACAAGGACTGCAAAGGCCAATGCCAAAATGTTAATCACTAAAAGTATTACTTTACTGCCCTAGTCGGCATGGAGTGAGTTTAAACTCAGAAACTATGTGGTGAGAGGCATTAATGCAACCTGCTACACGTATAAATAATCCACAAGAGAAATGGAGAAGCTAAGTAGCAGATAGCTCGAGCTTATAATACTTAAACACAGCAGGTGTACAAAAACTAAGTTGGAGATAACCAAGAGAATAAGTATGGTGATCAGTGTAACAAACCTCTGAACGACATCTCCTTCTCTGCCGTGAGCGAATCTGCATCCTGGTCTGTTACAAAGCTTTCCATAACGGCATGGTTTTGGTGGTGAAGTGTTCACCTTATGAAGGGGCTTTCCATGGTAGCTTGGAACGTGAGCCTGCAAATAAGTAGGGGAGAATTGGTTTTACTAAGGAATTCACACGATTAAACAGACAAGTTCATATGATGGACATTCAGTGGAACCTCAGTGGCATCTCTAAACAGCGGACAAATATTTTTGATAGCTTATTATTGAATTTACAATCGTCCTTAATAGTCAATAATCATCCAAAAGTCATTTCTGTGTAGGAAAACATCTTCATACAGCGGACATTGAAGGTGCTGTGACGTCGTGGTGTAATCAAGCTGACCTGTGTTGTCAGGAGCTCTGTGTGGCCAGGTTTCGAGCCCAGCCAGGATAGCGTCACAGCCAGGGTCAAGGTCTTGATTAGTTATCCTACTACTGAGATATTACTGACTGGCGCTAAACGCCATTTCGACTTCACCTTCACCTTCTGACACTAACATTGGTCCCACAGGGTCTTATTTTGCGATCCACTGTAGTACCAAAATACGGTGACAATATGATGGGCCTAACATGAAAACATAAAGACACTCTCACAAATGAAAGATCCATACATTGCCCATAGATAAAGATAGAGTGAGATGAATATTTGAGATGTTTAGGCTATCAGTAATTGCAAGAAGGATCATAGACCCAATTTACTCTTGTACTGCACTTGCATTCTTGTACTTCAATCGCATTTTTTATGACACCCATTTGGCATTTCCATTTTCACTTATCCTTATGGAGGGGAGACTAACAAGCGGGGGATAATTCAGTAAAAATAAACCTAGGTGCAAACTCACCACGAGGTTTTTTCTCCAGAATTCAAATTCTCGTGGTTGATCAAGACGGCAATTGATGTTCAGTACACCTGGCAAAGATTTCAGTCTTCTGCCTTGTACCTGATAACATTAAGAACTCTATCGTTAAGATCAGGAAAATAGGTATTCAAGAGTTAATAACTGGGTATATATTGATAGCGTGTCCTTTGTTAAGGGTCAATAACATTTATATTCTTGCAGAGCTTTGAAAAAAGCCATGGGAAATATGTATGAAATATCGAATGCAAAAATTTCTTAATTATAGATAAATACCGTTTAATGTATTTAGTTGAAATACATATATGAAATTCCCTTTACTTATAGATCATCATAGACGACCCTTGCAGTAATATTCTCCAAAAAAATTGCACCCATTTCGGTTTAAGCAGTTTTCAAACAGACACGGAGTAGAAAGACCCTGTTGCCGATGAAAGAAATAATTATGTTCCTGAAGTCAGATCTTAACTGCCATAATGCACACTAGAACCTAACCTTACCGTTGATTGGTACTTCTTGCATTCTTCGCACCAAGCAGGAACAACTTGCTGCCGTGTGATGCTCTTCGAAAGCAAAGAAACAAAAGATTTGTCGGCATCATCTACAGATAAAGGAAGATACTCGATTTCAACTGTAAAATATGTAAAATATGTAAAATATATTATTTGTACGCACATTGCAACCTCAATATAGCAAAGCGTTTAACTCAAATTCCTTGATGTCTCAACTTTACTATGTCCCTTGATTTTGATGTAGAAAAACGCTAAACGGAACAGCTATGGGCCCTAGTGGAACATCTCTCGGGATGCTCGAGTATCGTAGGTGCCTAATTACTGCGAAGTTGGAAAATGTGGAAGCCTGGAAGAGCATTAATGATCCAATTGGCGGTTGATGGGGTCATATAAACGGGATTGTGGTCGAAATATGTTTGGCAAACTTTGGCAACAAGCTACTGGAACACAGTGCGAACTGGCCATGTGGTACTTAAGCTTAGGCAATACAAAGCTCTAACAGACAAATATGTATGAGTGTAGAAAAACGCTAAAGCTCTTCGCAAGTCCTTTACTTTCCCAGGCTTCTCGAAATATCCAGGTCCGATTGTTGCTAAACTTAATTCAGATACTCTGCTACACTTTAATTAGGATAGGCTTGGATGAAAATTAAGCCGTTAGCTTTTCTGTGTATCAAAGCCATGCTAACTATAGATGGAAATAACCGGCAATTCAAGGTACAGAGGAAATAATCCATAAATATCTCCATTTCCACATCAATTGCTAACAAAGTTTTGTATTTAAACGTAACAAAAATGCATACCTGGTTTTCCATTATCAAAGTACTGCATCTCGAAAATAAATACGTCAGATTCACGGGTTTGCTCAAGGCCACATCTGCATTTGCTTCTTGTTTCAAGTTGCGAACCAAATATATCTTTGACAACTGAGCATTCCTCCACTCTGAGAAAAAAGAAAACGAACAGGTTTGAAGAGGAAGGTTTAAAATCAATAGTTAAAAGCAAGCAGGCATACTAATTTGGCATTGAGATCAAATCAACGGCAGAGGCTGATGACTTTTACATCTGGTGTGATCCTTACAATCGTGAGCCAAACACTGTTTAGATGCAACTATTCTAGAGGTCTAACCAAGCGAGCAATGCTGATACATGTTTTGAAGCATTGTAAGGTAAAGATTTGAACAGTTAGGAGATGTATATTGTTCTTACTCGGTTGGCTGATTTTCTGCATCAGAGTCATTTGGAGTCTCTGTCTTCTCAAGAGTATCCTAAAAATACAGGCACAATATAATGGGGTTTATACTTGTTTCAAGAAGTATCGCCTAGGAAAACGAAACCTTGTCCATTTTCCAAGAGTGCAGCTTAAACGGGGCCTCAGGATTCTTAAGCTGGTCTAAAAACCCTGAAAATCACTAAAATACCCTATTGGCATGAATGTGAGAGGGCATGCCCTTGCAGGCGATACGTTATCCTATCTGTTCTGCTCTCAACATAATTTTCAACACGATCCATAATTTTCAACAAACATACTTTTATAGCATTTAACGACACATAACATCCCATTAGATGCAATACACCAGACCGCACTAAGCGTTTGGAGTTGTATTTCTTATATTTTTTCTTATTTTTCGTAAATCTCTCAGTGTTGTGTTCTTTTCAATCAAGTTTGAGAAAAGAGCTTTGAACCACATAAAAACATGCCCATTCATCTGAGTTGCTGGGCAGATCTAGAGTAACAAGGTTTATATGATCCTTGTGTAAAGTTCAACGAAAGCCCTACATGCTTCAGCTGTGATGTGTATAGATACATGAACAGGATTTGAATAGTATTACAAAGAACAAGATACCGGCGTTGAATAGAGGCATATGGAATGTATGGAACAAGCTCCCGTCATACCCAGGGTTAATAGCAAAGCATAAAACTTTCTAGATAAGCACAGAAACCATGACCTCTGCTTACCAGTCGTAGCCCCAATGCTATCCTACAAATCAATCCGTAACATAAAATCAGGAAGACTATGCCTAAGCCATATTATTATTTCTATGATTAGAAATGTCATTTGATAAAGACATATGGAACTTATGGAACAAGCTCCCGTCCTCCCAACGGTTAGTAACAAAGCATAAATTTGGATAGGAAATACAGGCGTTGGATTGAGACATACCTGGTGAACCTGCTGAAGAACAAATCGATACCAGTTTTGTATGATTTTCGCAAGATTGTGATTAAGTGACGATGCATCAGTATCTGACAAAATCAGTCCCATTGCTGATGCTTCACGAATCGTGCGGAAGGCCCGTAAGAAATTAGTAGCCTGAAACAGAAGCACAGCATCATTAGCTTAAAAGCATAAAAGGTGTAACAATAAACTGTAAGGCACATGTTTGTAGAGTCTTAAGAATGTCATTTAATTATCTATATAATCTATATTTGGGATGTCATCCAAAATATAATTAGGTAAGTCCCCAATTTTAAGAAAGAGGAACTTCATAAACAGAAACAAAAACAGACATAGCAGAAAGTTCAGCCTGGAAAGTTTTAGAAGAAAATGGGTAAAAAATTGAAACATTATTGGCATTTGACAAATTCTGCACTGGGCCAACATAAAGTGGTAGCAACAATAGGCTGTATCCACAGATGCTTTTTTGAAAAAACGGGGACTTACTGTAGTTACACAGGAACTGTTCAAAATTGGCAAAAGTGTCGACAATAGACCTATACAGTTACGCATCAGAGTTAGCTAACACATTTCTTCCTAGTTTACTCCCATTAGAACAAGACTACCAGCCTAACCGAGATCTCCCTCACACTTCGTTCCTTGGTTTGCTCTGTGTAAAAAGAGCCTGAGGGCATCAATAGTACTATTAAATGCGACCATGCACGAGTAATAGGAGATGCCTTCAATACAAACGCAGTTACCTACCTGACATGTTTGGCCATCAGTGATATCCAACATTCGAAATAAAAATCCAAGCTCACAAGCCAGGCAAAACTCTTTTTGGCATACATGGTTCTGCATCGAGACTCGAACTGGCTCGAGAAAATAAAGAACCTGAAAAACATTAATTTCATTTCAACATTGTTACAGCAACTCTGAGAGGTATGAAGTATAATTTATAATACTACAGCAATAAAAGCTGAAAGCAATGTATGAAATGGCTCTTCTAAAAAGCATACTAGCACTTTGGAGATACATAAGAGCGTCGATAACTCTATTTTGCATGAAACAGCGGAAACATTTTTGGACGTGCTTAAAAGCTTTGTTCGTCCGACAGTAACCCAGGTGCGGATCAAAATGCACCAATAAGAAAGTGAAGCCGAATTTTCATTGTGTTCTAACACCACCAGCTTGCAAAATACACCGAGAAGACGAATAGTATTCATTGAGGAATCCACGTAAGAATAGGAATTCTTTTCTGTCCACACAGATATGGCCTTTTGGTTTTGATGCTGACAGATTCCAGAAGTCCTAAATGGAACAAAGATCTTTCATTGCCAGTGATTTGAAACAATCCTCGCTGAAATTTTCTGTACGACTTGGGTCGTCAAGCAAGTGTTGTCCTATAGCAGAATCATGTTTACGGCTAGGTTGCTATTTGGACCCGAGGGGTGGTTGATCTTTTCAACGAAAATGAGGCTAACGGATATTAGTAAAAACATGCTGTTTTATCCTATAAAATTATCATTCTCGGTAAAAAAGGGAACAAATACTAGGGTAGCAGGCAAACAAAATTGCAGTAAAGCCAGCGCGGGAGCTAGCACAGTTATCAATTATGAGACAAATGATAGGAGTTTGGGGTATTTTCTAGAAACATGTAAAAGACATTTGAGAATATAAAAAAATGTAGAAGACAGTGTTAAATGCTACATTATATAACAGTTAAATGCATTTTTTTATCAGAATACTTAAAATAATGGAAAATTTGTTTGATACTCACTTGAAGCATTGAGTTGCAATATGCATTTGGAATGTGGATTTCTAAACCAGCAAATTGAGTTCGATTGTAATGCTTGAAATCAAACTTCTCAACACCTTCAAAGAAAAGAAATTTTTTATAAAGCAAACAAAACTTGTTGGGCATGATAAACAAATTTGACCAGAAAATCGTCATAGCGAGGAGAGGGTAACATAGCAGTAATAATTGGCGGAAACTTCAGACAACGAAAAATCAAAATACAAACAAAAACAATTGGGCAAGACTACCCTTGCTTACGATAGACTAAACCTGTGGCTAAAACTAGGTGACATGTCGCGCACGACATAGTATTCAGCGTGTTTCACAGAGTAGCTAAACATGCGAGTGACAAGCGAGCAACATGTCCCCAGAGTCGCGGAGACAAGACATGCTTCTGGTATCTCTTGGAAACTTTTACTACAAATTTTGTCGCGCGCTACAAAGTTTCCGAGGAGGGCTAAACTGTGAGACAGCGATGGGGCATTAAACGTGCGACAATGTCTCCTAGTTTAGCAGGCCTATGCCTCGCTCCTTTTTAGTGGAGTGTAAAGACCAAATGGCAAGTATCATTAAAGGATTGCTTATCACTAACGTAGTTCAAAGCAGATAGCAATAAGGATGTATGCCCTATACCCTACCATACTTTGAGTACTTGATGTCTACTTTCCGGTACATCTTTGGTATCAGAGAGCTGGAAGAATCTAAAAAGTAGGACAAAATATCAAGATAAGATTTTTCCAGTACTTCGCTTTGCATCTTTAAACAGCACAGATAGCTAACGAAATGTCATATTAGCATGCAAGAAAACTGTTAGAAGCCTTTTAACTGGCAAGTTTGAAAGCTGATAGAGCAATAAACAACAGAACTGACATAATAAAGGACGATACGAAGTTACATCCCATAGGTTTTGTACTGATTTTTAAGGCTTACTCGAACAAGCTCTCACGCTCAACAACATGTCAGAAATAACTAAAAAAAACAGTTCACAAAGTTTGGCACAAATATGTCCACGATCCATTTTCTAAAACCTGCGTTTTGAATGGACTATGGAGGTCTTCCAAGCAAATGACTTTCAACACATTGAACAAACATACATATTGACTATCTGCAGTCTTTGTACAGTGCAAGCTTACCACGACTAAGAGGTGATTCTGGAGGATAGCAATCAGAGGTTCCATTAGAGTTCTCTAGCTTGTATGCAACTTGATTTCTCAGCCGCTTCTTGGGGTTAGGTGCGTATCCAACGAATTGGCGTATTGTCATGTTTTTCAGTATCTCTGGGTCGATGTCCGGAGTCTTTCTAACAAGAAAAGACCTGATGTCATTGCACCATATTCAAATGCTATGACGTTGTCCAAATGTTTATCATCATTTAAAAAAAACCCTAAATCATTATGAACAAAGTTTGGGTATTTTAGGTTCCTAGATCAGGAGATTTTGACTATTTTGCTATCCAGGGGCCCACCCCACATAACGTGTGTGCAGTGATGGGATAGTGGTGGGTGTGCAGTACAGTGTTGGATGTTCAGTACAGTGGAGGGATACCATCAGTACAGAGGAGGGATTCCATCAGTACGGTAGTGGATGTTCAGTACAGTGGAGGGATACCATCAGTACGGTGGAGGGATACCATCAGTACAGTGTTGGATGTTCAGTAGCGTGGAGGGATACCATCAGTACGGTGGAGGGATACCTGGAGTACAGTGGTGGATGTTCAGTACAGTGGAGGGATACCATCAGTACGGTGGAGGGATACCTGGAGTACAGTGGTGGATGTTCAGTACAGTGGAGGGATACCATCAGTACAGTGGAGGGATTCCATCAGTACAGTGGTGGATGCTCAGTAAAGTCGAGGGATACCATGAGTTGCGCGGAGGGATACCATCAATACATTGGAGGGATACCATCAGTACAGTGGTGGATGTTCAGTACAGTGGAGGGATACCTGGAGTACAGTGGTAGATGTTCAGTACACAGTGGAGGGATACCATCAGTACAGTGAAGGGAAACCATCTGTACGGTGGTAGATGTTCAGTACAGTGGAGGGATACCAAGAGTACAGTGGAGGGATACCATCAGTACAGTGGTGGATGTTCAGTACAGTGGAGGGATACCTGGAGTACAGTGGTAGATGTTCAGTACACAGTGGAGGGATACCATCAGTACAGTGAAGGGAAACCATCTGTACGGTGGTAGATGTTCAGTACAGTGGAGGGATACCAAGAGTACAGTGGAGGGATAGCATCAGTACAGTGGTGGATGTTCAGTAGAGTTCAGGAGGGATACCATCAGTACAGTGGTGGGCGTGCGTGCAATTTATTAGAGAAATTGCTAAATTGATGTTTTCGTGCCTAGAATGCGGCTGCTGCTCTTAACAAAGGTGAGATTCTAAACGATGCAGCAAGACTGACATACGTTCAGAAAAAAAGCAAGGCAGTAACCTCAGACACCATATACACCGGAATTGAATATTACTTCAAGATAAAGAAAGACCTTACCTATCAGCTTTGCCAATCAGATGTTCTGGCCAGTCTGAAAGCAATGTTTCCCTAGAAAATAAAGACTTTTTACCTCGGGAAAATTATACGTAAAAAACTTAGTTCAAGATTTGTTAGCACGAAAATCTTGGGAGAAAAAAAGGAATATACATTTACGTTCGATAATTATCGCTAATATCAAATTACTGTCTTGTGAACGACTATTTTTAACCAGAATTTTTCCTCGCTTTAACTACACCAAGAGTACTGCGCAACGCGTTTCTATTACGCGTACGAATATTCTCTTATTCTCTGCAAAAATTACTCAAAAATCAAAATGTCACGCAGAGATGATCACTGGAGAAAACAACGTAAGGGACCTACTTGCATTCGGGCATCGGTATAGACGAAAGCGGAACAGAATAATCATCAAAGGACAGAGGAGGATGTTGCTGCACCTACAAGGGAAAATCAGGCAAACTACGTTAAATATTTCATGAATGGCTGCATGTTGGTTTGAGATTATCGCTTTAAGAACGTAAAGGCCTAATCAAGGAAAGTGAGAACAATTATTACATTTATCTTTAAAACAGGATAAGGTATTGAAACATTTAAATGGAGGCATTGAAATAAATCAGCAAAAATGTTGCTCAGACAACCCAAGTTGATATCAATTATATAGAAAGTGCTGCAAGAGAATTATTCAAATTCTCTTGATTTTGAAAAAAGCTGTCTCTTTTTTAAACTCTTTCTTCAAAAGTCGTTTTATCTCAACTAAAATACATCTTCAAGAAGATGCACTAAATTTGTCACTGTTTTTATTTACCTAATAGACGCAAAATTAATTTTAATAATACCTCATCAGCAAAGACCGTTGGTTGAGAATATGGATTAATCATAAGCTCTTCTTCCCCTCTGTCTGCCCATACATGAACATACCCTAAACACAAAGTAGACCATTTAAAATGAAGATGCCTAAACACAATTAAATAAGTTCTTAAATAATTTAAGGAATTCTATTTGGCAAGAGCTTTGCAAAAGAGAGAATACTGTAGGTTTATTTCCCAAATCCTGGAACAGCAATTCTTATGTCTTAAAACCCCAGAGGGTGCACTTTCATGTTAAGAGGTCATGGGGCTCTGCCCCAACTTTTCCCTCTGAAAATAAAACCAAAACCTCAAATTATGCTTCTGGGTAATTAGTCAAACAGTACCCTGAATTACGCCTCAGAAATTTCTGCTAAAGCCCAGAATTTTGTGTCCCAAAAAGAACTGCTCCAAAACGTTTATGAATTATCGCAGATAATAGACATTACCTAGACTTATTACATGAGTCATAGTTTTGCCGCCTTCACCTCAATTCAATTCATTCAACAACAAGTAAAATAAAAAAATAGTTGTTGCTGTTGTTAATGGCGGCAGCTCAAACTACGAAAGTAGTATGAGCGGGCTGTGTTGCGTGGGGGGCTGGGAGCGAATCTACGACTTTTGTAGTGAGTCTAGACATTACCTGCCGAGTCACCAAATGCCAGTGCTTGATATGATGTAGATATATCAAAGTCCAACATGCCACCATGCATACTGGTTTGGTATATGAGTGGGTCATACATAAGACTTTCTGGCTGACACAGCAAGAATTGTCCAACCTAAAAATAGGAATTAAAAGGTAAAGCATATTGAAGATAAAGATATGCGCTAGGACTATTAGGTATAGGTATAGGTCACGGGAAAAATACAGGTAGTTGTATTGGTATAGGTATAGGAGTAGGTACAGGTTGACGTATAGGTAAAGGTATAGCTATATGTGTAGGTTCAGGTATAGGACTATAACTAGCTTCCTTACTTTAATCCATATAGAATATTAAGACGAGAAATTCAAAATATAGATTTCATGTTTGTGAACGTTTCGATCTTATGATCTTCGTCGGTGTACTGTTAAAACGTACCAACTGCTCAAACTGTTTACAGTACGCTGATGAAGATCATAAGATCGAAACGTTCACAAACATGAAATCTATATTTTGGAATTTCTTGTTTCAGATATAGGTATAGATATAAGTAAAGCTACATGAATAGGTATAGGTATAGGTACAGGTATAGGTATAGATATAAGGTATAAGATGTCGGTTAAGTTTCAGGTATGAGCATACGTATGGATGTAGGTATAAGTATCGGTATAGGTATAGGTTTAGGCATAGGTATAGGTATAGTGTAGGTTTTTCCAAAAGTAGCATACCACAATTGATGAGACCCCAAGACTGCATGATCAGAGAGCCAACAACGTTTCCACTGAGCTTTAGAGCTAAATGAAATCGCCAAATAACTCTCTGAGTCATACAGCCCAAGGCTCTCCTCCCATTTCCCAAATGTGGAAACGTCGTTGGCTCTCTGATCATGCAGTCTTGGGTTCAAATCCAATCAGTTTTAGTATGCTACTTGTGGAAAAATCTATCCTTGTGTTCGCCATTTATGACGAATAGGTATAGGTCAAGGTATAGGCGTAGGTGAACTTACAGGTATAGGTATAAGGTATCGGTCTGGTTTCAGGTATGAGCATAGGTATACGTATCGGTATAAGTATAGGTTTAGGCATAGGTATAGGCATGAGGGTAGGTCTAGGTAAAGGACAAATATATGTATAAGGTATAAGGTATGAGGTAAAGGTATAGATTCTGGTATAGATACGGGTAAAGTTTCAGTTATAGGTATAGATATAGCTATAAGGAAAGCTATTGGAAAAGCTACAGGAATATGTTTAAGTTTACTTAAAGGTACAGGTATGAGAAAAGTATATGTCTGATGGAATTGTTTAAAGGTGGGATATATCAATTTAAGCAAGGTATATGAAAGCCTGCGTAATAATAACACAAACATGAAATTAGGTTATTTCTCGAAAACAATACTTAGTGCAAACCTGCGAAGCAACCACACATCTGGTAGTGTATGTTGGCATGAACTTGACAATGAAAGGATCAATAGGAACCTATAAAAGAACTTTACATCATGCTTGTTTCATTGAAGCAATGCAATATGTTTTCTTACATTGCAAGTACCATTTTGGCGCAGTCAGTTGATTTGGTCTAATATTAACGTTTATACTCTGAGGAACGTCAGAAAAAAAAGCTTTCAGTATGTTGAAAGATGCTTCTGATATTCATTGCAATCTCGAACTTTTGTTCTACTCAAAGACTGCACTGGATATGTATCACATTGCTGGGACTATTTGAAAGCAGCTCAATAGATACTATCCGACTGATTGTATCCTTGTACAAATATGCTTAAAAAAGGAAAATAAAATGAAAGAAATACATGGAGATAAGGAAACTAAAAGCTTAAAAAAGATCAACCGTATTTCTCGTTGGCTAGTGCAGATTTGACAGAAGAAGATTCATATTTCTACATTACGTGACAATTAGTAAAAAAACTTCAAAATGTATGTAAAGTTCGAGGCATTCAATCAATGCAGATTAAAGAGTAATCAGCTTACCTGCAGTGGTGGGAATGCTCTCAAAGTGCGCAGATCATAGACCATCAAGAAACGATCAACATTAAGATGACCAAATCTATGAAAAAGAAAGGATTAAGAACATTAACAAGATGAAATATAATCATGCTTTCTACCACATAAGACTGATGGTGGCCAAAAGCCTAGAAAACCAAAAGACTTTTGATTGAGTAATAGTCTTGCCAACACTTTTCTGTGCAACCTTCTTGCCATCATGCCACTTTTTGTCTAAAAATCTCGAATGCTTTAAAAATAATAAGAACTTGTCATAAGCTTGCGATGTAATTAGAAATATATAGTTTCTCTCAAGAAAATCCCCTAAGTCTTGGTTCTTTTGACACATAACTGGGAATACTCTAGCATGCTGTTGAGAGCAACGTCAGTAACGAAAAATTCTCGCATACCTTTCTCCAGTATCTTTTTGTGAAGATGTAACAGAAGGGTGACAAAACCTCGAGTGAACATATTGAACGAGTTGCGAATTGTCTTTTGCGAGTTCATTGTTCATGGAGAAAATGGTATTCTCTTAACCACACATATAACAGAAACATCTCATTGCATATCAGATTGCAAGAGCAAGGCTGTACCCGATTTTAAAGCATTTTTGGACAATGAAAAGCACGCAAATCACAACTGGAAACATGCAACTGGCCAATCATTGATTATTACCATTTCCTTTCAAAGTACATGTTTATACATATGCAAGGTTGGTAGAAACAAGATAAAACCATATTAAAGAAAACGTTCCGGTTGCAAAGGGTATAATCTCACAAAATAACCAACTTGCAACTGACAACTCGCTATTGACTTGACATCTCACAACTCGTGGATTTTCATAACTCAGAAAGTTCCATCCTTTCAGCGAATTCATGGATTACTCTTTAAAAAGTTCTTTATCACCTTACTATAGAAACGTCTTGGTAGAAGGATATGTAGTAACGACTGGAAAAACTACTTTACCTCGTTGAAAACCCGCATGTTACCAGTGTATTGTCATGTATGTCAAAATCGGACAATGTAGCTCCATGAGCATCTAGAACATGTAGAGATTCCATTGTTTCCGGGTCTCTCAAAGTCACCTGAAGAAAACAAATCATAAACTCTTCAAATGACTTGAGCGTTTTATATCTGACCGTATGCATGTAGTATTTGTATATGTGAAGCAAAGAATATATGTCAAACTTGTGTGAGTAACAGTAATACCTTCAGTTTACGAAAACTGACATAACAATTGTTCTCCACACGCATGCCAGAATATGAAGAAGGTTCCATTAGTTAGGAACCAACATTTGCTGTCTTAACAAGGTATGGGCTTCTGTGCTACACACTGAATAGCCAAGGGCTAATATAAGAAGTGTGACCCCAGCCCTTCCTCTCAATGAGACAACACCTCATGGTTCCATTTCCTTTTGCCTGGAATTACAGAGAGGTGGCAACTCAGATCATTCTTTGTGGCAAGTTTAACTTTGTTAGAATCGAATCCACAATCATAGAACGACTGGCTCACCACTTGGCCACTCTGACCACTATGTTTGATTCATATTCTGGGCAAGTTAAACAGTAGAATTCAAGCTGGGCATAGAAGAAAATGGAAAGTTTAAAAGAACCAAAAGACTCACTTTGCCTTGACTGTCCCCACAACACAGGAAATGGTCTGAGTGCTTCATAACCACAACACCAGGGTTTACTTCTACCTAAAATAAATAGAAAATGAAAATGCACAGATGAAGAGATATATTCATATTGTATTTTCTTGTATATCCTACTAATCAATAATGTAATTCACATTTGTAGTGGAAAGATAATGACCTTGTGTCATTTTCTGCTATAATGAGCACATTTATATTGCATAACTGTCTTTTTTTTAGATTTTGCACGAAAAATGGGGTATATAATCTGCAAAATAGATAAGTAGCTACTATGTTTATCTTTACCTCATTTGGATAGACTTCACCTGTTGTCATGTTGAGTTCATAGAAGTGATCTTGATGACCAGCAAGGGTGACGTAGTTGCTGTCATAATGTACCATACATTGCATGTCCTGCATTGAATCCTCTCTGCAAAGAAATGTGTTTTGCTTAAATAACAAGTCAAATACATGACAGTTTATCTATTCAAAGTTATTTTCTGCATTTTCTAGTCCTTTTCATTGGCTAAATACAATTATATATTACCAATTCTTTTCACTACTTATTTTTAAGCAAAAATAGAAACAATAGGTGGATGATTTATCTTGAAAACTATTGAAGGGGGCAGTGTAATTGCCTATCATGTGCGAAGACATTGGGAATAGGGGCACCAACCAATGATAACCTACCATAAATGGGCAGCACATCTGAAAGGATAAAAAAGCCTAGCTTTTTGGTATTTTCAGCATGTAATTTTTACTTAACGTCAAGAAAAGCTGCACACAGTCTCAATTCGGTAGAAGAAAGCTAATTTAGTATGTTAAGATTACATACACGGCCAGGAATATCTTCAGGCCTTGTCTGGTAGTATATCGTACTTGATTTGAAGTGAGTGACAGCACTCCATAGGCATCAGGCACAATCTGTTTTACATCTGAACGATGTCCTTGAAAAGCAGTATATCTATGGTTTTCAGGTCCAAAATATGATGTGATGTGGCCCTGTTGACATAATTAAGATGTTCAACATACAATCCCAGTTTCAGAGTATGGCAGATCTTGACGAGATCTCATGCATGCAAAAGTGCATTTTCATTGTTCTTTTCTATTGTTCATCCCGCAGGTGCAGGCACCACACTCTGTAGGCTTAGGGTGAGTGGAGCGGTGCTGTTATATACCGTAATATATGTTTGTTGCAGATGATTACTTCCTCATCAGAAAGTAGTTGGGTTGCAAGTCTTTAAGTTGACGAATAAGTTGAAAGAATGGTAATATGATTTACTGTTAAACCTAGGTTCACTCACTCCCACCCCCGCCCCCTGTTTGCCAATTCCTCCTGTTTTTATTCTTCTTCACAAACAAAACAACTTGACTAATGACTTTGACTAGCCTAAAGACATTTTATACTTACAGACTCTGTTCCAACCCAGAGTAGTTCTTCCTGTGGATCGAAAACTACTGATGTTGTCATGCAATGATTGACATGATCATTGAGTATAGTCCTCAGTTCATGGAATTCTTGTCCAAGGTTTTCACCTGCTTCTCCCACAGAAAGTGCCGCCATTTTCGGAGAAACTAACTGAGTTTTTGCGACCCAAGAAAATTGAGTTGAATTAAGTTTAAAATTGGAAGAGAGGCTACCTTGTTGCCATGGCTTAGTAACGCTGCATTGTTTGTTTTCGAAGTTACAGTACTTGTGTTCTATTCTTAGAAGAGCAGATTATCTGTGTATTATTTTGACATGCTGTTTGCAGTTTGATCGCGAGTAATCAGATCTAAAAGGATACAAATAAATACAATATTAAGAAAATGACAGCTTCAGAATCTCAAAATACCGCAGCAAGTTCTGGTAAGTTAGATAGGCGATACGGATTAGGCCAATAATTGGATTTTCCATTTTCCCTTGTTTTTGGATTGCATTTTGCCTGCTTTCTCCCATTGGCTATTAGATCTCTAGCTTAAATTTTGTCATAATTTTGCCTTTTTCTTGAAACTGAATAGATATCCATGTATATTTTCTTTTTATTTCTAGTGAAAAATGAGTCAACTGAAAATAAAAGATCACCAGCTGCACGAGAATCTGAAAGGTAAGGTTCCCGTCAGATCACCCTTTCCTAGAAAACCCCCCAGAAAACGTTTCTCCCCTTATTATGCATACTTTTGACTAGATAAATGCAGAATTTTCATGTTAATTCATTTTGATGTTGCTCTTATCTTGTACAGGAACCAACTTGTGGCATTCAAAGATTTTTTAGAGCACGTTGTTTATTTTAGTTGGCCTGACAACATTTCAAATGTGGTGACACTGTCAATTAGCGATCTCTTGTTAGTGACGTCACTCTTACTCTTATTGTCTTATTTACTGTAAATAAGGTGTCAAATTAGGTGTCAAATCCCTCGTGTGGTGCTATCTACGTTTTTTCTACTCGCACGCCCACGTGGTCATGAAATGGCGAAAATCTGTGGTCAAACAACATCGTCTTTCCACTTCCAATCCCATTAGGTTTCTCAAGTTGAAGTTCAACCATTACTAAAAAGCTTCTTTTTTAGGCAGCGCAAACTATTCTAAACTTTGAAGTTCCTTCTTCTTTCATTTGCAGGTTCGTAACGCTTGCAAAACCAAAAATGTCTAAAGCAATGTGGGAAACAAGCTATGAGTAAGTAAAACTACTCGTCAGAGGACCATGTCATTACCAGGAGCATAGTCAATAGAATAAACAGTGTTTATTCTATGTTTACTCTATTGACTATGCCAGGAGAAACTGTTGTGTTTTTCGTTCAGCCAAACTTGTACCTTCTTGTTCCATAGGAAGACGCATCTGCGAATGTTGAGAATAAAACTGCTATACGAAGGGTTTAGTCGCCCTTTCCTGGATCCTGGATCATCATCATAAACATTTCATTTGTTTCCGTTAACATAAGCTCCGTATATCGGTTTCGAAATCAAGTAGTTATGTGATGATAACGTCCTCAAGCTACTTCGTTGGAATTGTTTTAGCCAACTAAAAATTTAAGCTTTCACCTCTTCTGCATGTTTAATAGCTTAATAAGAAGCCTATAAACAAAATCTGTTATTTTGTAGGCCAAAACTAGTATGGGGAAATCAAGAACCAATGTGGCCTTTGAGTCCAGCAGCTTTGAGAGCCAATGCAAGCGATTCAGTAACGCAGCTTGCTAGAAGCAAAACTAACTGGCAAGCGAATTATCCAGAAAAGTGCTGCAGGTAAGAAACAACATACCTATAATGTCGACACCCGTGTACATTTTTCTGTAACAGTATTCAATAAATCTATGTAAAAATCGAATATGCTGTAATTTTAATATCAACACAACTGAATGTAGCTGATAACTGACCATTACGATCGCGAGTGTGACAAGGACATCGACTACTGGCTAACAATATGTGCTATTGACTAACCTCATCTAAGAGTTTATGAGTAAACTAAAGGTCGCATGCCGAGCAGGGGACCCAGATGCAAAACGGGGACCAATTGTCACCCCAACCTCTATTGAAATTTCTCTTTTCAATAGATTGAGTACAATTTCACACCCCTCTCGCACATGTTTAGATAAAATGCTCCAGCGGGCGTACATCAATATGCTCTGCAGATACACATCATTCTAAAAGTCGTAACGATTTGTTTTTGCAGGCCTCAGTTTCAGTATAGCTGTGGAAGATCATCAGTTATATGGCAAGTAAGCCCGAAAGCAATGAAAGGCCAGCCATCAGAAAGAATAGAAATGCTCTCTCGCCATAAAACTGTTCCTCCTGGATACGAAGATCATAGGTATGAGTGCCAAATTGTTTTACTGTCATATGTGTGCACTAGCCCCCCGGTGGTTTCTTCACTAACAAGCGAAATTAAAAGACAGATTGCAAAGTTAGACGGATGTTACGGAACCATAGTCGATAGTATAAACACATTGTTTATTCCATTGACTACGGCGGAACAGAATGCTAGTGATAGTTTGGGTTATAAGACTAAGAACTTTTGTAACTTAGCTGTACTCTATATTTCCACAGTGATTAAAGTCACTTTCAAATTAAAGTCACTTTAATCATCGGGTAACTTTTGCGAAGCTTTCCTCATATGTACCTTTTTCTTGATTCATTCAGACCTGGGTATCCACTTGGCTGTGGAAGATCTTCGCCAATATGGGGAGTGAGTTCTGGCGCAAAGAATGCTGAAGAAAGACCGCATACAACTGCATTAGCAAATCCAAAGAAAACTCACTATAGTTATATTCCTGGTCGAGATGTACAGTGGCCAGTATCGGAAAAGGCGATGAGAGCTGAAGCTAGTGCAAGGACAGAAATGTTAGCGAGACCCAAAAGTCGAAAAGATGGACCGTACAGAGAGCCAACTTGGTTGGTCAGTAGATCTTCATTGCGAGCGACGGCTAGCGGACGTGTGCAAGAGCTTGCGAAACCGAAGACAGTTCCTGATGGTTTTATGCCGAATAGAGACGTAGAGTGGAGAGCTCCAAGGTCTGCATTACGAGCAAATACTACAGAAAGAATAAAAAATTTGTCGCAACCAATAGTGAGAGATTCAATGGACCATGTTCAGTTTAATCCAAATGCATTTAAAGTAAGTGACGCTGCGAGAAAAGCACGGATTTCTCATAGAATAAGCGAACTAGCGCAACCAATAGAACGAGGAATGAAATTAAAAGCATAGACTGTAATTTTGTAATTCAGAAGGTTCTACAATTAAGTAAATTTCATAACATATAACACATTGAATTTTTGTTGAATTTAACCATATTTAACCGTGAATTTTAGTACATTTTGCCTTGTATTTTATTGTAACCTTAAGCTGTTTTGTAATCTTTAAACAATATTTTTCTTTTGACAGTAAAAGGCAAAGGAAAATTATTGCATAAACATTGATCAAAGTGAAGTGAAATTGTAATTGTATCTCCTTTCTCTGTGGCCCCCCAAGGGCTTTGGCGCGACGCGTTTTTAAGACATTTGAAGGAAGCGATACAAGTGACAGTCGAGATGGTACATCAACGAATGCCTAGTTTCATGAGCCAGTAGGGATTAACGTCGAGTTTGACCATGTTGTTTACATATGTGATGAGAGCACTGGTGCAATGAGGCGATATTCAATCTGCTGAAAGTGCCATTGTGTTGGTCAAAGACTGTTTTGAAGAAATAGCAGCTTTGATACATCACATTGCTACAAGCAGCCCAGCCTTCCGAAAAACTTAAATGGCCCTGGGGAAGCATATCTGCCAAGACCTACTTAGCCTACTAAGGAGGGACTAACTATGACATTAGATATTAACTACCTTCATTCTACCGTGAATCATAAACATGGCACACAAATAATGCACCAATTCGCTAGATCCTTCAGCTCAGCTATGAAGGAAAACAATCACTTTCAGCCTGGATTGCCTTATGTAAAAATTACTGAAAGCTGGTATCTTTTGCCAGAGAACAAACTAAATCTTAGTGATTTTTCTTTTCCAAACCATCCAATGACAATGAGCAACGAGGATAAAAATTAGAGAGAATGGGCCTCCTTCAATGGAGCTGTCGCAAGACCAAGGAGCTAACGTTGGACAAGAAACAACGATGACCAAAGCGGGGACAATGCCGGAGTCCTGCTACCGTATTGACTTGTTACTATAATCAACATCGGAACCAAACACGAAGGATGCAATGGAAGACCGGCAAGAGTCTCTAGAAATGATACAGTAAATGACCATCAGCAACTTTAGACAGAAGGTAGTAGTGATAATGACTAGGTTAGGTACTTCAGCACGAATCAAACGAATCAAGTGACAAAGAAACGGGTGAAAGCGAAACCCAAGATTTTGATAGCAAACTGAGATCGGCATAGAAATAACCTTTTTGTTAGGGAGAAGAACGCGATTTGGAAGACCAGTTCTTTCATCTTTCAGTAACAAAATTGATCGGTAGATGATGGGATGTAGTTTCAAATTAAAGTAGCAACAAATCCATCCTGTTTGTAGGTCAAGTCACAATAGAATGTCATTTAAAATCTACTTTCGCTAAAACCTTTGACTGGATTTCCGATTTCGGGCGCGTGAACGAACGTGATATGGAAAATATTTCGACGTGATATGGGAATATAGTGTGAAAAGGCGAAAAAAATGACGTGATCACGTGATACCTATTGAAAGGACAGACCTGGGAGAAAGCAAAGAAGCAGTTTCGATCGGGGGATCGTATTCATCTTGAAACACTTAATTCATCAATACAGCTAACAAAGGTTTCTTAAAAGCAAACAGGCTGACTTGATTAAGATTAAAAACTTAAAAGACTTGCAGCCATAAGCAACCAATCATATCACACCCATTTAAGATACTAATTCTAACAAGCTTGAATTCTAACTAACTCAAATTCTAACACACCCATTAATAAGAAACAACCACCATGACTAATTACAAGCACAACCATATAATGGCAATGGGAGCCTCTTTTAAACTGGTATAGAATGAAATCATTAGGATATTATAAATCTAAAGTAATCATGAAACATAAAAATTAAAAATTAAACCTAGCAAACATATTAACCCCATAATCAGTTTCAGCTACAAATCTATAAAATATTTATACAAAAACGTTATATTACACAATCTGGATAGAAATCAAAATATTTACAATATGAATGATTATATTGTGGTGTGGTGAATTTCCCATGATGTTTTTAAGGTGCAAGGCTACATGCAGGTCACAAGACAGGGCCCTTGCTTGTAAAAACCAGTGATTATATAAACAGAAGCTTGCCATGCAAGTGTACATGATTGGCAAATTTATAATCAAAAAATAAACTGGCCTTTTACACACATTTTGTAAGCAAATTTGCTTGGTGCATCACCCCTCCCCCTAGACACCAACAATGTCACTTTTGTCACTTTTACTTTTGTCTGCCCTTTTATCTTCAATTACACAATTTTCATTAAATAAACCTCTCATATACCTAATAATTATTTTTTAAAAAGAGTTGAATTTTGCTGAAAGGCAAAAAGCATCCATGGATAGAGGAGTCATACTTGCTAACTCTTAAGGCAGAACATCTATTCTTGAAGTAAACCTGTTTACCTACATGTCCATGTGGACTTACTGTAATGTTGTTTGATTTAATAATAAGATCACTTCTTCTTGTGTTGTCTGAAAGCTCTATGAGTCAATGTTTTTAAATGAACATCATTAATGGATCTGGATATTATTAACATCTTCTATGGAATTATAATCAACATAATTCTGGTAGATTTTTTCTCTTTCTTCATCTTCTTTTCTTATAACATACCACAATCTTGCGTCCCAACCACTAAACATTGTTGCCAGCAGTGAAAAGACAAACCCCAACAACATAAGAACAAACAATGTGCAGGAATTACCCTCAGATATGCAGCTATTCGTCAAATCTGCAAACTGATAGCAACTTTTTTTAGAGTTCCGATGAACCAGAACAAACAGAATAAAGGAGAAGGACAGTGTGGTGGCTGTAAAGTTTAAAGCAACAATCAAGTATCTGCTGAGGAACCTGCAAAATAATCTTCTTTGGGCCACAACAGCAAATTCTGGCAACAGACACTTCAAAAATGCACTTGTGAAAAAGATCACAATGACTGCTTCAAGGCACACAGATGCTGCAAAAAGCAAATTGAACATGCAGGTTGAGCTGTTTTCATCAAACTTCCAATCCCAGCAAGGGTACTCATGAGGACTTTGACTGCATATTTTACTGGCGGTGTCTTTGTTTGCTACTTCCACAAGAATAACAAGGAATAGTATTGTTGCAGAGATTGCACAAGAGGCCATGAAAATTCTGTATATAGCAGGATGCATTGTTAGGTATTTTCTGCAAGCAGTGAGCAATGATACGCGATCTACGCAATGTGTAGTATTCAACAGACAGTCCCAAACTGTCTTCAACTGAAAATCTGTCCTGTGCCAAAGCAAGTTAGGGCTGGGTGAAATAATCTCCCGGCTTGGCCTTCTTGGCTACTCTGTCTTTATGTTCTTTTAATTTGTAACTTTACATACTTACTGATCGACACTGTCTTGCTTGAAACTACGCTCAAACTAACTTGCATGCTTGGGATCCTTGGGAGAATATTGCTGTGAACACTGATCAAATTTTCATCCCATCGAAAACTTGTGAACACAGAACAGGAAGTAACATTACATTTTACGCGAAAAGTTCACAAAGAAACCCAAAACGATACAAGCACCTTTCACAGCAACAACAACGGAAAATGTCATGTGATATTCCAATGATAAATTTTTCCGGGGGGTAAGTTACTTATTTTCTATTCAACTCAACTCAACTCAACAAAAAATTCATTTCAAAATGAGCGAGCAAGAGGAAAGCGGTGAAACTTCTAATGCTGGCTATGAATGTAGGTATTTTATCAAATTTGAACAATTACTATGCCCAAATTGTTCATTATTTGAAAATCCAAATCCCTAGAAACATTTAGATCCAGGAACTCTTTCTTTTCAAGGGGAAACCTCTCAGAGGAGGAATGTGATCGTGGTTATCATCATAATCATCATAATTATGATTTTTTATGATAACTTGATTCCTACACTGTGATTATATCGATCGCTTGATTACTATAGAATTGGTATTTCTAGCTTTTTATTTTGTTTTATACAGATTTGGATCACCCAGCTGATGTGCAGATACATTCATGGGGTGAATCACTGAAAGAAGCATTTGAATTGGCTGGTGTTGCTTTATTTGGCTACATTACTGACTTAGAGACTGTTGAAAGCAAGTGTGAAGAAGTACTAGAAGCACAAGGACATGACATGGATTCTTTGCTTTTTAACTTTCTGGATGAAGTATTATTCTTATTCAATGCAGAGCCTTTTCTGACTTGCAAAACAATAGAAATAACTGAATTTGATAGAGAGAAATTCACAATTTCTGCAAAATGCAAAGGGGAACCTTTTGATCTTAGTAAGCATCCACAGGGGACGGAAATAAAAGCCATTACCTATTCAAATATGCAGATTTATGATGAGGAGAACAGGCATGAAGTTTACGTAATTGTTGATATTTGAGACTTGAGTAGTATTGGCATCAAATTTGTTTGTATTTTAGCTTTTCCTCACTGCAAGTCAGCATGTTGTTTTAAGGAAGGTATCAGAAGAAGCAATCAAGGAACAGATTACTTTGATTTGTATACCAAATTTGCATAGTTATTTGCACAATTATGACAGACGAATTAATGAAGCTTCATTTGGGAATCTGGCACCGACACCCCCAACAAGTTTCTAGCAACTTCTCTTGTGGTTAATTAAAACTCTCCCTAGCACCATGTGTTAAAACGTCAAGTAGTTCCCAAAATACTGTATAGAAAGTGCCCCCCCCCCCCCCATTGGACAGATGTTAGAGTGCTACTTTTTGTGTAAGGGCCAAAACAGATACCAACACCATTTATAGACAAGATCTAGACGAAAGGGATTCTTCTGTTAACTACTGTTTGCAGGGATCAAACATCACCATAAGTGCTTGTTTCATTGTAAAAAATTTCTGTTCTTTTTTTTTAACTATAAAAACAAAGCTGTATTTATTGATTTATTTTTTGTATTCTTGCACCGAAGTGTCATTGGGGATTTCTTTTCCCTTTCTTTTATCAATCGCAACCTTTGTGCTTTTGGTGCTCTAACCAGATCAAAATCTTGCAATATCTGCGCATCATGCATAATTGAAATGAAGCAATAGAAATCCTCAGGTGTCATTTTCGCACTTTGCTGACGTTGCTGCATTCGATTGCGAAACGTCGTTGCGTGGGACGAAAAACTTTCACACATGCGTTTCGCTCAGCGATGATTTGTCGGTGATATCAATGCATGTCAATGAACAATGCCGATACCATCTGATACATAATACAGGGGTGTGCCTCCTTAATACGTGCAGGTCATTTGTCTCTGTTGTTTTTTCATTCTCATCCTGAGAATTCTCCGTGTAGAACCCCCGGCAACAAAAGAAGCTCCCGGATGCTGTTGAAGTTGTAATGATGACAAGATTGTTGCAAATGCGGAAAAAGTTCTATTCCGAGAAGCATCTTCAAATTTCTACATGCTTGATCAAACGACGAATTTCAGATAAAGATTTTCAAGAATTCGAAAGATAATAGCTGTTCCAACAAGAAGAAAAACAGAGATTAAATTTGTTATTTTGCAGAAAGGTAAATCATAGCGCTAGGCCGTTCAATCAATTCTGTAATTTTGCTCGCCTCGCCCGCTCGGCTTTCGAAATCAGCTTTACGTTTTGCCAGACGACGAGATCAAATTACGTCTCGAACAACATTTTCATCTTTGTTTTTAAAGAATTCTCTGTGATTTCTTAAAAGAGCATTTTAGTTTGAGTTGATCAAATCAAAGTCAATGAGTATCGAAGTGGGAGCCCGTGAAATCGTGATTCTAGAACAGCGAAAGCAATTTTTGCATTGTGTTGTGCGCTGTGTAACCCCAAGGGGCTAATAATATTTGATTGTTAAATCAAGACGTTTCACGGGACTGTATAAAAACAAAATAACTTATAGAATGTTCCAAGGATATTCCCTATTATGACAAGGAAGAAAATCTCAAAAACTACGATTTAGAGCAGAAAAGTCAAGAGAGTGGTTTGCCCTGATTTTCTCAAAAAGGCCACATTTGCTTGCATGATTCAAGATAATTTTGAATTCAGTACTTACTTCCTGTTACATTTTGTTTACTCATACGTTTTATTTTGTTCTGCAGGTTTATATTTCTACGTCTTCAATCTTGGTATCAGTAGTATATCAAAGCTATGGAGAGGGACCCAAAGAAATGCATTCCAGCAAATGCACTTCTAGAAGAAGGGTGTTGCCATGCTGGATTTGTGCTCAAAGAAGGAGGGATGTTTCAAAAAAGTAAGTTGAGTGTTGAATGACACCGAATGACACCAAGTGATTTTCATCTTCCTCTTTCATTGAATTTAGTGCTAGTGTAAAACCATTTTTGCAAGGGTTGTTATGAAAAGTTTCTTAAAAGTTTCTAAAATATGACAAAGCAATTATGTCTTTAAATTATGGTTTGATGCCATTCGTTGATCATGTTGGAACACAAACTTTCCAACTAGTTTTGGTGTCACAGAAACATCTACTGCAGAGGAAAGATGGGAAATGATAGAAAATATTTTGTGGGCCAAAGTAAAAAAGTTTTCAAAAAAAATGTGTTTTTGAGCTGGATTTTCATAAATTTTTGGCCATTTGAGAGACAGTTTCTTATAAGATTTTCTTATAAAAAATGTGAACTAAGAAAATCTGTTGTTTTGATCAGTGACTTGACTGTTGTTTCATTTGTAAAGCAATTTATCATGAGATTGGAATTTGATTCTTCTTAGCTCTATGGTTTCTTTTCCTTTTCAGTTTGCACAGCTTTAATGTTCATTGTATTATGAAATGAAATCTGATATCATTTTTGTTTTCTAGAGCAACCAAGATATTTTGTCTTGCATGAAGGCTGTCTTTACTATTATAAGGACTTCACATCACAGAAAGAACAAGATGCGTTTTCTGTTTTAGGCTATGAGTAAGTTTAATTTGAACAAACCTTGAATTGATGCCCTTTTCACATGCACCTCAACTAAATTCTTTCCTTGTCATTTTACTTCATTGTTCTCCCCTCTTGCTCATTTAAATCTAATCTTGACGTTTTCTGTGGCAATTTTTTGTCCTGTGAAAAATGCAATGAAAAAATTATTAAAATTGAAATGATGGCAAGATTGTCTGTAATAATTAATTAGCTTCAGAAAACAAATATTCAAGCTTTTTGTAAGTGATTTTGTCAAAATTATGTTTTTCAGCTGTTCACGATTAACAAGAAAATTATCACAATTTGCCTTGACTTGAACCATTGAGAATGGCACATACATAGAAGGCCATTGTTTTGTTACAACAATAAGATTATTTTTTTCCAATCATTTTAACCACTGTAAAACTGTGCGTTAATAAACATTTGAAACTTTCAGACCATGTTTTACAATTTTAAGTTTGATTCCTTATTTCAAACAGGACATATCCTAGTAGCCTTTGCACAGACTGTAGTTGCAAGCAATCGTAAGTTTTCCAACCTGGCCCTAATAAAAGCAATACAATACTTTCTTTCAGTGTTCAAGAAGATGATGAAAATGAAAAGTTTGGCATCAGTCTGACATGCACTGGAAAGAGATCCTACCATTTTAGTGTTTCAAGTGACGAAGAGAGAAAGGTGAGTCAATTTTTCATTTTCTAATGACCGTTGAAACCCAGATGTATTATAAGTAAGGCATATACTAAAACAGAAAAATGCTATTGTACTATTAAGATTCAAGTCTTCTGAGACTAATTTGCTAAAGTTAAAATTTTGGTTTCAACCTTTTTGCCTTACAGACCTGGATATCAAAGCTTAAGCATGAAATAACTCGAATAGCTGCAGATGGAAGGTAAATAATCTTTTTAATTCTTTCTCGTGCAGGTTTCTTACGTTCCCCTTTTATATTTAGCCACATTCACATAACTGTAACTCTGTGATAAACACTTTCAGTTGCTAACCAAGCATTATAAAGTTGAACATCCCTCCCAGGGACATACTGACATAGGGGGTGTATGAGTTGCCACACCACCCTAACGATTCAAAAAGATGCTGGAAAAAAACATGAATTTGATTGCAAAATTGAGATATTTTTTGCTTCAGATGGGAAAATGACATGATCCTGTAATTTAATCTTGCTAATTCATGTCAAAAAATAACCACTACTATGAGCAATTATATACACAGAAATTTCGTTCCACTTTGCATGTTGCACCACAGGTTTGTCACCAGCTACTGATGGCAAAATGTGGTTATTATCAGAATGCCTGCAGCATTGACCATATGTTTCTTAATTTTCAAAATCGTTCCTTTCATGTTTATTCTCTAGTGAGTCAAATACACAAGAAACAGGAGAGCAGTATGATTACGCATACCAGAGAATGAACATTGGTAAAGAAGAAGAGCAGCATAACTATGAACAAACTGATAATATTGAAACTTTCCAACCACAAAACAACAATAATTGTACAAGACAAAACAATCGGGGTTATTTACCAAAATCACCAAGTGGACCTCCTCCTGCTGTACCTTCAAGAGAGACCAAAAAACCAGCTCCAAGATTCGATCCAATGAGCCAAAATAGAACACTTGGAAATGGGGCTTCATCTGCCCAAAACAATGGAAATGCTCTAGAGCCAGCAAGGACCCTTTTGCTGCAGAATTCATCAATAAACCTCAGACATTACCAATAAAAAGTAGGGCAAAAAATAACTACACACAACAACCTCCTTTTCCTAATCCAAATTCAAAGCCAAAGATTCCAGTTTCAACAAAACCTCAAGTTTCAAAGAAGCCATCCATACCTGCAAAACCTTTTGAAAATGTTACAGGAAGAACAGAATTTGAGAAAGTACAACGAAGGATACAACAAAGTTATGAAGTTCAGAAACTGCAAAGCAAAGGTAAAAATTCTTGTGCTATTTGCTGCTTAGCATTATTTACTGTGAGAGTCATGCAACTTAAATTTTGTGCTTTTAATTACTGTCCTGCAGGCATGCCAAGTAAAGAACCTATTTTTAAGCAAAATAAGGAATCATTTTTAACTTGGACAGACATTTATTATGACCTTCCAAAAGAACAACTGTATGGCAGTAATTGTTGTTACTTATTTGTTTGCTTAGGAAAAAGTCCCAGAGTTGCCCCTTGCAGACAATGATCACAATGGGGATTGAACCCCAAAATCTCATTAATGAGTAGAATCACTTGAACACTTGGTCTTGCTTTAGTTATCAAGTGCTGGTTGTCATTGTCTCTTTCAAGTTTTTATTTCCTGTTTGCATTTGACATGCTAACCAAAACTTATGAAAATCGTTTTTTGTTAGGAATGAGGACTCTGATTCAAAGGCTATTTGGAATGATCTGAGGTAAGTGCAGACTCCCTAACCAAACGATTTTGTGCAACATTTGAAGGTAAATTTACACGGATGTGCATGCGTGTAACAAATGTTGCAAGACCGGGTCAGACGATGTGACATCATGTTTGGTGATGCAACATTTTTGACTGTTTTCAAACTTCATGCAACACTGGCAACAAATGTTGCACACTGCAAAATGGGTGGCCAAATGACGCAACAACAGGTGGGCAACAAATGTTGCATGCAAATGTTGCTTGTTTGGCCAGGGCTTAACTGCATCACAACAGCGCCTTTTGCCTCAATATCTGATCTCAGTGCTTTTATCAATATTATAAAATTTGACTCTATAATATAGTTTTTATGATAGGCAAAAAGTATTATCACGGCAAAGACCGATTGGAGGAAGTTTTAAAAAAGAGGATCATGACGAGAATTATGAAAAACCACTCAAGGTAAAACTCAAGGAAACCTTTATTTTTTCAAATAAGTTCTTTGTTAATAAATTTCTGTATTCCAGTTTCTATTTTATACATTGGTTGCTCAAGTAAAATTTTTCTAATATATATTTTTGCAAGATTGTGTAATTGTCACTGTAATTGTCACTGTAATTGTGCAAGACAAATTGTATATCAAGCCTTATAGCTGATTGGCCGATTCATAGTTAATTCATACTGTCTTGAAAATGGAGACAAACCCACAATCTAAAATCTGATACCAAATGATCGAAAATATCGTTCAGCTTGGCCAGAATTATCTAACAAGGATTTTAGGGATATCTTGAAAAGCAATGACGTTCATGAAAAGTATGCAGTATTCCTAGACTTATAAACCAAAAATAACACCAATCGGGATAGCTCAAACTTCAGTCAAGTCCAGGCGTCCAGAAATTCAACTCAACAGCAATAACTAAGACTGAGGTGACCAGGGAATAAGTCTACCTACTCCATGACACTCATGCTCCTATTTGCTACTTGTCATTCACTGTATTTCAGTCTTTTAAAACTATTAACACTAAGTGCTCCCAACGTGCTGTAGCTCTTGTTACTTTGACTAGCAAAAATATTAACATTAAGACGTGCATTTCAATCCTTCATTCTTCATTCTTTGCTTATTTTTTGATAAAACGTTAATTACATATTACATTTGCACGACTTTCGAATTTTCGATTATTTTAGATAACATCAGACGATCCAGATGAAGCTTTACTGCCTCTGTCCGTTTATCAAGATGCTTTAAGCAGGGACAGTGCAGAGGAGTAAGTGAAACATCACTTAATACTTTTAATAAGAAATATACTGCCCAATATTAAAATCAGGTAGCATCGCATTACTATACTATCTTATTGATATTGGTGGTTGACATTATAATAGTTTCGACATGCTGCCTGTGCATAGGAAAGACATTTCTAATAAATATTTCATGGCTGACTGAAGAAGCTAGTTCCTTACCTATAAAAATTGTTAAGATTTTTCAAGCATGACGATGTCCTAGACTAAAGACATGCGACAATAAAACTGAGCATTTTAAAATGCCTTGTATATTTCTAGATGTTTATAATTGGAGGCACTGTTCATGAATTCAGCTGCTTGAAAGCTAAAAAGATAAGATTCACAAACATGCCAAACGTATTAGCCTACGATCCTTCGATCTGCAATGTACAACCCCAAAATGGTTAGTGTTATGTACTGTAAAATAAACACTTGACCACTGTTATAACTCAAATTTTAATCTGTAAACTAATTAAACATTAGGGGAAGCCATTTAGGGTTGCTGCTTTCTTCCTTCTCGGGAAATTAATTTTGTAGCCGTATTTGTATTACTTATCTATACTAGTAAAATTGCGATAAACAGCGGAAACATTTCGGGCATACTTAAAAGCTTTTTTCGTCTGACACTCCTCAGAGTGTGAACGTCAGAAACAGACCGAAACAAAAAACTAAGGCGGAACTTATTGTAGTTTATTGTTTCGGTCTGTTTCTGACGTTCATACTCTGAGGAGAGTCAGAGGGAAAAAAGCTTTTAAGTATGTCCGAAAATTTTTCCGATGTTTCTCGCTATTTTGAAGTTCTGTACTACTCAGAAATTATTCACTTATGCTAGTGCTGTATTTGTTGTTTTCTGTGTTCAATAATAGGATCTATTACCGTTGCTTTGTAGACTTCTGTCCAGCGTCCAAAAAGAGGGAATGTATTTAATTCGAAAAGGAAGAACAGGGGTAAGATAACCAACTTTTGTACATCGGTTCTAAAATATTACAGAGACTGCTGCATAAAAGCCGCTTTTAGCTTGTGTGGCTAATTTAGCTATTACTACAGTGACGAAGAAAATACCTATAGCTGTTTTTCCTTGTTGTAGCGTCAAGTTATAACAGTCTTTGTCGACGATCAATGCAGGCACTATCAGATATTTGAAAAACAAGTGAGTATACATTTAATAAAACCAGCATATAGAAAACCTTCATTTTTCACACTCAAAAATTGCGGCGGAGTGCTCAGTTTTGAAAATGTGCCGTTTTCACTTGCTCCAGTGTACGTTGTCTCGTTTTCATAAGAAAATTCTACGCCGTTTCGCAATGCTCCAGCTCTCCCGGTGTACTGGTGAGGCTCTCTGGATTTGATGCTGCTCCCGGTATCCTTATTTGACCCAATTTTCTCCCGTCTTTGCAAGAATTTGTCAGAGCCTTTTCAAGCACTCCTTAAGAAAATTGACAACCCCTTAAAACTACCACAAAATGCCAGTATCTTAGCCGTGACTGAGATCTACTTACTGTGGCACTGATTCACAAGGAATAGACCCCAAAGATTCGAATTATAGGGGGTTCAAGGGAGGGTCAAAAACCGTAAAACCGCAAATTTTTTAGCCAAAAACCGTACAAGCATACATGTTTTTCCTTGAAACCGTAGAACCGCACCGAAATCGCAAATTGAATAACCGTAATACAGTGCTTCTTGAAGGTAAAAACCCTAAAACCGCAAGCCGAAACTTCTTCTGTTTGTGAAGTATTAGTCTTGTACTGGTTATACTTCTTTTTGCATTAAGAGCTACTCAGTTTAATTTAGAATATCAGGCACACATACTTTGGTTTTCGCTGCGACTTGGACATTCACCATTAAAACCTCCCTGGAACTGAAAATTTCTAGTAGGGAGCTCTTGTTTTGAAATTTCCTGGGAATCTGGGGACTCATTATGTTGGAATATTGCCAAAACTTCCTTGCCGCCATTTGATAAATATATTAAATCGTGATTTGTTCTTTTCAAGGGACGCTTTTCCTGAAGGAAACCGAACCTATCTTCAAGACATTACCGGACCTTGTTCGCCATTATTTAACACATCCTCTGCCGACGTGTCCAAAGATGCTGACACTGCCGTATAGTTGAGACGGTGATATAAATTGATAACTAATTTATGTTGTTTCTTCTTATTTTATAATATACCGGGGTGATTTTGTCATACAAATTATGTACCTTTTTAGAATTTCACATGGTCCTTTTGAAAACCCGTGCAGCGACCAATGTAGTTATCTTAATATTTATTTTAAATTATTAGCATTGTTTGTTTATTGTGCGTTGTATGTGTTGTTTAACACAGGTAACAGTTTAACACAGTTTCCACAGGGATGTAGTCTTCACTAATCACGCAGGTCAATTATTATTGCAGTTGATGTGGACCTGCAGCCTATACTTCCCCAAGTCCCAATGAGCGAGTGCCCCAAGTCGCCATGAGCGAATACTCTTGGTGCACATTTACTGACCCTTAATAATCGGACTGGCGACTTTGCTGTGGTTTGCAGAAAGTGGCCTCTTTCAATCAATCTGCTTGCAGTTGTATAATTGCCACATCTAATTTGGTCCATGTTCACATGTTCCGTCCTAAGGTCCAGGCAAGGTTTTGACCCGAAAAGATAAACCAGGAGCTCTAGGGAGGGGCTTCCTGGCATCTTTATCAACTCTTCGATGGTTAGATTAAAAGGGGATTAATACTATATAACATGGTGGAAAAGGCCTTATTTTGAAGAAAATGCTCACCTTTTGTGAATTAGTTCATTGTTCGACCTATCGCTGGACAGCAAATCCACGATCCAGATTATACATAAAATGTAGTTACCACTACCAGTAGCCCCGCTCTGTCAATGGAACTGAACTCTCTTTTCTGCAACTGAACCATCTTTAATAGATTGTGTTACTTTGTTACTTTCCTCGTTAGTAGTACACATCGATCTGGTATCGATCTTTTCTTCAGTAACATAGCTGAAATGAAAAACAATCTCATTTTAATATTGCCTTTCTTATTTTGTACATTTAATTTTTCCCTCATCTCTATTTTCGTTGTCTTTACAGTTCATTTTCTGTTTTTATGCATTATCATTGATAAATACTCTATTCTTATTCTTATAGCAATAAGAATTTGCTAATCGTTTGAAATTTTTTATCAATCTTTTAAATTTTGTAACATATTTGATTGTTAGTTTTAAAAAAATCCTTTAGACTTAACGCAGAAAAAATTTGATTGTATTTCGATAAAATGCACTTTGATAAAATTTTGTAGTGAATTAAACGGTATATGTTGAATTCTGCCTGTTTTGTGTACAAAAAACTTGTTGTGTTTTGAACGATCCTCGGACAACTGTCTCTAAATGTCTCTAAATATGTATGTCAGATGTGGTCACGTCTGCTGTGGTCACGTTGCTGTCTTGGACAGATGCTCCAGTGTTTTTCGTATGAAGTTCGAAATGAATAGCTGCAAACCCCCATCGCTCGAATGCCAGAGATGGTCTACCCTAATGCCCTTATGGTATTGAGCGTCATTGTCCAAGGTTCCATTGTGCAAGTGTACGTACAATCAAATGAACCGAATGAACTGGTAAAGCCAAGCCCAAAAGATGTCCCTGCTGAGCTTGTACATTTCCTCCCCGAACCCCTCCTCCCTTGGAAAGAGAACTGAATCGCAGACTAGTAGGCTAAGGCTAAAAGGAGCTAATCAGCTCATCGTCCCAGGTCGAATGGTCCTATGCGGTCCCAGCTCACTGTCGCAGGTCCAATGATCTGAGCTTAAGGCAAGCACAACAGATGCTTTTGTGAGAATTCTTCCGCTCAGCAATAGAGCTCTTTATTTCACTCAGCAATAGATTCTTCCCCCGATTCTTCTGCACACATTCATCAATCGCCCAATCAAATCGCTACTTTAGATTTTGCTGATCATGTGAGGCATCGGCTTACGTTTACGAGTAGGAGTGGTTCCAGTGGTTCCAGGTTCTGGTTGGTAATAGTCTTTAGGCACGATTGACGATTGGTCTGTTTGGTAAGTTTCTTTAATTCTTGGCTGCGCTGCCGAACGTTTGTATGTTTCTTCTAAATGTCTTTATACTGTACTTTTGTACATGTATTTAGCTCCATGATCATGACTGCATGCATTCATTCATTCATTCATGGCATTCAGCGTTTTACTTGACAGGCATCAAAGTTGTACCACTTTTTTGCTAAAGTTACCATTCTACTGTAGGGTCGCTCTGGAAGAAAGTTGAAATGAAGACAATTTGGCTTTTTGTTATTATTCTTGGGCTTGCTGTGGCATTTTGTAGTACGTTGAATTTTTGTCACTTTTAGCAAAATAAAATTCACTACCGAATTGATCATTGCCAAGGTTTTTAAGCACACGACTAGTCAGGTGAGCTAAATGGCACAACGTCTTTTTAACACAACTACCGTTTATGGCGATTATAGTGCAAAGACAATGGTTAATCTAAGCCCAGAAAAGGTAGGTAGCGGTCTGAAAGCCGTGACCGAGGAACACGGAAGATGGAAGATGGTGGCAGTGAAAGCTTTTTGCCCCTCCCTCAAAATTTCTTTTCGGCTCATTGGCTTCATACAGTCCTGAACCTGTGGCGTTGGGTGGCTTTCTAATCCGCGAGTTACGAGTTACGAGTTACTTTTGTTTCACGAGTTACGGGTTACGAGTAGATCTTTTATTTTACGAGTTATTTGAAATTTAATCATTCTCATTTTAGATGCAAATGAGAAAGAAGATCCAGATCTGAGAGATTTTTATGGACCTGACGAAGATTTTGAACGTAGAGGTACGTTATATGACATCGTTACGTACATAAGTTTATTTGCCAATTCAAAATAACTTGCATTTTCCGGGAATTTTCTGTTTTTTTTCGATCCGATGCATCCTTCTTGCAGAACTGGAAAAACAGTTATGTTCCGGGGAGGACGATGGTGATTTTTTACCAATTTATCCCCCAAGGTAGTTTATTGTGTAACGGCCGGGCCGCCTACTCAACCGCAGCAAATTTTGATTAGTTATTCAACGGAACGGGGGAATTTTGGGCCTGTTGGAATCATATAATGCCTCATTGCATCATTGCCAAGTATAAATGGTTAAATAATGATAATTACTGTAAACTATTTGGACCAATAAAATAACAACCGCTAAATCTGTTTTGTCACTTTTTCAAATAAGTGCACATCGCTCATTCGAAGATAGATGTATGCTATTGTCTTTCCGCACCGTATCGCTGCCGTGTTGTCTTTCCTCTAAATAGCACCCGGCCGCTTATTAAATTTTCAATAATTTTTTGAGGGCACTTATTCGCGAGGGGAGGCTCTTGGCGCTCTTTCGAAGGAGACGCTAATTAATTTATCATCACTTCACTCGCATGATGTGCAATAGACCAAATCGACTAACTTTGTTTTAACCCATTTTAGGTCACATAGCCATACTATTGAGGGGCTTTTCCTTTTAATTGAATTCTAAATTTTGTGCCATGAAAAGCGTGATTCGAGCTCTGAATTTGACAACAAAGCAATGGTGCCTCAAGGGTATGACCATATGCGACCTGAAATGGGTGTAAACAACGTTAGCCGGTTTGGTCTACCAAAAGATAGTTTGAATAAAAAATATTAAAAAATTTTTAAGTTGGATATGGTGCACTGTTCACCCGTTAGGTACTTGATGCGCTTATTCGAACTTGTGCGTTAATTTGAATATGTGAATAATACGGTAACTGTATTGTCAAGATTACATCTCCTTCCCAACAGATCCTGCATGCGTCAGTATCAGCAGCTGTTCGCGATGCCGTCGTCGATGTAAAAATGACGTCAGATGGAGTGGGTCGGGAAGACGAAGGAGATGGTAAACAATTGAAGTGAGGACTTGCATCCTGCATGATGTTCTTTCATGTTATATTGTAACATTTGTATGCAGAGATGCTGATTAATTGTGTTTTCTTTATTTGCCTTCTACTTAGCCTTCTACTATTAAATTTCAAATTTCAGTTAAGCCCTGGCCGAACGATCAAACATTGTTGGTCAAACATTCGAGGTTTGCGTTACAAGCAATGTTTGACCGTTTGGTCACGTAACACATTGTTGAGCGAATTCTGCTTGTCAAGAAAATATTTTTGAAAAACTTAAAAAAAAATTTATGCTGGTATCAAGCAAAGATGTTGGATGTGCAATGTTTTCTTGGTGAAAGAATAAAGGACATCTTTTACAGCCATTTATCTTATGCTTCAAAGGCTGTGTAAAGAATGGAAACGAATCAATGAACAGAGCTGCTTTACCTTCATCTGACACAGGTTAATGTAATTAATAACAAGCTAAGCAAAAGTTTGCAGGTTTTTGGTTTAAAATGAACAAACAGAATCGCTTTCTCAATGCGTAACACAAGTTGTGGAATTCTTAGTCTTGTCTGATTTTGATTTTCAAACTCAATATAAGTCAAAATAAAGGCAAAACGAGATGCGTTGTGTACACTGTGAAGCACTGGTGCTGTAATAAAGAATGGAAGCACAAAAAAGCAAGCAAAAATGAGGCAAAACATACCAAGCTTCGACAGCCTTTTCAAACCAACCAATTGCTCTGTTTTTTCTGTCGATTACCAAAGCATCTTCTAGTGTAGGCAAACGGTTTTTTGAACAGTACCAGCAGAGCCATAACAATAAACTATATTTGTGTTTCGCTTGTATAAAGCAAAGCACGTTTTCCAAAATGCTTCCTCAAACTAGGCCGCATGCAGCCGCAGTCAAACATTGCGCAACGGCAAAGAAAGACAGTAAGTTTACGTTCAAATCGATTTTGGGAAGGACATTCACATAAGCGAAAAATTTGCCAAGCAAGCGAATCCCACGACAGCACGCACAAATTTCAATTCCCATAAGACCTTATGAGAACAATACAATAAACTTTTCGTGGCATCGCATGACGGCTGTTGCACTGGTCAATTTCATTCTACCTAAATGTTATTAGACATTTGAAAGAATTTAGAACTGATTTGTATTCCCAGGAGACCTTGAGACAATAGCAAGAACTCTGCCTGGCATCAAGGCAGCATATGGCAATTTCATTTTGTAAATAACATTGAATATCAACTGAAGAATTCGCCAAAAAAACTCTGAAAAAGAATTAACATGTGTATCGGTGTTGCACCAGTCGATGTCATGCTTGCTACAAACCTTGCGGAAAGGGCTAGTTTTATCACCTGAGTCATAGTTATCGCTACCGAAAAGACGTTCAAACAATTTTTGAGCCATCTCGGTTAGGTGTTAGTCTATAGGTCCAATTAGCTAAAACTGGCAATAAAGGTCTCAATTAATATGTCTTAGTACAATATGTTATCATTTTTTGATGGTGTCGTGAAGGGGTGTGATCAACAAAAGCTAAATTACGCATATGTTGCCTTTGCCTCACCAAATATCTGTAAGTTTGGTTTAAATGCGTGGTAAAACTAGAAAGGATTCTTAAAATGTGAATGTCGGCTAAAGAAAGTTGGGGTGTTCCGACGAGGGTAAAAAGGCAGCATCAAAAATTTAGATGAAAGATTAAAAGCTCGTTGCAGAAGATGAGCATCTTGATCTGGCAGAACTGAATCAAAAGTCAAGCAACTGTGTAACTTAGAATCACAATAACATCATTTCTTATATCAATTTATACTGACGAATCAGGACGGCTAATTTATGCTAACTGCTGATCCAGTGCAGGGCTATATAATGAATGAAAGAGAAACAAGCAAAAAATTATCATAAGGTTTAAACTTTATCGACACGTGTGGAAGAAATCAAGGAACAGGGGTATCTTATTCAACACACAATAATAATAACCGTTAATAAACACGCATACATTACAGGACTAAATACATCACACTTTAAACAATTCTCTATTTGGATGTCCCGATAGAAAATTGGTACCTGGGTGACATCTAAGACTAATGACAGGTACCAAACAGAGCTTCAAGTTTATATTACTATCATCCTTATTTCTCAAAAAATTTTCATAATACAGAAAAATACCTTATCAAATCTTCTCTTTCAAAATCTTTGTTTTTAGTTACCATTTCACAAATCAGTCGGCACAAACTATTGAAACGTCGGTTTCTTCTGGAGGGAAAACCTAAGTGCAACACAGTTGTTGTTGAGGAATGCTGTTTTGAAGTTATTGAAACTTCAGTTTACTTGCATAATCTTCCTGTTTCTTGGCTTTCAGTGATGGTGGTGGGTTCATACGCTTTAACTGTCCATCCCTGATAGAAAATTGGAAAAACCGATTATGTTCTGTCAGTTAATTCGACAAATGCATCTAGATGATGAAGCTCTACACAAATATACTCCTACTACTTCAGCAGCATGAAAACTGCTTCATCCACAGGCACCCCTAGGTACAGCTGAGGTGGCAGATATTCCTCCCCAGCAAACAAAACGACAGCAAAAAACTGGGTTTGGCAGCCAGTGAAATACCATAAGTATAGAGTTTCATAGACAAAGCAGCAGATATACCAAGTTTTAAACCCATAGTGGCGAGCTGTCAGACAAATACCCCATTCACACTACAAGTTTTGCCAGTTAAAAATAAACCAAATTAATTGATCATGATTGCTGGTGATTGGCAAATCCAAAAAGTCGAACTCATTTTGCTGGTAGAAATGGTTAACCTGGCTTACGCGTTTCATTGTGAACGCAGAAATAGCACAGAAAGCTGACCAGAGAATAAACCAGAGAGTTGATTCTAATAGCAAAAATCTACAACAATGCTTTTAATGGCTTTGAATAATTCACCACTTTATGTTTCTTTTATGGCCTCGAGAGTCAATGACTGAAAAACAACTTAAAAATGACGAAGTTTATCTTAATCAATACGTTTACTTACCATACTAAATCCACAAGACCACCTTGCCTTGCGATAAGTTTTTTCACCCTGTTTGCAAACTGTATAGAATTTTCTCCTTCCTGAAAATAAGAAAAAACGATTAAGATCTCAAGCAAAATGATTTATCCTACAAACCTATAGAACATATAGGCTAACACCTAAGTTCAAACGATTTGTTCAGGGAAAACTGGCTCAAATGACCAAGACGTGGCCCTGATTACGTCAATAGAAAACAGACAGCCACTATTTATAAATCTTTACAGAAAGTTAAAGACAATATGACCCCTCAGTGATTGGCTCTAATTTCGATGGCCACTGAAATAGCATTGGTCAACCGACACAATAGGTAATATTTTCTTTGTTCGAAGATAAAGAGATGTGTATTAGAGCAAATCGAATGAAATTCAGCTATTCCAAACTGATCAGATCAGCTATTCCAAACTCCCTAGCCAATAGCAATTGGGACAGTTTGTCTTCAACACAACAATCTTCGATGTTCATTTTTCATTAATGTTGTTAATGTTGCAACTTTGTTACCTTATGACAAATCAAACATTAAAAATTGGTTCCACTAAACCGAAAATTCTGACTGGCGTCTCCATTTTCAAGAAGACGAAGAGCAACGTTTACGATTAATGAAAATTAGATAAACTTTCCTATGTCTAGTAGAATCATTGGCATTCTGCGAATTAAAAAGGAAAAAGCTTGCAATTTTGACCAAGGGTAATGTTCATCGTGAGGGGTGTGCCTAACAGAACAACTACCTGTATTGTCATTGGTGGAAGATACCAAACATCACATACAATAGCCCAGCTTGTTACAATATTCAAAAGATACTGCGCCATTGGTTCCTTCATTGAATTCCAAAATGCATTACCGAAAGTTGGATCATACTGAAAGAAAAGATGCGTCATGTATGAGAAGAATGAAGAAGAGAAGAATGCTTTTCTCGCTAAACATTTCTCTTACAATGAAAAGTGAAAGTTTAAACAATAAAATCATTCTGCAACGTTGAGCCGTGATCCTTGTTTGTAGGGATATACAAGTGACTGAATCACATTTGCTCTTTCGGTCAAAGGTTAAGAACAATCTCGCTCGCTCACACCTACACCCTTAATGTATTTCCTTCAATTCTCAACCGTCAACCGAATTCAGCTTGAAAGCCAGCAGCTGCAAACGTGTCAAAAATGGTACTTAGCGTGTAAACAAGAGTTTGATACCCAACAAGGATATTGTGTGTGTGGCTGTGGCAAATTTCTTTAGTTTGTCGAAAGTAAGTTTCGAGCTATGAGATGGGATCGAATTGACGTGATATGATAGGATCGAACTGTAGGATCGAACTGGCGTGATATATTCGAACTGATGTGATATAGGATTGAACTGAACAATTGGTCAAGCTGACGTGACAGGATCGAACTTGCGTGCAACTGGATCGAACAGACCTAATATACGACTTAACTGTCTTTATACAATCAAGCTGGCGTGATAGAATCGAACTGGCGTGATTTGATCGAACTGACGTGATAGGACGGAACTGAGTTGACACGATTGGACAGACGTAGTAGGATGGGGCTCATGTGATGCGAGAAAGAACAACTGGCAAGTAATGGTGTGATAACATGAATTCAATTTAGATACCTTACCTTGATTGCAACAGGATAAACAACTCCACCAACTTCAAAACTTCCTTTTTTGAACATCATTACTGATGTGTTATTAATACAAGTGCCTGCAAGTATTTGAGAACGAGATGCTGACAACTATCATTGTAAGCAGGGGCGGACTGGCAGGGATGCTAGGTTGCGATTGCAACCCGGGCCTTCTTGTTATATAGGGTCTTTACCAAACTGTTTCTGTTGTTTCTTGAGCAAATCTCTTCGATTTCTTGGGATTTCGAAGAAATTTGGATTGGTTCCGCTCAGTCTGAAAACAGTTGGAAATAACAGAAATTGTTTCTCAATGCAGATAATTGGAAAGAAGTAAAAATAAAAAGATAATCAGCACATGCGCAAGAAACTATGGAAGCAAGAGAATATAGAAATGCGAAAATATGTATGAAGGAGACGATTTTGCCATCAAAATATCGCAAATAAGAAAAGAAGTATTAACATGAACAGTAGCCCTTGCCTCGAACTGATTTTTTTTTACAGAGGAGCTCGCTAGAAGCGACAGACAAGAAAATCGATATAGTAAAAACAGGCCCCTTTTACTGGAAATAGCAACCCTTGAGATTTGCTGCCAGTCCGCCTCTGATTGTAAGATAACCACAACACTGTAGCATCATATTTCTATATATTTCTAATTGTTATGACAATATAAAAGAATTAACTATCAAAAAAATCTTAGGGTGCATTTGACTGAGGCAACTAAAAAACGATAGACTTGTTAAATGCGAAAATTGCGTTTGTCATTATCCCTTTTTACGTTTGGTTGGGAGATATCTTTCGATTCCTGCCGGAGCCAAGTCCATAGTTTACAGAATCTGGCAGGTTCAGCAGGAAAAGTCAAAAACCCCAAATATCTGAGATATCCATTAGTCATACATACCTTCAGGGAAAATGAGTATCGGTTTCTTTTCAGCGTCTTGAACATGCTCTTTCATTCTGTAAAAAAGCAATAGTACCGAATTCTAAGAAATTTTGAATACAAAAAGCACCAGCAAAGGCAATAATTTTGCATTTAAAAAATGATTACATATTTTTATGTTCTTTTCCCATGTTTAGCAGATTGCCATTGCTTCTGCCTTTTTCCAAGGAAAGTGCTGAGTTCAACATTCTCAGCAGTCATTCTCAGCATCTCTATATACGAGCACCATATGGCAGAGGATCTTTTGCGATCCTTTCTATCTCAAACGTTAAAACATTGGAATTAATGTGGTAAACGGTGCCTACTAATCGCCACTTGAAATACAGGCTTGAAACATCAGTTTCCTTGGTGCTTCATCAAGCCTAACTATAAATCACATAATACATTCAAGACACATCAAATACTTTTACTACATTTCAAGTTAGTTTGACCATTAGACAGAGTATAGATTATTTTGTGATTCAAACTTAGATTACCTTTGTACAACTAAATGTCTATCTTTAATTTCACTTCTTTCAAAGAAAATATGATGCTGTGCTTTTAGAAGAATTCTCTGTATAAAACCCATAATACCGCCTTGCATTTGCCCAATCTAAAAATAAATATATGTGTACTGTGTGCCTTATAAAAAGCCTTTGCCAAACATCGCCAACATTCTGGAAAGTTGGGTGAATGTTTTATCCTTATTAAACTTCAGCCAAAATTACCCTGGGGGCACCTTGGGAGGGTAAAGTAATATGTACGTGCCATTTTGAGAAAAATATTGAGATCATAATTCCGTGTTTTAGGTGAAAAAGGGACGCAAAATTCTGTGTCACTGACTGAGTAAAAATGTTGCACAATGCAACTGAAGAATTGCCAAGAGTTGTGGAATATGTTAAACACATAGTACAAAAACCTTATTAGCGGGACACTCCTTTTCAGAATTCATAACGTCAGAGATAGGCAAAAACAGTCAGCTTCAGCAGAACAGAAACCTTTTAATTGATGAAAAGAATTAACATTTGAATGAAACGGAAAATCAAGGTCGAGAAGTTAAAAAGCTGACTAGCTGAAGCTTACCAAAGCATAGCAGTTGTCACATGCCAGCAGTATAGCATCAATAGGAGAAGTATGATTTGCAACACATATGCCACCACCTTTGGCTTTATTTTCCCTAAAATAAAAAGGTGCATACCCTAAGTTAGCAGTCAATAGGAAAGGTTCAACTTGAACCATATCTTGATACACTATTTCATACTTTCATTTCCCAAGGTAGAAGAACCAAACGTCCCCTTTCGAAGGCTTCCCTTTTCTCTTTGAAAGGCAGCTTTCAGCCGGGACTAACTCCAAGCCCTGACAATACTTAGATATTAATAGCATAGTATGGGCTTTTGTAGCCTTAGTTTAAGCCTTCTTTAGACTGCGTGCAGCCTCAAACTCTTCCCCCAGAAAGAGTAGACTGCTCTTTTTAAGAGAAGCCTGAGGCTTCACGCAGGCTATTCTTTGACACAATCAAAGAATGATTCTGTAATTTATCATATAATGACTTGGAAAACAAACATTGAAATAACGATAAAACGAGCAAATTACAGCTTTGGAATACAGGTGTAAGTAAGGTCGGTCAATGGTAACAAAATATCTCATGAAGGAAATAATCGGGAACAAGCTATCCATATAAAGGCATTCAATGATCGTGAGTCAAGAGAGTTAATAATTCATTCCTTTACCTGTTATGAAACCGAACCAAAGCTGCAAGACCTCTTGCGACGATTCGAAATGAAATCATGGTCATGTTCTCGCAAATAAATTCCCGAAACCTGGAAAGACGTATTTTGTTAACATTCTGTAGCAAACAAAATAAGATACGAAATCGATATCTAAAACTAATAGCTATATATCTATTTGCAATACAGCATACCTTCCAGGAGGCAAGAAACCAACAACTGATAGCGAAACAGCCAGTGTTGAGATACCACAGACAAGCAGTGTTACTCTAAAAAGAATTTCCAAAATCAATTTAAATTGTGCTTTTATCAATGTACTGGTAAATGAGCAAAGAATGAAGGTACTTCAGTTACTCCTGGAATTTTTGCATTTGGGTATTTGGGAGTTTATTTAGATAACGGACTCATAGTCACTACGCTGTGTAACTTGAAAGTTTTGAATTAAGTTTAATTTTGACACCTTTGTTTGGACCAACGTTTATCCATCGTTTTCAATTATTTGAAACGTAGTTATAGTGTCTTAGTTCAAAATTTTTCACGTCGCTCATCTCGCATAGATTAATCACTGCGAGTTTGTTCAAGCGATACTAGCCGCTGTATTCCTCATTATCATCGTACTCCATTGTCTCCATTATCATCAAAACTGGCACTGCTGTCATGTTGTCACTCGCTTGGCTAGTTTATCTGCGTTATTATGTATTTTTAGACCAATCTGCTGTCCTTTAACACACAAGTACTTATTTCACTTCACTTTGATATTATATACTAGGTAGATGCCACATGTAAAATGTATAGATAATCATGCCAGTATTTTTAAAGGAACACAGAAAGAATAGCTGCTTCAAAACATACCTCATTGGAAGAAATATAAAATAGCGCACGAAGAATCCAGCAACCCAAACAAATGTTAAACGCCAGCTGTATTAAAGAGAATTAATTTGAATGAAAACTTAAAAACAAGGTTTCAAAGATAATATTACACGAATGGTTATTAATTACTTATTACTTAGCCTTTGCTCACCTTATGAAATGATAGTTCAGATTGGTACGGGTTAAGAGATTCCATGATTGTAGTTCTGTTGAGAGTAAAGAATGGGATACCTTAAACATTAAAACTGAGAACTACAAATTGAGATGCATATAAATAACGAGGATATCAAATAACAATGTTGGCAATGCTAATAAACCAAGATTACGATGACAGGGGAGATGATGTTTATGCTGACAAAGATTACGACAGTTATAATGGTAATCATGATGATAATGAATATGAAAATGATGATCATGACAATGATAAAGATTGTGATTATTGCAATCATGACAATGATGACAATGGCAAGGACTATGATAATGATGAAGATTAAGCTAATTACGGCAACAATTATTATGACAATGAAAAAGATGATTATAGTGAATGTGATGCTGATGACGGTTTTGATGATTATGGTGATGATGATGATGACAATAATGATGATGATAATGCTGATGATAATGATGAAGACAATAATGCTGATGATGGTGACAACCAGGATGATGAAAAATATTACTATTGTGATTAGATGGCAATGACAAGGACCATGATAAGGTTGGTGCTGAAATTGATGACAATGAAAATGATTATGATAATTTAAAATGATTGTGATGACAAAGATGATGCTGATAAAGACTATGATGATGACAAGGTTGATTATTATGATGATGATTATGATGATGTTTTGATGATAGTAATGATGATGGTTACAATGAGGTGGATGATGGTTATGATGAGGATGATGATGATGATGGTGGTGATGATGATGATGATGATGATACTGATGATAAAGGTGGTGATGAAGATGACAATGGCAAGGACTATGATAAGGACACTGATGTAGTTGATGATGACAAGAATGTTGACAAATATCATGATGATGATGATGATGATGATGATGAATATAGAAACCAAACTTACCCTCTGCATCAAATCTTTTTGTAACCTCATCTTCAATTATTACCTGAAATAATACAAATAGTGGACTCATGACTCATAGGTATCAGAAAGATTTTTCTTGCAGAAATATAAGCAAAATACAGTACATGATTGAAACTAATAAACTAAGAGAAAGATGCACAATAAGGATGACTTACTTCCATGGCACATTTCGCAAAGTCACAAACATCAGCTAACTCAAACTCTTTCTGAATGACATCAAATGGTTTTTCAATTGGCAATGGTGATCTTGGTTTTTGGTCTTCCTCGTCATTTCGGTCAATTATGCCTCAAATTTAAGGAAACATAATACATAATAAACACAGTTCTTGCCCTGCATCATCAAGCTACTGTGTGTACAGTATTAGCCCATAGATCCTATAGACATGAGGTACTTATTGTTTGTTTACCTCTTAGGATGACAGAACAAGAATCAGGTAAGGTGTCTTTGGATCAAAACGACTGCTTTAACCACTCCCCTATCTTCTTAGGGTTGAAAAAAATGAGAGGGGGGCCTTGAAAGGTTCCCCAGACAACCAACAATAATCTACGAAACTTTGAAGTAGATATTTACCAGAGTCTGTTGACTCATGCTGTTGTTTAGCTTCAATTTTTCTTCTGCCATACTAAAAAAAAATAACACAAAAATAACTTCTCAAAAAGGTGTTATTAGAAACAATAACATAGAAAAAGGGTAATGTGACACATAACAGGTAAAATGCAAATCATCAAATGAGTAAAAAGAGCAAATAAAAAAGAATAGCTTTACCAAGAGCATGCATTTTTTCTGCTAGGAACTATTAAGATAAGACAGATCTCTGTGAAAAGAATGACCGTGTAGCACAACTAAGCCTAATAAAATCCATGAGAAAAGTTTTTTAGGTAGAAAGGGATTTCAAGTTGGAAAGGGCTTAATTTGGACTCAAATATGCTTTGGTTACGTTCATAATAAAGAAACTAGTAGGAAGGGTTTTGTCCTTACTGGATTGACTGGTTCTTACATGCAGCTATTTGGTATTGAAAAAACAAGTTAACCTCAGCATGTATAACCTGCTAAGTAACACCTGTAAGGCTGGTCAGCCATGTACATGATTTAAAATCTCAGACAAGTGTTTATTTTTCAAAGAAACAGAATGGTTGATAAGCAAGATTGAAATAAAAGTTAGAACACAATACTACAGATTAAATGTGAAATTGTCCCCGTGGCCATAAGACAAAACAGAAAACTAAAACACCCAGTTCCAAGTTGGAAAACATGCTCATTTTTGCTGACACATTAGTGCAAGCAAGTGGAAGTTGCGAGCAGCCAGAAACCTCAAAAAAAGATGCTCGAGGTGTGAGTGAAAAGCTGCAAACAATGTCAACCTTTTGTAACATGTGCGAGACTCCACTTTCGAGGATGCGAGTCGAAAATTTGTTTGAAATCGTTGCTGCGAGTGAAAGCATGTTTTCCAACCAGGACCCAGTTTGTTAGATACATGTTTTGTGACCAACCATTTTGGTAGTAGTCACTAGATAGTGGTATAGTGACAACCAACAAAGTCATTTTTTTGGTATTTACGTCATATAGACCAAAATATCATATCAATTAAATAAAGTTCAGTATATAGAGTTGTCTCTTTAAAATCTTATTATGCTTGCTCAGGATGAGAATCTACCACATCACCTGATAAGTCAATAGTACTAAGTACTGCTAAATAATACTCTGGCCTTTTGAATAAGGGGAAGCCTCAAAAATTGAAAGAATTGTAACACTGTTGAAAGGAAATCATCCAAAATTATCTGGCGCCACCGCAAAATGTCTGGATCACATGTATATGTATCCCTGATTAGCGGATCAGGACCCTGTTTACGAATGCAAAATTGAAATAATAAATAAAATACATGAAAGAAAACTCACCTGGAAAATTTTTAGGAGACAAGCAACGTACTTTTCTCTGAAACCGATCGACAAATTTAGCGATGCTGGAAGAACTACAAATAAGGCAATCACAGCTAGAAATATGGCAGTACACGTTATTGTAAGTTTTAACGAAAGCAGTGTTAGATCGAGTTGTGTTGACTCCATTTTCGGCAGAGGAGACAGTTGCTATCCCCTGTGGCCTAATTCAAGCCATTGACGTTCTGATGAAATCTCGTCTTCAAAGTCAAGTACTTCATGTACTAAACAAACCGACCCAAACGGAGATCAGAGATCATGTGGGTAACAAACAACGTTGTCACGATCTTCACACGTGATCAAATACAGTAGGTCCTTGGCAGAAAGGGTAGAAATTCGAAAACGTTAAAGAGCATCCTAACAAAGTATTGACAATTTTAAATACAATTTCTAGTAAAACATTGTAGCTTTGGGTGATCGGTATGACTGAGACTAATACTAGAGATGTTGTGATCAGGTAGGCTATGATCAGGTAGTTTTGTTGGTATATCATTGGGGTACAAAGCTCAAGGAGGGGGCGCAAGTAGGTTCAGAAGCTTACCAGACTTAGAAATCTTTCACGTTTTCTCCAATAACTAATTCCTAATGCTATCAATCAAAAGGCAACTCAAAATAAGCGTCTAAATCTATGATGTACAGGTATCGAAAAGTGAAACAGCTCTTGTAGACTTACGATACTTAGATTTAACCTATTCTATCACTCAGTTAGCAAACTTTTAATCATAACATGCAGATATGCATTTGTGCAAACAATTTAGAAAGGCAAGTTTAAATTTAAAGTACCCCAAAACTATACATCAATCATCTAATCTTGCAGAAGCATACAGCGTGTGGTGGAACTTCATTTTGCGTTGGGTAAATCACACGAAGAATTGTTGCAGCCTCTGGTACAGTATAAACGTCTTAAAGTTCGATTTTTCGGTAGAACCTTACAAATTGTTTCTAGATGCAATAACAAATCAATAAGAACAATTTACCATAGAGTCCCAAATTCCAGGTACGAAGTACGGTCTATTCATAGTAATCATTGAGTTTAATTTATAGCCCATAAGGTGGTTAACATAAGAATACAGAAAACCTGCACGATCATTGCAGGCATCAGTCCAAAGGTAGAGGAACGTACTTTCATCTTGTATGGACAATCTTTTATATTTCCAGTATCCATTTCGACTCTTATGACATGGGGTTCGGTAATCTGCAGTTTTAAGTCTTCAACACGAAGTACCTAGAAGGGAAGATATGATATGTCATTGCATGTAATATATTTAAGAATTTTAGGCATTCGCTACAACTGCCCTGAGAGATTTTGCTGCCCAGATTTTGCCTTCAGAAGCTAGGGATAAGGTTGATATGTCCTGATGACTATGTTCTGGTGCTTCCATTTGCAAATAAGGGCAAAGGAAGGCACTGTGACAAGCACGTAGGGGGCTCGTAGCTGCTAGTTAGTGAAGTTTTTCTGCAATAATGGCTATAGTTTGTCAAATTCATTCAATCAAAACAGGAGACAAAGTATTGTCTTGTTCTTCCATTTGTATCTTAAGGAAATTGTTTCAATTAACAGTGCGAAGGATGGTCATATATATTCGTTCGACACTACTTGATTCAAGCGACTTCATCAAGTCCCGGTTGTATGTTAACTTAGGAGGTTCGAAAAATACGGCAAACTTCCTATCTTTCAGAAACGGTTACATGAGCATTCAGCATTCAAATCCTCCTTTAAACCGATTGCAGCAATTTTTGATGAAACCTGGCGATCAAGAGGCCGGGTAGGCTCTGCCGGAAAGAAATTTAACAGAGCCTTTGATATTTGTTTAGGGGGAGGCATACAAAATGGCCCTTAGGCGCTAGTTTGGAGAGAATTCCAATTTTCGCGGATCCTTTTAGAGCCAGGTCCCGGACCTTTTACCCACCTCTCGATGGTACTGTATGAAACGTCTGCTTTTCATTCTCCTAGCCTCCGGTCAGACTAAAACAACTGATACTTGTTTGATCGGTTCGAGTCTGAGAGCAGGCTGCATTCTCCTCCTTGACTGGAATGCCTTTATCTCAGCAATGTCTAGAGTTTTAAGAAATAGGCAGGTTAAGGATTTCCAATCTATGTAACACAACCTTTATTCTGTTCAATTTTCGTCCGCTCTGATTCAAAGTATACGAGATACTAGATACATAATACAACCCTAAAACTCGCACAACACAGACATCAAAAAGTAGCTACTTGTGCAAAGAAACTCGACATTAGATAATTCTTATCTCTTTACGAACCTTGGTAGTCAAATTGTAATTTGCTTTCGCAGTATAATCCATATTGTCGGCCAACAATTTCTTTACTCGATTGCCACATATTCCAAATACTGCTATCGAATTCACACGTAAACTACTTGCTTGTCGATAGCCATTTCGTTTTATCTTCATTCTAATATCACGCTGTGGGAAAAAATAGAAAATCGAGAATATAATACAGATATTAGAATGTTTAGCGATAACATTACCGTATAAATTAACGTTATAACTGTTTCAAAATTGTGGAAAAGCGAAAAAAAGTCAAGTCAAGTCAAGGTCAACGCCCAAGTCAAGTTAACTTAAGCTCTTTTAAGTTAAGTCAAGTCAAGTCAAGCCAAGTCAAGTCAAGTCAAGTCAAGTCGAGTTGAGTCAAGTCAACTCAAGTTGAGTCAAGTCGAGTAAAATCAAGTCCAGTCAAGTCAAGTAAGGTAAAGTCAGTAAAATAAAAGTTTTGTCAAATCTTTTTCCTAACAATTCCAGCTATATACAAGGAGTTTTAACGCAGCCAAAGAAAAGCTAATGCTAATCGAGCCTTGACGGATTAAAACAAGCGAAACAAATAACAGTTTAAAATTTATTAATAATTTCTTAGAAGACTCTCGTTGATTCCATTTCAAAATGTTCCCAACCAACGTAAGCATACGTAATGATGATCTATTTTGTGCTTATGCTTATGCTTATGCTGCTAAGAAGTTGCAGCAATAATGGTTAACAGCTCTCAAAAGATAAATAACTGTGTTGTTTTTAAGTCACCTGATCAAAGTCAATGTCTACCATCAAATGTTTTCCATCTTCTATCGTCCCTATGAAAATAAAATTTTCTGTAAGTCTGGCTTATTTACTTGCATGTCTTCAAGAAAGGGTGTTTTTGGGCTTTCCTTGACATAAAAATACAACAATGATTTGCCTGCCGAAAAAAGTATGTCCTGCGCTAGAATAAAGGTTTAAAATAAAGTACCAGCCTTGGAATACGTTCTTGGTAACAAATGGCTTTCGTCAAAAATTACGTTGCTGAGAATTTTTTCTCTTGGTATTATTTGAGGAAATTGAGAGAAACCTTGCACGTTGAGCATTGGAAGGTTCCTCCACCTTTTTCAATGACAAACATGATCTGTTCGGAAAACAAGGCTGAGCTTGGGACACACCTATCTCAGAATGAAGCCAAAGAAGATATAGTACTGTCCTACAATATTTAGCAGTTTGTTCTATGTTACCGAATTGTAGTGTAACGTATACACAATTAAAGAATCATGCTTTTGGAAGAACTCACTACCCATGTCTCTATGGCTGAAATTGGTTATATATCTTTTACAAGCTGAATATGACTGAAGAGTTTATGAAACTATTTGGTGAAAGGAATTTCTACCTGAAGATTCACCGTCATCCCAAAATAAGCTTCCACTGGCTTTTCCTGTATCATCCAGAGCAATAATCAAACCAAAAGGCTTCCTCCGACTGTCAAGAGATCAAATGAAGAAATTAACAATGCCAGGAACTGGTAGCATCAAGCAGTGTGTAAGAGCACGGACAAATGCACATAATCATTGCAAACAATTTCTCATAAATTGGCAGAAATTGAACATTTGCCTTCCACTTTCCAGTACTTTTCTCTGGGTGTTTTATTTTTAGTTTTACGTGTTAGGCTTTACTACGACCTTTTCCTGTTTCATTGATTAACGTAGCAAGCAATAAATTAGCCGTTTGCCTTTCAAACATACTATCCGCTCTCAATTATAGCTCCCCTCACAAATAACTTTTTTCAAAAAGTTTTCACCCAGGTCATTCTCATTCTAGCCCCTTCTAATATAAGGCTTATATTATAGTATTTTGGTGGGTTTGTTCCACTAATGATATGTTGATATTCACGCCGTGTATGATATGTTGATTTTTACCTTGGTTCTTGTGATTATTTACTGCAACGAATCAGATTCAATACTTTGCGAAATATAACGTACCTGGATATGCTAAACTATATGCTAAAAAATCCTCCTGGGCAAAAGCGTTGTCCCACGTTTGCGCCATTAGAAAGTTAATACTTATGCATGAACCTTGTCGCGTGCAAATGGAAACTGAAACCATTGCCGTATAAATAAATGACTGCGAAATCTTCTCTTACCTAAACATTGTATTATTCGCCGGCTCCTGAGTTGGAATAATGAAGCCTCCTCTAACATACAACGGAATGAAGTTTTTCGGTGCTTCAAGTGTAACGTATCCTGGCACCTTTTTCTGGAGTTCCTTTCCCTTAAAAAAGAGCATCGGAGTTAATGGCAAAAAGGATGCTTTCAGGGTCTAACAAAAAAAGGTTAAGATCTGCAAGAAGAATTTAGTAGCTAAGAACGACAAAAATAAGAACTAGAATAATTAGCAACATGAAAGAATTGATCGAAACATAAAAAGGCTACAGGAAATGGAGGGTGCAGAGCCAAAAGAAAAAATACGAGGCGGCAAAGGAGACATTGCAGGTGACAGAAAGAGAGAAAAGAGAAGAAAGAATACGAGAGGGAGAGCAGAAGGGAGAAAAATAAGGACGATGACGGAGAAATATGCGAGGGCAACGACAGGGACGATGAAGACGAAAACGAAGTAGAAGAACATAAAGAAAAGCAACAAGAAGAAAAACAACAAAAGAAGAAGACGAAGGAAGGATCAGTAAAATGAAGAATAAAAGAGAAGGTGAATGAAGATGAAAAGGATGACAAGAGAAGCACGGAAGGAAAAGAAAATAAGAAAGTAAGAAGAATAAAAAGAAAGAGAAGATGAATTGTTGTAAACGCAGAAAGCAAAGAAAAAGAGGACGAAGACGATTAATAAAGAAGGAAAAGAGCAAGAAAAAGAAGAATTTAACTAAAGGAGGCAAGAAAGGGGGAGAAACAAATGAAAACGAGAAGCTTAAGAAGACAAAGACAAAGAGAAAAAACAGGCACGAAGAAAGGAAGGGAAGAAATAAGTTAAAAGAACTACGAAAAAACGAGGAACAGGAAAAAGAATAAAAGCAAGAATAACAACAAAGTTACGCAAACACAAAATAATATTGCTTACAGTGTAGTAGCTGTACCAACGACTCTTAGGAAAATATGCTGCGACTGAGGTATTTCCCTGTAAAACAGAAAAGTTTAAGTAAACATCTTACACAACTAGAAAAGAAAAAAGCTAAAACGAATCAATTTTGATGGAAAATTATTACCTTCTCTAGTACCGGAATAATCAGAAGCGCTGCTCCCCACAAAAATTGACGATCAATAGACCAAGTTTCTTTGTCTTCTGTGAATCTACGAAAATAAAAAAATTCTCTTAAGCAAATTGAGTTCATTTTTCTGACTTAACGCTAGCAAAGCCATGTTCCACAATAGTATATGTAGCAAACTGAAACAACAAGTGATGGTAGAATATCGAGCATAATGTGAATTAGAATTTGCCGATCCCATTAGCCACTGAAATAAACCACTAAGGAAAACGTTGACCTGCCCATTAGATAAGGTATGGATCTTCAATATAATGTTTCACATTCTTGGCCGCAAGGAAAATGTTTTCCTATGACAAAGTTGTGCTGTGAAAAACTAGCACGGTCTACAGATACCTAGACATACCTATTTTTACAGAAAGTGACAACGTAAACACAACGCATTCTCTTACCACAATGCAAATAGTGTGATATGAGGATATTACAACACTGCTCTTCTTTCGAGTCTACATTCTACGATCCTTCGGGTATTACAGTAAAGGCTTTCTAGGGGTGGTTTAATACCATAGCGATTTAATAATACTAAATATATTGTAGAGCTGAATGAATGGACTTACTCATGCATAAGTGGTCTGACAACTGTAGAACCAGTAGTGTGTGCTTTGTAAAACAATATATATAAATAAGGGAGCAGTTTGTATCGAATCTTCAAAATCTCACTTGCATTCCGGGCAAATTCAGCACCAAAGTAAGGTGGATCCTGTGGCTGGATTAGACAGAAGGAGAAGATATAACTCATAAAATGCGTAAAATATATAAAGAAACCGAATTCCAGCAGCCTAATGAGACTGCTTTTGCCAGGATTAACAACAAGCTATTGGGCCACGCAGGCAAAAAGCAGTAAGTGATCGTGATGAACGATAATACACGAGAGGAGGAAGATTGTAGAGAAGAGACAATGTTCTCCAAACACGAGATGAGAAACATTGTAGAGGATAAACATTGTATAGCTTGAAGAGATCCTGAAGGCTTCCTTCGCACCTCCTGCCTTTCGATTGGAGCGGAAGAGGGCAACAGCAAGTGCCCTTCTCATTAAAAATTGTAGCGATTCTCTTTATCATTAAAACTCATGAACAACAATTCTAAAAATACATGGGAAGTCCTCCTTCCTCCTCTCGTGTATATAACTAATTCTGCTTTGCAGACTCGGACACACAATATTATCTGACTTTCTACAGTCTTGAAAGTATCTGATTCTGCGTGAAGACCAGATTTAACATAGTTATTGAGAAATATCTAAATGAATAATGGACCCCAAGTTTCTGCATCCTTTTACAATGTCCAGCATGTTTAATGTGTCTGGTCATTGAGGATTCATTATCTCAGCAGTGTTGCTTCTGAGCGTTTTTTATCTTTGCTTCGAAAATAAGATTTTCCTGATCGTCTTTTGAAACAATGCACGATGAAATGAAACAAAGATACACTCTTTAAATACTTTTACAAGTACAATAGCATAAATACGGTTGACTGTCGGTGTAAGTGACTAAGAAGAAACCTTGTACTTAAGAATATTGAGCTAAATTCACAGTAAGTTATCTTGATACCTTAGCCCAGAACGAGTTATGGTTTCTTGAGAAGGATAAAACGCTCCGAGCTGCATCCATCTTCGACAAAGGTCTTCCGTTGTGTCATCTCGAAAGCCACAGATATCTGCCCCAATCTGAAATGCAAACGAAAATACAAGACAAGGTACTCGTTTAGAGAACTGGTTTAAAGGTTGTGCAAAAACAGATATCTGTCTCGGGAAAAAGAGGAATTGGCTATGGGATACAATTTCAAGAAGGTTGATGTCAGATTTGAAGAATGGTGGAATATAATCTTGAAAGAAGACTGGGGAGATTATTTAGGCAGATGGCTAGGGAGATTATTTCTGGAGGGAAAAGTATTAAGGATAAAGCATTTAAAATGGGAAATAGTTTCCATGGTCTGATGACGCACTTTGAACCTGGCAAAACAATTAAACATTGTTCGTCAAACATCTGAAACTTGCTTGTCAAGCAAAATCGATTGTGATTTGGCCACTTCGCAAAACAGTGCCTGGCGAGCAAATTTTCTTTGGAATTTGGAAAAGCAACGAATGCTTCTTCATTTTTCAAAATTTTGTTTAATTTTATTTGACAAGCAATGTTTTGTGATATGACAAACAAATTTGTAATGTTTAAATGTTTGAATAATGCAAGATCATTAAGACAGGATCTTATGATATGAAAGGCTAGCTATAGTTCAGGTGGGATAACTCACTCTTAAAGGCCCAAACACGATGCTTCTTAGATGGTTAATGACATTGTATTCACGGTATGCCTATCTCCAATTTAATAATTCGCGACAGAGTTTTTTGGGCTGTTTAGAGATTTTTGGGTATTAACAAAATATTTACATTTGGGAAAAAGAAGGGTTTATGAAGGTCATTAAAATGAGATACAGCGCCTCATGTTACGGTATAGTTGAACTGTATCTTACATATGGCATTCCGAATAATCCAAATTCAAACATTCCAATTATTGACTTGTGCATTTGTTCCCAAGCACTGAGATTATCACCCAACCAATGACCAGCATATTTACCATTTGAAACATAAGTGGAACGAGATATGACCAGAGGACGTTTATCCTGAAAATTTGCTTTAAGTGCACTGAAATATAAAAGAGAAACATTGACACATTTTTGAGACATACAGTTAAAACGAAAAAAACAGTACGGCACGTCCGTGATGTATGCAGGTCTAATGCTGTGAAATCATAATGAGGCACATTGTTTATAGATACTGTAATTGATTTCTATCTCTCCTCTAGTTGGTTTCATTTCCTGGGTTTCTAAGTTTTCAGAAGAATATTTTTTGTTCTGGATGTCATTGACATTTTGAGCGTCGAGATACATGCTCAATCAGGTTAAGTAGTCACTCAAAATGCGAATCACCTGCTAGAGAGATTATTATCTCGTTTGTCTTTTGTTACTGTTAATTGTTTACTTTTTTTTACTCTCAAGCAGCCAGTATCAAGAAATCACATAACCTTCTTTAGGCCAATGAACAAATAAACCAAACCTTTGGGAGCGCTCTTCGTTAATCAAAGAAAATAAGACATGTTCTAGGAGCAGCAGACAAATGTTATTTGCTTTCATGCACCATCGTCTTGGTCTTCGACCGTAGGACCGCCATCTTTTCGAGACTTTGAGTCGCTAGAATGGTTATTCACACAATATGTGACCTATAAGAGCTGATCATGATTTGCTTACCTGAATGTCGCCTGTGACTGTTTCAATCCATACAAACTGTGAGTATTGTACTGAAGTTCACCATAGTAACTCTTCGCGCTCATGCATGTTGTCTTTTCAGCAAGAGTTTTGGGAGATTTTTCAGCAATGAGATCTATGGAAATAAAATGTCTGTAAGGTTTGGCAGTATGTACTAGATACAGTGAAAGGTAGCAGATATCTGTAGGACAGATATTTTTGTCTGTGGTAGAGGGGTGTCCACTGTATGGAAGTGTCATATTCTCTACATATACTGTATAGAACAGTAAATTTCTTAAAAATGACACTGGAGAAGTCAGTCAGTCAGTCAGTCAGTCAGTCAGTCAGTCAGTCAGTCAGTCAGTCAGTCAGTCAGTCAGTCAGTCAGTCAGTCAGTCAGTCAGTCAGTCAGTCAGTCAGTCAGTCAGTCAGTCAGTCAGTCAGTCAGTCAGTCAGTCAGTCAGTCAGTCAGTCAGTCAGTCAGTCAGTCAGTCAGTCAGTCAGTCAGTCAGTCAGTAAGTCAGTCAGTTCGTTAATTAGTTTAATTTGCAGTTTCTGTTATTTATTTCATTTACAGGAGAACTAGATAAGGTTTAGGAAAGAGGATAGTACAAATTAAATTACATTAAATGAAAGTAAATGTAATGAAGATCATCTTGAGTTTCAAGTTAGTGTCACAGAATGAATGCTAAAACTCACTTGGCCAATAAGGTGGATGCTCAAAGTTGTTCTTCGGACACCCTTGGATTCTGCCAGTAATAAAGTTGGCAGGCTCGTTCATATCCTAAGAAAAAAAGAAAGGTCAGCCATGGGATTTTGTGCTGAGACAATTACTAAGATACGTTAATTGCCAAATATGAGGATTTCAGTTGGTACTATCTTGATAGAATATAAGCCCTAGCCACAACAATCAAATATTTTTGTCAAACATTCTCCTTTTTTGTATGCAAAAAATAATGTTTCTCCTCATTGTCCTCATATGTTTCGAAAACAATTTTACCTCTAGAATCCGAGCTATAATCTTTCTCCTCTCACATTTGGAAACAATGTTTCTCCTTTAATATGTTTTTTTCTAGTCTTTAAAAAACAATGTTTCTCCTCACGTTAGAAAAACTTTGTTCCACCACTACAATATTTCTCCCCTCATATTTGGAAAACAATGTTTCGCCGTTTCACCAGGTCGATGAATCTTGAAAATTAATTGTATTAAAGATACATACTATCCAAAGGCCATCGAATTCGATCGTTTTGTGATGCTCTTTGATCACTTGTGTCCAGTAAGCAGTTGCATTTGAATGAGTCCAGTCTGGAAATGCAGCATATGCTCTGAAATACTGTAAGAAAATGGTATCAATTTGAAGCAAAATATAGAATGATTATTAAGTGGTTAGTTTTTAATCTGCTCTGTGCAAATTTGCTATTATAAATGGCAGTAAAAATGCGAAGATGATTTAAATGTTATTGCTTTACCTTGGTTTGATTATTCCAATCATAGTCAATTCCAATAGTAGTATTCGGATAGTATGGCCATACCTAAGGTGCAAATAATAAGTTTAATGGAACTAGAAATATAGAGTTAAGTAAACCCAATGGCCATTGACAAGGGAAACATTTGATCAAAAGACGTTTTATGGATCTCTTAGAATACCTTTCCAAAGAGTGTGCTGCCATCTTCATTCTTCATGAATACGTTCTTCTGAACACCAACATCATAAGCGCTATATGGCTTGGATTCATTTGCGCTTATTGCGGGATCCTGTAGAATCAAATATATCTAATTAAAAGAAAGAATGAAGCAGTCATGATTGGAAAATTGTTCTCAAATGTTTTTGTCAGGTTGCATTCGCTTCTGTGTCCTGCACAAAATAAGATTCTTATGTGCGGGTTTCTAATGTAGTAAGAAATTAAAACCAACATAACGTGTACAGTCACATGGACAGCAATTAAATGCTGGGGTTTTCAAAGATCAATAAAAAGAGATTACAGTTAAGAGCAAAGAAGTGACTATGTAGCCAAGAGCTCAGGGATGGCAGAAGAGTTTAGCTCTTAATACGTAAGAGAAAACGGTAGATGTTAATACTCCCTTGTTTATACTTTCGTACTAAAAGGTCCCTGGTTTATACTTTGGTGTTGTTCTTTCAGAAATTCGTCAGTAGAGCACTTCTAGAGCCCAACGTGTTATTTTATAGATCTTCATCACTGGCTTTGAGGTTATACGTCAAGGGAAGATACTTTCAGCATGCCAAACAGTAGTGTAGTGTGGAAATTCGATGACTTACCAGAATGATAACATAGCGTAGTCCATCTTTCTTTATAGAACGGACGAATTCAGGCAGACCAGCGTAGGTTTTTTTGTTGTATGTAAAATCTATATGTCTATCCATATGATCAATGTCACCGTATAAAACATCCTAAAAGAATAAATCATTTATTGAAAAACTAACAAACTATTGTTTGAATGAAATAGCTGAAAGAATAGTTATTATCGATGCATTCAATGCGTTCGTCCGACTGCCTAATGACTTAAATTAACTCTATCAAATTCTCTACAGGGAAGTATGGAAAGTATAAAGTCAAATAATGAACATAACTGGGGTTAAAACTAGTAGCATTTACCTGTGGAACTCCATACTTTCTCATTGCCTCAGTAACATTTTTAACGCGTTCCAAACTGTTATATCCCCATCGACAAAGTTGAAATCCCAGGCTCCAGTAGGGAGGCATGAATGGTCTTCCAACACCCTGAAAGTAAGAAACATTTGTCGGTCAGCGTTAGCTTTTGAACAAATGCATTATCTACCTGGGTGGAAAAATCTAACGAAATCAAATCAAATCAAATCAAATCAAATAATTAAAACCAGATCCATTATATTGCGCAACGATTACTCACCAATGTATACTGCTGTACAACATTTTCAGGCGTAGGTCCAAAAAATACATAGAAATCAAGAATTCCGCCAATCGCTCGGTATGTTAAAGCTGGTAATGGCTGCAGCGTTACATCTGTTGAATTGAAGATTTGTTGAAAAGAAGATTTGATAGTTAACCATCAGAGCCTAGCCATAAACTTTGTGCTGAAGGAAGATGAAATAAAAAATTACGACATACACTATGCTATAGCGAAATAAACTTTGACACAGGTAATTCAAGCTTAAAATCTTTTATGCTTCTAGGGCTAAATTCAGTCCACTGCATAAATCACTTTGTTCCTAGACTGATATCCTATCTTAACAACACTGCTCTTTCGTTTAATCAAAACACTGTTTAATACCTGTTACTTGATTAAACAAGCAAGCGTATTGTGATAGCGCTGCAGAACATCTAAAGTAATTCTACACACAGTATGTAGTTGGTATGGACCAAAAGCCTTTTGCTTCAAGACTAAAATTTGATTACGAATACGGTTGGTAGACTTATTTCATGAAACGTTGTTTATTTGCTATCGAGCTGAATTTGCAAAGGTCAAGTTGCTAAACCAGTTGAGCAACCTCGATTTGAAATTATTCTCGGTTTGAAGAACAAGGAACACAGGTAATAAGTTTTTACGGTCGCTGCTCTCTTGGGATGAACAGCTTCACTGAATATAGTGACTGGATGAGATTCCGATATACGCATTTGACGGATGCTACCAGTGGGACATACATAATCCAATCTATCTGAAACTCTTAGACAGTTAAGCACTAGTATCAAAGGAAAGGACAAAAAGTTCCCAAACTTGGCTCTTGGCTGTCCTAACCTTAGTACATTTGCGATAGACGATGATGTTATAAATCTTACCCATAGCGTTGCTGTTTAATAGCAAAACTCCATGCGCATTTCCATCAGGTTCTAAGGCCATATGAAAAGGATGGTGACCGTAGAGATTCGCATCGGGCTGCAATAGATAAATAGAGTTTAAACAGATATCAACTGAACGTAAAAGGATGCTAAATAAAACTTATGGTCGTATACGTGTAAGAAACAGGTGAATGAGGTTTTTCATTACAGCTATACATCAATGCAGCAGGTTTCTATTGTGCCTCTCAGGTGCCAAAGTCTTGGCAGACAACAGCCTTTTGCAATTAACTTCAAATATGCATCACATACATATCACTGACGAAATGTTGAAGGTTCTGTGGCTTAAGCAAGCTTCCAGCTAGCTGGGGGTCTCAAGAGCTCAGTGACGTCCGGGTTCAAGCCCCAGCCACAGGAGCACAACAGGGGTCGAGGTCTTGTTAAATGATCCACTTCTGAAATCCTTGTGACTACCCCTAAAAACACGATTTCACCTTCACCCAATGTACTGTACGCATGATGACAAATGTTTGTTCGTTTCACATGTAGTGTTAACAAATGTTTGTTCATTTAGTCAATTAAGCTTCTCTTTGCAATCAAGGCAAAAGCGAATACCTTAGGATATTGATCTCTGGAAAACATGCCATAACTTTTCCAGTTGATATCATGGCGGTAGCTTTTATGCTCGTGCTCACCGAACCCATAAATATAGTTGCCTGGTAGTTTAGTAGAAATCTGCAGAAACTGATCGGCAAATATAAGTGGAGCAATGCTTGTGTCGAATCTAAGAAAATACAAGACATTAGAAATCTATGGATATCTTCAATAATAAGATGGTGTTCTTTTGGTACCTTTTTCTGCGTCTACTTTTTCCTTGAGACTTCATAGTGACCGAAAGCCGGTTGTTTCGGACAACTCTCAGAAAAATCGGAGACTATGAAGGCTCCATAACTCTCCTGACTCAAGAACTGGAAGATTTCGCAGACTTAACCAAGATTTCGAAGAGATTCTCTTATAAAGATTCTCCTTTGAAATTCTCCCGATCAACTTCTCTAAAGTCTTTCTTTTTTCAAGGAAGTGCGTTTTGGCGTCTGGGATCGGTAACCTCCAAATACCATTTATAATGCAGAAGCGATAAAAGTGCAAGAAGGACGCACCCTTAGATAGATCTCTATAATTCTGATGAAAAATAGGAACAAACCAACGAGGGACATTAAGGTAGCTATCAAAAACTTTTGCGGTAGCGCGTTCTTTAAAAACGGTCCTGATCGATCCTCTTACTGGATGATAAAATATTAAGCGCTGGCTAAATGCTGGCATCATTACTTCTAGCATCATCACAATTAACAAAGAGCCAAGTGAAAGGACCATTTGGCCACCTATTTTGATTTTTTTGGAGCTATTTGTAGAACACTGGAGGGGCAAAAGCAAAAATATCCTACTGCGGAGCCAAATTTCATATCCACTCGTCGGGTGCCCCAAGCTATTTTTAACAAATATTGTTCGTTCCAAATCTAAGCGCCCTAGAACTTCCTGCCTTTTGGCTTTCGTTCTTGTTTTTCCATCGCTTAGGATAGGTACTACCAGAACCCACAATCTAAACATATAGCTGTGCTGTGACCTATGCAACAAGAACTGCAAGTGAAGAATAGGACTCTCCAGTCGCAGGCAAAGCTGCTACAGGAGGACAGCTCTTTAGAAAAGGACTAAAAAACCATGGTTAACCTTGACCGAAAGAAGCCTACGAAGTGCAAGTTCTCTAGAATTTTGGAATCAGTGGTTAGATTCAGAAACAAATTAAACTTACATTATCGTATTCGTCTTCTTTCTTTTAATGATTATTCCAAATGGATCATTTTTGTACTCCCAGCTGTATATGTCGTTGTCCTTGTCAAGTGGTTCTAGCGTTGTGCCATCAAACAGCTTTACTGGAACCTCGTAGCGTTTCTTGGTTTGATAAATCTGTTGAAATTGAATAGATAAGACAAATAAACATTGGTTAATTATATATATAATCAGTAAATTAATGATAATCATTTGCTTACTTCCTGACATCGAGGGGCATTTCACTTGTCGAAAAAGCGTACGAGATTCCTATTGAAACAAAAAGATTCTTACAGGATTCCTACGAAAGCAATAGAGATTCTGATGTACGAAATTCCAAGGAATTAATTGCCCGTCGCCTGACATATTTGCGTAACGAACTGTAATGTCCAGGAAAGAGCAACTATAAGGGTCTCCGAGTTTCAAGGACATTGTTAAAACATTTTAAATAGAGACGTTAGTTTTGCCAATTAGAAGTCATGCATGTATCTTCAATCTGCCTGACCTTGACTGAATCAACATTTCGCATCGAAAGTAATGCAAGATGTGGCGTTACTTTCTGGCGCTACTGACCAGCTTCAATACTTAAATCCTTAAAGACGTTTAAGATATTGCATTTTTTCTTTAAAGAACTTTCGATCTTGGCAATTCTCTAAACCAATATTGCTAAATTTGGTATCCTTGGCTAGACCAAAATTGTAAAAAAGTATACCCTTGACTAGACTAAAGCATACCCTCTAGCAGGGGACATCCCAGGTACCTTTACTATGGAAGAACCCCTCCAGTAGTGCTAAAAACCTCGTTAAGGTTAAATTGCACAGAATTACACAGCGAATGTCTTGACATATTGTTTTACCTTGATTTGCATATGAGTCTTGAAAGATCTCACAGACACATAGAGATCTTGAGCATGGTTTGGATAGATGAGAGGTGCGTTGATGCGTTCAAGTTTAATACTGTATTCTGCTTTCCATATTTTCGTTGCAGGCTTCTGTACTTTGTAGCCATATTTTAGAGGGTAGAAACATGTTGGCGCGCCATTCTGAAACAAAAAAGAAGTTATTGAGTTGGAGTAGTGGAGTAACAAGATCCTCTTATACCCACACCAACAGTACGAGATATTTGTTTCCAAGGTAACGAAGAACAGGAAGCAAGAAAAGGAACCAAACAAAAACAAGCATGAAACTAGACTTATTAACATGAGTCGTAGTTTTTGCTGCCTCCACCTCAATTCAATTCATTCAAAAAAGAAATGTTAATGACAGCAGTTCAAACTATGTATGAGCGGGCTTTGGCGTGGAAGGGGACTGGGAGCGAATCTATGACTTTGTAGTGAGTCTAGCGTGAAACAACTTCTACTGCTTTAAAATTGTTTGCTTGGTCTTTGGGACAAAATCAGGGTGTTGACAAGTAGGAGGGGGTCAGGGGGTTGATCAATGACCAGCTTTGGTTTACGGTTTTCTCCCAAAAATTTGGACAACCCCTTTTTAAGAGAACCTAACACATTTTCAAACAAATGAAGGAATTTTCTATCATCACTTGTTTCGCCCCTTCTTAGTGAGACTTTCATTGACCAAAGTAATACTCAGGTCGAAGACCCTCCGATTCTTTACGTCGAAAATCTGAAGTCTGAAGTCGTAGGCTGTGAAATCAAATATCTCTGTACTAGAACATACTCAGCTTTCTTAGAAACGTGTCGTTTTTATTTAAAAATCAAATAATAATATAGAAATGGTTAGGATAGGGAATGAAAGGAAATGAAGGAGGACTGCATGTAGCTTATTATTTCTTCCATCATTCTGCAATCTCCCAGACACTGAGCTGAGACGATACAGTAAACTTAGGTTTAAGGACGAAGGAGTAAAGGCTGGCTGTACTTACTGAACTCTTCTTTGATGGCAGCTCCCAGATGCAGCCCCTTTTGCTGCATTCGGTAGCATTAGCCTTCTTTCCAGGGAGACAATCAAATCTGCTCGAATCAGAGACTTGAGATCGTACGAACAGTACCAAAGAAGAAAACCAAAAGAGAAGAGCCCAAGAAGACATCTTTATTTATGATGACGCCTTGACATTCAGATCGGGAGTGGAATTTAACTTCCGCATTAGTTGTGCCGTGTATTTGTGTTTCGATTCGACTGGAACTGCTGGAGACTGTACACCAATACAGTACAAAGTGGCTGAAAAAATCATTCAATGTTTATCATTTGGCACAGCAGCCCATTTGAAACTTGATCCTCATGAAACAGTATCTGCGCATAGGACGCCAGTGGCGATTCGTGGAATTCTAAGGACTGTCGTACTGGTAGGGCTAGGTCAGGGACAGCGCAAAAAAACTCTTTCCTGCACATCGTATCAGAATACTCTCCAAGAAACAAAACGAACATTTCTACAATAAACTACAAAAATGCTACGATACACGCTTTTTTTTTATAAGGAACCACTTTATAAGGAACCTACATGTAGAAAGCCCGAAAATTTAAAGAACTTATACTACTAAAGAGAAAATCATTAAGGAACTTTTGAATGTTGAATGCTTTTATCACTGCAAATAATCAAGAACTAGAAAGCCGGTTCCATTCATTTGCAGTCGAAAATCACATAAATTGTACGTTAAGCATGTATCCAATGTTTCTTTGAGTAGTCTCGAGCTTTGCTCAAATGCAAATGTCTCTCTTTTATTGTTAAGACCACTGCAGTTAAAATTAAGGAACTATTAAGGAACTTTTGGAACTACAATTGCCTCAAAAGAGGCCCAAAAATAAGGAACTTTAAGAACTAGGCCTTGAAGTAGGTTCCTTATAAAAAAAAAGCGTGTACAGGGCATGCAGCATACATAACATACATACAATCTTGGTATCTTAATAACAATTAAAATAATGTCTTCTAACAATAAAACGACTTAAATTTCTGAAAATTATAATTTGATATTGATTCATTAAAAATACAAAAAATATACATTCAAATCATAATTGTGACTAAAAATTTGATTTGCAATTAAAAAATAAAAAGCATAAAGACATAATTTTTGACTATGATATTTTTTCTATATACAATATCTTATAACACTACGAATGGTTTTGGTGTGAATGTTTCTCTGATGCTTGGGACATTTTTTTGCGACGCTTGGGACATTTTCTTGACGACTGTAGAATAAAACCTGGTTCTTAAAAGGTCACTTGACAAAGCATATCTAGGAAAATTAGAGACTACAGCAATAGGGTATTTTTGAGCGCAGCCCCCCGGAAAATAATTACATGCCACAACTTTCCTTCAGTTGAACAAACGACTCCAAAACGCGGTCGTCGGAATGCTTCTACCCCGCTTTTGCCTCACGAACCAAAACGCGTCGGCGATTTAGCGAGGTATGATGACCGGTTGACGACTGAAGACACCCCCGAATCTCAGTGGTTTGCACATGAAAAAGCCGCATATAAATCAGCACGCTACACCGACTTAAGTCAACGACCGATTCGTTTGTATGGTTGTAAATATAACGTCGACCCTGCAGACCAGTTATGAAAAAATGAGTCGTTAGGGTTTTGGCGACGATACTGCAGATTTGAAGGTCATAACCTTACTTGCTCACATTGACCCCCCATCCCCCAAATCGAAACATCCATCAGTTTAAAAACAATAAAAAAAAGAAAAGGGTAACAAAATCGGAGGTCCGCCCTAAAGGCCTATTGTAACGTTTGAATTCCCCAAAGGTCCTTGACGAGCTGAAACACCTAAATTGAATGATAATGCTTTCACAGTGAAATGATTAAACCAGCTTAACTAAGTCGATTCGATTGGTTTGATTGACCAATCAGAATACAAAATTTGCCAAACAGGTTTATTTGAAACTGGTTTTACTTGCAATGTGAACAAGGTATGACTACTATAAAAAAAGGCCTCGTTGACCAAGGTTATACAATGGTGTACCCGATACCACTAGAAATATATCCCAAAAAACTGCCTTGTGTGTATCGTCTTCGTGGAGAATGGGACTTACTTAATGAAATCTTTATATGCCTGAAGATACATCATGGTCCGTCAAAAGTAGACCAATGCCTACTTGCATATATTTTGCCAAAGTTATATGATGCAGGTAGTCTATCACGACTAGATATATAGATATGTCTAATACGTACTTACAGTTTAATATAATTCGTCCTTATTACCATCATTCAGCATCTTCAACAACAGTGATCATTATATTCCTACCAGGCCAAACGTACTGCTTTGGCAATCGTATCTGCAAAGAGAAATTACCATTCTTCAGTGAAATGCTATTAGGTCTCACTCTAATGTCCGTGTCTTGTGTTCGGCAAAAAGCAGGATAGATTTAAAACAGCGGTTTTTACATAGCCTCGTTGAACGGAATGGCCTTACACTCAGGGTATAATGGTAACTTAAGCCTCAGTCTAACGCATGTGCCCTTCGCATGACAAAAGCAGTATAGATATAAAACAACGGAAACTTCTAAATAACCTCGTTGAATGGAATTGTCTAATACTAAGACCTAAAACGGCAAAGTCTGCGTCTTAGGAACATATCTTTCACTTAGCAACACGTCATAGATAGATTTAAAACAGCGGAAGGGATTTCAGATAGCCTCCTTGAACGAAATGGTCAAAACTCAAACCAAAAGTTAACACTTTTAGGTACAAAACTGCCAAAAATTGCAAGTTTAAACTTTTGTCTTTTGAAACTTCCATAACCGTCTCTGAATAGATGGGTACTGTTGTTTTATTGCATAATTGGAGCTTTTATAAGCATAATTGGAACAATTCAAATCGCTATCAAAAGTGCTTACTTCATCAGGACGCGTTAGGTCATCAAGATCTCTTATCAGCAGATCCATGAAATCATCAGGAATCAGAATCTATAAAGAAACATCAAATATATAGTCAGGGATAACGGTAATCTTCGTTAAACAGCGACGAGCATAGAGAGTCATTGAAGTGAAATACAGTAAAGAGCTACATACAAGAACCTTTCTCGAATAAGAACCTACACCAACCGTTTGATATCTTTAACACTTATTTCTTTATGTGAGAACATTCTCATCCTCGTTTTGATAAAGGATCTTATTTGATTTTGAAAAATAAATCCATATAAGCAGTAATTTTAATATAAGAATAAAAAAGGACAATTTTGTGAAGAAAATTATTTCGTCATTTTATTTCATTTCATTTTCTTTCTCATTTCCAATTTTTTTAAGGAGATACCCTTCAGCAACAAGCTATTCTAAGGGACCTACATCGAAAACTTTAACATCCTTATTGACTACATTATAACTATTATGCACAAAATAGATTAAAAACAAAATAATATTCAATCACAATAAAAATTATTGCAAAGCTTGATCTTAAAAAAAAGAAGAAGATAAAAAGTATTTAACGAGCTCTTCATGGTCATCTTATTTCTAATTATTCTTCATGTAAGAACCAAAACATCTTTGTTTTAAAAAGGAAGGTGCTTATATGTGGGTTTTTACTTAAAAAAACTTAAAGACTACTGGAGTTTGTTTATACCTGAAGCCAACTTCCACATGCAGCATAAGGGCAATTTTCATCAACACTTGTGCCTGTTACGTCACTGGACACCAATGTTATAGCAGAATCAGTAATGATGCTCTTGAAAGTGAAATGCCTGCCATGTGCCAAACGTCCTCTACAAAAAGACATTGAATTCATAACAGAAATTAAGAGTAGCAGGCTTAGGGTCAGGTTTGCGAATAGGAGCATCCAGCATTAGCCAAAATTTATTGGTTCTTAAAAAAACTGTGTAGCTACGCTTATGCAAAGGTAGAGAAAGTTGCAGGCTTTGTGTACTAATCCCATGTGTTGCTCTGTGGAGCCAGGTAGCCCTGAAAGATCTTTTAAGAATGGGTTAAACATCAGGTTTCCTATATAAAACCGCAAACATTGACACTGTTGAATCTGCAGTTTTCAGAGCTTTGTTTTGGTGTGGCTACTTCTTTCAATAAAGTATTTCACTTCATTTCAACAACAACAAACTCTTACCTTAAAACTAGTGGTAATAATGTTGCAGCTTCTAAGTTGAATCTAAGTTGAACTGCATCCAGAGATTTTGCTCTAACAAGTTCACTAACAGTGCTATAATTGGAAAGCCTACTGTCAGGTCCATCTCCAAGCTCAGAGTCCTCTCTTCTACAGAAGCAACAATATAATGTAAGATCGGTGCAACTCTGACGGATCAACACATATAGTAAGACATTTAGATTCATTACACGAGTTTAACTATCAAAATCAACATCAACATACACAAAAGATGGCTCTGTTAGTCTTGTTGTCCTAGTTGAGCTGGTTGGTCTTGACTCTGGCTCAACGAAATGGCCGTTCTCCATTCTGTGACCAGCTTTGAAAATAGTTTCTGGGCTGCAGCCTGTCCACCAGCATTTTGCACTGACTCCACTTAAATTGGAGCCTTCTTTGGATATGCCGTCTTCTACAGTTTGCTGAAAATCAATAAAGAAACCATGATTCAATAAATCATTTGGAATTGACTTTTTCACAAGTGGCATACCACAATAGTTGAGTATTGCAACCTTGTCTGTGTGATCAGACAGCCAACGACGTTTCCACTGAGTTACAAAGCTCATTGAAATCGTCAAGAAACTCTCAAAGTCATGCAGCCGAAGGCTCCCTCCTTTTGACTTTTTGAGTTTCGACTATGTTGAGCCTTCTTCAGCACCATTTATATTTGTTTATACTTGTCATGCATCCGAAAATCTCATTTAAATTGTCTATTTTCTTGGTACTGAATCCCTGTTTTAATTTAAAATCTTATACTAACAGAAAATGTTCCTTGCTTTAACAATGTTCTTTGCTTTTGTCGCATTGCTGCAGATAACAGTACATATCAAATGAAAGCAAGCTTTTTTCCAACAAAACTTGTTAAAAACAGTAGTAATGATATCTGGCGAGATTCTGACCAACCTGCAAAGATGGTTTTAATTCAAAAATGCTCCTGGATCTGTCCATATCAGAAACTAACCACTGTCCACCAGTTCTACAATAAATATAGAAGTTTTCTTAGGTTAAAGCTACTGCCAAACTACCGAACATGCCATTGCAGCAAACATTCAAATTCAAGAAAATAGGTCACAAAATAGCTGTTAGGCAACAAACAGAATCAAATATGATGATAAGCTGGTTAAGCTTAATGCTGTCTTCAATGTTATTAAGACCTACTATAGTATACTATGTATTTAGAGGTTCAAGAACGATAAGAGAGATGGAACTTCCGCGAGACCCATCGCACATAGATAGCTCCATTATGGGAAAAGTTGAGTAAACGTCAAAATTTCTCGGTACTGTGAAATGTTCAGTATGTTTAACTATAGCTTAAGCTAATCAAATTTAAATCTAAAATTGTTGCCTTTCGACACTTTCGTGATGTGGCAAAATACAAGTGCCAGTATTTCAAACATACGCCTAGCCTATAGCGTTAGCTTTCAAAACGCCAACAAAAAAACATAAGCAACATTACATTTAATTTGTACAGTATAGCGACATTTCAGGTTTAAGGATATAGAGATTGCTGTAGATTTCTTACTCTGGAATTGATTTCATAAGATCAAGTACTGCTGGTCCGTTCCAATGTTGTGCTGCCTGCAGCTCTTGCGTGCAAACTCCAACAATCTTTGGAAACAGGAACATTTTGCAAGGTTAATAAAATGCATAACAATCATTTAAACCCTGAGTATTCAGTAAGCACCAGTTGTTCTTTTTGTATTGGGCAAACAACATATGTAACAGGATTGTTCTGCATGTCAGGGCGTTCAATTTAGATTACTTTTATATGTTGAGAAGGTAATAATAATGAAGTTCCACAAACAGTACTCTTTCGAACGTTTAAGCCTGGTTTCCAAATCGGCGTAAGCGACGGGGACTCTTCCTGATGTGACGGCGGCGTTCATGTTCCTATATGATTGTGAGCAATGGGACCGACAGAGACACAGGAAAATCCTCAAGTAGATGTTGATTTCAGAACGCATTATATGGGAACAAGATTTAAAGCATTTCTCTGACAAAGATAAAAAAAACCTGTTGTTATTTATCAAAATTGATGTTCCCGTTACATCGTAAGAGATGGGGACGCAACGGAGTCGTTAAGAAATGTTGAACAAATTTAACTATTTTCGGATCTGTTCCCATTGATACCGTTGATGGAAACATTCTTAAAAAGTCTGACTTTGTTTGATTTAGGTTACAGTTAAAATGACTGCATTGAAGAGAAGCTTACCTGCACGAAATTAACATATCCAAATGGTGTTATGATTTGAGGAACTTGCGGGTCATCTGCCATAAGCATTTGCTGAATGAAATCATGGCTCAAATCTAAAGCACTGTGCCATGACACATGGTCACCACTGCATAGAGTATTATCTAGAAAAGAGTTAGTAGTTGGTAGGTGGAATTCAAATAAACAAAACTTTGAACAAAGGGAAATATCCTTGCATCCTTGAAACTTATTTTCTTTTTCTTAATTTACGTTGTAATATAATTTGTTACATTTCTTTATATGTCAAGATATTTTTATTTGATTTGACTTTGCTAGCCTTAATTGCTATTTTATTGAAACACCTTTTCCAAAGGCCATGCTTCAAGAAAGAATTAAAGAACGGTTTAAACACAGGCCCTACAAAGGTATGCCAGTGGGATTGAAAGGGCCCTGTAAACTTCATGGAAACACTTAACAGTTTAAGAGTGCTAATATAATCAAATAAACTGTTTGTTTGCATACACACCAGAATGAAAGACATATCTTGCCAGGCTTTGCATCAGTTCAGCTGGCCATGTTGGAGGAGATGTATCACCTGGCTCTCTTTTAAGCCTGAAGGTGATTTCAAACCCGAATCCACTTGGACCATCATCACCAGTTACACTGCAGGAAAAAATAAAATTCGCCAATCAAACAAAAATGTGAAAATCTCATGTGTCCTTTCCTTAGATTTGACATATTTTCAGTGGTACCCAATTTTGTTTTCATATTGGTATATACTGTATGGGGCTTTCCTACTGTTTGACAGCATACACATTTAAATATAGTTATCATAAATGGCAAACACTAGGATAGGTTTTTCCTTACCACAATAGATGGGGTTTGAACCTGAACTGCATGGTCAGAGAGCCAAAACACATAAAGTCAAAGGGGAGGAGAGCCTTCGGCTGTATGACTTGGAGAGTTACTTGGCTATTTTATTGGGCTTTATAGCTCAGTGGAAATGCTGTTGGCTAACTGGTCATGCAATCCAGGTTCAAATCCCATCTACTGTGGTATGGCAATTGCGGAAAAATCTACTGTATGGGGCATTACCCAAAAAGGCATACAGTACAGGCCATAAATAACTTAACCTATGCGAATTCGTACGAATTCGTGCGAATTCGCGCGAATTCGTAAGAAGACGAATTCGAATACGAATTTGGTGTTTTCTTTGCGAATTTCGCACGAATTCCGCTTCGTTTTTTTGCGAATTTCGCTGCGAATTTGTTGCGCAATGCCTTGTGCTCACGTGCTAATCGTTTGCGAAAATAAAGCCTCTAGAATCTTATGCGAAATGATATCAAAACACAGAAGAATTTATATAAAAGGGCATGGAAAAAAGAAATGTAGAATTACAATTTTATCCTGTTTTAAACGCCGTTTTAAATCAAAATAATCCTGTTCAAAATTCGGGGGGAGATTTTATCTATTAGAATCACCGTAACCTTTGCTAATGAAGCAGAGAAAACCAAGTTATAAGGCTTGACAAAACAAAAAAAGATCGTGCCTACAGGTTTACGATAACTCAAACTTGCTAAAGGTGTTGAATTCATGATTTTAACGAGGGAGAAATACATTACAATATCAACATGATTTCGGCATCGAAGAAGGGAAAGCGGACTAAAGTTCATTAAGGTTCCGATAGAAAATAATAAGTTAGCCGTGTTTTGGATATTTCAAAACCCAAAACAATGGCTCAATCGCTCCGACTTGCAAATCGTATCAGTATACAGTTGTTATGTTACGTTACAACAATCGTTTAATAATCGTTACGTTACAACACGTTTAATAATCGTGTTCAGTCTCCCCATTCCGATGCCGCACTGAATTATAACTTGTTTTTCAGTTTGCTTGGTGTGATGCTTCGATCTTATTCAATCTTGATTTCGTAAATGATTTCAAAATGCAATGAAATTCGCAAATTCTTACACAATCCTCACACTCTTTTTCGAAAGCGATTTCGCAAACGAAATTCTTTTTCGAATACGAATTCGCAATCAAATTTCGTTGGCGATTTTCGCATGTGCGAATTTCGAAAGTTTTCGCACGAATTCGTGCGAATTCGTGCGAATTCGCAAGTGCGAATTCGTACGAAAACAAGGTTAAGTTATTTCTGGCCTGTATTGTATGCTCTTTTCACAAGTTGCATACCACAATAGATGGGATTCAAACCTGGACTATACATGACAAGGTTTGATACAGGGCGTGCTTTCTTTTAAACAGGGTATGCTTTGTAAGGTAATAGGGTATGCACAAGGAATAATTATGTAAATGCAAGCATAAAAAAATGCTCAAATGGCATTTTGCACAGGAGGTATTTGCACAAAATATCATTTTTACTGTGTGTCACTAGTATAAGCTTACCTGCACGAAATTAACATATCCAAATGGTGTTATGATTTGAGGGACTTGCGGGTCATCTGCCATAAGCATTTGCTGAATGAAATCATGGCTCAAATCTAAAGCACTGTGCCATGACACATGGTCACCACTGCATAGAGTATTATCTAGAAAAGAGTTAGTAGTTGGTAGGTGGAATTCAAATAAACAAAACTTTGAACAAAGGGAAATATCCTTGCATCCTTGAAACTTATTTTCTTTTTCTTAATTTACACTGTAATATAATTAGTTACATTTCTTTATATGTCAAGATTTTTTTATTTGATTTGACTTTGCTAGCCTTAATTGCTATTTTATTGAAACACCTTTTCCAAAGGCCGTGCTTTAAGAAAGATTTAAAGAACAGTTTAAACACAGGCCCTACAAAGGTATTCCAGTGGGTTTGAAAGGACCCTGTAAACTTCCTGGAAATGCTTAACAGTTTACGAGTGCTAATATAATCAAATAAACTGTTCGTTTGCATACACACCAGAATGAAAGACATATCTTGCCAGGCTTTGCATCAGTTCAGCTGGCCATGTTGGAGGAGATGTATCACCTGGTTCTCTTTTAAGCCTGAAGGTAATTTCAAATCCAAACCCACTAGGACCATCATCACCAGTTACACTGTAGGAAAAAATAAAATTCACCAATCAAACAAAAATGTGAAAATCTCATGCGTCTTTTCATTAGATTTGACATATTTTCAGTGGTACCCAATTTTGTTTTCATATTGGTACATACTGTATGGGGCTTTCCTACTGTTTGAAAGCATACACATTTAAATATAGTTATCATAAATGGCAAACACTAGGATAGGTTTTTCCTTACCACAATAGATGGGGTTTGAACCTGAACTGCATGGTCAGAGAGCCAAAACACATAAAGTCAAAGGGGAGGAGAGCCTTCGGCTGTATGACTTGGAGAGTTACTTGGCTATTTTATTGGGCTTTATAGCTCAGTGGAAATGCTGTTGGCTAACTGGTCATGCAATCCAGGTTCAAATCCCATATCTACTGTGGTATGGCAATTGCGGAAAAATCTACTGTATGGGGCATTACCCAAAAAGGCATATGCTCTTTTCACAAGTTGCATACCACAATAGATGGGATTCAAACCTGGACTATACATGACTAGGTTTGATACAGGGTGTGCTTTCTTTTAAACAGGGTATGCTTTGTAAGGTAATAGGGTATGCACAAGGAATAATTATGTAAATGCAAGCATAAAAAAATGCTCAAATGGCATTTTGCACAGGAGGTATTTGCACAAAATATCATTTTTACTGTGTGTCACTATTATGGACTGGAAAGATTTCAACATACTCATGTACTCTGCCATCTCCATGCAAGTCAGACAGTCCACAGCTGACATAATGCCAATGTGCTGGTACGCCTTCATGTGGGCTGCCAGGATTTGCAAACATAGTTACATAATCAAGTGGATCTGGGCCATTCAACCTGTAAAAACATGCAAAAATGAAATCTAGGGGAATAGGGGTCCAGACCCCCACTTTTCTAAAATTTTGTCCTCGAGATTTGTTCAAAAACGTTGTAAAACTCATGGGGGGCTAAAAGGGTGTTTCCCTGCATTTGCAAAATTTTGAAGGGCGTGGTCTGAAAAAATTTTCCAAGATCCACCACTTTAGACCTTGATACGCCACTGCTGAACATATGTTTTCTTGTATGCTGATATCAGTGGAATGATATTTCTGATGCCCTTTTGCACAGTTTGTGCTGCAGTGGCATGCCATCAGATAGTGACTAAGCAATCAAATAGTGATCTTGCTATTCAATGGAGCAGTTGCCATCTCATAAGATTGTCACTACAATTGGTTGTTTGGTTGCTACTCAATGGTGACCTATTCCCAAAACGATGTAGAGTTTGCTGCTTGGTTGCTAGCTAAATGCAAGACATGAATCTTTCAAAAATGTATGTGGAAGACTATTGATTGCCTATACCAAGGCAATAGGCTACCTTATCATGTTCTCCTTTTGCAAAATGTGTGCTAAGAAAAATAGCTGTGCCTGTGGAGAGAAATCTTGATTTGTTTTCTTACCAGTATTTGCGAAGAGCTGTAACCTGCAGTGGATTTGGTTGATCTGGGTATATTCGCCTTAGAATACTGTAAATGGCTTGCAAGCCAGGTGGTATCGGAGATCCAGTTCCTGGCCGTAATCCAGGAGGATGGTCATTCATCTTTTTTCTTCTTTTTTTCTCCTGTTTAGGCCTTGTGTTTGCGAGCTAAATGTTACATTAATGAGATGTTTATCCTAAATTTTGCCCATAGAGCTTGATTTCATGACAAAAATCACTTCAAAGTTAACTTTTCTTTAACTCTAAGCAAGTATTTCCAGGTCGATTTATTCCGAATATGCTGTTCACTTACTTTCCAGGGCGGCCATAATTCCATTACCTTTCTTCTCGAGCTGCCAAATTGATGATGGATAGCATGCTTCCAATTTAGAATTTATTGTCATTCAGCCAATGACAGAGTTTTCTGAAAACAGTGCATACTTAAGATCTTTTTAACAATTAAGGTTTTGTTGAATAATGGCGGACAAAGCTGCAGCTGCGTGTGGAAGCAAAACTGAGGAAGATCCTGCAAAAGTAGCAGAAGAAGTCGTTAGTAACTTAAAATCTCAAGGCATGTTTGATAAATTTCGAAAAGAATGCTTGGAAGAATTAGAAAATATGGTAAACAATTACATTAGCCTAATTTTTCAATAGGCCTATACCATTTAGGCCATCATAGAATGGAAGGATACCTACCTTGGAAATCGCCTGACAACTTCTAATTCTGCTTTCCTTCCATCATCTTAGCTGTCTTTCTAACATTTAATGACAATTTTCGTTTGATAGATGATCTTGTCAAAAGTAATTTCTTCAGCAAAAGCAATATTTCTATCGAGGGATTTTATGTTTACTGTTTTTACTCTTTAATTATTGCAAGACGTTGAGTGTTATCTTTTTTCACAGGAGTCATACAGAATATTAAAGCAGAGAGTCGAGAATCATGTGGCATCATTCCTTTCTAAATACCAGTGGACAGAAAAATTATCCAAGAACAGTGTTAGGGATAGTCTGAGAGCAAACATGAATAGGTTGGTATCAGGGGCATCGTGGGGTTCAGGTTGCGACTGAAAGAGGATAAACTAACTCATTCCTATTCTATAGGGATTAAAATTTTAATTTGACAACAAATTATTTGTCTTCCCAGGTCAGAGGTCTTGCTGAATGGTATTGACAGACTCATTGATCAAATTCTGTCAAGTAAAACGGAAAGCTTTGCAGAGAGAATTGGTCCTGAAGTTGATAAACATCTTGGGATAGAGAGAAAAGAGGAACCTGCTCCTGGTACAACGAGTGAAAATTTTGACTCAAATAAAACATCTGCATCAACTTCAACTTCTTCCAGCTCTCAGGCTTACAAATTTAAATCACAACCAACAAGTACTGGTGCTTGTGTCCCTCTGTCTCATCCTCAGTCAAAGGACAAAGATGTCCAAGGTCCAACCTTACCAAGGCCTTTGTTTACTGACAAAGAACTAGCTGACCTTCAAACAAAATCAAGGGTTACTTCCATAAAAGACCCAAGCAACTTTGAAGATAGAAAAAGCTATGGCTGCCATAAAAATGAGCTTTCAAGTAATAATTATGTTAACGAAAAGGAAAATATTGTCAGTGGAGATTTATCAAGAGGCTCTAACATGTCTGAACCTTTGCATTCTGCAAGTATCTCAGTTAGTACAATGGATGTTGAAATGACTGATGTTTCTAATTCCAGCCAATCTCAGGTCATTGCTAATGTTGAAATAGGCCCAAAATCTGCCCAGAACGAGACGTCAGAGATGCATTCCACAATGAGTAAAGAGCAGACTGACACTGATGTATCTACACAGGATAAGGATGAGGCCTGTAAAAATAGTGCCGCTGATATTACAGAACAGAACCCAGAATCAGAAATGTCAACTCTGCCCATTCATTCAGATGAGAATGTGGACCATTGTTCTGCTTCTAAGGCTGAAGCTGAAGTGACATCAAAACTAGTGCCAACAGGTGTTGAAATTGATTTGCCAGAATCAGAAAAAGAATTAAAAATAGAATCTGCTCCTATGGAGGATACTGAGAGACAAGGTGATACTGTGGCAGCTAAATCAGAGAAAGAAAATATTACCCAAAAAGGTGAGGATGACCAACAAGATAGTGATTTAATAGATGTAGTGAAGAGTACAACTGATAATGAAGATGCCTCAAGTCCTGTATACGATTTTTTGCCTGACAAGTCAAAGGAAGAAACTGCTATTGATCTCAAAGAAGTTACACCTTTAAAAATGGAAAAGGATGAGAGATCTGTAGAAATGCAACATCCTGATACAAATGCCATCAACGTTACTAGAGTATTAACACAGAACTCGAACAAGGAGCAAGATCTTGGGGAAAGGATGCAAACTGTTCAAAATACATTGCCTACAGAAGATGCAACTAACATTGAGAAGGTGACTAATGAAAAAGAAAATATTGATTGTGAGGATTCCAAACAAATAGCATCAGCAGCAGATGAAACGGAAGGTTCTATTTCATTCCGTGAGAAAACTACTTGCGATGAAAATATAGATGAATCTCACGCTAGTTCTGATGCTACAGACATGAATGAGATCCAAAAGAACCAAAATAATTTGGTTGTTAAGAAGGAAGAGGAAATTAGGTCCATTGATTCTACTGTTGAGGACACCAAAGAAATCGTTAAGAAAGATTCACCTTCTTCCCAAGAAGAAGAGAATTCCGCTTCAAAAACGTCTGACGATAATGAAAGCTCCGCAAGGAAAGATCCCGAACCTTCTACAGATATACACAACGAAGAAATAGAAGATGAAGTCCAAAAGGAAGAAACGCAGGCGTGTCACGAAGTTGCAGCAGAGACTACTGAAAATGAAAATGTGACTGATGTTGATTTGAGTTCAGATTCTAGCCATCGAGTGGGCCAACGCAGAGTCAGAAGACGGAAAAGGCTTATCTCTGAGTCTGAGGATGATCTCAAAAAAGTAAAACAGCAAAATTAACAGAGTCTGGGCCTTCAGAAGGTATCAGTGTTGATAAGGAAGTAGAAGAAATGCATACTGAGGATGGTTCTTGTGCTAGTGATTTGAAAGTCAAAAGAGGAAGAGGAAGACCAAAGAAAACAACTGATAAAAAGGTGGAAGCTAGCAAATCTGACTCAGAGATGCGATCTGATGCATCCTCGGTTGATGATTCAGTGGAGAGAAGTAGAGGAAGAAGCAGAATGAAAAAGCAAGATGAACTGGCGCTCTTTAAAACTGGAGTCTCTAGGCAAACGTCTGTAGATAATGAGAGCAGTGCGTCTGATTCAATGACCGAATACAAAGAAAAAGATACAAGGCGTACCCGAAGACAAATCAAACCCAAACGATGCTACTCGCCTTCTGATAGCAAGTAGAAAGATTAAGGACCTTTAATTCGGGAGCAACGCATGGATTATGAAGCTGGACACACGTTAGTGCAAGAGCCGAATTCTGTTGCAGATATTTTGGTATTCAAAACATACCTGAAAATCGGAGTTTGTTCAACTAGAATGCATACTTCTGCTTTGAAAGTGAGCACTCTCATGTAAATAACAAAGCATCCCTTCGACTTTGGTCAACGATAGCTTCAGAGATAATTTTTGTTCAAGATCTTTGATCTAACGAAGAAATTGATGATTGGCGCTGTACTCAGTGTGAACTGAAATTAAAGAACGAAATTATGGTTAAATAAGAGTACTTTCTTAATGTGTTTATTTCTCAATATGACTGAATAAAAGAAAGATTTAAGGTTATTTTCTCGAAAAAGAGTATCGAAACCCGGGTTGATAAGAAACAGGCACTTACCGAGACGAAAACAAGATGTTGTGTCTTCGTGATCAAATCCGGCTTGCACGTAACCAACCCAAAACTCGAACCCAAGACTTGGCATAGCGTCGGGGTCAAAGCCTCATAAGTTTGTCTATTTCTATACCTCAGCTACGTCGCTAACACGCCTCTTTCCCTACACCTTCACCTTAAAAACACAATAGCTGCACAAGTAAAGGTAATCTACGTAAGGCTAAAGTTGGATCTCACTGCAGATATACAGTACTAAGAGTTTCCAAAGAAATTTATGCGTTATACATATTTTTTCATTATTTCCTCCACTCTGATTTAAAACTCTTCAAAGATATGTTGTGATTTATACATTTGGTGCATTAAAATTATTTACATTGAACTATTGACTGCAAATACAATTCAACGAAGTAAATGAAGAATGTAACATTTACATAAGAACTGGATATTCAGATATCTCAGGAAATACGGAAGGTCAGTTGCTCGAGCGACAAATGGAATGAGTGAGAGTTTATGAGAAATGTCGACTCTTTTGGATGATGTAGACCCATGGGAGTTTGCTGGTTGTAAACAAATGAAGTGGCTAAAAGCCGTGGTGAAGGCAATAAACCCAAGAATAGGAGAAGAGAAATGACGTATAATATGACTTGATAAGTCCGAAGATACTGTATTAACCTATAACCTATGTTGTGGCCTAGAAGCGGCCTCATCAACAATTAAGTAAGGGGTAAGGGGTAGACTCACTCCCTAAGTCTCACTGCTTCACTCGATGTTGTTGTTGTTGTTTTCTACAATCGCTCAGTGTGGAGTGACAAATCAAAATAAGGGGAGCGTAAACTAGAGACTCGTGTAGTGAGTCTAGGTAAGGGGTTTGTTCCAAATTGTAACGCACTTGATAAAGCTAAGAAAAATAAAGACTACATACAAAAAAATATTTACAGTGCACATCTACACACAAACATATGAATGGAAAGAAAGGAACCGACTGACTGCAGCAAACAAGCGATCATTTGTAGCCCGGTATTTGAAAGACACACAACAATAAAGATGAAATAGTACTGTTACTGTACGAGAAAACTGTAGCTATCTGAACAGACACTATACGATCTAAGGTCACCAAAATATCTACATTTGTGTGGCCAACTAAATTTCTACATGTGACATTAAACAGGGAACTCTTTTTGCGCTGGCCAAAGGACCAAACATTTGAAATTTGCAGTTCAAACAAGGCAAAAGTGAGGAAAATTTGCTTCAAGATGCTATCAAAATTGTTTCAAGGCACGTCTTGCTAGACATAACAAACAAAGAACGTTTGATCAGTAATGTTTTGCCTAACAAGCGAGTTTCGTATGTTTCGTGTGACCAACAATGTTTGAACGTCTGGCAAAGGCACTACAATGCCTTCCAAAGCTTGATGCTTATTTCTGTGTTTTGACAGAAAAACGGTCATAGGTTCGCTTGTCAAGCATATTGTCAGCCGTTTGGCCACGTTGCTCGTCAAACAAACAAGTTTTGCTTACTTTGCTTGTCAAGCAATGTTTGGTCGTTTGGCCGTCTTTCCAACATTGTTTGTCAGAAACTTGTTTTGTTTTGGACAAACTGCAACTGCTTGCAAAATTTCGGCACCCAGCAACATTTCTTAGCAACAAGTGTTCGTGCTTGCGCATTAGCAATAGCTTCGTTGTTCAAAAATGTTTGACAGCAATGTCTTTGGACGTGGCCAAACGGTAAAACATTTACTGTAAAGAAAATTTAATATACTTGACCAACAATGTTTGATCGTTTGGCCAGGGTCTTAAGAAATGCACTCGAAAATGAGTGAATATATTTACTATACATTACTTCAAAACCTGAATACCATCATTGAATTGAGTTTGACTGGATTTTCAGATTAGACCATTGACCATTGGATCTTCTGCATTTACACAAAAACTTCATCATTTACTTCATTGTTATTGACATCAACCGGGAAGAGCTTTTGAATCTGAGCTTGCTGTTGGGCTTCTGGTGCTTTTCGTGGCACAATTGTGGTTGATACGATGACGGTCACGGGATGACGGACTTGAGAAACTGCGGCCGCACTTCTCACAGGAATACGGCTTCTCCCCAGTGTGTATATTCATGTGAAACTTCAGCTCATAAGACTGGGAAAACGCTTTATCACATATATGACAAACGCACGGTTTGACTTTAGTATGTGTGCGTCTGACGTGACTGTCGTGTGCCGCGTGCGATGCAAAGGCCTTTCCACAGTGCTTGCATTTAAATGGTCGCTCACCGCTATGCTGACGTAAATGTGTGCGCAGAATAGATGAAGCCGTGAATGCCTTGACGCAGTGAGGACATTTGTACGGCCGTTCTCCGCTATGCACTCGTTGATGCTTGCTGAGGCTGCTTGACTGCGAAAACCGCTTACCGCAAACGCCACAAAGATGCGGTCTGTGTTTCTGATGCACGTGTAGAATATGGATTCGCAAGCGGTCCCTTTTCTCGAAGGAGCGCTGGCACAGATGACAGGGGAATTTGCGATCTCCCTGGTCAACGCAGCGAGTATACTTTAGATGTTTATCTCTGTAATATTTGTAAGAGAACACTTTTCCACATTGCTCACAGGGATATGTGCCAGGCGTTTCGTTAACTACGGGAAAAATAGTTATCCCTTATGTTTTGTGGTTGATAAACATTGTTATCATTATCAACAAGACCTCAGAAAGGCCTTGGGCCTTCCAATTAACGGAGAGCTCTATATAACAGAAAACCTCAGAAAAACGAAAAAATATTTTCGTCCCCAATGTCATTTCTTTTCAAAACTGCGGAAACATCTTTAGACATACTTCAAAGCTTTTTTTCTCCTGAATCTCCTCAGCGTATAATCGTCATAAACAGACCGAAACAATTGACAATGGAAGAAATAATACTTGGATGCAGATCGAAATGCACCAATCAGAAAGTGAAGCTGGTTCAGGTTCAACATGATACGACTCAACTTATAAAACGAACGGCCCTTACTAATGTCGCAAATATTACGACAGGATCCAAAACCGCCAAGTAAAGAGCAGAGCTTTAAAGGCTTTTTGTATGTCTCCCAAAAGTGTAAACACTGAATTAACCAAAGCCATTCTTAAGCACTGACAGCACGCAAATATACGATCGTGCTTTGCAGACACATTTTCTGTTGCAAACTTTGCAATAAAAGTTTATCCACTTACCTGTCATGTCATCCGGTAAAACCTTTTCTGTTGTCACTGCGTTATAACACAAAGGGATATCCATAAATTTTTCGTACCCATTGCCATACCATGCAAGTAATTCTTCTCCAGGTGCTATGTCTCTTATAGCTTCATAATATACTTCGCTACCCTCTTGTAAGACGGCCAAGTTCTGCTCTTTCTTGTAACGGGCACAGTTGACTGCTTTGAGCCAGTTTTGTGAATCGAATGTCCCATCAATAAAGTGAGTGAGCTTGCCATTCGAGAAAACCTAGAAGAGTTTCATTTCGTTAGTCCGGGCTTATGTGGACCTACGATACGATAGAACTAACGTCAACTAGTTATAACTGCTAACTTGCTTTGACATGTCAACAGTTAGTCAGAACGTACAGGATATAGTTGATCAAGGTAGCACGGAAGAGCGTTCATGTCAACTGCGATTTTCTGGAATACGTTGTCAATCGCAGAAGTAGAGCATGTTAGGGAGTCCCGAATGCCATTTTATTTGTACAATTTGAGAGATGAAATTGAATCATTATTCAATTGCATGTAAGTCACTCTACGTAAATGTCTTATACTTATAAATAACTAGTGTGTCTTGCATACAAGAAACCACTGTATAATTACAATAGACTATTGTTTTACGTATTTACCAGCCTGAAGTCTTTTTATTAAAGTATGCCCACTTTCTTTTCTTATTGGTTTAGACAGTGTTCTCCTTTGCAAAGACACCAAACATAAAAAATTATAAACTCTAATTTAAATGCTGTTTACCTCCCATACACAACAGTTATCTTGCACTGAATCAAGATCTTCTACACGAATCATTGCACCAGTAAAAGGACCAAATCTTGAGCCTTGTCGTACAACGTCAGTTGAGAACACTCCAACATGAAACAAACTTCCCAACTGCAAATGTCTTATGGCAAGATATGGGGGCAATTCCATTGTCTTCTTATCAGGGGACGGAGGAAAAACTTTGTTCGTTTCTGGAGGCGTGTGGATATCTCTTGTTCTCGAGCCAGGGTGACTGTGGTGGTCCCATTGGACTTATTGGTGTCATCATTCCATGAACAACTGCAACAGAAAACAAAATTACAATGTAAATATATTTCTATGTGACAAGTTTTGACAAGTTTATTTGTCATTTCACTTCTATTACTGCTGTATGGCATTTAATAAGCAGTGGAATCATGTCGGAGTCACAAAGTGGGTATGACAAAAAGAGCGGACGAAAGAATCTCGGACGACATATCTCCTTGGCGGACAACAGTGTTTGTAAATTGGGTCAAAATAACTAAAACAAACTTCCCATACACTGCTTTGCCCATAACGATTTGTTGAACTTTAACTGACAGTATTTATGTATAATTGGCTACGCCAGGACGTGCATTGAAAACTGGAGTAACTTAGTAGAATTCTATGTTTTCTTCGACCAAGTTCAACAAGCCACAAATAAAGATTGACTTAGGTAAGTGTATGTTATACTTGGAAATTATAATCTCTATATTATACACTCTTTTTCTTTTATAAGAACAATTTTATAAGAACAATTTTATAAGAACACGAGCCTGGATTTTGCCCAGATTTTAAGAACAAATTAAGAACAAGCTGAGGCTGGGCTTTTAAAAAGCGCTAAGAATATCAGCTAAATATGTAAGCCAAACAGTCAAACTGAACGTAAAAAGTAAGCAAACAAAGATATAGACAAGATTGCTGCATTTTCACACAAACCTAGTACCACCCTAGACTTTCATTAAAAAATATAGATATCTAAGTAACCAAGGAATTAAGAACAGATTAAGAACATTTCAGGCTCAAAAACGGCAAAATCTTAAGAACAGCCAGCCTCGATCAAAATTTCCTGGTTCTTATAAAAGAAAAAGCGTGTAGTCTAGTAGCACAGGTTATACCAGCAGTGGTCGAGGGTGTCACTTTTGCCATACTGTCATTAATCTGGCCGAGACCACTATTTTATCCAATACACTGCTGTAGCAAAACCTAGGTAACTTTTTGGAGCTAACAGTGTTACACCTCTATCTAAAATTACACAGCAAGTCAATCAAGTTTCACTTCCAACAAATAACAAGAAATTTCAACGGGTTCTTGAATTAGGAAAATAGTCTAAAATTCCATCTCAATGCTGAAATGGCAATGCAGAATGTCTTAACCATATCAACCCAAGACAAGTTAGTTACCTGGGGGATATTGATATGGTATGAACTTGATACCAGATATAGAGTGTAATGGCATGTCTGAGTTTGGTTGCGCCAACAGATACCCATAGAGAACTGCGTCGACATCTTCTGCAGTAAATGTATGGATGAAATTCTTTTTCGATCTCTCTGATGTTTCCATTCTTTGTTAGGCAAGGCTACAATCTTCAAGACCTACGGAGAAATTTTTGTATAGCGTTATTTGTTTTAAAAAAAGTGCTTCCAGCCGATATCTCTAGGAGTAACACGCCCCATAACCTCCCTAGCGGCCTGCGTCCGCTTTATTTTATTACAATCCCAATCTTCTTGTGCTGTGGGCTCAACAATTCATTAGAGCCCATATACTGTCATCAGGAACTGCATCAGCTTGGGAAAATTACATAATACGTTGATTTACATTGAAAGTAATGGTTATGCAAACTTAAGTGTCAAGCCTACACGCGCTGTCTTCGCAGGGTGGATAAGAAGCAAGCGAGTACATTGAGGGAACGAGTCTCCTTGGCGAACTGCGGGAGGGGCAATCTACTCAGCAGAAGTTTCGTGCAACCTTGCTTGAAACCTTATTGTTTGCAAAGAAATCCCTTGCAAATCCTATTGTTTCAATGGAAATCTCATACGCAATTACGAGGAATGAAATGCCTCTGACCTGAAGAGGCTCGTTTTAGAATCATGCAATCCGATAAAGCCCGAGCCAAGCTTATGTCGACCTACGATACGATAGAACTAACGCCAGCTAGTTGTAACTGCTAACTTTTGACGACATATCATCAACTAGATGCAGAGCATATACGATACAGTTGATGGCGGTCACAACAGCGCTCAGGTCGACGCCGACTAGTTGTCAAAAAGGAACTACAGTTGCCAACTAGTTGCTACAGCGCCTATGTCGACAGGTCAGCTGCGATAAATTAGCTCCAAAAAATCGCCGATTGGCAACTAGTTCTGACTGTGCGCAATATCAACATAAGCCTGGCTTTACAGGCATAAGATCGCAAACCCAAAATTGTTTTTTCGCAAATCAAAAAGTCAGCGACTGGGATCCCGAGGTTGGAATGGGAGCCATACCATCTTAAATGATAAAAGTTCATCTGAAGCTTTTTATCATCGACGATTTGGTTTCGGAAAATGGATTGAGTTTAATGGCAATGTGGTGGCTTGTGAAAGTTATTATGAAACCAAACCATCCGAGATCTGTTTTTGCATACAGTATACTGTGTGAAAAATCAGAACATAGAGATAGCGGCTGCCACACAACCTGTTGTTTCAAGTGCTGTAATCTGGTTAGTCGTAATTTCATGTGTAAAACGTATTCTCACTAACGGCTAAAAATTACTGTAGAAAATTCAACACTTCGGTCTCTTTAACAATAGATCTCATATACCATAAAAGATTCATGAGATATTTTTGTTGCTAAATGGCAAAATGAGAACTAGAGGTGTTTTTTTAACTGTATTTGTTAGGTGCAGATGGATAACACATGACTGACACTATATTCGGGTGCATTACAACAGACCTTTTCAACTTAGAGCCTCGTTTTCAAAACTTATTCATACACATATTTTGACTCTAGACTCATTACCAAAGTTGTAGATTCGCTTCCAGCTTCCCCACGCAACACAGCCCGCCATTAACAACAACAACAACTATTTTTTGATCTTATATTTTTTTGAATGAATTGAATTGAGGTGAAGGCAGCGAAAACTACGAATCATGTAGCAAGTATATTTTGACCCCGGATTCAGCTTGATCACGGTGACTTTTCTTTGGCGAATTTTCTTGCTTCTAGCCCTCTTAGCCAATGTTGATTTCATAATGACGAAAAGTTTAAAAGATTTGACCGCGCAAAAACGCTTGGCCTTGGGGTGAAATTTTACACCCCAGTCATTTTTCACGGTCAAATCTTTATTAAATTAACAAAATTTTGGGCGCCATTAAAGCAACATCATAACGGCTAGAAGCCGAAAAATTTGCCTCAACACTAAAATGAAGGTGTGAATTCGAAATTTGATTCTGATTCTGATTTTCAATTGGGACGAAGCTAGAATTGAATTAGGATGACACAAAGGGTTAGAAGTAAGCCAGCGTTTATGCAAAATGGGTAGCTACGTTAGTACTGTCCAGTTTTTACTGTTTGTCAGTTTTTCGAATAAGCATACCTTCCTGTATACAGAAGCTTAGGGGTGCGCTTTTTCCCGGGGCGCTTTTCTAAAAGTCTGAGTCAAAAGGAGCGACTATGTGAAAACCTATAAATACACTAACTTTCTGGTGAAAACTACGTTTTAAACTTGCTAAAGGTGTCTCTTAATTCCTCCCATCAAGCGATTGCACGCTATCAAAGTAGTGTCTGGGACCAACGTGATGAGCAACTCATTCCAAAGGAGGTGCGCTTATTCGAAGAAATACGGCATTCGAGAGTGCGCGCTTACTGAGTGTGCAAGTAACCAAATAAATACAGTTTAAGGAATCAGTTTCTTTCGCTCAACAGGAAACTTCCATGCAACCTATAAGCTGAACAAGCGTCTTTTAAAATACCAGAAATTAACGATGTACTCAACGTATGTCGAAGGATTGGAAAACTCCCTACAAATACCATTCTATTTATTTTTGGGATCTTCACACAAGGCTAACTTTTACAGAGGGGAAATTTAATTCTTGGAAATCTCGTACACCTCTGCTGGAAATCCTATTGTTTTTATGGAAATTTCTTCGAAATCCTTTTGTTTTAATAGAAATAACGTACACCTTTTTCGAAGAGTGAAATGCCCTTCGACTTTCGCATGACTGTAAGAGTCGAAACAAAAACGCCTGACTGTAAAATCTATGCTTTCTGAATTCAGATTTCTCAGTACTCACTTGACGTACTCACTTGACGTCAATAAAGGCTTTTCTTCTTCACGAAGTTCCTTGGCAAAAATTGAAAAGCTTGCACCATACTTCTAATCTTTGCTATATAACCTCGAAATGTTCCAGCCATGGGGAGGTATATAACTTTTGGATGGACTGGGATGTGTACCGAGTTTTTACGTAAGTACCAGTCAAATTACACAGAGACCATATTTTGCGGGTATCAATAAGCCGCATGTCAGAGAGAAAAGATATTGTGTGCCTACTCATAACTTGCAAAGGAGCTACTACGATACTACGAATAACTTTGACGCGATATATAAACACGATTCTAACTTAGGTAATTAAACCTTTTTCAGTTTTCTTCAATTCTCCACCCTTCTTAATGGGATCTTCTTTCAATGTCAGTGGCGTAGGAGCCGGGGGGGGCAGGGGGGCACGTGCCTCCCACTTTTCAGCCAAATCTTATGCCCGCCCCTTTTATATCTGAAAAGTGCCCCTTCTTTATGTTAAACTACAGAATTCTTTGAATTTTGTACTTAAGAAAATGCAATGAAAGACCTACTCTCTATTTCAGATGCCCGCCCCTCTTTCAAAAAATATTTGTGATTATATAATTAAGAATTTTAGTCCGAAAGAGGCTACCAGAGCCAAAGTAGCTGCTCCAATAATCAAAATTTTTCTGGTGGAGCATGCCCCCGGACCCCCTAGGACTGTGCGCTAGGTTGCTATCTAATATCTCCAACATTGCAGTTACTTCATTTTTTCTTTATCCTGCAGTCCTGTTGTTTTTAACGAAACTATTATTATTCAGGAAAACAATTCTAACAATGATTTTTCTCTCTGCCGGAAAAACCTGTCTTTGTTGTAAGCAGAGTTGATTTTCTGTTAGATGAAAATGGGCTTCATTCTACTCCTTTGTCCGGTCAAAGTTAATAGAACTAAAGTTAGAGTTAAATGAGAGTTAATTGACTATGATCCGGTGAAACTGCTAACTAAAGCAGCACGGACTTATCCGCTGCAACGCTGTGGCAAAGCGTATTTTGCGCATTTTCGATGAAAAATTCACAGGAAGTATTTGGCAATTCAAGAGGAAACAATTGTTAGTATAAAGTGAAGATACTGGATAGCGACTGGACATTTTCTCATAACGTAGATGATTGAGATCTTGGTGGGTGGTGGGTGTAGGGGTGTAATGAAAATAATTTCATGCCGCTTGAAAATCCAGTACTCTATCGTCTATCAAATTATCTCGGGATTCTATCACTGGTTAGTTCTTGTGGGTATGAAGCTGTCCGTCATGATGCTTTTAAGAAAAGCGTTTGCTATAGAAGTTACTACATTCTGAAACATTCATTAGCTTGAAAACATTTTGAATTGACAGCAATACGACTGTTAGTGAAGATAGGAACTTAAAATTGTGAAGAAAAACTGTTAGTTTGTAAAATAAAAGTGTTGGTTTGTTTCTACAGTATGTCCTTTCCTAACTTAACCTACAAGTCAGGTTCTCTTTACGAGGCTTTTGAATGCACTTTGAAAGATTGCCGTTTCCATCTATCTTTTTGTTATATTTTTACATTAAACTTTTACACGTAAATTTCTTATATAGATTTGATTGTTAATAGTTAGTGTTTGTAGAAAGTATATTTTACTCACTTAACTTGCTTGTTTTTTTCCTGTTGTTGATAAAAATAGAGAACAAAATGAGTAGGAGAATCGAGGACGGCGCTAAACACCTTTAAAAAAAATCATTACATTGACATAGAGACATCAACACCAAAGTAGCATCAGAGTTGCCAGCTGCCTTCGCTTTAAAAAAAAACAAGAGCCCATTTCTTTGTCAACTATCCGAAAAAATGAATTTATGGAACGTATGTATAAATGATAGAGCAAGTCTTTGAGCTATAGAGCGTAGGAAACTCCTGTAAATCCTCTTAAAACTGTTCATATTCTAGCTAAGGATATCCTAAACTACGCAATTCAGAGTTTTCTTCTGTTTAAACCCATCGCCAACGGGTCATTTGTTCGTAAAAAGACTCCATGCATAATGCAATTCAAATCCCTCAACTTAAATCTTGTTTTCAGATAGCGTTGAAAGTTTGCGTTTATCGCCGAGAAAGGGGAATGAGGAGTGCCGACAAACGCCGACGAGTGCCTTGACGGAAAATGACCAAGGATCGCACAACCGGATACGCATAGATAAGTGAAATCAGCTAGCGTTTTTAAATCTCATACACCTTCGCAAGAAAGCTTGTCGTTTTAACAGGAATTTTCTGGAATGTTTTCGTGAAAATCTCGCGCACTTTATGGAGCAGTACGGAAGAGCAAGTGACACCATGAGCAGCGCGCGGAACAAAACGTAGTATTCATATTCAAAGAAAAAGTTATCTATCACATCAGCAAACCGCGCGCCGCGGCAACATGTTGGCTGCTGACAAGCATTCTGTTAAATTGGTGAAGTTTCAGTCTTAAACTTAAATATATGTTATTCAGGTAGCAATAAACACCCAAAAAGCGCATCATAAATAAAGACTGGATTTCACCCACAAACCTAGTAACGAACAGAGGTCTTCATAGACTTAGCAAAATGTAAGGTACCTAATTGAATTCCGAAACTGGACGCTTATTTGGGGCGAGCTGATTCTCGCAGCAATCAAAAGCATTGGAGAACACTGGAAATTGCAAAATTTAGTACGTATAAACAAAAAAGGCTGATATATGTAATTTAAACAAGTAAATATAAGGTAAGGCCTTAGTCTGATCACGGTGATAACTTTTCGCAAGTAGATTAGATTGTCGAAAGCATACAGAATGTGAAAAAGCATATTGAATACGATTGCGCAAAAGGTAACATAAGACGTAAGCAAAGCGTAGCTATAAACGTTAGATCGAAGACACTAAAATTTAAATCGAAATATCGGAAATCTTGTTGAATTTGAAAGGATAGGCGGGCGATCTCGTGTGATGCCCGGGTATTATCCAAGAACCAGACAATATCAGAAACGGCCTGCACAAAAATGTTAGAACTCAGGTCGTAATAAAAGACAAAAAGTAATCAAACCTTTGGTAGATTTGCAGCAAGAATCAACGAAATGTCTTCCTGGCAGCCGTTCTCTTCATCAATGATTAGCTGTGAAAGAGCGAGGAAGAAATCATGGCCACAAAGTTTTTCTTTTTGGGTGTGTAAACAATAATTCCTTTGAAAGTAGAAAGACAGCAAGATAACCAGCGTTATCATAGTACTTATTTTACCAATACCCTATCCTCACCTTTTATCCAATCATATTCATCGCACTGTCTTTTCAGCCCCTTGAGGCGCTAAAACGACTCTAGTGAAGGACACTTATTGTGATACTTTTAAGATGCTATTGTTATCGGCAGCATGTTGTCTATTGTGAATTTTAATCAGTTTCACATATAAAACAATACGCAATCTGGTCTCTGGCCTACAAACGTTTGTTTATTAAAATACGTCTGTATCAATCAGGTACCTATACATAATCAAGCCGTAAAGACTGTTAATTTCTCTCAAGACATTTTGTTTCTTTGCAACCTGCGTCGTCAAGCGATCAACTTAATTACCTTGCTTTTAGGTTTTTACGAAGCCTGGTCTTGCCTTGCTATAGCTAGTAACCTAGGCTCTGCCTAGGCTGTAACATTCTAACTTTTTTTAGAAATGTATGAATATATGTTTCGTTAGTTAAAGCCAGATACAAAATATTTAGTTGTATTGTGCTATATATAAAAAGACAACGAAATATAACGTCGACTGTACCAACCAAACAATGGAGGCAAAATTTCCGAAAGTTAAAGTCCTGGGTAAACCAATCAAACATCCGTAATAAAACATTGGATTAAACATGTTTTAAACTTTTGGTCCCTATGTTTTACAATGTTTTGAAGGTTGTTTGATGGTTCTCTAACATATTTAACGAAATAAGAATTTTATCAAACATTACAGAAAGATTACTTTGGTTCTCATGATTGATCAACAATTTTGCGTTCGTTTGGCCACCTCAGGTCTACGGTCTTTTCTTTTCACAGCAAGATTCATAAGATAACTGACTCGTTTCGCATCGGATTGCTTTACGTTAAAGCGTTTCGTTCACACGCTCGCGCGCACCACCCCGATCGATTCTCGTACCTTCCGTGGCTGCTTTGTTTTGCGGTACTGTATGCGGAGTAAAATCCTCCGGAAATTTCCGAAAAGTTTGCACTGAAAGCCGTAATATTAAAGAGCCCCTAAAGTCAGAAATTTTTATTCCTGCAACAGAGGTCATCTGGGGTCCTGATTTCCAATTCGCAGTTATTTTTTACACCTTTATTTTGGTAACTAAAAGTGTAATTAATCCCTTCGAAGCCAGAAGCGTGGCCATTTTACTGAGTTTCCTTTTAATATCAAGAAATGAATCTGGCTTTGCTATAGAATGTACCCCCTCCTCAAGATATCTTTGGTCACCCCATCTAATACAGCTGATATTTTTAATTACCCCACCATTTTTTCTTAAAGCCCCAACCTGGTCATAAATAATGACCGGTCCCTAATCGCACTTAAAAAAGGGACGCGCCAAGCAGAAGTTTTCTAAAGAGTTTGCCCCTTTAGACCCGCCATCATAAGAGCGGTATATCAAATGTTGGATCAAAATGCAACTGTGGGAAAGAAGTGGCTTAAAAATTTCCAGCTTCTGTGTGAATCATATGTTTTTTGAAATCAGAGTTCCAAAAATCAGTCGACAAGTTCAGTATGCTGCGCTCATCCTCGCAGGAGCTTCCAACTGCTAGTGACAAGAGAGAAATAAAGTGTAAAAGCACAAAAATCTATCTTAAGAACATTCGTTACGTATAACATGCATAAATGTTTTCAACTATTTCACACATTGCAATAAAATCAATTCATCACACAAAATTTACGAATAAACCTCTCAAATATAATATGCAAAAATTAACAAAGAATAAAATTATCTAACTGATTCTTGAATTAAAATTACGGTTGAACATGAACAAAATAAAATATGCTTTGAAATGTAAGCAAGCCTAGCGAAAATGGGAAAGCATTGTTTCCAAGAAAAAGTCAAGCTATCAAGTTCCGCAACACATAACCATAGGTAAATGATGGAGCATTTAGGATGCTCACATTAATTCTGTCCAAAGGATTCGAGACTTGCAAAAAACATTTTGCCATTGCCATTCACACACTTAGATCAAAGGAGGCTGCAAATCAATACGAGGCTGAAGAAATTGTCCAGCAGTTAATCTTGAGACGCGAGATTCATCAAGATTTGTCCAAAAAAACCAAGACAGAACAAAATGACCGACAAGCTTTTTCTCAGCACCTTCTTGACCAATGTGAAATGTGTGAAAACACAAAGGTTAGCGAGATCAACTAGCGTTTTTTGGCAAACAATGTTTCCCAGCTTCACTAGGCCTTATAAAGATTGATTAACTGAAGAACAAAAAATTGAAGCAAATAACAAACATGAATGGAATGGCATTGCATGTAGCGAAGTACTAGTGGCGTGCGTGAAAGTATTAATGAAAGCTGGTAACAGCAATGTTGTAAGCAAAGGTATTGAGATGAAATGCTTTAAAATTGGGATTAGAAGTGTATGAAATTATAGCAAAGGGTATTGCTCCCTTCTATGTTGAAAATTACTGAGAACAGCGTAATGAGACACTTAAAGATTGTGGAAATTCAAAAGGCACAATATGGATAGCAGACTCAAAGTACGTTGAAGTTGTGTTTGAAGGAAAGGCAAATAGTTTCAAAAGACATGGATGAGCTATAATAGACAAAGACAACACAGACTAGCAACCCTCAAAGAGCTCATAGGACTCATAATTCAATCTCAGCAACTTTAGTGGTCATGTTAAAGCTACAGTAAAGCAGTGACGGTTGAAGCCTTGACGAGGATGATATGGAATACGGAATTTAACAAATTTCATGGTAAATATGCCCATGGACAACTTAAAAACTTACGTATATCAAATCGTAGCTACATACAGCTAACAAACATTTTCACATGCATATAATTATAATTTGATAGAACATTGCAAAAACTCAAATCACAACTGTTCTTTACGATTAACCAATAGGAGCAGAGAAAATATCCTGATATTCAGTGATTGGCCAAACAGAATCGTCACTCAAATTGATCTGTACATAAATGATTCTTCACGAAAATGAGATCCGAACAATACTTTTGCTTCCTCTATGTGACTCTGTCTTCCTAGTATCCCTCACTCATTGATGCAGCACGAACTGGTCCGCCTTTTGACGCAGTACGGGTTCTCAATGTTGGAACTGCAAAGTAGTGGTAGTCATTATTATACACAGTTAAAACTGACGTGATCCTTAGACTCATAACATACCCCACATTCTCCACTATAGCAGCAGCAGTTTTAATAAGCAGAAGAGGCAACCTTTAAGCTCTAAAGCTTAATCAACTTCAGCCTGGTGGCGTAATGCCTGAAGTGGCTCACAGTAGACTGGCGCGACAGAGACTGGAAGGTTATCGTTAGAAGCAGAAAGCTAACGACTCATAGGTTCAAGTTTATTTGAGCGTAGGACGTCCGGCTCTTGTACTGGTTACCATTTAAATTCAACTGACCTTACCACTTTGCAAGGGAGTATTGTGACAACGTATGACATTTAGAAGATAGATGTTCATAGGCTTGCAGGAGATTTTTAAGAATACAAACTCTAACGCCATCATCTCAGCAATCAATCGAAATTGTATTGTACGCAAATACTCCCAGTAAAAAAATTCTGAGTTGTTTTTGAAAGATTCGGGTTACATTTTCATATCCACGGTGGGGTGGGTGATAATAAGACGAACTAATCAGGCATGTGAAACGATTTGTTAATGCAACGCAGGAAATGCCTCGTTAGAAATTTGAAGTACTACGAAAGCCATACAGCTGGAGGTATGTCGATAGTATGCCAATTCATAATGAATTTTCATTGGACACTATAGTTCAGTTCAGATAATGTAGGGGTAACAGCAGCAAAATAAGTGAAGGTGAAGATGAAATGGTATATTTAGCGCCAGTCGCTAGAGACTGAGTAGTATGTCACCTAATCGAGACCCCAGACGCTACCGTTGCTGGGGCTTCAAACCCCAACCTCGCTGAACTTCTGACACCACGAGCCAACTGGATTAGCCTACCATACGATGCCACATGCTGAGATATGTGCTGTGCAAGCTGTCAAGTTGCTTTACTCTCTATGAACTTTCTTCCGGAAGAGGCAACAGAAGGGAATGGTAACCATTGCAATTGTTAATTTTCAGTTAGCTCTACTTTAAAAAATTCTAGCTTTAAATAACTCTGCAGTATTGGACAGTTTTTTCCATTGTTTTTGCAATCTGTGCAGTGGTTGAACGAATAGCTTTTATTTGGACATCAATGGATTTTATCAGAGCCTGGACATAGAATAGGTATAATGCAAAAGAAACCCCTAAACTATTTCCTATGGCAAGCATACGGTCGACGCATAATGCAAGGCTTCTCTCAATATGAAATGACCATTACAAAAGCTTCCTTTAATCAAAATACCTTGACTGAATAACTTAAAGCATTATGATAGGGACTACAAAAAAATTTCAGTCCAATCAATATATGGTGGTTTGAGCATTGAATATGAATACTTACATCTTCAAAGAAGACATTAACGGTGTCTAATGCTTCCATGATATTTGCCTTGGATTTTGGCAGGTGACTGAAAAGACGTTCCTGGAAAAAGCAAACATCTATTTTGACTGTGTATAAACTAGATAACGACTGAAGCTCGAAATGCTGTGCAAAAAATCTCTGCTATTTATTGGCTCAATTTTGGCCTTTCATATCATTTGCTGCTCTGTACAAACCAAATCGAATACTGTTAGATCCTTACACGCTACAGGTGATAAGAGATCTACAACAACAAAACAGTCATGCAATAAAATGCCTTTGGACTGTTCATATCAGACTCTTCTTGCGACCAAGGTCACCAACAGGTGCAGAACAATTCACTCAGGGTAACCATTGAGAGGGATCAAAACACTTTAAATGCAGCAAAGTTGTTGGGAAACCAACCGTATTACAGCTAGAAACGCCTTTCTTCTGCTCTTTTGAGAGCCGAAGTGCAGAGAAAGTGTTGGAGGTATCTGAGGTCCATGAAGCGACAAACAAGGATTGTTAAAGTTTTCTGCAAAGAACACAGCTTTAGAGCGTTCTGCACCCTCTCGGTATCACTGTGAGCTATGTAACCTCCCACAAAATGTATTAGTGCAACTGTCTGTAGAGGTCAGATCTTAGGTATAAGCACAACTATCTATAGAGGCAAATTTGCTTATTGGGATTTTAGGTTATATATCACAATTCGCAATTAGGTTAATCAATGCATTTCCAAAAAGCTCTTTAAAACTTGGTAATGATAGGCACTGCTTTGATATTGTTCAATTTATTTTGAAAATTGAAATAAAGCCACTTACAGCTTCTTCTTTGTATGGGGAATGATCGCTTGTGATTATCAATACTTGACATCTAAAAAATGAAGGAAGCATTGTGTAACTAACATGGACAGTAAATGAATTCCATCTAGTAAGGTGCTGTAGCGTCGTGGTGTAATCCATCTGACTCGTGGTGTCAGGAGCTCAGTGTGGTAAGGGTTCGAGCCCAGCCACGGTAGCGTCACAGCCATGGTCAAGGTCTCGATTAGTTAACCTACTACTGAGATCCTAGCGACTGGCACTAAAACACCATCCATGTAATCCATGGCCCAAAACACAAAAGGCTCACTGACTTGAATTTGCTGAAGAGGTGCCTTGTTCTTGGAGTGATCCAGTTTGTTTTTGGCACAAACTTGACAAGAGCGAACAAAATCAGAAATATCAGATTTCATGCCGGGCCAAAAGAACCTATTTTTTGTCCGCAAGATGGTGCGTTTTATGCCAAGGTGGCCAGAAAAGGGGCTACTATGAATACCTTGCAATACAGATGTGACTAGGCTAGATGGAATTACAAAGGAATATTCTGAAAGAGGTCGCTCGGGGAGGGCACTTTTGACAAGCAACCCATTGATCACACATAAGGAATCCCAGCAGTGCCAATATGCCTTTAAGAGGGGGTCATGAGACCAAACAAAAAGCGGGGGTTTGGGCAGATCAGAAGTTTTGAGGTCAATAATGCACTTCAAAATAGGATCCTTACATTGAGCTTCTTGAAGACTGAAACTTTAATGATAGGCACTGCTTTGATCAGTGACTGCAGCAAGTTTCCTTGGATCTGTATTGTGCTGAGACAACATGACCTAGAAATGCAACATTTGTAGCACCAAAAGAGCACTTAGTAGCCTTGACTTGCAAATTGTGCTGGCGAAACCGAGATAAAACACTTGACAAACGAGAGCAATGTTGCTGTAAATTGGTAGAAGGGACAATAATATCATCAAAGTAAGCTTGTCATAGGTGAGGCCAGATAAGACAATTTCAATGGCTCTCTGATTGCACATCCCCGAGACTCCAAAAGGAAGGCGAGAAATTCCCATAGACCTTCAGAAGGCAGTCTTTTCACGATCACAAGGATCAACACTGACTTGCCAGTACCCTGAGCGCAAGTCAAGTGTACTGAACATGCAGGCACCTTGAAGTGCATCAAGGAGGTCATCAACACGTGGTAAGGTGTGCATCACGCTTTGTTACCTCATTGAGCTTTCGATAATCTATGCAAAAGCGATAAGTGCCATCCTTCTTCTTCACCAAGACAACTGGTGATGCCCAAGGGCTATGACTGGGTTGGATAACGCCTTGCTTCAACATGTCAGACACTTGGGTTCTGACTTCTTCACGGTAAGCATAAGGCAAACGCCGAGGATATTGCCTTATGGGAAGGAGTCACCAGTATCGATACGGTGCTTGACAACCTCTGTGTGACCCAAACTTTCCTCAAAGACATCCGAATATTCAAGCAGGGTATGGAGTAGTTTTGTCTGTCAGAAGAGCTAAGGTCAGTACTGATAGCTTTTTCTAACTGACCTTTGATGGTTGCTGAAACAGTGTGAGCACTACAAGAAGCATTAATATAGCTGGGCTGAGAGGGTGGAGAGGGTGCTTCTACGAGTGGGCAGAATTCACCTATCTTTTGTCCGGCCTGTAATTCAAGGTGAATATTAGATGTATTCATTAAACGTACTGGTGTAGATCGGTTATCTGCTTGACTAACTGTATAAGCCACAAGGAGATGGGCTGAAAGAGAACTATCAAGTGGGGTTATCATTCCTAACTGATCTTTACAGCTCTTGGAAACCTGACACTTGACTAACACTTCACTTCTGGCTGGAATACAAATGTTAGAGGGAAGTGTGACAGAAACTGGACCCCTTTGGGCTGACTGCACAAGAAAACAAGTTGACCCATCAGCACTATGTGCCTTACCCCCTGGATCTGTAGAATCCAAGACAGGAGGGACAAAGAGCCCGTCATTATAGGGAGTTAATGGGGTTGAACCATGGGGCCCTTCAAGGAAGTACATCCCATTGGCCTTATACACCAATTGGAGCCCATTAGAGGTGAGAAAATCCCAACCTAAAATGCAATGCAATGGTTTAAGGAGGTTTGAAGAGACTTGAAAATTACCTGGATAGGAGTGGAGACCATTGCAAAGGAATGACAATTTAACTTGTGCTGTCCCAAGAAGATGAAGAGGTTGACCAGTTATACCCACACAATTAGAAGTGACGGGGTGGAGTTCGGCTGCGGCTGAAGTTCTGCAAAAACCTGCTGACTAACAAAGGACTTCATAGAACCAGTATCAATTAAGGCTTTCACATTCATATTACCTAAAGAACATTGAATGAGTGGCTGGAGAGAGGTAGACCCTACAACTGGGGAAACCAATGAGAAAACAGGGGTGACCTTCAATCCAGCCCTTTACTGAGGCACCCTTTGAAGTTTAAAGAATTCGCAGTACTCACATGTGATGCAGTAAATGAATTCCATCTAGTAAGGTGCTGTGGCGTCGTGGTGTAATCCATCTGACTCGTGGTGTCAGGAGCTCAGTGTGGTAAGGGTTCGAGCCCAGCCACGGCAGCGTCACAGCCATGATCAAGGTCTCGATTAGTTAACCTACTACTGAGATCCTAGCGACTGGCACTAAAACACCATTTCACCTTCCACCTTCACCTAGTAAGGCTTGTTTTGGTAACGTCGTTAGAAAATCATCTGGGTAGGAGATTAGGGACGAATGAACAATCGAGTGAACAATAGTAACTTTATCACGTTAATCACAAGTTCATAATGATATCTTATGGCTTAAAATGGTAAAAAAAAACATTGAAATATTCCAATTCGTAGTGCAAATATCCCTTTCGTGAGAATAGTGTGTTGATTACTTGGGTTTTGTTCTGTTAAGTTGAGACTTAAATGTGGAGAAGCATACTTTGCAAACATATCAATTTATGTGATCTTTATAAGTGACTACCTCTCGCTTTTAAATCTTTAAGTAGAATAAGCTAAAGATCTCATGTGTCAGCTTTATCTATTTGAAAATTGTATTTTATCAAATAAATAGAACAACTGGTAACTGATTGTAACTCACGTTAACTTCTTTGAGGCTTCTGTGAAAAGATCGCTTCGACTAAAAAATACAAAGAAAACAACTGTTAGTGAACGGCAGTGAAACTTCAAGATCATAATCTATTAAAGTTTATATGAGACAACGGGATTTCGTTACTTCATCATCGCCAAAATTCATTGTACTTTAGCGCCAAAAAACAGCAAAGACAAACTGTCGCAAAATGGCTGAACGACTCGATAGGTATCATACTTGTTTCAGCTAAAATTCAGAATACCGTATTAGGATTTGCTTTTCTGGACACAAACTCGCAACAATTCGAAACCACTGCTATAAAGCTTGCATTTGACTGTGAAATGTCTTCCCAACTCTATACAGTCAACCACTCTCATCATTTGGCATGTTGAGCTTTCCAAATACATTAGTTTAACATAACCGAGCAATTTGTATTACCCTTAACATATCGCTTACAGCCAATATTAGGACAGACAATTCCTAATTTGCTTTTAACAGGGCTTTTGATGATAGCAGTTAATTGTAGCTGACTGAAACACCAGGTATAAAGATTGCATTATAATCAAATGTGCTCATTTTCTAGTACCTCAGAAAAATGTAACTGAACAATTCTTGATAGTTTGTTTAGGCCTAATGACTTCAGAAAGCAGGTACAAAATATCGTTTTACATACCTCATGTAAGCCTTGACAAATTGTGCCATGTTATGAGGATTTTGGATGTTGGATACTTCCTTGATGTATTTGTCCAGTCGTTCCATATTGACTTTCTTTGCTTTCTAAGAATGAAGAAAGAAAACAAACATTAGTATATTTAGTTTAGTTCAGCTTATCTCGCATACTACCTCGTAATATAGCAACATGCCATTAAAGCAAAGCAAAAAAAAATATGAAAAGAGAAAATAAAACAATTTTAGCTGTACAACATGAAGGGTTTAAAAGAAACATTAATAAAAGAATAATATTAGGGAACTAGATTTTTCTACAAGCGGTATACCACAATAGATGGGATTCGAACCTCCTAGTGTTTGCCATTCATGAAAATTAACATCAGGGAATAAGCATATAGATACGAGTTTAATATTCAAGAAGATTAATTTATGTAAAACATTGAGCTTCCAAAATGATGCCAGATGAGAAATTATTAACAAGAAAATATGAAATCAAGGCAAAATGTTACGTTTCCAAAATGATGCCAGATGAGAAATTTCTGAGTCGAGCTTGTGAATCCTTTCGTTTCCAATTGCCAAGAAGCAAGCTACGAAATAATGAAAATTGTCATTATCAATATTCGTCTACGAACTATAAGATGATACAAAAGATGAGTTTAAAAATTCCAAAGGAGACCAAAAAGCAATTTCGAGAATAATATAGCCCTTCACTTCAAGCTGCAAGAGCTAATAACCAAGTTAGAAAAGCATTGGCTTTGAAGCACTTTTAGCCTAAATTCCCTGACATAGCATACAAACGATACATTTCCATTCAACTTTTAGGAGTTTGAAAAACAGTCTCAAATAACCAATTAAGCAGACGATCAGAAGATTTTACCAAAAAAATTAAGTAGTAACCGAAAAGGGCCAACTTCACTTTAGATCCTATTTTCGCGTGAATTCACTACCACCTGAGACTTATTTGTTTTCAAGTAGAACATAGAGAACAGGCCAGTAATTCGCCAATGTAGATCTGAAGTTTAGACACCAATGGCACATTTTACTGGGATTTTACTGTATCATCACAACAATATTTTGCAGATAGAAAGCGAATATTTCATTGCAAATAGCTATTCCAAGAATTCAGAACCTTATCATGCAACATGCAAATCCTCAAAAGGTGACGGCAGCAGAATTTATTGAGAAACATAAAAAATGAGTAATGAACATTAACCTTTTCCTCGCCCCATTCTCTAAATCCAGCACTTCGTCCAGCAGGATCGACTAGAACCAGGCCAACAATCCACGACGGTTTTTCCATCTACAAAATATGATTAATTTTGCATTATTAAGCTAATATACCTTTTCAAAAGGTCTGGGTCGGTGTGACATTTTCTGGAAAATGGTAGATATATGAGTAAGGGAATCATCTCCACGTGCAACGACCTTGATTGCGGCCGCATTGCGAGAGGTAGTGCAGCAGATTTTACTTCTAATTCAAGAACAATGTGAATAAGAGAGAAAAGGAATCTGTGACATTAAATGTTATTAATATCTGCAGAAACTCATGAAACAAGATGAAAGTAACTCACAAAAAGGAAAATACTTGATTAAATGCTTTCTAGAGCAGATAAACTTGTGCTTGAAACCTTCATTCGCTTCAAATCCCATTAAAGGGGAATTTAAAGCAAAATTTGTTGCAATAACTCTCCTGAAACGACTGCAATTCTGGCCTTTGCACGTGAAGAGGATTCCCTTACTCAACATGCAGTCCATTTTCCAGAAAAGGTCGAGCCGACCCAGACCTCTTTGAAAATGTCTATTACATTAATCAAGCACGAATGGGGTATCGATGAATCAAACATCCTAGGCTAGGGATTGAATGAAAGTGTAAATCAAAGCAGTTGTTTTCAGGGCCAGAATAGTGTTTATCACTGCTGCATACGAATCACAGTTTCTTTCACCTTGCATTTTACCGTCAGACCCACGTAGGATTATTACTGTAGCTAATCATAAATCATTTGCATGCGCAAAGAGGCATGGGCAAACAAAATATGACTCTGATATTCATCAAAATGCAATATGTAGTCTATGGCAATTACGGCCAGACTTCGGCTATATAAAAAGCCTACGTTGGCGATTACTGGGGCAGAGACAACTGCTCCTTTTGCCTTCGTTGCTACATGTACTCAATACTCTAGAAGATGGTAAGAAATGTAATACGAATAATGAATAATGAATAAGAGACAACATGCACAACTTACAGCAAGATGTATCAGAATATTTGCTCCCGCACCAACTCCAAAGCCAACTACATCTTTGGTAAGGCTAGAATGAGGACAAGCCAAGATACATTTCATAGAAATGCAAAATAATACAAAAATGAAGGCCATACAGAAGCAAGGACAAGCCATACAGATTGACTCTCAATTTCGGAAATCTTTTAATAGAAAACAAGGAAGTCACAGCAACAATGGTATTTCAATAATTTTACTACTCGTGACTTTCAACAGTTATTTCCAGCAGGCATCGGACATAACCCTAAAATAACAGTCATATTCTATTAAATAGAAGCTCATCATTGGCTCTTATTCCGACGTCTAATCGAAGAGAATTAAAGCATGCTCACTTGAAATGTTCCAAAACTGGGACGAGCATTTTTGCCATTTGTTGAAGGCCAGGAAACTGATATCTGGAATGAAAAAGAAAGACACTGTATATCAGAACATGGTTTTATAGAAAATGGAAGCAGTTTTGAATCCACTAAGCAAAGAGCTTCTATGTAGCTATGGTGCAATTTTTGGCAACGTTAAGCAGTTTTCTTTGTTCTTTTGCAACATATCGAATCAAAAACACCTTCCGTTTAGGCCCACCATACACTATACCGGACAGATTTTGGAGTGATTTGAGAGCGCCTCGATTTTCACTCTGTTGTGCATTTCGAGTGCTGTGCTTACACTATACCAGGTAGCTATAGCTATGTCTTGATTTCCATATCGGATAGACCCAATAACACAACCCCGAAAAAGACAATAGGAGATGTCACTCCGATTTTTGGAGCTCTTCTTATCAGACAGCTTCGCGTTGATGCAAGCACAATAGTCCTACCCGAAACGTAAATCCATACGCGCCAAAAGCTATCCGGAATAGTGTAACGGAGCCTAATGGAAGTGGTTCCACATTTCATATTCTAACATGAAATTTTCTTTGAACACTGTGTTTATGTCAAAAAGCATAAGCAACCGTGAGCTTTAGCCAATAATAGCGGTTTGTCTAAGACCCCGTTTACACGATATCGGTACCATACCGGTACGATTTGACACCGGCATGAAACCATGCCGGTGTGGGTTTTTTATCATCCCGTTTACACGATACCGGTGTGATTTCATGTCGCTTTGAATAAACAATGGCTGTGACATCATAGAGCTTAAATTTGTGATTCTGGGCTATGGCCTAAGCTCTAACAAAGAACAAAACCAAAAAATAAACCAAGAATTGCAAATATCGTGTAAACGGCTCGTCTAAAAACAAAAGATTCTACACCGGTGTCATATCAAACCGGTGTGGTACCGATATCGTTTAAACGGGGTCTAAAAAAGACGACCCAAATGACGGTAATTTAGAAGTATAATAGAAGTCATTCAAAAAATATATAATTAATCATTCTTAAGGGATATGTATGTAGAGATACAGAACATTAACACAACTTACTGTGAAGAGAATTTTTCAGCGCCTTTTTGCTGGAAAAAATATTGAGAAATTTAACATTGAACCAGACGTTGTTGGATTAGGGGTTCTAATTTAAGGGGATACATTCATCTGTGGCAAGACCAAACATTTTGACGATTTTACTTAATACTAATCAGTAGACGATTATGGAAAAGGTATTGACGGTCATTTGAGCAAGATGAATCGTGTTGTTTAACGGAATGTACAGCATTGCCCCCCCAACACCCTCTTCACAACTGCTCGTGCTATGCAAGTCCAGTCTGATCTCACTACAGCAGCCTCTAGGGTCTGGGCTCCGCATAATATACGCAACCGAACTGAAAAAAGTCGAATGGAAGGTTTTCTAAGGACACACAGAGTGCAAAGTAGCCCAAAAGCAAAATGATTAGTTGCACACCACTGGCAAGATACTGTCTGTCAGAGCAGAATCAGAAGCGCCGAAGAATTATAAGGCATGGCATACCTGGCCAGGTGCATCGATGTGATAAATTTTGAATTTATCAAAAAGCTGTAGATTGTCTTCATGATGAAAGAACTCCTTGAAGCTGCTGTCTGTAAAAGAAAGACACAAGAATATAGAATATGGCAATATGTCAAGTGGGATAACTGTAACTGCTGTTTAACGGTTAAACAGGCTTTATTGTTAGGGCTTTACTTTCTCGTAATAACCTATCGAATAGACTTTCAAAACCAGGAAAATCCTGCAACACTTGTAGTGAACAATTTATGATTCCTGATTCACGACAAAAATTCTTAACAACTGTCGATACCGTTCCTTTAGGCATCCTACCTACGCTGTTCTGCAGAACGGGGTAGCACAAAAGTGCATTTAGGTAACCAAACTTACTATAACTATATTTTCATGATGTCGAAGTGATCTCATGAAAATATAAGCATCATTTTGACCCTATTAAACATTTTTATTCGCTGCCGTTTATGTTTCAATTCCTAAAATCCTAACCGTGACGAACTTCCCAAACAGATCTTCATGAACGGCTAGTAGTTACTGCATCGGATAAATGTTCATTACTTTTATAAATAAAGTATAAAGTTATCAAATTGCAAATTTCTATTACATTTTCTCTATGGAAGAGAAGGAGCTACGCCATCAACCCCCTGGATCAGCCCCTGAAAAGCATTCACACCTGGACAAAATTTCTACACAGAAGGCCTTTATTCCAGTGCTTTATCCAAACATTTTAATTATTTCGCAACGGGAGAGTAATGATCGTTTTATTTTCAGAACAAGGCAATTATACAGATCTCACTAAAAAGCTACCGAATCGGTTGATCCAAACATAATACTCTCAGATATTAAATAATGCTATTCGACTGTAGGATTTGCCTTTAAAATCACATAAGCTCCAGCAGGCAAAAATGTTCCGCATTTTCGAAGGGCGACTCAATAATGCGAGAATCATACGAGGCATACACAGACATTAAATAAATAATTAGAAATATAGCGACCAAAGCACAATGAAGAACAGTGGAAAACCAGACAGAATCAGAGCGGCATGTACTCGATTACGCTCTTTTCTTATAAGAAACCCGTTTATAAGAAACTCAGTACCGAGATCAATATTGGTTAAGAAACTTTCACCACTCAACCCAAAATGATAAGAAACTCGCAGGTCTCAACAATCTTTAGAATTAGAAATATAGCATCGAAAAACGAACTTCTGTTACACCATAAGTGTCTATTTTTACAAAAAAAACAGCTGATGTACACGTGAATTGTATTGCTTCTTCTATTTGTCAAATTTAAGTGTCGATTAGGTATCTGTTCTGGCACTAAAAAATTTTGATCCCTAATAAACTGCCAAGAAACTTTCAGTACCAGAATTGCCAAAAAACTAAGCAACTTTGAGTACTGAAGAAAAATCTTTGTTTCTTATAATAGACAGGGAAATTACTACAACCATCTAGCAAACTGCCTAACCCTAAATTTTATTTCGGATTCGGGTTCTCCATGTTGAAGAGTATCTAAAACTGCCAGGGGCCATTTTGGGCGTGGCCTGGTTTTCACGTGATTCATGACCACACCCACCCATGGTCTGAAAAAATTTTTTTTTGGAATTTTTGGAAAAATTTTTCACCAATGTGTAGTGTATCACAAGGCAAGAAATAAATTATAAAACACTTACTACTTTTCTCTTACCATTCGGGAGGCACAGCGTCTCAAAGTTTGTGTTGTTGTTGTTGTTAAAAAACATAAAGATGTCAATATTGCGCGTATAAACTGGAGTTTTCGAGTTGGAATCCAGAGTTATAATAAAGATAGTTTAAGTGGTGTATTTACACTATTTACAATGTATGTTTGCCTTGTCTGGTAGCTTTACTGGAGTATCAAGGCAGCCATTCGTCGAACGAATCTTCACTGGACAGAAAGTCCGAAACCTTCCAATCGCTTTCATCTGCTTCCGATAATATGGCTGTTTCTGGGTTGGATTGTATTGTTTCGTTATCACCATCGTAAATGCTAGGCTGCTAGGCGATTCTTCGTCTTCTGAGATGTCTTTCATGGCTGCAAGAATAGAAGATATCTTACGTGTTCTTTTTTTTTGGTTTCGGTGCTGTGGCTTCACTTAGCTCATCTCCGGCATCAGTGGGGGCCTTTTGGGAAGAATTTCGTTTTTTCCTCTTTTCTGTCGAAAATGACTCTGGTACCTGGCTTCCAGTAAACCATACTGGCGAGACAATATTTTCTCCGTTCCAAATAGTTATCATTTACCATTGCCAGCATCACAACCGGATTCGCAACCAAACTGGTTGCCTCTTATGTCACGCAGGAAGGTAAACATCTTCTAGCGCTTTGATCGTAACATCTGCAGAAAAAGCCTTCAACATTGTCAACAATGAAGCCGAAGAATTCTTCAGCTGCAACCACGAGGAAGCGGACACACGCCATATTTTGCATGCATTGCTGGCAGAAAATGATGTGGACATTGTGGCAAAGCATGCTGATGTTTTGATTTTGATGGTTTGGGCATATCAATCCATGAGCGTAAAGTTCAACTGGTTTTTTAACTTTGAAAAGGAAAAATACGTTGATATAAAGTCGATTTGCGAATTTCTTGGAGAAGAGCTGTCACCTGCCATACCAGCGCTGCACTGTCTGGCGGGATGTGACTCAACGTCGTATTTCTATAAAGCTGGAAAAGTTCGGGCACTCCAAAAAGTCAAGAAGAGGCTCGAAGATGTCAAATAACTGCAAAAACATGGAAGTGAAAGAGACATAAAAGACAACGATATCGAAGACATAAAGGAATTCATTCGAAAAAACATATTCAGTGGAAGAACATTGAGTAAAGGAATACGGCTATATAAAGAGATGAAAACCAAATCATCCATGGGCATACCACCTGATCGCAAGTCAGTAGAACAGGCAATCAAACGCTGCCATTATCAAGCATTTTATGGTATCATTATCACATGCCGCAAGTGCCATCGATACTCTTTGACGAAAACGGATGGCAATGGGACCCAGTAGAAAATATCGTCTCGCCAGTATGGTTTACTGGAAGCCAGGTACCAGAGTCATTTTCGACAGAAAAGAGGAAAAAACGAAATTCTTCCCAAAAGGCCCCCACTGATGCCGGAGATGAGCTAAGTGAAGCCACAGCACCGAAACCAAAAAAAGAAAAGGTAAGATATCTTCCATTCTTGCAGCCATGTAAGACATCTCAGAAGACGAAGAATCGCCTAGCATTTACGATGGTGATGACGAAACAATACAATCCAACCCAGAAACAGCCATATTATCGGAAGCAGATGAAAGCGATTGGAAGGTTTCGGACTTTCTGTCCAGTGAAGATTCGTTCGACGAATGGCTGCCTTGATACTCCAGTAAAGCTACCAGACAAGGCAAACATACATTGTAAATAGTGTAAATACACCACTTAAACTATCTTTATTATAACTCTGAATTCCAACTCGAAAACTCCAGTTTATACGCGCAATATTGACATCTTTATGTTTTTTAACAACAACAACAACACAAACTTTGAGACGCTGTGCCTCCCGAATGGTAAGAGAAAAGTAGTAAGTGTTTTATAATTTATTTCTTGCCTTGTGATACACTACACATTGGTGAAAAAATTTTCCAAAAATTCCAAAAAAAATTTTTTTCAGACCATGGGTGGGTGTGGTCATGAATCACGTGAAAACCAGGCCACGCCCAAAATGGCCCCTGGCAGTTTTAGATACTCTTCAACATGGAGAACCCGAATCCGAAATAAAATTTAGGGTTAGGCAGTTTGCTAGATGGTTGTAGTAATTTCCCTGTCTATAAAGAAAGAGTGTACTGTGACACAGGCAACCCACCGTGGCTATTAAGCCCTTTTTCGCTTAAGGCCAACTCTCTCCTTTTATGCTAACATGTGAACTAAGCCCCCAATCTCAACCACAAGCTGAGCACAAGACTCCGTTTTTGCAACTGACGTCTTTAGGAGGAGTAAGCGAACGAAATGAAAAACAAAAATTGAACGATAAATTTCAGAACTTTCTTATCTCTCAGTCTCTAATTTATTTTTCAGTGTCTGCGACATCCATCCACTCGACCATCTTAACTGGAAAAAGCAGAATATGCTACAGTCTTTATAATGCCTCTTTTCTAATCAGCTTCCTTTCTAATCAGCCCCCCTGTCTATTAGCCAGTCAAAAATTCTCCAGAATAAAAGGAGCTGAATTTAGAGCTTTGACGGTACATTTTTGTGCTTTTTATGACATGACTAGCACAATAAGGTTTACACTGCAAATCGCAAAAGGCTGATTTAGCAGATTACGTTGACAATAAGTGCAGTTACGTGCAATCCGATCGGTACTAGTACACTAACCAAAATCTTATCAAGTAGGGATATAAGCAAGATTAGCACTGCATAATAAGCTTATCCTGAATTCTGAAGCAGACAACGAAACAATTGTAACCCTTCTCTATAGCTGTAAGAAGCCAAGCAAGCGTTCCTCTTGCCAGCGGATATCAAAATAATTCCTTGTTCTTAGTTTTACAAAAAAAAATAATTATATCAATAAATTAACGGTTATTTTTAATTCACGCGGAATCTAAGATTTTCACGGTCTTAACTGGTTAAGACACTTAAGATGCTTATGATTTGCGTCACATTTACGACATCGAAACACGGAGCGGATGATATTCAGACCCTGGCAAAAGATCAAACATTGTGTATCAAACAATTGAAATTTGCTTGTCAAGCAAAATGTTTGACCATTTTTATGCACAGGCTTTAAGTAGAAAGTGCATGCACGAAGTACGTCATCAGTATAAAGCCCTAGAGAATTTGAGGTTAGGCAGATGGTTGCACGCGATGTTAACAATAAATAACCACAACCAAAGGATTTCTAATCCACCAACAATAATGACATGAAAGTCCATATCGTTATTTCAATCTCATTTCGAAGTTTATGATAAAATATTTAACAATTAAATTTTTATCCAATTTATTTTATCATAGGCAACCACAACATTTCAAATTTCCTTTATCTAAGGCTGAGTAATTGGACCAAAGCTCGAAATATAGAAAAAAACGTTTATCAAGACAAAGATATAGAGGTCTTAGGTGAGGTCAAAGAGCACTTGCATCTGTCGTACCGTACAACTATACCCTGGTAACTAAGTTAATCTATCCTTGAAAGGCATCCCACATGATAGCAATTCCCTTTAAAATTGATTGTGACAAGAGCAGAGCAAAAACTCGCTTTGATCTCATAGATCAATACCTTAGTCTAGAAATGGAAACCGAAAGTATTATCCGAAACGAAAACAATTCACTATCAAAAGTGGCTCTCCAGCACTTCAGCAAAATCCTCTATCAATGTCTCACTACGTATTTTTTTGGGTCACAAAATACTTCAAGACTTTGTGAACTTTGCTTCACAGAGATTATGGTTGAAAATGGATGTGGGGTTTGATACTAATCATTTTCGGTGAACTCGAAGTTAGCTAAACTTAACAGCTGTATGTATGTGTCTTTTCCATTTGCTGTTCCATTGTCCGTAAGGTTTTCTAGGGTGTATATTTTGACTGTTTATCAAAATACTTATGTCCTTGTGAGAAATAAGCCATCTGCCCAGTCAAAAGAACTGATTTAAGGAAAGTCTAACAAAGAATAACAGACACAGATATTAACTTTACATGGTTGTCCAGTGTCTGTCACTTTATACACAAAAGAAAAGTTCAATGGAGAAAAAAGCACATAAATCTAATCTAAAGTTGAACTGTTTCTATCCAAAGAAATCATCTCTTTCCAGTCAAAGCTATATTAAAAATTTATGGTAGTTGGCACAGTGATTATAATGAAACAGCACAGTGTATTATTCTGTGATATTCTATTTTAAGATCATAATTCTAGGCTAACAGTGGTTTAATTATAGAAACCAATACGTATTCAGCTTAAAGCTATTATTGTACTTGAAAGTGAGGCTTGGGTTTGTCTGGCTACTTGTTAATGGTGGTGACTAGCTCAGTGAGTATTCTGTGGGGTCTGCCTTCATGGGGTTCAAAGCACCCTGTTCTCAAAATAACAAACAACAAGTCACCACTACAGTTCACCTGTTCGCCCTTCCAAGGTCAGATATAAGCAACCAGAGAATCTAGAATGAATTCCCTGACAAAGTGGGCGTTGCAGCCACATTTCTTATTTGATTCAATGATCTAAAACCAGCTGCTGGTTGAAAGAGTAGTAGAATATACAACAACTATCAGAACTGAAAACTGATTCTCTTTTTTGCCCTCCAACCACAACCCCATCTTGTCATTCTCATAGTTGATCCTTATTAGTCTTACATGATTTGTCACTGTACTGGGATCAAAATCAGGATTTACAAAATATAAGGACTCTCCATTATAGCAGTACAGTATTAAGGAAAGTACAAGGGATCTGGCAGGTTTTTAACATAAAAACAGATATCTATTGGTAAGATATACTGTCTTTTTAGTGACAAATCATTCCCCTTATAAGTGTCTAAGCATTAATTTTAACAACAATAAGATTTTACAAGGATATGAGAACTTACGATTCAATCCAATGTCATGAAATGTTATCAGTGAAGCAACTTTTTTCCTTTCTGGTGCTTTTTCCTTGAAAAGAATGTTTCAATGAACTTAGGACCTTGAATCTTTGATATGTGCAGGGAAGCCAAAAGCACAGGGGCAGTTGGGACGCTGCCCCCTTGCCCACTGAAAATAGCCAAATTCTTTGATTTTCCCATTGTTTAGTGGTTTGGCCCCAAATTCGTTGCTTCTGGCACTGCTACCCTCAATGTGTGCCTTTGTAGGTTACACCCCCAAAAATTACATGCTTCCCAAACTACTGCTAGTGAAGTAAGTTTGACAACTGACAGTTTCATATATGATTCAAATGATGCAGGTTATTGTTGATTTACTTCGGCCAATGTAGCAATTTACTAATAAATCCAACAATTGGGCAACAATTGTTGAATTGAATAAAATTTAACTTAGAATTCAACAGGGCAACTTTGATCTTTTTTAATCCAAGAAATGTTAACCCATGTGTTATGAAAAATTTATAACAAATTTTCGTGATAAAGTTTGAGGTCCTATCAAACGTTTTCACAGGTGTTGTGTTGGCCTTGTAGAAAACTCGTTGATCTTCAGCACGACTTACGTTGGTTGTTCAAAAGAATTTCGATAACAATATTCTACTTTTGCCAATTTCCTGTAGTCCACTTTTTGCGGTTGGTTTATGATTTACAATGTTATAAAATTAATTTGTGGTTAATTATGGTTCTGATTTTCTTAATTAGACCATTCTTCGATAAAACTGTATTATTTTAGGAAACATCAATTTGCAAAACCGAAGGATTAAGATTTTCAGGTCCATGTTTCAGATGAGCAGGAAGGCGGGCGGGTCCACACCTGATGTTTGCTGCAGAAAGGAGCTAATTGCAAGGCAAGGTGAGAAAATGCATACAAATTTGCATAGAATCGTTTACAAATACTGGATGAATAATCATACCTGGATTGTTACTGTAAAGTCACCGACAGTCTCCACCTGCAATGAATAAAAACAAAAAAGTGAGAAACATTTGCTGGCAAGCCACAAGCAAACACCAGCACAACAAAACAACAGGAGGGGTTTACTCGAATTTCTCGAAAACATTACCTTCTGCACAAGTTCGCCCTCCAAATCATCATGATCGAAAGAAAGAACAGACTTCATTTTGCAGATGCGTTTTACAAGCAAGGATCTGAAGTCAAAAGTCGTTCTATGATATAATCTTGCAGATCAATCAGCTGCTGCTGTTTACCTCTCGAAAACGAAACACGAGAAGACAAGACAAAAGGACCAACAAAATAGAAAGCCACGATTTCACAGTCACGTGACAACAATATGGAACACAAAAGCCCAAAGTTCTTTGCGGGTTGCATTTCTTGGCAATCAGTTCAGATTTCCAAGGGGGAGGGGATTCTATACTATTTGCTGACAGGTATCTGCTCCACATATGGGTGGATTTTTTTCAAATATTCTCTACAACATGTTCCCATTGTTTGCTAGAACACAGCAAAGTTGAAAATCATATCCCTGTAAGATTGTGTTAATACATGTGTGTTAATACACTTTATGTGTTAATACATGCATAAAGAAATAAGTTATTAAAGGGCGAAGTATAAAAAAAGATAAAAATCGGGGTTACAGGCAAAAGCACACACACGGGACACAGAGGGGTAGGTTAACTCCTATAGGACGAGTGGTTTACCCTGGTTAAGAGTCATGTTCAGTGGAAATATGCCCAGACCAGATTATGGATCACGAGTCTGTATTGCTAGAAAGTTGGTGCCCTGAGCAGTTAATTCCAGGGCTGAGTGAGCTAAATAATTTGTCCCTCTTCATTAACCCATGGAAAAGATCCAGTTCCTATTTTGAAGCCTTGGTTTGAAAAGCTTTCTAGGCTGCTTTTGCACTTGCAACAGAATAACAAGGCAAATTGTGGAACAGGCTCTGGTTTCATTCACGACAAGGGAATATGTCAAAAGGTTAATGCACATTGGCTAAAAGTAAGACTGCATAAGCTTACGGTTTCACACATTAATCCATTATTTTGTGCATGAATGCTCAAATCAGCCCAGCGTTTAATATTCGATCCGACTGTCTCAGCCACTGTTTCCAGGAAAGCTTATGCTGCTTTCATACTTACGCGTACGCGATTACTGTAAACCAGCTTGATCTAAACAACCAAACCATTTCCACCAATCAAATCAATTCGATTTGTTTAATTCACCAATCAGAATGCAACATTATAAAACTGGCTTAGCTCACTGATTCAACATACAGTGTGTTGTTGACATTTTGCCACGATAGAACGAATCCATTAGGTTCCCATTAGGTTGTTTATACTAATTTCGTAGCACGGAGTTTAGAGATCTACAGATGACTCGTGAAGCAAAATGTACATTTGGCAAAATAAAACTACTTTTTAAGATTCACCTGTCAAAGCTTCCAAAACTGTAAATAATTTGGAAAGAAAAACTCGAGCAAAAACTCCTAAAGAGTATGGTTCTGAAATCGGTATAAACAATCTTAGCCAATTAGTGAATTGGTAAATAAATTAGGTTAGGTTAGGTTAGGTTCCGTCTCCGGTCCGGAGATTGGATACAACACGCCGCCACGCTGCTCTACTTTCACATAGTCTAGTACATTCACTAAGATGTTTTCCAGTCCAAGTCTTAATGGTCTCCTCCCGGTTGATCCTCGGTCTTCCTCTTGGTCTCCTGCCTTCCACACTGCCCTCCATTACTTCTTTCAGGATTCCACTGTGTCTCTTAGTGTGACCAAAATAGCGTGCCCTCCGCTCTTTGACCATTCCCAGCACTGCAGTTCCGGTAAATAAATAACGATCTTCTCTCTAGTAGTATTACACGCTTTTTTTTAAGGAACCTACCTCAAGGCCTAGTTCTTAAAGTTCCTTATTTTTGGGCCTCTTTTGAGGCAATTGTAGTTCCAAAAGTTCCTTAATAGTTCCTTAATTTTAACTGCACATACAGTGGTCTTAACAATAAAAGAGACACTTGCATGTGAGCAAAGCTCGAGACTACTCAAAGAAACATTGCATACATGCTTAACGTACAATTTATGTGATGTTCGACTGCAAATGAATGGAACCGGCTTTCTAATTCTTGATTATTTGCAGTGATAAAAGTATTCAACATTCAAAAGTTCCTTAATGATTTTCTCTTTAGTAGTATAAGTTCTTTAAATTTTCGGGTCTTCTACATGTAGGTTCCTTATAAAGTGGTTCCTTATAAAAAAAGCGTGTAGTTCTTGAAATTTTCGGGCCTTCTACATGTAGGTTCCTTATAAAGTGGTTCCTTATAAAAGCGTGTATTATTGCTGGAAGGATTTATAGAAAGAAAGAAAGAAAGGGAAAGTCCAAGGAGACTGCATATGCGGGGACGATATCAAAGAATGGACTAGGTGAGAAATTCATAGAGAAGCTAAAAGATGTGATGTGAGAACGAATACAGTAAGAGACTGATGCACGACCGTTGACTAAGAAGAACTGACATTAATTGATTGATTAAATAACGGTTGTTCTGAATTCTCAGGCTGTGTTTCTGGTTTGCGAAACAACGGACCAACAACCGAGAATTTAACCTTTCTAGTGCGTTGACAGCAGAGTTTGCCAAAGTTTCCTCTGTTCATTTTGTTTGCAATGTCGCACAACTTCAGATTAACCTTTTGCTTGTAGTTTCAGTCTCGAATGGTTCTTTTTATAGACATGAACACTTGAACAGGTTCTGCACATACACGCAGTTTTTTTTACAAGCAACTGCTTATAAGCAACCAAGATGTAGAAGGCCTAAAAGTTTAAGCAACGTATAGTACCACAGGAAAAAAACTTAAGCAACTTTTCAAATTTTTGATTTTCAGTTTAACTTTCAATACAAAGTCTCTAATGGTAGCAATATCAGCAGGGAGAAATGATTCCAGTCATTTCATGTGCGATGTTAAATTTGGCTTGTTTTTCTAGCCTCTATGCTATTCTTAGGGCAAAAGATATACAGTTAAATTTAAGCAACTACTAAGCAACCTTTGCTACTAAAAGGTGGCCATAAGAGGTCCAAAAATAAGCAAATTTTTTAACTAGGGCCGAGCGAAATTGCTTAGAAAAAAAACTGCGTGTAATACTCATTTTTCATAAGATACTATACAAGTAAAACCTGACATCATCCGTTTTGCAACTTCATAATCAATATCTTTTTATGTGGTTTTCAAACAACTATGAGCAATTGAGACGCATTGTAATGATATCCTTGATTTTTTCAACTGTTATCCTCCACATCATCAGGCTATATCCTCGCATAGTTTCAGTAAATTAGCACAGCTTTACTCTTGGAAAGTTAAGAAGCCAGAAAGTTTCGAGAAGATTTTACTATGCTACAAGTGCCAAAATCTATGAAACCTAAAGCTATTCGTGGACCAGAGTTTCTTTACAAAAAAAGTTTCCTGGATGACACGTGGATGATACCCAGTACTGGAAACTAGTTCTTAACTTTTAGTATCTACCGGGTATCTACCATCAATAAAGATTTTTATAACTACAGTCAGCATGCGGACTTTTCTCAAAGAGAGACGGTAAGACAGAGGTCGACTGGATCGATGGTTCAGACAAGCCCGTAGACAATGGGGGAGAGGTGGGGTTGGTTCCTCCAAATATTTACAAAATCCATTGATCTGATGCATAAGTTGTATGTTTACCTCTTGCAGTCTTGTTTGGAGAACAATGGTGCTCCCCCTCCCAAAAATTTATCGATCCTACAGCACTTGCTTGAGATCGATCACAACATAATACACACTGAACTTCTCAAACTTGTCTTAATAGACGTTGCACAGTTTCTGTATGGTAATATCATTGGATTTGAAGTTGGCAATCAATTTTAAGGAAGTGAATACAAATAAAAAAGTGTAAAAATGTACATGCCGTTGAGGTCAGCCACGGATTCTTTCTCTGTCGTTGGATTGTGAAAACATCGTCATTAACTTCAGCATCAGTTGCCCAAAAACCAAAATTCTGTATTCCTTTTCCATAGTAAATGTTATTATTGCTCGAAAATGGTAGTATTTCAGGTATTATCTCAGTGCACTCTTGCATCATTTTGCTGTAAAACTAAAATTGCTCTGAAGAACCCTATGGCTAATTCGTTTTTACAGTTCACATAACATAGCGGTTTTTGTCGTGGCAGAAACTCTTCGGAGTATCCCATTACTATGCCACAGATCAATAAAAAGAATTTTGTGAATAGTCTCCTTCAGGCGACAGTGATGGTCAAAATGTGTATAAAAAATCCAGGCCTACAACCAAAGGTGATAAACTTTAAGCCTTTTAACCCACAACTGTAAACTTTAGCTTTATAAGGTCGTGTTATCAAAAAGCAAAGTCACCAGAAAAGGATGAAAGATAAACTGTAAGAAAATACCAAACGACTAATTTAATCCAGAAGATGATATCATCAAGTTCAATTCGAATATATTTTATCCAGGTCTGTGTAAAAACCGTCGGAAAACGAGGGGTCAGATGTGGAAGAGAGATTAAAAAAGGTTATAGACCTGTGGTATTAAAAGTTCGTGTACTCACGCACAAAAAGCAAACGATTTGCTTGGTAGGCTGAACCGGACAGTTTCTCCAGTTTCCCATTTTCTCTGGAGCTGCAACTAGGTGCACGATATGTACCATTTCAAAACCAAAACGTCAATTGAACATTGAACACACTTACTCTACATAGAATAATATTGAATACTGTAAATCTATAAACCTGCTTCTTTCCTTCCGTTTTCTTATAGATAAGGACGCTAAACAGTAAAACTTAGCTAAGGCAAGACAAGATATGGGACATTGACATGACATGTCCTTAGCACGTTGGCATGTAAGAAAAGATGGCAAGCATTAATCTTCAGCGGGTTGGCTGGTACGAAATGTGGCACGTAGGCACGCACTTAGCTTTGGCACATAGACTCGTAAGAAAGGGTGGCACGTAGGCACGTATTAAGCTTTGACACGTGGAATCGTAGAAAAAGATGGCACAAAGACACGTTGGCACGTAACAACCTTTGACACAGTGGCTTGTAAGAAAAGATGGCACGAAGGCACGTACCACTCTTTGGCACATTGGCTCGTCAGAAAAGATGGCACGTAGGCACGTACCAAGCTTTGGCACATTGGCTCGTAAGAAAAGAAGGAAATTAGGCACGTACCTAGCTTTGGGACATTGGCTCGTAAGAAAAGATGGCAAGTAGGCACGCAACAAGCTTTGGCGCACTGGTTCGTAAGAAAAGATGGCACGTAGGCACGTACTAAGCTTTGGCACATTGGCTCGTAAGAAAAGAAGGAAATTAGGCACGTACCTAGCTTTGGGACATTGGCTCGTAAGAAAAGATGGCCCGTAGGCACGCAACAAGCTTTGACGCACTGGTTCGTAAGAAAAGATGGCACGTAGGCACGTACTAAGCTTTGACATGTTGGGGATGGCATTAAGGCACGTTGGCAGGTACTGAGCTTTGGGCACGTTGGTACCTAAAAATGGCACATCGGCACGTTCGCGTATACTAAGGTTTAGCTAGTTAGCATGTAAAAAACGATGACCCGTTGGCCTCCCGGCAGCGGGGACCAGTCATGGCTTAAGAGGGCCAGCTTAAATTTTCAAAACAACACTCAAATAGTAGTTAAACTTTTACAATTACCCCCAAATGGTAGTGTAAGAAGCTAAAGATCATGGGGTTTTAATAGCATCCAATCAAAGTTTTCTCACATTCAAATACATTGAATGTTGCAAACAAAGCTCATCAAAACACAAGGAAAGTAGATGTATATGAAAGTAGCTACCAAAAATACCCCAAAGTTGCAGTACCATTTCTTTATTTCTCTAAATGGGCCATTTGGTAGTCATTAAGTAATACCCTCAAACCGACTTGACCCCCCTGTCGGACCTCGATGGGAGTACCCCCGGGCACGTTGCCACATAAGAAAATAACAAGCTGGCACATCTACCGTACCGTTTTCAGAATTTGGAGCGTCTGCAAAAAACAGGAGGTTACCAATGAATAGGCCCAAAAATTCAGACAAAATCGATGGAAAATACAATTGAGCATAGATTGTTGAATTCATGTCATAAGTTTTATATTAATATTCCCATATCCAAATACAGATGTCCACACACTTTTTCGTCCATTCTAGCTATGTTCATTTGCGATTAACATGCTTGGAGTTCATGTACAAAATTTGCCTTGCATTTTTTCTTGAAACCTGCTAAGAAGCCTTTCTGGAAACTTCTTAAGTTCTTGTCAAATGTTATCCGCACATTTTGAAGACTACAATTCATTCGTAACATGGAGGTTTTTTCAGAACTGTTCATTGGTTTGTCTGGGGTCTATCCATATGTCATCCATGCTACACAATTCTACTCCTCATAATTCGAAATGGCATTTGAAATCGACACGAAATACACGAAAAGACATACCACAGTCTGCATCTGGCTGAAGGTTGTCTATCTTGTCGGGCACTTCATAAAGCGAAAGGAAAGCCAATTACCTTTTCACGAGGCCAAACTGATCCAAGATTCCAATAACTCTTCGTCACAATTCAGAACTATCTTCACTAGTATAACATAATGGATCAATCCACTACATGAATAAGTCTTCCAAATAGTCATCAAGTTCTTCTTCCCTGCAAAGGAATATTATACCATCAAATCTTTGACTATAGAAGCGTCTTTCTGGCAAAATTCTCTCTTAAGGGCTACACTTTTTTGATAAGCAACTGGACTTTTGGCCCGGCCTTCCATTTGCTTAGAATATCTTGTATTTCACCCTCTTGTACCCTCTAAAAACTCCTTTTTTGCTCTTTTCTTACCTTTCAATGTAATTGACAACTTTGCAATGATGTACTGTGTAAAGAAAGCTATCTTAACCAAGAAGTTTAACAAAATCTCAGTCCTAGTTGCTAACTGACCAATTGCTTATTAAAAGAATGGTGTAGTTTCTATAGTATGTAGTATCTGTAGTGTGTATTACGTCCACGTATTTTCTTAGAGGAAACTATAAGATTTGATCCTTAGGAAAAATCCCTGAAAAACATGAAAAATTTCTTTTAACGCTTGCTCCTCTCAGCGAGAGAAGCACAAGCAGGTATGCAAGCAGAAGGATCTTATACACCAGTGAGGATGAGCTCAACACAAGCGCCAACGTAGAAATATCCAAACTTTCAGTTCTTTCTGTGTCTGCGTTTGTTCTTGTGATGAAGACTTATTACGCGAGTCTCAGTTGTCGCAGCTACCATCTTTAGTTGTTGTTGTTGTCACAAAGCTGCTCAAATTGGAAAGCTTCTCCTCAGTGAAGCGAATTGTTGTTGTTGTTGGTCTAGATTTTATGAGCGGAACTGAAACTAGTGTAATTAGTCTACTTCTGATGCATTTTTTAACAGCGAGAACAAGCAAAACATAAGCACGAACACAAAAACTTTTGAAAACGCACATGCACCAAGTCTTATGTTTGTACTGAATCCATCCTCACTAAGGCATATTCTTATGGTTGTGTTTGTTGTGTTTGTGCTTATGTCGCTAGCGCTAGCAAGGACCAAGCATAAACATTGAAAATCAGATTTTTAACTGCAAAAAAAAAAACAGAGCAAAATCAGGGTTAATTATAAGTTTTCTTGCAATCAAAAATTTCCAAATTGCAATTCTAATCTTAAAAGCTTCAGCCTTCTTTCTAAGCTAAGAGTTAAGTTTATAACAGTGACAGCACTTCCACGATTATTATCAAAAGACCTTTCGTTTATAATACTGGCCAATTACTTGAAATGAAACGTAATGGCGAACCTGTAACTGAAAGCATAGTTGCCAAGATACTGTGATCTCTAAGGAGCAATGTTGAAGTTAAGACGGAAAAGTACAGAATTATGCAAAATTAATCAGTATGATTCGCGTGGAAAAGCGCCCAGTGAGGGTCAGTGGTCTCAAAGTCTATGCTTATTGCTTCATTATCTATAAGCTTAACCCCACTTTATCACCGTTCTACATCCAACATGCTGGTCAACGCAAAAAAAATTGCTTTTGAAGCTAATATTTCTTTACTGGTAAGGAACAAAACAATCTTGGAAGAAAAAAGACGTGAAAAACAATGAAAATACGTGTTGCACAGGTGGCCTAAATTGGACGAAGACATTGAACAAAATGCAACGAATCACTTATAAACAATTACTGATACTTATTTTCGTGATGTTAGCGCTATTATCATATTATACGGATTTTAAAATGGTACAAGAATACATATTCTCAAAAGACAGGAACAGTCGTGTTATTATAGCATTCGGAGACAGTTTAACAGAAGGACTATACGAATGGCCGAAATCTAGACGGTTCAGTCCATATACAGTAAAACTGCAAGAGCTAATTAACTCGTATATAAGTGCATCAAGGTCTAAGTTGAAAGTAACAGTGAAGAATCATGGAATTAGCGGAGAGAGACTGACAAAGACAATGAAAAATAGGCTGAAGAGAGCTTTAAAAGAAAACAACGCTGATCTTGTGATTATCTTGGCAGGTACAAATGATTTACTTGATCTGGCAAACCAAGTGGCAAACCACTCGCAGCCCGACAGAATATCAAATGATCTACACACATTACATCTTATTTGCTACTATAAAGGGATATCGACAGCCGCACTTACTATCCCTGAGACAGCCCTAGATGATAGTGACAAGAACGGAAGCTTCACTCGTGCGCGTAAATGGGTTAATAACGAGCTTTCGCAGTTCGTGCACATGGATCAAAATAGAAAAAATTCGAGACTTGTCGATATATCGATGAGAATTCCGCGTAAGAATAACGGTGGTTTATGGGATGATGGCGTTCATTTCACGCCTCGAGGATACGAAAGGGTGGCAGAGTTGGTATTTGAAAGAATTAAAAGTCTAGTTGAAAAATGGATAAGAGAATCTGAAACGCTCTGAAAGGAGGTCGACTGGATTCTGAATACCGCAATGTTGGAAGACAACTCAATTCTAGCGTATTTGTTAAGAATAGGTAAAGCCACGTAGCTATGCAACAATCACACTTCGTAAGCTATATTCATGCATAGCTTCTTTCAAAATCCCTTACACACCAGTGGTTTGTTGGTATAGTAGAAAGACTGCAAACCTTTAAATGGCAGCATAGCTGGGACGATGATAGAAAATTTGTTCTTCGTTCAAGTAGAATTAGAATTATCGTAGGTTTTGTAGAAAACCTTCAAGGTTTATAAGGCCTGAATAGGTCTTGCTAACGCGGCTATTGGCTTTTATTCGCCAATGCTCTAAGCAGTAGCTGGGCTACCTGGTAACAGGCCCTCTTTCAATTCTGATTCATACTAACCGCTCAAATTGCCTACCTCTGTCCCTAAACGCTTGGGTGAACCATCGCAGCCATATCATATATGCATGCGGATCTGAAATCGGTACTATTCCTTATGAAAAAATTTCGGACGATCCGTAGCTACCATTTTCTTATACCTCAATTCTGTAATTAGGATCTGTCAATATACCGAAATTGAAATTAAGGGCAGAACATCCACACTACCAAAAATACCCATAGCGGCAGCCCCCTGGGATATGCAAAAGGACGTCTTTGACAGGCTGTGGCAATATAGCTCAGCTGGTAGAGCATTAGCGTACTGGACATTACGTTTTCAAGGCATCTCTTGGTCAAATCAATTCCTCACGTTTTATATATTATGTTATAGAATCTTCTGATAGAAACATATTATATTATCAACTGGAAGCGAAGTCATAAGAAAGTATGAACAGAATAATTCAGATAACAGACTAATCAACTAATTGCAGCATCTTAATAACTTTTGCTTACCTTGACTTTTCTACTACTTGTTCTGCAGGTTGACTCCATACAGCTTGATCATCTGATGCTTTGCTGTCAGTTTTAGATTCTGATTTAGAACAAGCTGCAATGCCTTTATCAAGAAAAAGAACACATTTTAGCTGTAGTTGGAGTAACGAAAAAACTTCGTATCAGACAAAATTTTGAAGGGCTTAGTATTGTTCGGTAAAATTCTACGAGAGATTCGGGAAAGCAGTGGTGCAATATATGCGAAGGCGTCCAATCTTCCTGATCTTCCCTCAAAGGGCATTGATTTCTCTCTAAACGTATACGAAACCCAAACCACGGTAGCCTCTCAGCAAGGCTCGAGGTCTCCTTTGTTCATCCACTTGTTCGGAGACCTTAGCTAAACACTCCATTTCACTTTCACCTTTACCTACAGCTGCACTTGCAGGTTTAAATCATCGTATAAAGCTGCGTTGAATGATAGTTTGGCTGATTTTTCAACAGCATTTTCCTTGATTTTCGCGTACTACACATGCATGGTAAATCCAGTATGTTGAAATCTTTTGGAAACGGCATATTTGAGAGGTTTCTAAACCTTGAATCTCTGAAGATAGAAAGTTTTGCAGGCTTAACAAAGACTCCTCAACGAGGAATTTCACTCCTCGAAAACGTGTACGAGATTCCTATTAAACAAGAGGACTCTCACAAGATTACTACAAAAAGAATACAGATTCCAGCTGAGGATGTAAGAGATTTCAAAGAGTGAATTGTCTCTCGCTCCTCAAGGCAAATAAAGAAGTTAAAAAGAAACCTGAAGTGTTTGTGATAATGGTGCTTTCTTTCTTAACTAACCATGCAGAATATCTGTCGTAGGCGATAACTCACTTTGAGAGAATGAGAGCTTGTTTGAGAGGGATGGCTATTAAAAAAATTATCTTCAAAGATTCTCGATTCAAGATTCTCGATTAGTTAACCTACTACTGAAATCTTAGCGACTGAGGCTAAATACACCATTTTACCTTCACCCTCACTGAAGAGGAGAAAAGATTACAGTCAGAATTACAGTCAGAATTATAAAATATTTGTTACAATTACAAAGAGAATGAAACAAATAAATCATCCATGAAATGCTAAACCTACCATTATCATCATCTTTATCAGATTCAGAAGAATCTTCGCTAGAAGAGCCTGAATGTTTACGTCGTTTCTTCTTTTTCTTCTTCTTTTCTCTCTTGTTTTTGTTCTTCCTTTTTTGGTTAGAATATTCATCGTGTTTCCTCTTTCTTCCTACGGCCTTTCTCCTAAGACAAAATAAAAAAAACTCGTCATCTCTCCTGTGAACAGGCACCAGTACTACGCACAAGTTGCATAGGTCTTTAACAAAAAATGGTAATTTTCACAAAATTTTGGCTCAAATTCCGAATTACCAACTCACGTTGAGAGCACCGTAAACATCATCTACTGGCACAATGGTAGATCTATGAAGCCTCTTCTCTCTATTAAGTTCATCTTTCAAGGGAGATGTTTGAAATATGCCCCCTCTCAAGCAAAGTCCCCCATTATAGGCACTAAGCAGAAAGGGTACGAAATCTGCAATATAGTGATAATTTGATGCTAGATATGCCAACGACTCTAACGTCTCATTTCATGCGTCCCAAGTTTCTTATCTTGTTTACCTTTTCTTGTCGTTAGAATCCTTCATGGCCGGGAAAAAACAGAGCATGTTCTGGTTTTTTGCCCCCCTCTCTATTAAGCCATCGCCTCTGAAAAATCTCTATAATCAAGCAAGCCAACGAGGTTTAATAGAGTTTAACGATAGACAGAACAAAAAATACACGTATCAAATTCAGCGATGAAGTAAATCGAAACTAGTGAGCAATATCATTCCAAGAATACCAGAAATTAGATGGTTGGTCGAGAAATTAACTTACTTTTGATGAAAATTAAGCTTCTTTGAGCAATCTGGACACAAACCTAAGAGAATAAATAATATGTGAGGTGAAAAGCGTTAAAAACTAAAGGTTATCGCTTAAGGTTTTTCGCAAATTTCAATTCTTGTACGTGTCTGTGAAGTATCGTTTGGGATGCGCATTACCGAGAGGGATGTTCAGTATATGTGGGGAGGCATCCCTGAAAATTGTTGCGTAAGCTCTACAATGATGAGGCAGCACGAGTACGGTGGCAGTGCTCAGCACTGTGGGGTATCATGATTTATGTGAGGAAGCATCAAAGGGACAGTAGAGGATATTATGTATCGTTGGGAGGCATCTTAGGTGGGATATTATGAACTGTGTCCCTTCGTGCACTGAACATCCCCACACGGTGCTGCACATTCCCCACATTACTGCAAAACATCAAACTGAGTGTTTTTCAAGTCAAAGAAAACAGTGACTACTTACGAAGTTTAACAAGGGCATTTTTCTTGACACCATGTTCCGTATAGCCAAAATTAACCTGCAAGATGAGATAGATTACCTAGGCTTGTTACACGAGTCCCAATCTTCGCAAACAACAACAACAACAACAACAACAACAACAACAACAACAACAACAACAACAACAATACAGCTGTTTGCTTAAAGGGGACGCAGTTTGATCGAGCGTCCAGCATAGACTCAATAGCGATAACAACGACTCATGCAATAAGTCTATAGATTACCTACATCAAGATAAATGCGTAATTTAGAAGCCTGAAACCTTCCTTAGCAACCTATGAAACGCAAGGATGGCAGCGGAGTATCGTAATTCAACAGGAATGGGAGTATAATTCCAGAGCGGTTGCTACCATTACCCTTTTCTTCCTAACAGAAAATTTGAATGGACATGGAAGGAAAAGGGCATACATAAGCATTAACCCATGTGCTTCTCAAGACGGTCCTGCAAATTTCTCGGTACATGGCATGAATGGTAATATCTTTGACGGCTGGAAGGTCTGAAGTACGAAACCTCTCCGGTGGTTAGGAGGACAAAGCATTGGAGTCCCTGCATGAAGAGTCTTCGTGAACACGTCGCAGATGGTTTTCATGTTATCGTTACGCAAATATTAAAATGAACAGGGTACAGGCATGATACAAAGAGAAATATCTGATTATCAAAGATATACTTTCAACAATCAATAATCGAAACTCATGTACCAGAAAACGTTGCAACGCTGCCAAGGTAAAGAAAAAAGAAACAACATGGCAAAAACTACTTTATTCTAGAACCACTATTTTGAACCGAAATGTAAGTACATCGTTCTATAAGGTATGCCAAAGAGGCAAACTAAAATTCAGGCGAAAATAAACAATACAAACCTCCCAGCTCTGAAGCTTGTCCCTTTCGTTGCATTTTTTATTACCACAAGTAAACTGGCCTTCCAAAAAGAAACAAAACAGTTAATCGAACAGCAAACGATCAAATTTACGAAATATTCAATGCACATTGCATATCCAATGCTCACTATGTGTGTATGATCTGAATAAGTGATTGCTTGATGGGGGCGGGGAGGGGCATCTTGGCTAAACTGTAAGTAGGTTTTGCTAGGAGCATATGCAAAGTGGTATCGTTGGCAGGACTAATTTTTACGAGAACGGTACCCTTGGCTAGACAATTTTAAACAAAGTGATAGCTACCCTTGGCTGGACCAATATTGAACGATGACACTTTGGGCTGGATTAATTCCCAAGCCATTCAAGTCTCTTTCCAGCCCATCACGCCTTTTCAGAAAGCAATACTCTTACCCAGTCTACTTAAACTGGAAGCATGACCGTTCCAAAGACAAAAATTGTCAAATATGATACATTTAGCTAGACCCTGGCTAGAACAAGATTGGATTAAAATATAGCTAGACTAGAAGTCCGGAAAAAGTAGACCCTTGGCTAGCATAGAAGTCCGACAAAACATACCCTTGGACAGACTAGAAGTCAAAAAAGTGTAACCTTGCATCACCCTACATCCTAGGTACCTTTACCTGAGAAATCACTGTGATTTTGGCTTCTGTTCAAGAAGAACCTGCCGAAAATTTCAGTCCGACTTTAGCTGGTAAGGGCAAAAAGGCAGTCGGTTAAACGGACAAAACATCATCCGACATGATCTTCTACAACAGAAAAGCAAGTCTCTTGGTCTAAGCATTCTTCAATAAAAAGTACCCATGGCTAGACTATTCAAATATGATTGAATACGTCTCGTTACAATTTCATTGGCTGCTGAACAAGTCCGAAAAATTTAACATAGAATAGTGTGGATGATTATGTTGGACATTGCTAAATAAAATTCTCTCAATGTGCCGAGCAAAAGACTCCTAACTGATTATACCTTTTCCTTCGATGACCTCCTTTTCGATCCTCCACCTCATGGCAAACTAAAATCAAACAAGTAGCATGAAGGATTAATAGGAAAATCGCACGGAGTCGCATAGGATTTGATTCGGGGAAACCGTTTCCAGGTTGTGGGGTTTTTAGAACAAAAGGCAAGAAGACTAGCCTCCTAACTTCGACAGCCTTTTATCAGAAGTCTTTAAATGACACCGAAATTTGAAAGCCTATAAGCGATGTTTCTACATAGAATTGGTAGCAGGATGGACAGTCCGAGACAGAAATGCCCAATAGGCCAATAAAAGCACAATGAATTGAAGGATTTAGTAAACAGAGATATTTCAAGTACGAGCCACCTTCAACAGTGATTTCAGCTAAGACTTAAGCTGCTAAGCACTTAAATTTTGTTACTATATTATACTGAAATACAATTAATCTGGAGGTAAAGAACGTTTCTACGGATCCAGTGTGTAGGAAGATCGCTTCATAAAATATTTTAGGCAAACGCTTAAAGCTGGGCTTGCGTTGACCTACGATACAACAGAACTAACGCCAACTAGTTGTAACTGCTGAGAACATATCAACAACTAGTCAGAACCTATAGGGTAAAGTCAACTTATAGGTTAGTCGATCGAGGTCACATAAGCGCTATGATCGATTGCGACTGACGGGAATCAATTGGTAACCAATCACAGAAGAAGAATTTCCCCAACTTTCCAGAACTGTGTGCAGACTAGTTGCTGTCAAACACGAACTAGCAGCCAACTAGAAGTCAGAACGCTTATGTAAACCAGTCGGTTGCGACAAATATTTTTTCGCCAATAAAATCCGCCAATTAGCCGTCGGCAACTAGTTCTGACTGTGCGCAATGTTGAGATAAGCCTGGCTTAATATTCTTTGTCATTATAGTCACTGTATTTATACATGTATATATGTATTTAAGTATATATGTATATATGTATTTAAGTATATAAATGTATACAAGAGTATACAAGAACGGCTATAAAGCTTCTTATCATTTGCGTCCGAGTTACCTATATGTCATAAATGCTAAATGCAACTAAGAAAGTGATATGAGATATGAGCAATTTATGTAATATTACCTTGTTCTCTTTATATCTGCTTAGATCTGAGATACAGTATTCTTTAAAAAGCTTGTCATGATATTTCTTCGCAAGAGCCTTCTCCCTATAGAATAAGATATTAACTTCTGAATAGCAAATCACTATTATACAGGTTTCAGCCAGTTGTAGAGCTGGGAAAACAATAAGGAGGGCTCTACTTGGTAAAGAATGTATACATGTTGCACAAATGCTACGAATTGACTTTTCTATGAACCGAAAGCTCGCTGTAAGCACACAGGTGATTCCATGAAGGAGGCTCTGGTGTGCGATCCTCACAAAATGTTTCAAAATACCGAATGGCTTAGATTGGCTGTTTTTACATCAGCTGTCGAGAACTTTAGAGCTCCTCATACCACGAACTAACTTGATTTGGTGTCAATATGCAAATGCAGGCAACGCCCTCGCTTATTTGATCTGCCATGATCTTTCACATAATTGAATATTGATTATTGTGCACCTAAATCGGCTGATGGAAAGGGGCGAGGTAAGGGACGTCGACAAAATAGATCCGTAATTTGGGGGGGGGGGAGGCTGGATCTAAGGTTGTTGTCTGTCGGGCTGGGACTTGAAGCCGGCGGTCCCATCCTCGATTGACCGATGGCTACGAGGTCGCAAGGTCCAGCCGAGCTCGCAAGGGCTACGGCTAGAATTGGACGAAACATCAACAAAATCGAAATTCATAATCAGATATCAACCATTGTTTGATCATGTTTAGCAATCAAGTACACTGTCTGTGGGATGGTTTACGTCTTGATTCGTACATGGAGACGCCCTGCTAGGGCTAGTTTTGCCACCCGAAAAGGGCTCTGACACCCCCCCCAAGCTCTACGCCACTGGTTTAAGAAGGAACGAACATCTCCCTTTCCAGCAGTGAGCTCTAGACCACATCTTTCACTGGGATACTTCCAGTGAAGCCCGAGAGCAGGATCCAGTCGGTTTGAGAGTCTTACCAAATGACTACTTTCTAAATGGCACTACTTACTACGCTTTGGGGTATTTCTTGTAGCTACTACCCTTTTTTCCAATTTCTTGACGTTTTGAGCTAAGTTTGCAACCTTTCTTGTATCTGAATGCTGGCAAACTTTTAACAGAAAATTTTATTGCTGGACTGGATGCTATCATCAAAACGGCGTGGGTGTTATAGCATCCTTCACCACCATTTGGGGGTTATTACAATCCTAGTCCTGACTGGACCCCTGTCAGGCCTCAGTGGGAGTACCCAAACAATCCCCAATATTCTTGTTTGCAATCAAACCAAAATAAAACTACGATGGGGAGATCAGAAAAACGTTGAGTATATAAGAGAGTCAATTACCAAGAGTCTGTTGATTTGTCTTCCTCCTCCCAAATGAACCTGCAAGAAAAGATGAATAAACAAAGTACTGTATTAAGTACTCCATGTAGTCGCAAGTTAACGTTTTATATGATGATGATGATGATTATGATTATGATGATGATGATGATGATGATATGGTGATGACGGTGGTGACGGGGTAATAATAATGACGATGGTCATGATTATGATGATGTTGATGATGAGGATGTTGTAGATGATAACTTAATGACAATGAAGATGGTGATAATTATTATTTTATGACGGCAATACTATATTTTTTACTTTTACTTTGTTCTTTTTCTTGATTTTTTTTGGAGGGGCTTATTCGAGGGGGGGGGGCTTTAACGAGGGGGGCTTATAAAATGATTCGTGAAACCATGATTCATCATCGACTAGAATAATGATTTTGTTGTAATAACTCGACAAAGTACCAATATAATTCTAATGGAGACTCCAATGGCTAAAATCAACAGGTCAGGTTTGAGAGCATATTCGAGGGGGCCCTTTTCAAGAATTTCTCCCTCTTGGGTTAGGCCTAATTCGAGGAAAGAGCTTATTCGACGGTGTGAATTCGCGGATTTACGGTACTGTTCAAATTATCGTCTCCAAGATACTGTAGATCCTGAAATTTGTAAGTTTCAACATATGTCTGGGGTTTGTCAAATCTTTGAAGTTCTTGTTGATCATGAATTGACAATGAATTGGTGGACTGGGTACCAGTCGTCTTTATCATTTCGCGCCACTCCGTAAAGTTGTACATTTCAAGTGCCAATCACGTATGCACCAAGTTTAATTTATAAAACCGCAAAGCACGTGAAAACGTCCTCTCACTCCAAGAAACACGAGGTCCACTCCGGTGGTCGCATGCAGAACTCTCTTCCAAACCAAGAGAGAAGAGCGCATAAAAGACAGAAAAATAGACAAAAACATTATTCATGAAGAATAAAAAGAAGCCAAGTGCACTTGGTTGAAGCTTGCAAGCAAAAATTAACTGAAAAACAACTTCGAAGTTCAAAGTGGTCCGAAGAGCTCTTTTGGTCCATTCTCAACGTTGGCGCGCAAAACTGCAGCAGCTTGGAAAAAGACTCAAAATCAAAAAGTAAGCCTCTTTTAGTTTCTTAAATGATTGTTTTTCATTCCTCTTAATCTTATGTGTGTAATAATGTAAAGTTCGTTGTATTTAATTCTGTTTTAAAACGTTTTTGCCAACTTTTCGACCAGCAAGCGTACCTTAGGGCGCGTGGCGTGGCGACAAAAAGTGAAACGTCGTTCTTTTTCGGAAATGCTTCCACAAAACTTTTCCTTACCTTGAAAAAAGCCTTTATGTACAAAAGTTGTTATATTTCTTGAATGTGTTTGGTTTTTACTGCCTCAAAACAAAGTTATTCGCCAGTTTTTTTGCAGAAAACTTCGCCGTCAACAAGCCTGCAAAATTCGGGCGCCAAAGCACGTTCTTGTCATTTCACTGTCTTATGCTTTGCCAAAACTTCTTTGAAAAACTCAAAACTAAGCTATCCCAACGTTTAGCTGATTAAGGTTTCGATAAATTTATGTTTTTTGTTTAATTTTTAACTAATATTTGCCAAAAAGCCTACAAAATGGGCGCCAAAACTGGGTTTTGTTGTTTCACTTGCCTTTTGCCAGCCAAAACTTCTTTGAGAACTTTAAACTAAGCTTTCTAAATGTTTAGCTTGTTAATTTTTCGATAAATTCATCTTTTTTGCTAAATTTGTAACTATATTTGTCAAAAAACCCCACAAAAGTCTCCGTCAAAAAGCCTACGAAATTTGGGCGCCAAAATTGGGTTTTGTTGTTTTACTTGCCTTCGCCACCCAAAACTTCTTTGAGAAACTTTAAACTAAGCTTTCTAAATGTTTAGCTTGTTAATGTTTCGATAAATTCATCTTTTTTGCTAAATTTGAACTATATTTGTCAAAAAACCCCACAAAAGTCTCCGTCAAAAAGCCTAAGAAATTTGGGCGCCAAAATTGGGTTTTGTTGTTTTACTTGCCTTCGCCAGCCAAAACTTCTTTGAGAAACTCTTACTAAGCTTTCTAAATGTTTAGCTTGTTAATGTTTCGATAAATTCATCTTTTTTGCTTAATTTGTAACTATATTTGTCAAAAAACCCCACAAAAGTCTCCGTCAAAAAGCCTACGAAATTTGGGCGCGAAAACTGGGTTTTGTTGTTTTACTTGCCTTCGCCAGCCAAAACTTCTTCGAGAAACTCTAAACTAAGCTTTCTAAATGTTTAGCTGATTAAAGTTTCGATAACTATATTTTTTGTTTAATTTTTAACTAGCTACAGTTGCCAAAAGCTTAGGTACAAATCTCTCCGTCATTTAACCCGAGGGGCTTTTCACTCTTCAAAATGCCGCTAGCTGATTAAAGTTTCGATAAATTCGAGAGGCATCTAAATCTTGAAGAAGAAGTACGAGATTTCACCATAAGCAAAAGGATTTCAAGGATCTCCACGAAAACAATACGCTTTCAAGCACAGGTATACGAGATTTTGAATGAGTGAATCGCCCCTCGGATAAATTAATGTTTTTTTTTATTATTATTTTTATTCTTCATTTCTTCAAAATGCACACCAAATGAAAGCCCCAAAACTCGTTTTTGTCATGTTAGCTGCTTGCCTTAGCTACGTAACGGCCTACAGCCCAAAATCTCGGTATTGTGATTTTACTTGCTTTTTTAACTAGCAAAAACTTCTTTTCTTAATCACAAACCACAAATTGCAAGAAAAAATAAACCCCTCATGAAACTTAAGGCTGAAAGCGCAGCTAAATGTCTTGATAAACAATAGTTTATTCTTGAGATTTCTAGTAGGTCAAAGGGATTATGTAAAAAACATCTTTGGAAAATAAAAATTAATCAAAATGAAATTGATCAGAGACACTTGACTTGAAAGTTTTAAGGATTGGCCATGTGATTTCGATAAGACATCTGATTGGATAGCTTGTTTCAAGTCTTGATGAAATGTACTTCTTGACATTTCGCACCAACCACAGAGCCTAATTGAAGCTAAGAATAGAGTTTCTTGGGGAATAATTATTAGAACGAACATGTCTTTCACTTTTTTATATCGAATTTATTCAAAAGTACGCTTCTAAAACAAGATCAGTGTTTTGGTTTTTTTTAAATGCTCCAGATTGGTTGTAAAGCCTTTAAGAGTAAACGATTGAAGATTGAAGACCAAAATCCAGGGGGGGGGGTAGTGACCACATTTTCACACGGGTAGTGCGCATGGCAGGTCAAATTAACCCAAGAATATGGATTCATTCAAAGTTTTGTACTAAAAAATATTGGTGTCATGAGTTATCTTTTCCAAAAACTTTGGGTGGCAATTTTGATGGAGAGATTGGTCATAAGATGGATTGCCGCTGTTGCCATATTTTTGTCACAAAGTAGAATAACTTGATGTATCATAAGAATTGAACCCAAAAAGGCAGAACCGAAATTTGGTCTTCACCTAAAACGCTGACGGGAATATCTAGTTTTAAAATCTAGACCCCAAAAAGTGGCTTTCAAGCAAAATTTCAGACCCAGAAACATGACAAGCACACCACTGTATCAAGATGTGGTCACTACCCCCTTGGGGACCGAAAATGGGGTGAAACGGGAATGCAATTTTAGTTTATCAAATAGAATTACAATGCTGCAAACTGTTTCAGACCCAATTTCTTCACAGTTAGAGAAAATTCTATTGAAACATTGTCATTAACTGAAAATTTAGTTATCGATTCTAACCGCTATTTTACGGGACACTTCCGAGAGAACTATTTTCATCGCTTTGTAATAAGTGAGAACCAAGGGGCTCAATGAAGTACACTTAATTCGTTTCCAACTGTACTTTCTAAACTTTATGCATTCTAAAGAAAGTAGCATATTTGAAGAGATTAAAAACAAATCTATTTATTTTCCAGTTCTAATGTGGAGTGAGAGACCACCAATGCATACGAAGGCGATGGGGAAGCAAAGCTCAACTGATGCAATGTACGTTATTCAAATTATTTACTTTTGTTACCATTCAGTGGTGTAGTAAGAGCAAAATTTGGGGGGGGGGGCTGCAGCAATAGGAACACTGAAAAGCATCTTTATTATATCCGAAACCAATTGAATTTGCAAATGATTGTGGGGGGGGGGGGACTGTGCTTCCCCAACCCTCAGACATATAGGCTGCTACGGCTGTGCCATTTTGGACAAGTTTTTCCACCTTTCTTCATAATTTAAGGGTCTGATTTTAAATGTTATTGTTTCCGTTTTCAGGAAATTTGCAATGAGACTATGACCCCAAAGCCAGAAGAATATGGGGCTGTTAGGCGATTGAAAAATCAGGTAACCCTTATTTATGTATTTTTGAATTATTAGAAAAACGCTTTGTGATACATCTTCTGATGATAGATGATGATGATAATGATGTTTATGATGATGATTATGATGATGATGATGATGATAATGATAATGATAATGATGATGATGATGATGATGAGAATGATAATAATGATGATGATGATGATGATGATGATGATGATGATGATGAAAATGATGACAATGAAGATGATGATTGATGATGACCTTGACAATCACGATGATCATGATCACGATGATCAACAGGATACTGAAGATAATAATGATGATCATAATCTTGATGATGACCATAATCATGATCATAATTATTATGAATATGATCATCTTTACTGTCATGTTGGTTATTACAATGATTATGATTTGTTAACAATATAAGTCTTTAATAACCATTTTTTTTGTCTCTACAGCTTGGATGCCCCATCCGTTACTACAACCCTGTCTCCTGATGTTGTACAGTATTTGATGAAGAGGCTCTCCGTGCATCAAGTAAGTAATAAATAGTGTTTTTTATAGCAATGAAATATTTTACTTTCGACCTAAGTTCAAAACAATCATTGGTGTATGAGTAAAAAATCAGGGAGCCCTACAATCTTGGACAAAAATTACTGGACTTTCCACAATTTGGGATCTGCTGCCCCCTTTCCCCCCAAGAATTAATGTTGAATGTGTAAAACTGTTAGGAAATGATGGAAGATTCGATCAGACACACAGTTCACAAAAATGTCAACATTGACCTGTAGGGGGAGGGGGAATCGTGTTTTGCAAGGACATTTCTTCATAGTACATAAAGTCTGGATATATTTTGTCCATGATTGTAGGAAAAAATGTATCTGTTCCGTACAGTAATTAATCTGATATTTCTTGCAGAACTCAGTGGAGATTCCTTTAATGGAGATTGTCATGGCTGTTTCTCTAAGTCATCTAAAGGTGCGTTTTTTGTGCATTTTTATATAACTTAGTTAATGAATATATTGATTAAAAAGTTAATTGATTATTTCATGTGTTGATCTTTCTTTTATAAATTTTGATTGAAATCCCCCACCTCTCAGGTGTGCACACCTCCCTCCCTCGTTATATTCATTCATATACACATACATACTATTCGAAATATATATACGCTTATACTTTTATACATTCGCATGCACATGCATATTATTCGAAATATACGCTTATACGTTAACATTTGCATACACATACATATTATTCGAAATATACGCTGATACGTTAATAGATTCGCATGCACATACATATTATTCGAAATATACGCTTATACGTTTATATATTTGCATACACATACATATTATTCGAAATATACGCTGATACATTTATACATTCGCATGCACATGCATATTATTCGAAAAATACGCTTATACGTTTATATATTTGCATACACATACATATTATCCGAAACATATATACGCTCATATATTCACATGCACATACATATTATTTTAAATAAATACGCCCTTATGCGTTCACATGCACATACATATTATTCGAAATATATATACGCTTATACTTATATACATTCGCATGCACATACATATTATTCGAAAAATACGCTTATACGTTTATATATTTGCATACACATACATATTATCCGAAACATATATACGCTCATATATTCACATGCACATACATATTATTTTAAATAAATACGCCCTTATGCGTTCACATGCACATACATATTATTCGAAATATATATACGCTTATACTTATATACATTCGCATGCACATGCATATTATTCGAAAAATACGCTTATACGTTTATATATTTGCATACACATACATATTATCCGAAACATATATACGCTCATATATTCACATGCACATACATATTATTTTAAATAAATACGCCCTTATGCGTTCACATGCACATACATATTATTCGAAATATATATACGCTTATACTTATATACATTCGCATGCACATACATATTATTCGAAAAATACGCTTATACGTTTATACATTTGCATACACATACATATTATCCGAAATATATATACACTCATATATTCACATGCACATACATATTATTTTAAATAAATACGCCCTTATGCGTTCACATGCACATACATATTATTTTAAATATATATACGCTTATTTATTCACATGCACATACACATTATTTCAAATATGCAGTGTCATTAATGTAGTTAAAGTAGTGTTGTTTATAGTCATCTCTAAACATTTTTTTAAAAAATTTGCACTCTCCAATTTTGCAATTCTATGAAAAAATGTGTTCCTTTGCCTCTTCTGAATGCATTTATATTTTGCTATTACAATTCTTTTTGGTTAAATGTTTCCAAAACGGTGTTATGTATAACCTTCAGAAATGTATTTCAAAGCACATTACCCAATCGTTCACTTCCTTTCCCCGAATTGCGTTCTTTCTTACCCCAGAAATGTATTTGTATATAACATGCGCAGCTTTTTGAGTAAGTTTGACATGCTACGTATTATTTATTATTATCATTATTAATGCTTTTAAAACTCACACACCAATCACTGATCCCCATTCCCCGAAATGTGTTCTTTCTTACCCCAGAAATGTTTCTGAATAAAACTTGCGCGGCTTTTTTGCGACTTAAAGAAGTTTGACATGTTATGTATTATTTTTTATTATCATGTATTATTTTCAGAAATGCTTTTAAAACGCATACACCAATCACTGATCCCCATTCCCAGAAATGTGTTCTTTCTTACCCCAGAAATGTTTCTGAATAAAACTTGCGCGGCTTTCTTGCGACTTACAGAAGTTTGACATGTTATGTATTATTTTTTATTATTATGTATTATTTTCAGAAACGCTTTTAAAACACATACACCAATCACTGATCCCCATTCCCCGAAACGTGTTCTTTCTTACCCCAGAAATGTTTCTGAATAAAACTTGCGCGGCTTTTTTGCGACTTACAGAAGTTTGACATGTTATGTATTATTTATTATTATGTATTATTTCCAGAAATGCTTTTAAAAACTCATACACCAATCACTTACTCTTTCCCCGAAACGTGTTCTTTCTTACCCCAGAAACGTATTTGAATAAAACTTGCACGGCTTTTTGCGTAAGTCTGACATGTTATGTATTAAATATTCTGTATTATTTTTTAATTTAGCATTTATGTATTATTGGTAATTTCTACTGCGTGACAGACACTTCTACAGGACAACACTAGGTAACTCGCTGCCTTGAGCAGTCTGTCCACCCAAGGACACTAGGTAACTTCGCTGCCTTAAGCAGTCTGTCAACCCAAGGAAACTAAGGTAATTTCTACAGCTTGACAGACACTTCTACAAGACAACACTAGGTAACTCGCTGCCTTGAGCAGTCTGTCCACCCAAAGACACTAGGTAACTTCGCTGCCTTGAGCAGTCTGTCCACCCAAGAACACTAGGTAATTTCTACCGCCTGACAGACACTTCTACAAGACAACACTAGGTAACTCGCTGCCTTGAGCAGTCTGTGTACCCAAAGACACTAGGTAACTACTGCCTTCATTTTTCATTTCATTTTCTATTATTTAATCACGGTTACCCCGTCAGTCATACGGTAAAATATGTTCTACCGCTAAATGCGATAAGAAGATGCCATATTATAGGATGCTGGCCTTGTGATGAAATATTTACTACCGCTAAATGCGATGAGAAGATGCCATATTCTAGGTTGGGGGCCTTGTCATGAAATATGTTCTACCGCTAAATGCGATGAGAAGATGCCATAATATAGGATGGGAGCCTTGTCATGAAATATATGCTACCGCTAAATGCGATGAGAAGATGCCATAATATAGGATGTGAGCCTTGTCATGAAATATGTTCTACCGCTAAATGCGATGAGAAGATGCCATAATATAGGATGGGAGCCTTGTCATGAAATATATGCTACCGCTAAATGCGATGAGAAGATGCCATAATATAGGATGTGAGCCTTGTCATGAAATATATGCTACAGCTAAATGCGATGAGAAGATGCCATAATATAGGATGGGAGCCTTGTCATGAAATATATGCTACCGCTAAATGCGATGAGAAGATGCCATAATATAGGATGTGAGCCTTGTCATGAAATATATGCTACCGCTAAATGCGATGAGAAGATGCCATAATATAGGATGGGAGCCTTATCATGAAATATGTTCTACCGCTAAATACGATGAGAAGATGCCATAATATAGGATGGGAGCCTTGTCATGAAATATATGCTACCGCTAAATGCGATGAGAAGATGCCATAATATAGGATGTGAGCCTTGTCATGAAATATGTTCTACCGCTAAATGCGATGAGAAGATGCCATAATATAGGATGGGAGCCTTGTCATGAAATATATGCTACCGCTAAATGCGATGAGAAGATGCCATAATATAGGATGGGAGCCTTGTCATGAAATATGTTCTACCGCTAAATGCGATGAGAAGATGCCATAATATAGGATGGGAGCCTTGTCATGAAATATATGCTACCGCTAAATGCGATGAGAAGATGCCATAATATAGGATGTGAGCCTTGTCATGAAATATGTTCTACCGCTAAATGCGATGAGAAGATGCCATAATATAGGATGGGAGCCTTGTCATGAAATATATGCTACCGCTAAATGCGATGAGAAGATGCCATAATATAGGATGGGAGCCTTGTCATGAAATATGTTCTACCGCTAAATGCGATGAGAAGATGCCATAATATAGGATGTGAGCCTTGTCATGAAATATGTTCTACCGCTAAATGCGATGAGAAGATGCCATAATATAGGATGGGAGCCTTGTCATGAAATATATGCTACCGCTAAATGCGATGAGAAGATGCCATAATATAGGATGGGAGCCTTGTCATGAAATATGTTCTACCGCTAAATGCGATGAGAAGATGCCATAATATAGGATGTGAGCCTTGTCATGAAATATGTTCTACCGCTAAATGCGATGAGAAGATGCCATAATATAGGATGGGAGCCTTGTCATGAAATATATGCTACCGCTAAATGCGATGAGAAGATGCCATAATATAGGATGTGAGCCTTGTCATGAAATATGTTCTACCGCTAAATGCGATGAGAAGATGCCATAATATAGGATGTGAGCCTTGTCATGAAATATATGCTACCGCTAAATGCGATGAGAAGATGCCATAATATAGGATGGGAGCCTTGTCATGAAATATATGCTACCGCTAAATGCGATGAGAAGATGCCATAATATAGGATGGGAGCCTTGTCATGAAATATGTTCTACCGCTAAATGCGATGAGAAGATGCCATAATATAGGATGTGAGCCTTGTCATGAAATATGTTCTACCGCTAAATGCGATGAGAAGATGCCATAATATAGGATGGGAGCCTTGTCATGAAATATATGCTACCGCTAAATGCGATGAGAAGATGCCATAATATAGGATGTGAGCCTTGTCATGAATTAATGCTACCGCTAAATGCGATGAGAAGATGCCATAATATAGGATGTGAGCCTTGTCATGAAAGATGTTCTACCGCTAAATGCGATGAGAAGATGCCATAATATAGGATGTGAGCCTTGTCATGAAATATATGCTACCGCTAAATGCGATGAGAAGATGCCATAATATAGGATGTGAGCCTTGTCATGAAATATGTTCTACCGCTAAATGCGATGAGAAGATGCCATAATATAGGATGTGAGCCTTGTCATGAAATATATGCTACCGCTAAATGCGATGAGAAGATGCCATAATATAGGATGTGAGCCTTGTCATGAAATATGTTCTACCGCTAAATGCGATGAGAAGATGCCATATTATTTCTTCTCGGACTAGCCTCGACTTTGTTCTTTGTCGACATTAATCTCAAAATAATGCTTGAAACGCTCTACAGCTTCTTTCAATCTTATCATCTTCTAAATTTCAGGATCTAAACGCAACGTTTATAGCAGCAACCAATCTGTCTAGGGCTACAGCTCATTGTAGACAGGGCGTAGCGACCCTGGGCATCCCGAGCTCACGATAATGCAATAATCACCGTGAAAGATCCATTAATATTGCTTTTTCTTTAAACTATTTGTTTTTTTTCCGCACAAATGCTTGCATCGAATACCCGATTCGAATACCTCAAACATGCTGCCTCATAAATAGCTCACGACATTGTAGCAAATATGACATATTCCTATTTGTGATACAAATATTGCATTAATTTCTATTCAGAATAGTTGGCATGAAGCACGTGTCTTTTTTAGTTTTCTTGCTATGTTGTCAGCTCTCTTACAATCGTTCAACAAATTGTTTACAATACCTTGCAATTAGTGGCATGTGCAACAAAATCCTTGCTCTGAACACTCTCTGATGTGCAAGATACAAAATCTCTTTGTACTGTATTTCCAAGCAAAATGTTGGTATTTTTGATTGATTCACTTTGGCTATACCGCTCTATATTCCAATATGAATATGTCGAATTCCCGTGTCTTGCAATAGTAAGCCAATGTTGGCTTCTGTTTATCAATTCCTCCATCGCAGTGGTGCCATATGGCAAGCATGCTATACTCTTTTGTCTAATGCAACTACATAAACTTTCGATTGTCTATAAATGAACGAACTCCTGCATCCTCAGTACTTTGCAAACATTGGTAATACGATAATACGATAATTTCATTTTGTCATGACGCAAATTTTGAAACGAATGGCGCACTAATTTCTCTATTTAGAAGTGCTCTACCAGTCTTGGCATACTCAGTTCCTTTCCTCTGCGGCACGTCATGACAAATTCTTCTTTAAATGCATATTTTGCATAAACTCTCTTTCTAACGATCATTGATTTAAAGATCTGAAGTTCTGAGGATTTGAGGATTGGAGATCCAAAAGTCCGAGGGCAACTTTCTAGGTACCATGAATCCAAAGATCGGAGTTCCTCCGTCTGGAGGGTCGAAGGTCCGAGGTTCCAAGGTTCTGAGGGTCTTTAGGTCTAGGGATCGAAAATGATAGCCTTTATTGCCTTGCGGTATAGAAACATCGTCATTTTAATGGCGGTTGTTGCAGATCTTCTATTCTGATGACTTTAGTGCATCAAATTTCCTATCAACAAGCTTCTTGCCGATTTTGGCATGCATAATCTATTAGCTTGACGCTTTATTTTTTGTTAACATAATTTTCATGACAGTTATCGCATATACTGTATTCTATTGATGCGTATCCTTTATGGTCCTTATAGTCCGCAAGCAACCGGAAAATATTGGCATTGGCATATGTATATTATTGATATCAATGATACTGATTTCTTCTCCATACGCCATTTTCATGGCGGCCATTCTTCATCTTCTATTCTCCTGATGCATATTTTGCATAAACTCTCTTTCTAACGATCATTGATTTAAAGATCTGAAGTTCTGAGGATTTGAGGATTGGAGATCCAAAAGTCCGAGGGCAACTTTCTAGGTACCATGAATCCAAAGATCGGAGTTCCTCCGTCTGGAGGGTCGAAGGTCCGAGGGTCCGAGGTTCTGAGGGTCTTTAGGTCTAGGGATCGAAAATGATAGCCTTTTTTGCCTTGCAGTGTGGAGACGTCATTCTAATGGCGGTGTTATACATCTTCTTCTATTCTGATGACTTTAGTGCATCAAATTTCCTATCAACAAGCTTCTTGCCGATTTTGGCATGCACAATCTATTAGCTTGACGCTTTATTTTCTGTAAACATCATTATCATGGCAGTTATCGCATATACTGTATTCTATTGATGCGTATCCTTTATGGTCCTTATAGTCCGCAAGCAACCAGGCAATATTGGCATTGGCATATGCATATTATTGACATCAATGATACTGATTTCTTCTCCATATACCATTTTCATGGCGGCCATTCTTCATCCTCTATTCTCCTGATGCATATGTTCCATAAATCTACGTCTCAAGCAGCAACTCGCCGATGATGGCACGTATAAACTATGTTTTTGTTAAGTACCACACGCAGATTATTTGCTGTAAACCTCATTTCATGGCGGTCACTGAGTACCCTCTATTCTATTCATGCATATGTTGCATAAACATTCCCCTGCCCATTAGCATCGTTCCTAAGTTTGCATATATTTATTATCAATTTAGTACCAATATTCAAGATTTATTGCTTAATACCTAATTTTCATGGCATTGTTATTGTCCTTGTATCTCCTCTGTTTTACTTATGCATGTGTTGCAAAAACGTTCGTTTGTTTCTCTACTTTTCTCTTACACCTCACTGACATCCTTCGCATTAAAAATCCTTCTTATCTACTTTCACTGCTACGTTGGGATACGGTATGTATTTTGATGATTTTTTTAATTTCATTTAGTTGCTAAACGAAGATATAACAAATAAGCATATCTGTAAAGAATATATCTGAACAGGCATAGGCATATCTGAAAGAATATATCTGAATAGGCATACATACAATTTACATAGGCACACAAGTGATACCAAAAATAGGCATTTTGAAGAAATAGGCACATAGAACAGGCATAGTTGTAGGCATATGTTTTAGGCATATTTATAATACACGTATTCATTACAAAAGATAGCATATGTAATACATATACTTTTAAATTATATTATACTTTAACAATTTGTCTTATTTCCAGCCTGGATTATCCAGGGGCAATGGGTCCAATAGCATTTTGCGATGAAAAGATGCCATATAGGGATGTGAGCCTTGTCATGAAATATGTTCTACCGCTAAATGCGATGAGAAGATGCCATAATATAGGATGGGAGCCTTGTCATGAAATATATGCTACCGCTAAATGCGATGAGAAGATGCCATAATATAGGATGTGAGCCTTGTCATGAAATATGTTCTACCGCTAAATGCGATGAGAAGATGCCATAATATAGGATGGGAGCCTTGTCATGAAATATATGCTACCGCTAAATGCGATGAGAAGATGCCATAATATGGGATGGGAGCCTTGTCATGAAATATATGCTACCGCTAAATGCGATGAGAAGATGCCATAAAATAGGATGGGAGCCTTGTCATGAAATATATGCTACCGCTAAATGCGATGAGAAGATGCCATAATATAGGATGGAAGCCTTGTCATGAAATATATGCTACCGCTAAATGCGATGAGAAGATGCCATAATATAGGATGGGAGCCTTGTCATGAAATATATGCTACCGCTAAATGCGATGAGAAGATGCCATAATATAGGATGGGAGCCTTGTCATGAAATATATGCTGCCGCTAAATGCAATGAGAAGATGCCATAATATAGGATGGGAGCCTTGTCATGAAATATATGCTACCGCTAAATGCGATGAGAAGATGCCATAATATAGGATGGGAGCCTTGTCATGAAATATATGCTACCGCTAAATGTGATGAGAAGATGCCATAATATAGGATGGGAGCCTTGTCATGAAATATATGCTACCGCTAAATGCGATGAGAAGATGCCATAATATAGGATGGGAGCCTTGTCATGTAATATATGCTACCGCTAAATGCGATGAGAAGATGCCATATTATAGGATGTGAGCCTTGTCATGAAATATGTTCTACCGCTAAATGCGATGAGAAGATGCCATAATATAGGATGCTGGCCTTGTCATGAAATATGTTCTACCGCTAAATGCGATGAGAAGATGCCATAATATAGGATGGGAGCCTTGTCATGAAATATGTTCTACCGCTAAATGCAATGAGAAGATGCCATAATATAGGATGGGAGCCTTGTCATGAAATATATGCTACCGCTAAATGCGATGAGAAGATGCCATAATATAGGATGGGAGCCTTGTCATGAAATATATGCTACCGCTAAATGCGATGAGAAGATGCCATAATATAGGATGGGAGCCTTGTCATGAAATATATGCTACCGCTAAATGCGATGAGAAGATGCCATAATATAGGATGGGAGCCTTGTCATGAAATATGTTCTACCGCTAAATGCGATGAGAAGATGCCATATTATAGGATGTGAGCCTTGTCATGAAATATGTTCTACCGCTAAATGCGATGAGAAGATGCCATAATATAGGATGCTGGCCTTGTCATGAAATATGTTCTACCGCTAAATGCGATGAGAAGATGCCATAATATAGGATGGGAGCCTTGTCATGAAATATGTTCTACCGCTAAATGCGATGAGAAGATGCCATAATATAGGATGGGAGCCTTGTCATGAAATATATGCTACCGCTAAATGCGATGAGAAGATGACATAATATAGGATGGGAGCCTTGTCATGAAATATATGCTACCGCTAAATGCGATGAGAAGATGTCATAATATAGGATGTGAGCCTTGTCATGAAATATGTTCTACCGCTAAATGCGATGAGAAGATGCCATAATATAGGATGGGAGCCTTGTCATGAAATATATGCTACCGCTAAATGCGATGAGAAGATGCCATAATATAGGATGTGAGCCTTGTCATGAAATATGTTCTACCGCTAAATGCGATGAGAAGATGCCATAATATAGGATGTGAGCCTTGTCATGAAATATGTTCTACCGCTAAATGCGATGAGAAGATGCCATAATATAGGATGGGAGCCTTGTCATGAAATATATGCTATCGCTAAATGCGATGAGAAGATGCCATAATATAGGATGTGAGCCTTGTCATGAAATATGTTCTACCGCTAAATGCGATGAGAAGATGCCATAATAAACGACATTAATCTCAGAAAAATGTTTATAACGCTCTACAGCTTTTTTCAATCTTATCATCTTCTAAATTTCAGGATCTAAACGCAACGTTTTTAGCAGCAAACAAATCTGTCTACAAGACAACACTAGGTAACTGCTGCCTTGAGCAGTCTGTCCACCCAGGGACACTAGGTAATCCGCTGCCTTGAGCAGTCTGTCCACCCAGGGACACTAGGTAATCCGCTGCCTTGAGCAGTCTGTCCACCCAAGGACACTAGGTAATTTCTACCGCCTGACAGACACATCTACAAAACAACACTAGGTAACTGCTGCCTTGAGCAGTCTGTCCACCCAGGGACACTAGGTAATCCGCTGCCTTGAGCAGTCTGTCCACCCAAGGACACTAGGTAATTTCAACCGCTTGACAGACACTTCTACAAAACAACACTAGGTAACTGCTGCCTTGAGCAGTCTGTCCACCCAGGGACACTAGGTAATCCGCTGCCTTGAGCAGTCTGTCCACCCAAGGACACTAGGTAATTTCTACCGCCTGACAGACACATCTACAAAACAACACTAGGTAACTGCTGCCTTGAGCAGTCTGTCCACCCAGGGACACTAGGTAGGTAATTTCCACCCAAGGACACTAGGTACCGCCTGACAGACACATCTACAAAACAACACTAGGTAACTGCTGCCTTGAGCAGTCTGTCCACCCAGGGACACTAGGTAATCCGCTGCCTTGAGCAGTCTGTCCACCCAAGGACACTAGGTAATTTCTACCGCCTGACAGACACATCTACAAAACAACACTAGGTAACTGCTGCCTTGAGCAGTCTGTCCACCCAGGGACACTAGGTAGGTAAGTCTGTCCACCCAAGGACACTAACTACCGCCTGACAGACACATCTACAAAACAACACTAGGTAACTGCTGCCTTGAGCAGTCTGTCCACCCAGGGACACTAGGTAATCCGCTGCCTTGAGCAGTCTGTCCACCCAAGGACACTAGGTAATTTCTACCGTCTGACAGACACTTCTACAGGACAACACTAGGTAACTGCTGCCTTGAGCAGTCTGTCCACCCAGGGACACTAGGTAATCCGCTGCCTTGAGCAGTCTGTCCACCCAAGGACACTAGGTAATTTCTACCGCCTGACAGACACATCTACAAAACAACACTAGGTAACTGCTGCCTTGAGCAGTCTGTCCACCCAGGGACACTAGGTAATCTGCTGCCTTGAGCAGTCTGTCCACCCAAGGACACTAGGTAATTTCTACCGCCTGACAGACACATCTACAAAACAACACTAGGTAACTGCTGCCTTGAGCAGTCTGTCCACCCAGGGACACTAGGTAATCCGCTGCCTTGAGCAGTCTGTCCACCCAAGGACACTAGGTAATTTCTACCGCCTGACAGACACATCTACAAAACAACACTAGGTAACTGCTGCCTTGAGCAGTCTGTCCACCCAGGGACACTAGGTAATCCGCTGCCTTGAGCAGTCTGTCCACCCAAGGACACTAGGTAATTTCTACCGCCTGACAGACACTTCTACAGAACAACACTAGGTAACTGCTGCCTTGAGCAGTCTGTCCACCCAGGGACACTAGGTAATCCGCTGCCTTGAGCAGTCTGTCCACCCAAGGACACTAGGTAATTTCAACCGCCTGACAGACACATCTACAAAACAACACTAGGTAACTGCTGCCTTGAGCAGTCTGTCCACCCAGGGACACTAGGTAATCCGCTGCCTTGAGCAGTCTGTCCACCCAAGGACACTAGGTAATTTCTACCGCCTGACAGACACATCTACAAAACAACACTAGGTAACTGCTGCCTTGAGCAGTCTGTCCACCCAGGGACACTAGGTAATCTGCTGCCTTGAGCAGTCTGTCCACCCAAGGACACTAGGTAATTTCTACCGCCTGACAGACACTTCTACAAAACAACACTAGGTAACTGCTGCCTTGAGCAGTCTGTCCACCCAGGGACACTAGGTAATCTGCTGCCTTGAGCAGTCTGTCCACCCAAGGACACTAGGTAATTTCAACCGCTTGACAGACACTTCTACAAAACAACACTAGGTAACTGCTGCCTTGAGCAGTCTGTCCACCCAGGGACACTAGGTAATCTGCTGCCTTGAGCAGTCTGTCCACCCAAGGACACTAGGTAATTTCAACCGCTTGACAGACACTTCTACAAAACAACACTAGGTAACTCGCTGCCTTGAGCAGTCTGTCCACCCAAGGACACTAGGTAATTTCAACCGCTTGACAGACATTTCTACAAAACAACACTAGGTAACTGCTGCCTTGAGCAGTCTGTCCACCCAGGGACACTAGGTAATCCGCTGCCTTGAGCAGTCTGTCCACCCAAGGACACTAGGTAATTTCTACCGCCTGACAGACACATCTACAAAACAACACTAGGTAACTGCTGCCTTGAGCAGTCTGTCCACCCAGGGACACTAGGTAATCTGCTGCCTTGAGCAGTCTGTCCACCCAAGGACACTAGGTAATTTCTACCGCCTGACAGACACATCTACAAAACAACACTAGGTAACTGCTGCCTTGAGCAGTCTGTCCACCCAGGGACACTAGGTAATCCGCTGCCTTGAGCAGTCTGTCCACCCAAGGACACTAGGTAATTTCTACCGCCTGACAGACACTTCTACAGAACAACACTAGGTAACTGCTGCCTTGAGCAGTCTGTCCACCCAGGGACACTAGGTAATCCGCTGCCTTGAGCAGTCTGTCCACCCAAGGACACTAGGTAATTTCTACCGCCTGACAGACACATCTACAAAACAACACTAGGTAACTGCTGCCTTGAGCAGTCTGTCCACCCAGGGACACTAGGTAACTGCTGCCTTGAGCAGTCTGTCCACCCAAGGACACTAGGTAATTTCTACCGCCTGACAGACACTTCTACAAAACAACACTAGGTAACTGCTGCCTTGAGCAGTCTGTCCACCCAGGGACACTAGGTAATCCGCTGCCTTGAGCAGTCTGTCCACCCAAGGACACTAGGTAATTTCTACCGCCTGACAGACACATCTACAAAACAACACTAGGTAACTGCTGCCTTGAGCAGTCTGTCCACCCAGGGACACTAGGTAATCCGCTGCCTTGAGCAGTCTGTCCACCCAAGGACACTAGGTAATTTCTACCGCCTGACAGACACTTCTACAGAACAACACTAGGTAACTGCTGCCTTGAGCAGTCTGTCCACCCAGGGACACTAGGTAATCCGCTGCCTTGAGCAGTCTGTCCACCCAAGGACACTAGGTAATTTCAACCGCCTGACAGACACATCTACAAAACAACACTAGGTAACTGCTGCCTTGAGCAGTCTGTCCACCCAGGGACACTAGGTAATCCGCTGCCTTGAGCAGTCTGTCCACCCAAGGACACTAGGTAATTTCTACCGCCTGACAGACACTTCTACAGAACAACACTAGGTAACTGCTGCCTTGAGCAGTCTGTCCACCCAGGGACACTAGGTAATCCGCTGCCTTGAGCAGTCTGTCCACCCAAGGACACTAGGTAATTTCTACCGCCTGACAGACACATCTACAAAACAACACTAGGTAACTGCTGCCTTGAGCAGTCTGTCCACCCAGGGATACTAGGTAATCCGCTGCCTTGAGCAGTCTGTCCACCCAAGGACACTAGGTAACTTCAACCGCCTGACAGACACTTCTACAGGACAACACTAGGTAACTGCTGCCTTGAGCAGTCTGTCCACCCAGGGACACTAGGTAATCCGCTGCCTTGAGCAGTCTGTCCACCCAAGGACACTAGGTAACTTCAACCGCCTGACAGACACATCTACAAAACAACACTAGGTAACTGCTGCCTTGAGCAGTCTGTCCACCCAGGGACACTAGGTAATCCGCTGCCTTGAGCAGTCTGTCCACCCAAGGACACTAGGTAATTTCTACCGCCTGACAGACACTTCTACAAAACAACACTAGGTAACTGCTGCCTTGAGCAGTCTGTCCACCCAGGGACACTAGGTAATCTGCTGCCTTGAGCAGTCTGTCCACCCAAGGACACTAGGTAATTTCAACCGCCTGACAGACACTTCTACAAAACAACACTAGGTAACTGCTGCCTTGAGCAGTCTGTCCACCCAGGGACACTAGGTAATCTGCTGCCTTGAGCAGTCTGTCCACCCAAGGACACTAGGTAATTTCAACCGCCTGACAGACACTTCTACAAAACAACACTAGGTAACTGCTGCCTTGAGCAGTCTGTCCACCCAGGGACACTAGGTAATCTGCTGCCTTGAGCAGTCTGTCCACCCAAGGACACTAGGTAATTTCAACCGCTTGACAGACACTTCTACAAAACAACACTAGGTAACTGCTGCCTTGAGCAGTCTGTCCACCCAAGGACACTAGGTAATTTCAACCGCTTGACAGACACTTCTACAAAACAACACTAGGTAACTGCTGCCTTGAGCAGTCTGTCCACCCAGGGACACTAGGTAATCCGCTGCCTTGAGCAGTCTGTCCACCCAAGGACACTAGGTAATTTCAACCGCCTGACAGACACATCTACAAAACAACACTAGGTAACTGCTGCCTTGAGCAGTCTGTCCACCCAGGGACACTAGGTAACTCGCTGCCTTGAGCAGTCTGTCCACCCAAGGACACTAGGTAATTTCAACCGCTTGACAGACACTTCTACAAAACAACACTAGGTAACTGCTGCCTTGAGCAGTCTGTCCACCCAGGGACACTAGGTAATCCGCTGCCTTGAGCAGTCTGTCCACCCAAGGACACTAGGTAATTTCTACCGCCTGACAGACACATCTACAAAACAACACTAGGTAACTGCTGCCTTGAGCAGTCTGTCCACCCAGGGACACTAGGTAATCTGCTGCCTTGAGCAGTCTGTCCACCCAAGGACACTAGGTAATTTTAACCGCCTGACAGACACATCTACAAAACAACACTAGGTAACTGCTGCCTTGAGCAGTCTGTCCACCCAGGGACACTAGGTAATCCGCTGCCTTGAGCAGTCTGTCCACCCAAGGACACTAGGTAATTTCTACCGCCTGACAGACACATCTACAAAACAACACTAGGTAACTGCTGCCTTGAGCAGTCTGTCCACCCAGGGACACTAGGTAATCCGCTGCCTTGAGCAGTCTGTCCACCCAAGGACACTAGGTAATTTCAACCGCCTGACAGACACATCTACAAAACAACACTAGGTAACTGCTGCCTTGAGCAGTCTGTCCACCCAGGGACACTAGGTAACTGCTGCCTTGAGCAGTCTGTCCACCCAAGGACACTAGGTAATTTCTACCGCCTGACAGACACTTCTACAAAAGAACACTAGGTAACTGCTGCCTTGAGCAGTCTGTCCACCCAGGGACACTAGGTAATCCGCTGCCTTGAGCAGTCTGTCCACCCAAGGACACTAGGTAATTTCAACCGCCTGACAGACACTTCTACAAAACAACACTAGGTAACTGCTGCCTTGAGCAGTCTGTCCACCCAGGGACACTAGGTAATCTGCTGCCTTGAGCAGTCTGTCCACCCAAGGACACTAGGTAATTTCAACCGCTTGACAGACACTTCTACAAAACAACACTAGGTAACTGCTGCCTTGAGCAGTCTGTCCACCCAGGGACACTAGGTAATCCGCTGCCTTGAGCAGTCTGTCCACCCAAGGACACTAGGTAATTTCAACCGCCTGACAGACACATCTACAAAACAACACTAGGTAACTGCTGCCTTGAGCAGTCTGTCCACCCAGGGACACTAGGTAACTCGCTGCCTTGAGCAGTCTGTCCACCCAAGGACACTAGGTAATTTCAACCGCTTGACAGACACTTCTACAAAACAACACTAGGTAACTGCTGCCTTGAGCAGTCTGTCCACCCAGGGACACTAGGTAATCTGCTGCCTTGAGCAGTCTGTCCACCCAAGGACACTAGGTAATTTCAACCGCCTGACAGACACTTCTACAAAACAACACTAGGTAACTGCTGCCTTGAGCAGTCTGTCCACCCAGGGACACTAGGTAATCTGCTGCCTTGAGCAGTCTGTCCACCCAAGGACACTAGGTAATTTCAACCGCTTGACAGACACTTCTACAAAACAACACTAGGTAACTGCTGCCTTGAGCAGTCTGTCCACCCAAGGACACTAGGTAATTTCAACCGCTTGACAGACACTTCTACAAAACAACACTAGGTAACTGCTGCCTTGAGCAGTCTGTCCACCCAGGGACACTAGGTAACTCGCTGCCTTGAGCAGTCTGTCCACCCAAGGACACTAGGTAATTTCAACCGCTTGACAGACACTTCTACAAAACAACACTAGGTAACTGCTGGCTTGAGCAGTCTGTCCACCCAGGGACACTAGGTAATCTGCTGCCTTGAGCAGTCTGTCCACCCAAGGACACTAGGTAATTTCAACCGCCTGACAGACACTTCTACAAAACAACACTAGGTAACTGCTGCCTTGAGCAGTCTGTCCACCCAGGGACACTAGGTAATCTGCTGCCTTGAGCAGTCTGTCCACCCAAGGACACTAGGTAATTTCCACCGCTTGACAGACACTTCTACAAAACAACACTAGGTAACTGCTGCCTTGAGCAGTCTGTCCACCCAAGGACACTAGGTAATTTCAACCGCTTGACAGACACTTCTACAAAACAACACTAGGTAACTGCTGCCTTGAGCAGTCTGTCCACCCAGGGACACTAGGTAATCCGCTGCCTTGAGCAGTCTGTCCACCCAAGGACACTAGGTAATTTCAACCGCCTGACAGACACATCTACAAAACAACACTAGGTAACTGCTGCCTTGAGCAGTCTGTCCACCCAGGGACACTAGGTAATCCGCTGCCTTGAGCAGTCTGTCCACCCAAGGACACTAGGTAATTTCTACCGCCTGACAGACACTTCTACAAAACAACACTAGGTAACTGCTGCCTTGAGCAGTCTGTCCACCCAGGGACACTAGGTAATCTGCTGCCTTGAGCAGTCTGTCCACCCAAGGACACTAGGTAATTTCAACCGCCTGACAGACACTTCTACAAAACAACACTAGGTAACTGCTGCCTTGAGCAGTCTGTCCACCCAGGGACACTAGGTAATCTGCTGCCTTGAGCAGTCTGTCCACCCAAGGACACTAGGTAATTTCAACCGCTTGACAGACACTTCTACAAAATAACACTAGGTAACTGCTGCCTTGAGCAGTCTGTCCACCCAAGGACACTAGGTAATTTCAACCGCTTGACAGACACTTCTACAAAACAACACTAGGTAACTGCTGCCTTGAGCAGTCTGTCCACCCAGGGACACTAGGTAATCCGCTGCCTTGAGCAGTCTGTCCACCCAAGGACACTAGGTAATTTCAACCGCCTGACAGACACTTCTACAAAACAACACTAGGTAACTGCTGCCTTGAGCAGTCTGTCCACCCAGGGACACTAGGTAATCTGCTGCCTTGAGCAGTCTGTCCACCCAAGTACACTAGGTAATTTCTACCGCCTGACAGACACTTCTACAAAACAACACTAGGTAACTGCTGCCTTGAGCAATCTGTCCACCCAGGGACACTAGGTAATCTGCTGCCTTGAGCAGTCTGTCCACCCAAGGACACTAGGTAATTTTAACCGCCTGACAGACACATCTACAAAACAACACTAGGTAACTGCTGCCTTGAGCAGTCTGTCCACCCAGGGACACTAGGTAACTCGCTGCCTTGAGCAGTCTGTCCACCCAAGGACACTAGGTAATTTCTACCGCCTGACAGACACTTCTACAAAACAACACTAGGTAACTGCTGCCTTGAGCAGTCTGTCCACCCAGGGACACTAGGTAATCCGCTGCCTTGAGCAGTCTGTCCACCCAAGGACACTAGGTAATTTCAACCGCCTGACAGACACATCTACAAAACAACACTAGGTAACTGCTGCCTTGAGCAGTCTGTCCACCCAGGGACACCAGGTAACTCGCTGCCTTGAGCAGTCTGTCCACCCAAGGACACTAGGTAATTTCAACCGCTTGACAGACACTTCTACAAAACAACACTAGGTAACTGCTGCCTTGAGCAGTCTGTCCACCCAGGGACACTAGGTAACTCGCTGCCTTGAGCAGTCTGTCCACCCAAGGACACTAGGTAATTTCTACCGCCTGACAGACACATCTACAAAACAACACTAGGTAACTGCTGCCTTGAGCAGTCTGTCCACCCAGGGACACTAGGTAACTCGCTGCCTTGAGCAGTCTGTCCACCCAAGGACACTAGGTAATTTCAACCGCCTGACAGACACTTCTACAAGACAACACTAGGTAACTCGCTGCCTTGAGCAGTCTGTCCACCCAGGGACACTAGGTAACTTCAACCGCCTGACAGACACTTGTACAGGACAACACTAGGTAACTACTGCCCTAATTTTCATTTCATTTTCTATTATTTAATCACGGTTACCCCGTCAGTCATAGGATGAAATATGTTCAACCGCTAAATGCGACGAGAAGATGCCATATTATAGGATGTGAGCCTTGTCATGAAATATGTTCTACCGCTAAATGCGATGAGAAGATGCCATAATATAGGATGCTGGCCTTGTCATGAAATATGTTCTACCGCTAAATGCGATGAGAAGATGCCATAATATAGGATGTGAGCCTTGTTATGAAATATGTTCTACCGCTAAATGCGATGAGAAGATGCCATATTATAGGATGTGAGCCTTGTCATGAAATATGTTCTACCGCTAAATGCGATGAGAAGATGCCATAATATAGGATGCTGGCCTTGTCATGAAATATATGCTACCGCTAAATGCGATGAGAAGATGCCATAATATAGGATGTGAGCCTTGTTATGAAATATGTTCTACCGCTAAATGCGATGAGAAGATGCCATAATATAGGATGTGAGCCTTGTCATGAAATATGTTCTACCGCTAAATGCGATGAGAAGATGCCATAATATAGGATGCTGGCCTTGTCATGAAATATGTTCTACCGCTAAATGCGATGAGAAGATGCCATAATATAGGATGGGAGCCTTGTCATGAAATATATGCTACCGCTAAATGCGATGAGAAGATGCCATAATGTAGGATGCTGGCCTTGTCATGAAATATGTGGCAATTTAATACGTTTACAATGCTGTGATTAGCCCTGGATTAGCCCTACGGTAACTTTCAATAAGAAGATACCATTTACAGTAGGATAGGAAGTTTGGCAAACCAAGCGCGCGCGCTGCGAATCATCAGAAATCAGTTATGCTTTGCCATGCTCTCCGATTTTGCCTATGGGAGTATGGATTTCCTTTCCTGATTTTTGATTGATGGAATTTTTTGATGTTAGTGGACGTAGCACGGGATGAAAACGAGCACAAAAATAAAAAACAATGATGATGATGGTTATTATTTGTATAAAAACAATTTAAACACAAAAATAATAAAAATGATTATGATAAAATGATAAACAAACATAAGGACCATAAAATGATATTAAACATAAGGACAATAAACCTTTAAACCCTAAACCATGACAACTAGTAATCATCATTATCATTGTTGTAACGCGAGAATTTCTTCGTGAATAATGTTTCAACTCCATCGAACGAAAGGAAAACTTGAGCGAAGGGTGCTCCCTTGACGTGGGGCTTGAGCTTTCAACCAAAGGCACCCGGCAAAACTAATGATTTATAATTAACTGCGTAACTTCAAAGAATATTTTGATTAGGTTTTATTTTTGCCAATAATATTTTTTAGCATTGTAATTATTTTATATGATATTACCTTATTAGTGTATGTAAACTATGTAATGCGCCTTTGAGCCCTGTGGATATATGGCGCAATATAAATGCCTTTTATTATTATTTATTATATTATTATTATTAACTGCGCGATTAGAATGTCATATTGATAGCCATGTAAGAATTATGCAGATTATTTTCTTTGGATAGAATGGAGATACCAAATGTATAGCAACGCTTCTAAAGGTAGATTTTTAGATGCCAAAACAATGTTTCACCCTAGAATATTTACACTGAGCGCTGGTAATATTTGCAATATTATAACCTGCATAATTAGGAAGGTATCATTAGGTAAAATGCAGTAAAACTACTTGATGGTAATGATGATGATGATGCTGATGATGATGTTAATAATGATAATGATGATGGTGATGATGATGATAATTATAATGATGATGATAACGATGATGATGATAATGATGGTAACGATGATGATGATAATGATGATGATGATAATGATGATAGTGATAATAATGATAAAGTGATGCTGATAATGATGTTAATGATGATAATTATGATAGCGATGTTGATAGCAATGATGATGATGAAAAAGTGATGATGATGATGATGAAGAGGATCATGATGATAGTGGCGATGGTGATGATGATGATGATAATGATGATGTTGATGATTATGTTGATGATGATGATGATGATGATTATGATGATGATGATGATGTTTATGATGATGTAGGAAATAAAAACTATGCTGTTTTCTTTTTTAGAATTATCAAAAACCTGCAGTCCTTCAAAATATGGATGCTGATGCAAAGGCAAAATGGTGTATGTCACTGTATTTCAAGATTTCAGAAGTAGATGAAGATGAACTAACATGGACAAGCTTGTTGGCCCTATGTCAGGTACTATACAGTCACATTATATTTAAGCCTGATATTTTCTAAAACATTCACCTGTGATTCTCTCTGATGACATCATAGTCTGTTTTATCGTGTACACTAAAATTAGAAACAAAACTTCATAATGATGTGTAAGACATTAGCATCAAAAACCAAACTGAAAAACAGCAAATTCAAAAGTTGTAGCCACCCTAGACCAACACTGGTTGTACTGGTACTTATATGCAAAATGGTAATGGAATTTCTTCAAAGGAGAAGAAATGAATGGGTAATAAACAAAGTAGTGAAAGACACCAGACTTCTGCTAGCATCCAGTAACCACATTTGAGAATAAGGCACAAGAGTGTTTATGTAGAATAGCAGGATAGAATACAGACCAGCAAAAAAGAAAGCATACCCAGAAGTGTTTCCACAAAGGTTACCAGAAAGCATTTCTACTAAGCGTACTACCTCTTACGGTGGTAGGATACTTTACTACACGTTTTTTATATAAGAAACCTAGCTAAAGCTTCACTAGTAACTGTTTCTGAAATTTTCTATTGTTTTCTATTGTTTAAAGAAACAAATGAACAAAAGAATCTATTGTAATTTGCCAGAAATCTTACTAGTGAGTTTCTGAGAAAGCGACTTCTTATAAAAATGCATGTATACTCAGATCTATCAACAATAGAATAAAAATTCCCTGGTTTTAGATATAGGAATATTTAAAAAGCATTCTTAACAGTTACATACTCAGATCTCTTGAAATCCTCCATGCTTCCACCATAATAGCGTAGATAGTCATTCACTAGCTTCTTATGTCTTGAATACTAAATTAAATGATGTTAAGGAGGGAAATTCAGTGTGAGTTTATGTATTGAACACAGGGCAAAAACAAATTTGTCAGTAAAATATTTAAGTCCATCAGATTTGTGCATGATACTTTGAATTGTTGAAAAATATCTACAAAATCCAAATGAAAAATAACTAATATATTTGAGTAAGGATAACATCTTAAAGAAATGTGCAAATTTTGAAAGCTAGAAGAGTCTGTTTGATGGTAAAATGCTGTTCTTATTTAAGACAGTGCCTTTGATTATTCAAAAACAAACAAGTATAAGAAAATGGTGACTATGATAAAGTTTAAAAGGATACAGCATCCATTGCCAAAAAATGATACATATGACTCTTTCTTTCTTCTCTGCAAATTAAACAATGAGAAAAAATTTGAAGAAAATTCTATTGCAGGAAAAAATACCGTGGATAAGTGCCTTATTATGCCTTATTAGCAAAAGGTATACTTACCTCTCATAGCTTTCACTGAAGGATGACTTTGCAGGAATTTGTGTTCCATGTCTGTTAACATGTGAGCTTTGACTTTTGCTTAACTCATCTGATCTCCAGGTTCTATAAAATGCAAATGAGGTTGTTTTGAAACGTTTCAAAGGTTTTAAATCTTAAAAATTTAAGTAAAATAACAATGCTTCTATAATTGTGGTGGGGTTTCTTTTTATTTCCACAAAACAGCATCTTTTTCAAATTTTGGACCTTCGTAATTGAAAGTCTTTGTACAAAAAAGTTGACTTGAAAAAAAATGTCTCCCTCTCCTAAACACCCCCACTGAATACCATACAAATCTCACTAGAAAAGGCTGAAAAATATGGTGCTTAAACAAAATTTTTGGCTTATCTGAACGACCATTGGTAAAATTGAATTCAACCTGTTCGGATAATCGAGGATGTACTGTACTTCAAGACATCGATTAAGCCTAAAGTGATACGCTTGGGCACGGCAGACTTTCAAGGAACAAATTTTGCAAAAATGTCATTTTTTGTTTTCTTTTCGTTTATAAGCTTGAAATTTCAGGTTGAGGGATATCCATTTAGAAAACTTTTGTGCACCAATCTTTGATGCCGTTTGACTTTCTAGGCTAGAAAAATTTCAAATCACATTGTTTTGTAGCTACATAGCAAAACTCCCTCACTTCTTTTGGATCAGGTCATCAAAATCTGAAGAATAACCAGCTGCAGCAAACAGCATCTACAAATACAAAAAAAATGAAGAATAATAAGAAGATATACATAATTTTTTTAGGTCAATAGGCCTTATCTATCTGGCAGTATGAAATCTGCTGAGGCTAGGTTGACTGACAAGGCTGTGTCACTCTTTTCCACTGTTGTTCAAAATTTCGTTGAAAATCATGACAGTTCTACCCAGACTATTATTGTCTTCAGTTACAAAGCAAAAAAGGTGCAGCATCCAGGAGGTTAATGTGGTAACTTTTAACAACCATTACAAACTTTTAAACAGGGGTTGCTTCATTGCATAGGTACAGGGTGATTTGGTAGAATTTTGATTTCTCCAAATCAAAAGATATCAAGTTTTTGATGCAAAAATCATACAAAGCACCCAAAATAGCACCAAAAGCAGCGCTAGTTGATTGTTTTTACGAGCATTCAAAGTTCACAATTTTACAAGGGCTTGGACCAGACCAAGTGGGTGTAAAAGTTTCACTTACTTCAATTTTTGCGGTCAAAGCCTTTTATAGAATTGGGCAGTGCTAGGACAGCGCAAGTGCTAGGACAACGAAAATTTGTACTTAGACTATATTTGGATGCTTTATACGATTTTCGCATCAAAAACTCGATATCTTTTGATTTGGAGAAATTGAAATTTACTGAATCGCCAAATAATGAACCAGTATGCAGAGCATTACCAGTTTTCAAAAAAAACTGGGGGAATGCAAGAGGCCAGTTTGATGTTTAAGCCTGTTGTTTGTCTATTTACTAAAGAAAAACTTGGGTGTGAAATGCCATACTCTCACTCTGCAGTGTATCTAGTAAAATACTTCTTTGCACACCCTGCCATCAGTTGCCAGTCCTACTTGGTGCTACCTACCCTACTAAATTTTTAGACTAGATTTGGATGCCTTATAAATATAATACGATTTCAGCGTCGAAAATTTCAATCCCGGTTGCCTTTCGTCAAAAAGGTGCATTATCCTTGAAAAGTACCTAGTGTCATGTTTGTTTTCATGCAAATAAAATTACCTCTGTTGTGTTCTCTTTACTTGAGTTCGCCATTTTTGAATCCTTTGCAAAGTTTGTTGTTGTTCCATCAAATCGAGGCCCTGCCAATATGACCTTTCTTGTTGTGTTTTCTGGCTCTGGTGGAGAAACTTCAACTGTAAAGTGTCAACTGTAAAAAGGCTATCATTTAGATCAAAAGTAGAAAATGGACAAAATAAGAAATCTATCCCCTGGCAAAAAGGCTCTTCTACTTGCATCTGGAATAACATGTGCATCCGTAGGCGCTTATGCAATTTACAAGATCTTAAAGAAAGAGGATAAAGATTTAGGCCATGCTCCTCCTCCTGCCCCTACCAGTCCTACAACTCCTCCTACAAAGCCCATTCGCCAACCAAGCGAAAACCTAGATTACAGTGATTATGCCGAACATCATATATCAGAATCAGGCAAGAGAGTTCTAGTTCTTGGGCTTGAAAAGTCGGGAAAGTCGTGTTTACTTGCAGCCCTTTCAAGTGAAGACGAACCAAAAGTGTATGCGCCAACAAAAGGATTCAATGTTGTGTGTATAGGAACAACACATTTAGGACCTCGGCTTGATATCATGGAAGGTAAGACAATGGTGAAAACCCAGGGGAAATGCACTCTTAGGTACTGACGACTTGCCATAGAGGCATTGTGTGCTGCCGGACTGCAGAGTATGGCTACCTTACTTGCACATCCAAGATTTTCAATAGAACAATATAAAGAAAGTAGCTCTACAACTGCGACCCTCTGCAAAAGTCCAGGGTGCATTCCGTGTTACCGGCCACACTTGAGAATACGCCAACCAAATTGGACTTCATGCCAAAGAAACAATAGGTCTATTGTTTTATAATTGAAATAACAGTCTAGGCTATTGTTTTTTTGAAAGATCCACGCCGGTACGTCAATAAAATTTCAAACTCCATGCCAGAGATCTTCGGCATAGGCTACAAGGAATGCAAACTGGTGCAAACTGGCCTGTAGCATGGTACAATGTAGTGGTAGTACAATGGGGCATTACAACTATGAACAATATAGGTTGAAGCAACAAATGCACGAGGGATTTTTTTATATAATCGACTAACTTTTGAGAGGCTGTGGGCCAGCAGTCTCCACCACCACAATGCTTCACATGTTTCACACTTGAATCCATCTCATTTGATTTTTTATTCAGTGCCATGCCATATGTGCCATGCCTTCAGAGTCATAATTAGTGCACAGGCTCTCAGAACTAGTTCCAACCAGGGATGCAGTGACTGGTAAATGCAGACAGTAGTTTAAAACATGTTTTTAAGTTCCTCAGAGTTCATGATGATCAATGATAGATGGGCAGATATTGTCAGAAAATTGCCCAAGGCTGTACTTAACTCTTTAATACAAAGAAATTTGCCTCCAAGATTAAAAAATAATTCTAAAAATGGTGCTTACACTTTCTAAACTAACTCGTTTGTACAGCTGCCTTATTTAGTTTGTCAACATCTAAAATCAATCTCATCTCAGTCAGTTTAAATTAGCTCTATGTTTAGAAACTATTGATGTAGTAACTAACTTTATATAAAGAATGAAAAAATCTCTCCTCATTTCAGTTGGTGGGTCTGGAAAATACAAAGACTACTGGGGAAGCTTTGTAAAAGGCATCAACGTACTAATGTATGTGATTGACTCCTGTGATGTGGAAAATCTGCCTGATTCACTCAATGCTCTAGCTGCAATTCTTCAAATGAAAGAACTTGATAATGTTCCTGTTGTTATTGTATTTAGTAAAAGAGACAATACAAATGCTTTGCCTTTAGAGAGTATGATGGTTCATTTTGAGGCTGAAAGATTTGAAAACAGATCATTTCAGTATAACAGTGTTCAGGTTAAAAGTGGAGGTGCGCCATCAACTGAAGGAGTCAATGAGCTACAAGAGACAATTCAAAATCTGCAATAAGAAAGCATTTTGTGTAAAATTCAAAACAGAAGAGACATTTCATAGAAGATGGCTTTTCTACTTAGTCAAGTCCTGTAGTGAAGTATCTGCTATTAAGGACTATTTCTTACTTCTCTCTTGTATTTATTATGTCTGACTTCATAAAAACAAACACCTGTCATATATACACCTGTCTATATAACTGTCTATATACCTAAAAGCATTGAGTTGAATAAAGATTTTTTATTGCCTGTCATAAAAGCACTCCTGTGAGATGCAAAATTGTTTTTGAACAGCATAACTCCATCATTGATTCTAGATATGCAAGCTTAACCAGTGTATATTGATGAGTGAATTTCTATCACGAGATTTATAAGACAGAGCAGATGACTTGTTAATTTTCTGTTGTTTGATAATGTTGGTTAGATTCATGGATCGACCCGTTTTACCGCTGCTATTACGATTTTTTCGGCCCATTTTACACGCTTTTTAAGCGCTTTATAAGGAACCTACGTATAAAAGGCCTTTAAAAAATTTAAAGAGCTTATACTACTAAAGACAAAATAATTAAGGAATTTTTCAATGTTGAATGCTTTTATCACTGCAAATAATCAAGAATTAGAAAGCTGGTTTCATTCAAATGTAGTCCAAAATCATAAAAACTGTACGCATAGTCGACTTCTATCGACTATGCAGTACGTTACGCATGTATCAAATGTTTCCTTCAGCAGTCTCGAGCTTTGCTTGCATGCAAGTGTCTATAATTGTTATGACACTGGACGTGCAGTTACAATTAAGGAACTATTAAGGAACTTTTTGAACTAAAATTGCCCCAGAAAGGGTGCAAAATAAGATACTATTCATTACCCTTTTTCGCTGCGTGTCTCTTTCGCAATATTAGCGCAACATCGCAATATTAGCGCAACAAAAGTTTCCTATATACCTGAGCTAGCATTTGCCTTTAATCAAGCAAATCAGAAGTTGACGCAACGCAACCGCGAGTCTTGCAACATATTCGCTTTTAGTGTACTGCAGGAATAACACGTTTTTATAAAACAACCGTTATAAGAAACATGAGGTTCAGATTCAAGTCAATTTTTTGCTGTCTTAGGAACTACTTGAGCTAGACCCAAAGACTACCAGCGTGAAGCCCTTGCCAGGAAACGCATTTTAAACATGTCTTTGAACAGGTATGGGGTAGTAAGGTTGGTGTAAGATGGTGAGAAATCAGTCCAACAATAAGAAGCAGGCAGCCTGAAATCGTAGCCAATTTTTCTTATAAAAAACGTGTAACATTTCGGCAGAGGCAGTCTTTGTAGGTGACGCAAATCATCAGCTGGGGATGTGCAGCCCAAGCATTAGGGTTGACTGGCAAAATTTCAGGGTAATATGAAAACTTACCTGATTAATTGACTTGTTTACTTGATTTACCAAATCTCATTATAATCTTGAGGTAGCAACAAGTTGTGTTTGCCTAGAATTACGAAGAGAAAGGGTGTTCAACAAATCAATATACAATCAAAAGTTTTCCATTTAAATAGCGTAAAAACGTTAGGTCATTTTCGCTGTCTCCAATGTGTCAACGTTTGGCCCATCAAAAGTACCCAATATAGTACCGTCCTTCTTACTTTCTTGAGTCTCGCTACGCACGAAACGCCTTTCATCTGCTACGCACGGCAATCGACGTGGAGCAAAACAAAAGTGTCTTGCATTCTTATTCCCAGGTAAGTTTGACATAGAAACTAATTGCTTGAATTCACAAAAAGTCACTCTTTGACATACCTTTGGGCCAAAATAATCATCAACATAATTAGAAAATAATTAATGACTTATGAAATAAATACAAAATGGTATGCAATGCAGTTCCTGCTGTTACAATTTAAAACAGAGACACCCTTTAAGAGAATTTCTTCATGTATTTTGTAAGTGGAAAATTGGTGCAGTTGTGTGTTATTGGTAAAGAAATTAGCTATTATCAAAGGAATTAAATGTTCTAGAAAGTCAATGTATGCATTAACTATTTGACCCTAGAAGCACATCCTCTCTTACTACAGGCAGAACAAACGAGTCTCAGTATAGCATTGCTTTTTTCTTTGGATAGCATTTGCTCTATTTCAAGGATATCTTCACCACGTTTGATATGTTGCATCAGTTCAATAACTTGCTCATCTGTAATGCGAAGGTCCTCTTTCTCTATAAGTTCCACAGCCTAGAAAAGGAACATATGAAATTTATAGCCCAGGGCTTAAAATATCTAACCAAGGGACATTTCACTCTTTGAAAAACGTATGAGGTTCTTTGAAACAAAATGATTCTTACAAGATTTCTGCGAAAATAACAGAGATTCCAGCTGAGGGTAGACGAGATTCCAAAGAGTGAATTGCCCCTTGGATCTGACTGTACACCTTTGGGACATACGCAGAAAGCCTTTTCCGTCTCACAGTCCTCAGACCACGTCAGAGGCAGGCCGAAACAATTTATGACTGAGGCGGGACACCCTGATGCGGATCGAAATGCACCAATCATAAACCCAAAGCTGAACTGGTTTTCAGCTTTAACACCGATCAGCTTACCGACTTCAGCTGGACGATTTTGACGTTTATACACAGTCCAAAGATGTTTCAACCTTTAATCGCAGTTTTGGAGTTTTACACGTTTACCTTAAATGACTCAAGGTGCAAGTAGATGTATAGCTACCTATAAATCATGAGATTGAAACCTTAGTTTGCCTGGAACAAGGTGAAGCTGGATGTGAAATGGCGTCAGTCTTTAGATTATCAGGAGTAGGTCAACTAATCGAGACCTCGACCCTCCCTGTGACGCTAGGAATAGAACTCGAACCTTGACATCGCTGAGCCACTTACACCAAGAGTCAGCTGGTATGGTACATCACCTTCAACATATACCACAACCATGGGAACAACGTACCCCAAGGAAAAAACATTGAGACATTCAGAGAAACAGGACTCCTTCAGTTTACGTATCTTGTCACATTTCCCCTAAAGGAATAATTCTCTTTACTTTAGGGTAACTTGCAACATCCGAATCGCTTTATTGACACTGCATTTTGGGGAGGGGTCAAAATGGAAAAATTAGGTAAAGTGATTGTAGATTTGAGATATGAAACCGAAACATACTGGATAAATTTGAAGAAAAACGGCACTTACCTGTTTCAATTCATCAAGATCAAGGCTTCCATCTTTATCGAAATCTAAAAGCTCACAAATTTCTCTTGCTTTTTCTTCAGACAAACCATCATTCTTTTGTAGAGCAGTGAATAATTCTTCTGTTGTGATTATACCATCGCTAATAAAACAATAATCACATATTTTAATACTAAGCATTCATTGCCACAATATACCTACAAGTTTCTCAAAAGAAAATGGATTACGAAAACCCAGGTTTGAAGCCCTCTTGAGCATTTCATAGCTTTGTAAACTGCAGGACAAACCAGTTAATTATTAACTAAGTTGATAAATTTTGAGCTCCAGTAGGTCAATCAAATGAAAAGAAATCATCTGATTGGTGAAAATTGACCTGGTTTGGATGTTCAATAGCGCCAGAAGGAGTGCTGTGTTAGAAACCAACATAACTATGTCAGAATAATCTAAAAACCAGTACGCAGTCACCTCGCAAGAAGGCTGCATAAAACATTTTGTGCCCAGGAACAAAGTTTCTTAAACAGAGATTGTACACCTGGTTTAGGCAAAGTATTACAGCCAGTGAATGCACTGGAAAAGTAATCAAATTCCAATCTCTTTAAGTTTATCTTAAATAATACCTCTATGAGATGCTTATTGGGAATGTGAAAAAGGAGGCATCAGAAAACAGTATATTTGCAGCAGCAAAATGTATCTCTTGATTCATCTCTTCAGGAACTTGCACATACAGTATCAAATGAGTGCCCGGACCAACCCGATGGACAGCTCAATCCAAATGATGCGTTTATTCGAGAGAGGGCGCTTACCCGTGGAAATACGGCAATATATACGTCGAAACTTTCGAGATACAATGAACCTTTACTTATTGCATTTGAACTTAATATTTTCGATAAAAGAAGTATCTACTTACTTATCTGCATCTATCTTAACTTCTCCTTCATCAGGATAATCCTCTAATTCACTTAGATCTTCATTAATCTTCTCAATCAAAATATCAACCTTCTTTCCAAGTCGAGCACTTGCTTTCGACTCCGAGATATCCAATGATCTAGCTTCCTTTGCAAGTTCTTTGAGACCCTAAAGAATAAATAAGTAGGTTTGTTGTTTGGTTAACAGGTAAATGAATTAGTAAACGATCAGTTTACTCCTTGTCACATTCTGTTGTAGCTGTTCTATTCGATTCAACTTTCCATGCAGAATACAAAAATACTAATTAAAGATAACTAAAAATGCATATTTTGTACGACCCACAAGAAGCACAACTTATCAAGCTTGGGCCGCAAAGTAAAGATCTAAGTCTACAAAATACAGCTTATAAAACCAAAAGGAAATCTAAGAATACAACACGTAACAAAATATCACTATAATACGACAATGATGACAAGATAAGGCTAACTCATACTAATCTCGCACAACCACCAGACACCAAAGATAAGTGGGACAACATGTTACAATGGACAAATTGGTACAAAATGAGTTATATTTATAGTTATAGTTAACAGCTTCTTAGTAGAACGAAACTTCAAAATTGCGATAAAACAGCAGAAAATTTTCGGGCATAATAGTTATGTCTATAAATTTTTCCGCTGTTTATCACAATTTTGATAGTTAAAGCCTTACATATTATAAAAGTTGAAACAAATTATTTTACAAAATATATTACAGATAAGTACAAAGTAATTGGTACCAAATGAATTATAGTTTGTATCTTTCATATCGTGTAATGATTGCAAATCTCTATTACAATCAAATGTCAAAGAAACCGTAAGAAACTATGCTTCTAACACCTTCCAGCTGGCACAGGAAAGACTGTCCAAAACAGAATTCTAGGTTTAATCATGATTTAAGACGTGATTTAAAAGAAAAATGATTACCTCTTGATAATCTTGTCTATCTTCTCTGAGAATATCCAAATCATCTCGGTCAGAGGATATTGTTTCCTTGAGATTAAGGAGTCTTTCTTGCAGTGTCTTAGCCTTGTCCTACAAAAATCAGATTTCTCGTTAAAGCCAAATAACTAATAAGACACAACACTCCTCGGGTATAGAATCATTACATGAGTCGTGGTTATCGCTATTGAGTCTGTGCTGGACGCTTACACCACTCTGAGCAAACAGCTCTATGGTTATTGTTGTTGCTGTTTGCGAAGAGTAGGACTCATGTAATAAGTAGAATGAGGAGGATTTTTTATTTGGTTTCAACTGATAAATTTATCGAGCTAAAGCATTCTCACTAGCCTGCCTGCTATCTCAAAGAAGATTATGACAGGGTGACAGGCCAGAATGGAAAGTAAGGGAAACAATTTCGAAATTTTGGAACTTATGATCGGTTATTGGATTGGGCTACACCAAGACACTGAGCAAGAACTTAAACGTTGACGTCATGACTGCTGAAGTGGGTGGAAGGCATTACAAATTAAGTTACGGAGTATTGGCTGGGTCATATTTTGTATTTTTACACTCACGAAGGAATCAAATAAAACCACAATAGAATAAATGCTTTGCTACCTTTATAGCTAATATCAGAAGCTCATAGTGTCAGAAGCTCAGTGTGGTCAGGGTTCGAGCCCAGCCACGATAGCGTCACAGCCAGGGTCGAGGTCTCGATTAGTTAACCTACTACTGAGATCCTAGCTACTTGCGCTACAACACCATTTCACCTTCACCTTCACCTTTACGCAAAGCAACAAAAAAGTGGACATCATTAGGTGGTAAAAATAATAAGTAATAAGTAATAATTATACCAGAAGCTCTTCTGCAGCAGCAATCTTTTCTTGCTATCATAAAAAAAGATTCTTTTAAGGTCCAAAATCAACATATATACAATATCAACTATAATAGATATTTGTACAGACACATGCTATTTCTATGAATTAACAAAGCCATAGTAGTTGATCATCACATTTCTAGCAGTTCTTATTGTAGAAAAGATCTAATTGAACAACACGGACAGATTTAGATTAGCTGCAAGTTCTGTATTGCACTGCAATAAATCCATAAAACATATGAATTCTATCGCCGGAGTGAAACGTCACATAGCTTAGGGAAAATACTTGCAAGAACTGATTACTAAACGTATCAATATTGAATAGCTACAAGTTTTCACCATTCGAATACCTAAGCCTTAACCCTTTAAGGCCCACAAGATGAATCAGTAGTTAAAAAAAGAAGTCCATCAAAAATCTGAGTTGTTTTTGTGAAACAAACGCCAGTTATTAAATGCTTCATTTTCCTTATGACAATAGCAACAAAATTCTCCCTTTTCACGCAGTCCTTTTAAATGCCGTACTAAATTTTTCGAAACTTCGACTAATCAGGGGTGAATATTGAGTAAATGTACTAATATGCTAATATTGCAGGATTAGCAGTAAAGTCCGGGAAGTACTCCTTGCACTAAAGCTGACAGGAATGTGGTCCCCTATGGATGGGATTTTCGTCAATATTTTCTGCCATATGGTTCAACTTTGCCCTAAAAAAACTATGGGTCTAAAACTGAGTGATGTCTGGGTAAAATAAAATAGCGAGGGTAACATGAAAATTAAAGGTGGATGGGTTTGGAAAACCTCTTGGGCACATCTCTGTACGTTTGAGGGTCTGATACCCCGACATTTAGGTCAATAGATAATCAATTAACCTATAATGACTGACTTGCATAATATTCTTACTTCCTTCTTCTGTTCCATGAGCAATTCTTCTTCTCTTTCAGCCCTAATTTTCTCTTCTTCATCAGTGATAATATCAATCCTTGTTTTCCTATCAACTTCTTCTCCCTCGATGGCACCAATTTTAATCTCCATCTCATCAACCTAAAAAGCAACGAAAGTACAACTTACTTTAATTCATTGTTAATTTAAGTTATAGTAGTTCTACACATAGTTCGCAGTATCACTGAGACTAATTGCTTGACGCTCAAACTACTCCCACTCTGAGCAAGCAGCTGTAGGGTAGTTGTTGTTGTTACCGTTTGCGAAGGCTGGGATATATATAGACATATCTATAAGACATATCTTTCTAAGCCAGCCTCGTCCCCAAAGGGCATCTTTGTTTCTATATGAGGCAAGGAAATGTCAAATACGGGCAGTGCAGTGTTAACGGAGGGTTCTGTTTGCCCAGGGTATGAAGTGTGACCGAATGCTCACACCGCCTTGCTAATTGTCCAAAAAAAGATTCGAAAGGCCTTTGCCAGACATAGCTGAGCAGGTAGAAATAACCAAAAGGAACTAATATCATGATTTCTGTTTAAAACGGGTTATCGGTTTCAACCAAAAGACTTTTACGACCAAAAGAATTGCAAAAAAAGGCCATGAAAGTTTCTTGCGTATTTTGCATGTATAATAGATTGTTGAATCTCTTTTTGCCATTTAGATTTTTGTGATGGGTATGAATGACAAGGGTCCTACAGCAGCGATGTGTGTTACATGAGAAATAGAAGGTGGTCTCTACGATTGTTTCACTGGCCTGACAGACTGTTTGACAAAGTGTAATTCATACACATTTGTGCTGTTAAAATGCCATTTATAAAGTAAAAATCATTACAAATGGCGAAACACTTACCACCCTCTCAGGTAGCTGAGAAAGAGTAACTTTGAGTTGTTCTGTGCTACTCAAACTTTCAGGTATGTAGAGGGCTCTTGACATCAGCAACAATGTTGCAGGCACTTCTTCATCCAAGCTCAATTCAAGCCACTGGAAAAAGAACAATAAATTACATCACTGAAAGACCCATGTACGGTTCGGTTATAATCTGTCGCGTAAAGTTGGTTCCGTAGGAAGTGGGACATAACTGAAACGGACATTCATCTTTGAATTATATCTTGTTGTCTGGAATTGAATCTTAAACCATGAGTAGTATGAGTTGTTTTATAACAAATCAAGTGAAGGTGCGAAGTAAAAATTGTGTATTCAGCGCCAGTCGCTAAGGTCTCAGTAACAGGTTAACCAATCGAGACCTCGACTCTGGCTGTGAAGCTAATGTAGCGGGGGCTCAAACCCTGACTTCGCTGAGCTTCTGACACCATAAGCCAGCTGAATTAGGCTACGACGGAATAATACCTTCATAAATCGTTCGAAATAGTTTAACTTTATTGGAAATACTTAAATATCATCAATGGAAATAATTTAACACCAAGTCCTCAGAAATAGTTTAATATCACTGCTTCATTATCAAAGTTTATATGAAGAGCAGTGCGTACACGGTACTTTGGCCTTGAAGGTTCTGTATCTAGTCTAGCGCTCTTCAGATGGTTAAGGCCAGCCATAGGCTAATCAGCGTCAAATGCTATTCTTAGTCTACCTTAAACCAGTCCTAGAATTATTTCTTACTTTCTTTAGCCGTGAATACAAATCTAATCAAGTAATTTTGATACAGTTTAGTACAAAAAATAATACCTGTTTTAACTGTGATTTGAGACGCTCTACAGGAACTCCCATCGCACGCATCCCTCTGCTTACAGAGGCCTGTTGCAGCTCTGTTGTAGTCAATTTGTCTAGGCCTTCCTTTCTGATAAGCTAAACAGAAATTATACAATCATAATAAAGCGGTTAACAAAGTTTAAACACAATCAATCGCAAAACTTGCTTGACGTTTTTTTTTGGATTTTGGAAAATCAAAGAGGAATGACGTTGCTATTCTAACAACAACAACAACTACATCTACAGACACGACAGCTACGATATGGAACGTTCTCGTTAAAACAATACTTATCCTAAACTTGAAGAGAATTTCATGGCCTGGCTGCTTTTGCAGTTCAAGATCGAAAGTGGGCAACAATGCGGACAAATGTCTGGTAAGAAATTCAGGTCTGAATTAGATAGTTTGAGCTCTATGAAAGAGCTTTGGTAGCATAAAAGTTGCAGTTATCTCACAAAGAACAAACTGTTAATGATATATTTAAACCTTGTCAGTACACGACAAGTAAAAGACTATGCTTTGCTTTGGCCACGCTTTCAAGGGGTAGGGTAAGTCTGTAGACTACGAAAAATTTGAGTTTGGTTGTAGGCTTTTGTAATCAATATAGATGAATCTTCTTTTTATTCGCTTCCATGCATATGGAATGGCAGACTTCATTTTTAGTGCAAAAACAGAAACAAAAACAACCACATAACCAATAACGACAACAACAAAACTAACAACAACAACAACAATAACAACAACAATAACACGTTTGTTTATTGAACCTATTAACTACATACCTTATCGTCTGCTTTGAGTTGTTGCAGCTTCATTCTCAATGAAAATCTCAAATAATTTTTTGTTCCAACAGCTGGCATCATAAGAAGTCGACATAGGGCTTTAAGCTGTGCATGTGTCATATTTTCCAGTGTGATCTCATCTTCAAAAAGTTTTGAATAATTCAGAATTTCTTCATTTGATGGTTGTTCTCCGGCAGATCGAATCTGATATGAAAGAAGTTCACTAAGAATTAACAGGCAAGTCAGAAAAAAATACGCGACAAGGCCGCTTTAATATAACAACTTTATTACAGTTTGAGCAAAGATGGTGTTTAAGAAACTATGTTCCGACATGTTTTTTGGGAGAATTCTAGTGGGAATCTTCTGAAAGGGTTGGAACATGCAAGTTGACAATCGAAACTTTCTCCGCGAAACCTAATATTTTGACGGAGGCAGTTAGGGCCCCATGGTGTTTTTCAGTTCAGGGCCCTATGGTGTTTTTCAGTTCAGGGCGCTAGGGTATTAGGATAAAAAAATAGACACTCAGGCTGAGATTTCGAGAAAGCTTCGGGCCCCTTCACACGATTATCACGCCAACAATACCAAGTAAACCAACAAGGAAAATATTTTAGCTTCTTAACTAAAGGTAACTTAAGTCCGTTACGCTACTGCTCCAACTGCCCAAAAGAGTAGCTCTCTCAGTGGAACCTCCATATATTGAAGGTGCTTTGGTGTCGCAGCCTAATCCAGCTGGGTAGAGGTCTCAGAAGCTCAGCGAGGTCGGGGTAGGAGCCCCAGCTCCGGTAGTGCCACAGCCAGGATCGAAGTCTCGATTAGTTAACCTACTACTGAGATCTAAACGATTGGCGCTAAATATACCGTTTTACCTTGACCTTTCACCGAAGAACGGACACCTGTGGGACTAGTTTTATTGTCCAATGTAGAGAGGTGTCCGCTGTATGGAGGTTTAGTGTTTAAAAAGAACTGACCTCTTGGACATAATTATTGTACGTTGTATGGAGGTTTCTGTTGTATAGAGGTGTCCATTGTATAGAAGTGTCCGTTGATAAAAGGTTTCACTGTATTACTTTCCTCGAAAGTTTCCCCACCTCTACTGTCCACCCAGCCACATCATCGATTGCAACAAAAAATCCGAGGAAACAGAAATTGGGTTGTAGTGGTTGGTAAAGTAATTGTTGCTGTTACAGTTTGTGAACAGCCGGTCGAAATGTACCAAGCTTCTGTTTAAGAAATGCATTGTATGAAAAAGTCAGATTCTCCATAAACTTAATCTTTTTAGAAACAATCTCTAAATTAAATGTGTTAAACAGCTCTTTTGCAACCGAAAATTTGTTGAATAAGTTTTGCCTGACTGCCATGGTAGTGAACCCTCTAATTAGGAATTAATTTCATTCAATCAAACTCAAGCCAATGCAAGAAATGACATAAAAAACAAAAAAGGCATATTGAGATTGGATTGAAAAACTTTACATTTAACATGAAAGGTAAAACAAGCAAACTTACTCTTTGGACAAAATTTGCAAATTCTTTCAATTTCTTTTCCGATTTCTTGGTTTTTGGACTGACTTCACTTTCCTCGATAGTATCTTGAAGGAAGCGGGCCATCTGTATCTTCAGTTTTAATGACTTCTTTCTTGCTTCCTCCTAAGATGAGAAAAGTTTTAGTTAAATGACATCAGCGTCATTTTATAAAAACGCTCTTAAAAATTACTCCTACATTAAGAAAAGCTTAGTGGCCAGTACGTAACGCTACAGTTATGACTGATATGATATGAATACATATTTATACACGAAATGCACCCTTCAGCTTCTATTAATACATTTATACAATGTTTTAAGAAAAAAGTAATAAAATAATTTGAAAGGCAACGTAATCTGAATTGTTAATAGTGGTGTTTTTCCAGGGGGTCGTGCTTTGAAGTTAGCGTTTTTGATTAGCCAGTAGGTGTGCTTTCAATTGTTTTTTGAAAGCAACCGATAGTTGAGACCACTCGTATATCAACAGGCGTATCGTTCCATATTTGTAGAGCCGAATAATTAAAGCCCTTTCTTGCATGTTCTGCATTAAGTCTTGGGATCTGAAGATCATGGTATTTTCTTGTTTAATAGTTTGAATGCATTGATCTTAGCTCAAATTTATCCCGGAGACTTTCGGGGCTTAACTTATTCATAATCTTATAGGTCATAACTGACCGTTCATAAGTGATAAGATTATTGATGTTCAGCCAATCGCAGGACTAGTTGTCTTTTAATCTGGCACTTTCAATTATTGACCGGGCTCTATTTTGCAATCGCTGGAGAGTTTCACCAAAACTATTGCTGAATAAAGTTGCTAGATGATAAGGAGAATATTTACCACAAGTACCTTCACCTAAATCAATTAGGTGTGGAACAGCGCATTTGACCTTATACTAATGTTGTCGAGTGATGCATGGCTGGGGCTATTTTGAAGCTCAACGTTCAATTGGGGGTGCTTACTTGAGAGGTGGGCTTATCGAAAGATGCAACTTATTCTAAAGCCAAAAAATAGAAAAGGTTTCACTAAATCAAATTATTTGTTGAAGAGAAACAACCTTGTAACCATTTAAAAGACAAAATTAGGGCTTTTCCAGAACTATTACACTAGGGGTACCCTCACAATACATTGCAGAGTTTGAACGTGTTTCAATAATCGTACTTACTAATAATAATTTTGTCTGTGATCCTTCTCAACTGAAATGAAGCAGCATTACATAAGAGGGACAGCTTTTGATAAGATGGGGATTAGACCCTAGATAAATACTAAAGGGGAACTTTTATGTGCAGTTAAAAGAGATGATCGTCATCTACCCTCACCTACCTTCTTTGATTTGTCCTCAAATGTGCTTGGCAACATGTTTGGGAACAGTTTTACTGCAACTGGCAGCAGAAACTCCATGAAAGGTATGACCAAGAACACCATAAATGGGACTAAACGAAACAAGTCTGCAACTGTGCGAAGAAACTAAAAAGGGAAAAGGAAAAGTCTCCATAAAGATAGTTCTTTCCATGTTGAAATAACAAACCTAAACTTCAATTCTTAAGCAATAAGCAAAGCCTGCCAAAGCTAACTGCTGAAAAGGACAAAACAATTTTCCTAAAGAGCTGCACCCTCCAGTTTTAGATTCAACACTTAATAAAGGTGTTGTTGTACCCTGCCAACATATTAATTTTTTCAAATTGCAAAGTTTCGACCATATATTAAGTGTTTTCAACCCTAGTATCCGCAACCATACCATAACACCGCAAAGGTGGAAGTTGGAGAGGGTAACAACCTGGCCTCAGGTTAATCACCCAAGCATGGGCAGTATTTGGATTGGGTATCCCTTTTTGCATAGTTTTTTCTGCAAAGTCCACCATTATCAGAGGCAGATATGTATTTAGATAGAATAGAAACTGTGATGCAGCCTATTATTCTCCATTGTTTCCTTCATCAAAAAACAATGAATCTAAATTAAAAGAATTCAGTTGGGACTTTGGGAGTAAGCCCTCTGCCTTACTCATAATTGGTGTAATAAATCAGCTGCAAAATAGGAATTCACTTCTCTGAAATAAATATGAAAAATAGTGGTCATTACCAGTCTTCTCTCTCTTCTACTCAAAGTTTTCCCATTCAGGACTTGCCACAACAGTTTTGCTGCTACTTTACAGTCAAGATAGAGCAATCGGAAGCCATTATAATAATGATTAAGCTCTTTCATTATTCTATCCTTTATTGGCAACTTTTCATCCTTTTTCTCAACAGCTGGTCTTTCTGGTTTAAAAATAAATGCATCCTGAAGCTTTGATCCTACCGCCTGCATTTGCTCCATGCGAACTTCTCGTTTCTTCCGCTGATGTTCCACATACTCCTCTAATTTTGATTTTTCATCTAATATTATCTTTCTTTCATCTTTGATCTCATTGTAAGAGATACTTGTATGGAAGCTTCTACTGGAAATGCCATGAATTGTGTAATTTTGTGCAAAGTTCTGAGTGAATAAACTATTTCTATAGCTTCTAAGCTCATGCTGTCCTTCGTACAAAGCATGGGCAAAATTGTAGGTGGACTGTCCCTTATTTTCCAGAATATTTTTCCTTGACTCAATTGTTGGTAAATAGGAAAGACACCTGAAAGAAAACCATAATAAAAAAATCGTATAACACTGTAAATAACAACCTCTTATAGTTTCAAAGGTTTCAGACACAAATTTCAAAATAGGGCATTTATTTCATCATTACCTTGTATTTTTGCAAAGATCCTGCCAACATATGCAATTACATCTTGTTTCTGCAAGAAAGATATCTCATTGAGGTTATCATGATTGGTGATTGAAACAAAAGGATAGTATCTATTTTCTCTATGTACTTTTATTTGCAGAACAATTTGGCTGTAATTTTGGCTAACTCAGGGAACAAGATCTTGACTGTGATTCACAGACTCTACATTTGAACAAAGAAAGTTTTGAGGCTACATGCAGGCTACAAAATGCAGGGATTTAGGGTAACCTCCAATATGGAAGCAAAACATTGGGCCAATTTGGTAGAGGACCTAGTTTGTATTTGGACGACCATTTTGCTTTGGTCCTACCTGAGAGCGAACAAACTTGTCTAAAAGCCAAAGAAGCAAAAATGCTAATCACAGTAGATGCAATGGAATAGAATGCATGCAATTAGCACTTTGATAGGTCAAAATTACACTTTGGTAACTAATGAAATGGCTAACAGGCAAATTGCAACTCTTGATAGGTTGAACTTACATTTTCTGGTTAACTTAACACACAGCCAAGCTGCCACACATTTTAGGTCAAATGGGGACTGTGTTCTAGACAACTCGCATACACTGATGGTGGTCAAAACGTCTCTAACCACTTGACTGTTGCAATTTGGCAGTGTGGGGGTTGATCTGTTACTGATGACGTAAATAGTACTGTTACCTCCTAATCTCTCTTCTCTTATGCATATGCAACTACAATTTGGTTTATACTGTGAAATTCTGTCTAAGGCATAAAAATCTAAGATGCTAAAATTCCATTCATACTTACGTCTTGAAAGAGTTAAAGGTTTGAATGATGCCATCCTTGTGCACTGATATTTCGACAAACATCTTTTCTGCAATTGTGACGTTATTTCAACCACAAAGATGTTAGGCCGCCCCTTCCAACATTGTGCTTGAAATCGTGTCAAGGCCATGATCACATGGAACTCTTTCTACCAAATTCTTTCCATTACCAAAAACCACAAGCATTAACTATAAAATAACTAGTTTAAATCAACTCCTATGAGCCCAGAACGTGAAAACATTTAAATTTCTTCTTTAAATCAAGTCTGGCCTCTGACCTGCAAGCACCTTTCCGACATCTGCGAAATGAGTAAATGACTAATTTCGACTTCAAAACGAGGTTTATGACGTCATAAAGGCTGGAAGAAATAGCGCGAAGAAATTGCGCCAAAAATCAGCTGATTTGCATCATTGGTTGCAATTCTGAGAAAGAAAGACAAATCTGCTGTTTTATGTTTCATGGTTAAGTTAAGATACATCAAAACAATGGCGAAGAAGGACGAAGAAAACCTTACTGAAAAAGTCACTTATTTGTCTCCCCTGGGATTGCTGAATTTCTATGCAGATCAAAATGGCGTGACAAGAATTGAATTTGCTGGGAATAATGATGATGATCATGGCCAATTAATCAACAAAAATGCTGAAACAGGTACAGTTGATGGTATTACCCATGAGAATTCAAATCTAAACGAATCTACTGAAAGCACAGAGAATCCACACTTGCAGACATGCACAAGATGGTTTGATCAGTACTTTAAAGATCCTAGCAAACTTGATGAGGTTGAAAAACCAGTGCTCAGTCTAGGTTCTCATGGGAGCAAATCATTTCTTGCAAAAGTCTGGCAAGTGTTGCGAAATTCTTCCAAGGTTGGGGAAATGATAGCTTATGGTAAACTGGCTGCTTTAGCAGGAAGCCCAAAAGCAAGTCAATCAGTTGGACAAGCTATGAGAAGAAACCCATTTCCAATACTAGTGCCATGTCACAGAGTCATAAGATCCAATGCTAAAATTGGCAACTATTCCTGGCTACAAGGGGTGGCTACCAAAAAATGGCTGCTTGATCATGAAAAGAAGTTTGTCAGTGGCGAAAAAGACAATGTGAAAGAAGCCTAAATAACTGTCTCTTAATTTTCTCCTGAACAGCAAAGTAAACTTTATCTTTAGCAACACATCTGCAAGCTCTTCCTTGAATTTATTTTAGCTTAGTAACATAGTACTGCCAGGAAGGACAATAGATGGGCCTAAATGGCTCTCATCAGAAATTACTAATTTCTTTTATTCTTGAGAATGTTTGGGAACACCACCAAAAGTTTTATAAAGCATAGCTTTTTCCCCATTTAAATTTAAAAGGATTTTTAATTTTGAAAGGGGCTTTCCTTTTGAAAAAAAAAGTATTCTCATTTGCCTTACTTGAATAAAACAATTAATTACAGTTACTTTGGCATGACCAAGGTCCACCTTACCCCTGGCAGTCCTGGTCACTAAATTTCCTCTTATGCTATTATTTTGTTAGATTCATTTACAGTTTTAGAAAAACAATCTTGTATTGTTCTGAGATTTTAGAAGACAAACAAATATAAATTGTAGTTGTAGCATTTTTCAACATAACTCATCACATGTGAAATACATATTTACATACCAATAGTTACTCTAGACATTAAATCAATAATAGAGTTTCCATACACTATAATTACACATAGAAATATTTTCAACCATAAAGCAAAAACATATATTATAAAACTACTTTTATACCTTCAATCTGATTAGAATTTACAATCGGACTTATCACCAATAAACCGATATCATGTATTAGTTTAAATAACAACAGCATAAATAAAATATATGTGTTATATAGTTATCCACATAAGGGGCACAAAATTGGGGAGGAGAAATGTTCTAATCCTAACTCTAAGTGATATTGGGGCAAGTTGGAATAGAGGCAAGTATATATCAAGTTTATAACTTCCTTATCCTCACAGGATTACAGGAACTGTCAAATTAAAGCTTCAAAAATCAGTTGTTTGAAAATAATAGGGTGGGGACCTTTTGTATGAAGAAAAGATATAATCTGGTGGGCAGTAACGAGGGAGGTTTTTATTTCAATGAAATGTAGCCTTTAATATTTCTAGATATCAATTAAGTGTGCTGATCGAAACTAATCGTAGCTTAGTCAGTCGAGGGGCAATTCACTCAAAAGGTGTACGAGATAATTACTAATAGGCGGTCTTGCTTAATTAAAATAAAGATTAGCATAACATGCTTGCCAACTTCAAGACCTTAGGTATATGACCTAATAACCATTTAAATCTTAAATAAATTTAGTAGTAAGTCTATTTCCCAAAAGATTATTTGAAATTAATGTATAATGTAGTTCAATATGATTTTCCCTATCTGAAAGAGACGGTGTTCGTATTCCTTCAGGCCTGACTTGTAAAAACATAAACATATTTGAAACCTATTGTATTGAAGTATAGTTCTTCTGGAGGGAAATATTTTATTGCCAAAATGTACAATTATTTAGTTCTGTCTGTATTTCTCAGCTAATGTACCAATATAACATTCTGTAGTTTTGAAATCACATGAGTAAGCAGATTCTTGAGCTTTTCTGTTTTGATGTCGTATCAACTCTGTCCATCTGTTGCAGCTTTTGCAGTGATTTCACTGAAGCAGTACTTATCTTAGATTTGATTTCAGACACACCAGGAGACTTTGCTTTCAACGTGTTTTCAGATTTTTCAGTGTCTTCTACCGATTCTGCTTCTTTTTTCGCATCTAAAACAGAATAAGAGCGCTTTAGGGTGTTAACCCATACAACGACGATTGAGTTCTGAAGTAGCAAGCAAATAGTGTTTTGCTTGATAATTTACTACCTTTGGCAGTGTTTCTTATTCTAACTCATTTATTCTTTAACAATGACACCGATCATATAAGCAACCGTTGCAAGGCGGAGGTCCGAAGTGAACCGCGACGCGAAGCTCAAAAGCCCGCACCGAAGCGCGTCGTTTCGGGGCCAGGGCTATCGGAAACATATAGTTATAAGGTTAAAACATTTGTGTCCACGAGAGGTCCACGGTTTAACTTCCATAAAATAACGTTTGTCTGTCTGCCTATCTCTCTGCTACCCCTGTCTTTCTGTCCGTCTGTCTGCCTGGTTGTCTATCTTGCCTGAAAAAAAAAACGGCCGTATCTATCTGTCCTGCCAGGTTAAAAGCAGAGAATTTTCAAGCTTCTACAATCTTCCTCTCTATCAGTGTCAAGACCTCTGTCTAATAAACCCGTTAGATATATTTGAACGAACAGATAGCCATATAATATAGCCATAGCAATAGATAGAAATGGATTGCAAAAGATAGATATAGATAGCAACTGGTAGCAAATGGTTGGCATAGATGGTTGTATAGAGCATGGATAGAAACAGAAAGAGATAGATAGTAACAGATAGATATTTATAGCATAGCAACAGATACCTATATATGGTCAGATAGCAATAGACAGCAATAGCAATGACAATAGCAATAGCAATAGCTATAGATAGCAATTGATAGCGCAGATATAGAAAAATAGCTACGATGGAGTAATGTGACATTTCCGAAAAGCATTTTGCCATCAATTTCTTTATAGAAGCAGTGAAGCATACATTTCATTAAACAGCTCTTTACAATTCCGTTGTTTGACCGTTTTCTATACATCTTGTAGCATTATTATAGAACTAGAAAAAAATCTCCAAAGACAACATCTACATCCAGTTATGTCAGATCTTTTCTTTCTTGGTTCTTACTTGTATTTTCTAACTCCTCTTTATACACACTTTACAAAGTAAAATTTTTAAGTGATAGATCTACCTGTTGATTCTTTTATCTCTTTTTCCCTGTTATCGGCGAGTCTTTGCCAGTTGGCTCTATTATCAACTATCCCATCATACAGCGGTTTCAGATTTTCGTTGATCTTATTGAAGATCTAAAAGGAAGAAGCAAAGCCAACGTGATGAAAGTGAAATCATTACATTGTTGTTAAAGTTTGCATTAATCAGAATCAAAAGGAAAAAGGCGCTGTTTGTATCTAAAGAATGCAAATTTTAAGAGCAAAGCTAAATTTCGTTCTTTTGTGTTAGATGTCTTATTAATTTTTCAAAAATTAAATAGGTTTCAGAAAAGTGACAATAGACTTCAGTTTGAAAAGACATGTTTCGGAGTCATCCTCAATCTTCAGTTTACATGGTGTGATTATTTATAACAAAATAACTTGGCACATCCAAGAGTTATAAAAAACACAGAGCCTCTTTTTCTGTCTTTTGATTTGTTGCCGCATATATATGCATGCTGGATTTTCATTACGAACCAGTCCTCGTTGCAAGGCCTTCACCAAAAATCAGACATTTCCAACATTCAAGATTTGCTTTCCAATGCTTTGACATTTGATTACGTTCCAAAACATTGTTCGAAAAGCAGATTTTGCTTAGCAATACTTCTGAAACCGTAAAAAATTTCTTGTTGTCAAGAGCAAAAACATTTTGGACAAGCAGTGTTTTACAACATAACGGTCAAACATTTTGCTTGACAAGCAAATTTAGAATGTTTGACAAACAATGTTTGATCATTTGACCAGGGCTTAAGACTAACCGAAGAGACTAAAGCCCGCCGCACACGGTTAGAATTTCGCTGAGTAAAGTGCCATTTGGACATTTTACTCAGCAAAATTCTCACCGTGTGCGGCAGGATTTGATCTTAATCTACGGATCTACAAAAATTATTACACAACATTCAAAATAATATGTTTTATCACTGAAGCTACGTATTAAATCAACTTGGCAATAACTTCAAGAAACATCAGAATACTGAAATCAGATACCTCATAAACAGGCATGCAGACAAAATCAATGAATCCAACTTGCATTTTAGGTAGCTCGTCTTTCTTTTTCCTATCCATCATAGCCTAAAAGAAAAATAGATCTTAAATTCATCTTATCATTAAATTCAATTTTTCAGTTTGACGCTCGCAATACGAGCATTTTCTGAAGAGCGAATCTTTCTTTCATATATTACACGTAAAACACGAGTTCAGTTTTTCGTCAATCTTCACATCTCACAAATGCGAAAAGTACTTCGTAGTCATGCAAGGCCCTGGATAAACGGTCAAACATTGTTTGCCAAAACTTTGAAATATGTTTGTCCAGCAAAGTTTACACCACATATCCCTCGTCAAACATTTTTTGTTTTTGTCAAACAAAAAGTATTTCTTTCCTTTTTCAGAACATTTTGAAACAAACTTTGCTCATTTTGCTTGTCAAGCAATATTTTGTGACGTTGCGAAACTTTCAAACCTGGTTTCAAACATTGCTTCATTAGCAAATTTCAAATTTATGACAAACATTTCTTTATCGTTTTGCCAAAGACTGAGTGTATTTATGTAAGTTGTAGTCGTTTTAATTGAAGAATAAAACTTACTGTCGGCTCTGAATGCAACTGGGTACGTTCCAAATCACCTTGCTCGAAGAATTCACTGGCAACCAAATCAGCTACCTAAAAAGACAGCAAAATAGTAAAATATGCATGAAGCATGTAGACTGTACACAGCATAAATACAAAATATTAATCAGAAAACCAAATGTGTTTCAACTTATTATTCTCTATGGCCAGCAATTCTCTGTGTTATGCCATGAACATTTGTTCATAAATAGCCAGTTAGTGACTTTGAATTTATGAAATGATCAAACACCTTTTGCTGATTCAGCACTGTTTGAGCATTGCAAATAGGTAAAAAATTTGCTAATTAAATGTATTGATCATTTGGCCAGGGACATAAATGTACTGTGTTTGAGAGTTCGCAGCTTCGTTTGAAGAGTATGGAAAGAAGTTTCAGAGAACTGAGAAAATTTTGCATTTCCTGCAAATTTTAAGGTCAAAGAAGCAAACGGAAAACAGTCGCTTTCAGAGACAAAAGACAATGCATGTGTATACTTGGATGTGGGTCACTTTAAAATTTGGAAATCTAATGCTACAGCCCCCCGGCTACTGCTGAAAGTTCTTCATAATTGCTTACAAATCAAAACACGAATTGTAAAAAGAGAATAGTCAACAGTCAACTTAAGCCTTAGATGAAATTATTTTTTGTCATATACTTACTCGTTGTTGGATTGGCCAAGGTTTGGTTATTGCTGAGACGTCACAGGCTGTCATCATCATTGCTCTTGAATTAAAAAAATAATTATAAGGAGATGTTTGAAATTAAGTGAATTGAAAAGGTATAAAAATTCGGTTCAAATAGTGGCATAAATACAAGAACTAAAAAGCCATGAATTACCGTAACATCTGCCTATTTTCTTCCTTACTCCAGTTTCCATTTTCTGACTCATACATATTCTTGAAGCTTTCACGTTTCCTGCAAGATAATTTAATGTAGAAGTAATCATTGCTTCAAAGGCTAGATTGGTTAAATTTATATACACCACACAATATTTGTCATGGATGGCGAAAAGGATAGATTTTCCAGAAGTTAGCATATCACAAAAGATGAGATTGAGCTTTATAGTTACGTAGACTCTCTGGTCATGCAGTTAAGTTTCGAATCCAATCTATCCTAGCGTTCGCCATTCACGGCCAATGTGGGCTGAAGAAGTCTCAACAAACCAAAACACAAAAAAGTTAAACGGGAGGAGAGTCTTGAGTTGTATAACTTTGAGAGTTACTTGACGATTTCATTGAGCTCTATAGCTCATTGAAAATTTCGTTGGCTTTTTGGGCATGCAGTCGAGTTTCAAATCCCACCTATTGTGGTTTGCCACTTGTATACATCACATCCATACATAAAGTAAACAAAATATCAAGACAAATGCCTTATAATGTGTATCGAATATGCCTTGGACACTGACAAGAAGGCATTCTAGTCATTGCCAAAGACCTTCCACAAGTTTTGAGCAATGCATCACGATAGTTTTTATTTCAAATGAAGAACTTGCACCCTAATCAGTGTGACATTAAATTTTATGCCATTGGGCATGTATGAAAAAGTTAAAGTTTCCTTCAGCTTGGAATATTTTTATCAACAACCAAGCCCCTTTTCAAAATAACCCCTGATGGTTAAAGTTCCTTTCTACGTATATTTACACTGAAGAAGATTGTAGGTATAATTATATGGAAAATGGGAACAATTCTTCAGTTAAAAATTCAAAACTGCAACGTGCCTAAATTATGCTGTTTTCCAGAGGGCCAAAAATTGTTAACGCTATATTCAGAATTCGGAAGGAATTAAGGTATGATAGCAATTAAATTTTACACATACTTGAAATATAAAGCCAGATCAGTTGAGAGGATTGCATGCTCTAACATATCAATAGATTTCTTGTAGTCTTCTTCAGAAAGGTTGGAGAAGATTGTATTTCCCTGAAAAGAATAAATTCAAACAATTTGATAGATGGTACGATTTATACTACACGTACAGCATTCTCAATCTGTGACAATACGACAAACGTTGTTACATTCAAGAAACTAAAAGCTCAACGCAAGTAAAATAATAGTGACAGAGTTTAAAAGTTAAATTAGGTTGAAGGTGGAAGATTGAAGAGGCGGAAGGGAAATAAAACAATATTTCAAGCTAATTTGTTCGAATTTGAATTTGAATTCTGTGAATTTGAAATTGAATTGAATCGAATTCATGTTTTTGAAAATAGGTTCCTTTCCTAGTTTTTGCTCTGAGTAAGGATAAAAGAAAACGTTTGCCATGGTAGCACAATTTAGGATGCTAATAAATTTCACCACGTGCCAAACAAAAGAGCAATATTTAGAATATCGGTACTGAAGACGGTACTGAAGACAGTTTTTGGAGCTAATGTTTAATTCGTTCTGAACAAGTGAAGAATGATTAACGGATATTAGTACCTCACTGTTTAGAATCATGATTGAGTGATCGAAGTGATGTCGTTCCATAGTTGAAGTAGAATAAAGGTTTGCTATCGGTGAATGAATCCTGCAATATTCAAAAGAAATATTAAGTATCCGTTCAAGCTGCCATTTTTTAGATTTGAAGAAAGGAGGGGGAAATGTATCAAAAGTAAATAAACTATTGCTAAAATCAGGTATACAAGATTTTTTGTACTAATAAGGTCCTATTTATATAAATATAAATATAAATATAAATATAAATATAAATATAAATATAAATATAAATATAAATATAAATATAAATATAAATATAAATATAAATATAAATATAAATATAAACATAAATATAAATATAAATATAAATATAAATATAGATTTTTCCACAAGTGGCATTCCAATATGGGATTTGAACCCAGGGCTTCATGATCAGGGAGCCAAAGACGTTTCCACTGAGCTATAGAGCTCAATGGCGACATATGGAGAGTAACTCTCAAAGTCATACAGACCAAGGCTCTCATCCAGTTTTGCTTCCTTTGTGTTTCGGCCATGTCGAGCCTTCTTCAGCACCATAACTATTTATATATATATTTGTCACGAATGGCGAACACAAGGATAGATTTTTCCACAGGTGGCGTACCACAATTGATGGGGTTTGAACCCAGGAGCAGGGTCCTGAAGAAGGCTCAACATAGCCGAAACACAAACAAAAGTAAATGGGATGATAGCCTTGGGCTGTATGACTTGGAGAGTTACTCGGCGATGTCATTGAGCTCTATAGCTCAATGGATACCTCGCTGGCTCTCTGATCATGCAGTCCTGGGTTCAAATCCCATCAATTGTTGTATGCCACTTGTGGAAAAATCCATCCTTGTGTTCGCCATTCATGACAGATATCAATATAATATAATATAATATAATACAATATAATATATAAATTACAATATAAATATAATTATAACAATCAACGAAATATATGCAGCAAATTATATCATAACATCTAATTACATAACCGTTTGGAAATGACAAACTTACTTGGCTTGGAAACTGTTATTTGTTCCACGATGATCAAGATCATGGCAAAGGCAAGCAACCAGAAGAACCAGAATCTCTACATCAGAAAACCAACCCAGCATTTTCCCGCCTAAGAAAAAAACGCATACCTAATAAAGCTTTAAATATATTTGACAGAGATTCAAAATATAAGCACTGTAGTTGTTCTTAATGACGTAACATTCACTGTATCCCTGTTAGGAGTAATTAACTGGATTGCGCGATTTTTATACTGCTGAATGATCTGTGCTTCACCGAGCTACTCTTTGAATTGGTAAGGTGACAAAAAGTTACCAAAGATAGACCATAGCAACTTTCCCACGAAACAACATGATGTAAAACTAACCAGAACTAAACATAGCGCTTTCTGAGATTTATTCATCCCTTAAGAAAAGTAATATGTCTAAAGAAAGAAGATTGAAATTATTACGTGAGAGAGATATTTGAAAATGCACTTACAGTGAACATCCCAAACATTGTCTGAGCTACGTTGAAAGCATGTCTCCAGTTATGATAAAGCACAGGTCTATAGTTCTTTTTAACAGTCAAAATCCATCTGCATAAAACCTGGAAAATAAATGTTACACAAGCTTTGAGTGCATCGATATTAAAAAGATTTTGTATATGCCGTATTTCATCTATTTTAGCATCTATTCAGCAGTTTACTCACTGATCAGTGAGTTTATACGACCAAAAAAAGTAAGAATGACAGCTCTTGCTCTGTCGTATTTGATTAAACTACTCTGCCGTTCCTCGTACACAATGTTTTTGGTCGCTGTACTGGTCCTATAATTTATCTTGAAGCTTCGCTTCCTAAAAAGTCAACATATTTCTGCAAGTAAAGGCTCTACTGCACTGCATGACTAAACGCGGAAACATGTTGTTTCACAAGGCACTCAAACAGCAGCTGAATTAACAAACATGTTGCCAGTGAACAAACGTTGGTGTTTTTTGATAGCTGCTGTGATTTCTGAAGCGATGTTTGTTACATTATTTTCCCATCAATGCTGAGCTGTACTTAGCAGTAGGGATCTATCGATGCTTAGTAGTAGGGACCTGTACTTAGTCAATCATTCACCAAAGAAAATTCAACTTACATCTTTTGGAATTCTGAATTTGGACAACATATCTAAATCGGTGAACATCCTCATGCTTGCAAGACATGTACCATCATCAGTTAAAGGCAAGTCATCGAAGGCAAATGACGTCATATCGACTTTGGCCACATCTGGATCCTCCAGTGCCTATTGTATGAGCAGCAAACAATCAGTTAAACGTTGTGAAAAAATCGTTACGTAAAAAGAGAAAATTGAAATCCTGCAACACTACTCCTTACCCTGAAATTCAAAAACTGTATAAACCTTCCTCTAAACCCAACCAAAACTATATATCCCTATCTTAACCCAGCCTGCTCGAGTCAGCAGTCAAAAATTATTTTCTTTAATGACGAACTCTCCTTCAAGCCAGACCTAGGAAACTGCTATCCAGCAAACTCTACTGATACTGATATTGAAACTGATATTGATATTGATATTGATATTAATAATGATATTGATATTGATATTGATATTGATATTGAAATTGATATTGATATCAGTATTGATATTGATGTCAGTATTGGTATTGGTATCCCGATTGGTATTGATATTGATATAAGTATTGTTATTGGCATTGATATTAATAGTAATATTAAAATTGATTCGATATTAATGTTGACATTGATATTTATATATATTTATATCAACATTAATTTTGATACTGATTGTCCTATAATAAAATAGACTAATTATGAAACCTACCAATAATCGATTTGTATCTTCTTGACTTGCACTTGCATGATAGGATAGTATCTAAATAAAATCAGATATAAAGGTAAGAGATTACTTAGCTTTATCCAACACATCGTGAATAGATTTGCAAGAATGCATAGTGAATGGTACCGGAGAAGAGAAGATGCAATAACGTTAACGCAAAAGAGGTCAACCTGAGATAAGGTAAGCTAAGGTAAGGTTTAGCTCAGTGAATTGCCAGCCGTTCCTTGACAATAACAAAAAGGTACCTTTACACCGCAGTTATGCTACTCCACGCAACACTTAACATAAGTAAAAAGAAAGTGAAGAAATGAAAAAGAAAGCAAAAACAGGAGCTAAGATTATGCACGTGATTCTTTCGTGCACGTTTTGTTATCAATTACTTTGTTTCATTGCAGCAAAAGACATCTATCTTTGTAATTGGCCGAGCTGAAACGAACTATGCTTAACTTCTGTGCTTTAACGTAGAATCATGGAGATATATCAGATTGTTACCTCTGCAGCAAGTTTCTGCTTCATCATCAATCGATATGTTTTTTCATAGGTCTGAGTATTATAGATACCAAGTCCACAGAAGATTGCAAAGGCCTGTGGAAAGAGATTATATCACAATATTGCTAGTATTACACAAAAAGATAAAGAATTTTCTAGTTATATTTTCTGCAGCGATTTCAGATTGCATTAAGTAACGGCAAGTAACATCAAAGTCTGGTTCGAAGCACCGAGTAGGTGATGAGGGACCTAGTGAGGTGTAGCGAAGAATACCTCGAAAAATGAAAGCAACATCAAATGTCCTGTCTAACTCCCCGTCGATGTTATTGCATTTCTGTGGGAATTTCAGGAATCGTATTTTGGAAAACCGCAGGGTCTGTACCCTTCCTTTTTATTTTCGAATGCCACTGCGTAGGATGCCACTGCGTAGGATGCCACTGCATAAAATTTCATGGATATATAACAAAGGAGTAAGCTTGAACAAGATCTCCAAAAGAAGATGTGTTTCCACATATCTTGATCATTAAGCATTGAAGGTCGTCATGGAAGCTAATCTCATCGCTATAAAACCTTAAAATCTTGCATTTAATTTTCATAACCTTGTATTGTATTTCATATAAATGTTAATGTCAGGAAAATTGCAAAGAAAAATCATAAGATGTAGCTAAAGCTTCAGCAATCCTGAATCGAAATGAAAAGAAAGAGGTACCTCAAACATTCCCTGGTCATTCTCGGTGAATGGGTGTCCATTTCGTTTGTTCATTAATTGTGCCACTCCTAAAGAGAATTCAAGACAAAATGCTAAGTGTTCGAGCAATCAAAATGCAGAAACCTTCCTCTGGAGTGCAGAAGAAAAATGCAGATTTCTTGTATGTAAGGCAAGGTGCGGTAAGGTAGGGAAAGGTGCGGTAAGGTAGGGAAAGGTAGGGGAAGCGAAGGTAAGGTTAGATAGGAAATGGTAGGGTAAGGTTAGGTAAGGTAAGGTAAGGCAAGATAAGGTAAGGAAGGTAAGGAAAGGTACGGCAAGGAATGGTAAGGTAAAGTAAGGTAAAGAATGGTAAGGTGAGGTAATGTAAAGAATGGTAAGGTGAGGTAAGGTAAGGAATGGAAAGGTAAGGTAAGGTAAGGTAAGGAATGGTAAGGTAAGGATTGGTAAGGTAAGGTAAGGTAAGGTAAGCTAAGCTAAGCTAAGCTAAGCTAAGGTAAGCTAAGCCAAGCTAAGCTAACCTAAAGTAAGGTAAGGTAAGCTAAGGTAAGGTAAGGTAAGGTAAGTTAAGTAAGAGGCAAGGTAAGTCTTAAGGTACTTTTATATAAGGCACATTAAATACACTCACCAATAATCTTATTTTCGCTGTTGAAAATAGGTGTGCATAACATGGATTTAGTTTTATACTTTGGTTGGGAACTATCTTCCTATGAAACAAAGAAAGATATGGGAAATTAAAAGTAAGATAAAGCGGAAAATAAAAGAAGATTTAAGTAGAATAAGAAAATCAAAGTAGAACACGATCAGAAAACAGAGTTTAGCACCTTGGCCATAAGATCAAGCATAAATTTTCAAACATTTGAGATTTTTTTTACAAGCAATGTTTGACGGTTTGGCCACATCACAAAACATCGCTTGACAAACAAAATAGCTGAATATAGTGTACAAATTATTTAAATAGCGTGATGAACGCAAAAATGTTTAACAAGCAAACCTTTGAGACAAGGCCCATCGGTCAAACATTCTGCTCGACGAGCAAATTTCAAAAGTACGACGAAAATTGTTTGATCGTCTGGCCAGGGTCCTAAGAGGTTAAAGAAACATATCTGCTTACTATTTTTATATCGCGTAAACCAGCGGTTCTTTCGATGTCCGTAGTGTTTATTGCCTGGTAGAAAACATGGAAAGCATGTTTAGTTATGTTTAGTTTGAATAACAAATACAATTGTTTGACTTGTTAACAGACTATATTTTATTTTGCTCCAGATGTCACTTATTAAAACGAGCTACAACGAGAACGAACCGAGACAACTCAGCCTGTATGTTTCATCAATAGTGCGCAGTATATGGGTCCACTCAGTCCAATTAATCCAATAGTGATAGCCAAGCGGAAGAGGAATAGATGACCCAGCAGTTCGAGCAATCAGTCAAGTATCTTACAGTCATAATAGTACAGAAGATTAAGGTTCCGTGAAATTGGGACACAATGAGTAACACTAGCTATTAGTAAAAAGTTAATCTAATATGAGTGTATATCTCGAAATCATGTACCTCGCCTGTTTTAACTACACACGCTGCTAAACCTTGGTGAATGCTCCTGTTATCTGAGCTGAAAAGAAAATGAAATTACATCAGGACTTCACTTTGATTTTGAAGTTAAGCCTGGTTATAAACATCGTCGTAAGCGAGCTCCGGTCGTGACGGGTTATTCATGTTCCCATATAATCGTCAGCGACAGGGGCGTAGGGTTTTTCATTTTCCCATTACATCGTAAAACTGTGGCTAAACTAGGAGACTTTTCGCACGTGACAATGTATTCGGCGTGTCTCCCAAGGTAGCTAAAAATGCGAGTGACAAGTGAACAGCATGTCCCCCGAGTCATTTGCATGTCGCGGAGACAAGAACTGTTTCTGTTGTCTCCAAAAAACATTTGCATGTCTCTTGCTACAAACTTTGTCGCGCACTTCAAAGTTTCCGATGTGGCTAAACTGGGAGACATTGAGGGGACATCACATTGAGGGGACATCATCGCGCGACATGTCTCCTAGTTTAGCCAGGCCTTAAGTGAGGGGACGCGACGGCATCATTCGAAAAATACAGATTAGAGCAACAACAGGCAACAGATTACTGTAACAAAGCAGTATATAAGACAATAGAAACATTAAAAGAAAATACCTCTGCCCTGTATCTTCGTTTTCTTCGTCTGAATTTAAATCGAATATTTGGCCAAATATAACATCCTAAAAAAAGAGATAAAAAGAACATTGTGAAAAATACAGAGACCATGTTCAACAGCGACACATGATCCATTATTCCATTTCCACGGAAAGAATAAAGTGTTTCTGTGAAAGGAAGATCGTCAAGTTTCAAAGCTTGTCGATGACGCAGGAAGAAGAACCAGACTTAATTTAATGCGAAGCTCTGCAACAATGTGCGGGAATTTCAGCACATTATCTGTCCACGGTTGAAGGCTTGTAAGATTCCAATTCCCAACTTGATATCGTATTCATTTAGATCCGTATTTCTAACCGTTCATACCGTATTCATTATCGCCACAAATGTATTCATATGAATTCGATATCATGTGAACATAGCCTAAACATAAAATGTATAGGCCTAAACGATTCTTAAAAGATGTATGCATATGTATAGTAGGTATGAATAAGGAGTTTGGCTTACCCCGCCCTCAGTTTGCTCATCAGTTAAGTAAACAGTACATCGTTCACATTCAAGAAGCTCTTGTGCCTGTTGCATTATCCTTTTCACAACATCCGCAACAACTTCTGTTGTCTCAAATATATTTCTTGCAAGCGACAGCAAAGCCTAAAATAAAAGAGGAGAACAAAATGAGAAACTATTTGGAGGAAATCAATTATTATACGTATTGGAAAGGCTTTACCAAAAATCCCAATTCACTAGATTCGAACGATAAAGGCGAATCGTAGGAAAAATGGATTAGCTAGCTAACCATTGATTAAAACAAGTTTGCAGCAAAGAGAAACCGTGTTGTATTCTTTATACCTGTTTGTAAGATGCCTAAACGTCACGTGTATACTGTATACTTGACTGCAGGGCGGTTTAACGTCGCGGGTATACTGTATGCCTGATTGTAAGACGGTTTAACGTCACGTGTATACTGTATACTTGACTGTAGGATGGTTTAGCGTCGCGTGTATACTGTATACTTGACTGTAGGATGGTTTAACGTCGCGTGTATACTGTATACTTGACTGTAGGACGGTTTAACGTTGCGGGTATACTGTATACCTGATTGTAAGACGGTTTAGCGTCGCGTGTATACTGTATACTTGACTGTAGGATGGTTTAACGTCGCGGGTATACTGTATACTTGACTGTAGGACGGTTTAACGTCGCGGGTATACTGTATACCTGATTGTAAGACGGTTTAACGTCGCGTATATACTTTATATACATGACTGTAAGACAGTTTAACGTTTAACGTTATTTAACGTCGCTTCTTTACTGCAGAAAAGACTGTAGATCATTGAACGTCCCTTCTGTGCTGTAGATGTACTTATGTTGATTCCGTCTCCCCATAAACCGATCTTGTTTTGACAGGAAACAGAAGAAGATAAAATTTGAAAAAACCCCGAAATCCGAAAATCATCAAAGCAAGCCAACAATGTACTGGGGCAAAGCAGGGAACTGATTTTTCAAGTTTTTGAAAGAAAGGCCTTTGAAAATTTTATAATGATCTTGCTTGCAATCTCAAGCTGAAAAACCGACACTCCTTGTGTTGAAGAGGAAGGGGCGAGGCAATCATCCTATCACTGACTGAACAGATTGTGAGAAATGCTATTTGGTGAAGTGTTATATTTGAAAATAATTCGAACATCTGAGGGTATTAAAAAAATTACATGAAATAGAACTTATTCAGCGATAAATTATGATGCACCGCCTTCACGGCACCTTTCCCTATAAAATATTCATCAACTAGCAGTCTCAAAGGGCAATAAGAAAATAACGATGCTTGCTTGATAAGTAATAGCTAATAAGGAAAGCTTTCGTTTCAAAAGATTTTTACCTGATTTCGCTTGAACTCTTGAACAGAAATTTCGAATAGTTGAGCATTTGTTATTCCGATCCCACAAAATGTCAAATAGTCACGAAATACCTGAAATATATTTAAGCATATCAGAAAAATATTAGACTGAAACCTTTACCTATGATACCTATCAGGTTACCCCAAAGACCTTCAGTTTAGCATCTATTGTAGTTCTTGTTGTCACCGCATCATTCACGTTCATGGTAATAGATGATACGTGACGAGAGGTTTTTTAAAAAGGTGAAACCTGAAAGAAACGTGAAGGATTATCTAGCGTGAAACATGAAGAGCCAAAGCTAAGCTAAATTTTCTTCGATAAAATCGATTTCGGTTTTGAAGCGTGTTGGAGACCCCCGTTTTGCCCCCTCATACATGATTACGGAAAAGATGGCGACGGAATTTTACCATGATATATTGCGCTTAAACGTCGAACTACTAAACAACAATCACTGTAATTCAAGTTACAGAACGCAATGCATCTTGGTCGATGCCTTACGGACAACCTATTATCTAAAATTTTCTATTCTAGTAAAGCGGTAATTTGCGGGCGATTGAATTATTGCAAGTCATGTCAATAAACATTTAAACACAGGCCAACAATCGACAACATCCATAGGCAAAATATGTTAAACAATAATACTGAAGCAAACCTCCTCATCTCGCTCGGAAAACTGATGGTCTCCACTTCGTTTGTTTATTACCTGTGCAATGCCAATAACCTTGGAGGAAAAAGTTTAATTAAAGGCATATTTCCACTACGTTCGCATTCGCTGATCGCTGTTCGCAAGCAGTCAGGAAAAGGCGAACGCGAAGCGATGTTCAAGCGAAGTTCAACCTTTCGTAAAGGTCTTACATGGTTTATGGCTTAAAATTGGTTGCAAAAGTTGTTTTCTGTTCGGTAGCGACTTGCGAACCAGCAAATTCACTAGCGAACAGTGAATGCGAACGGTGGAAATGAGTCTTTATTTGTTGAAAAGCAAAGCATTGTAGCAAATGGACGCTATCATACAGAGGCGTTGTGGCAAGGCTGAACACCGGGTGAGTTCTTGGTGGGCCCAAGTCAGAGTGATTTCTTGCACTTGCGCAGATTGAGAATACAAGCCATCATTTCGGATACATAAAATCAAATTAATAAAGTTTAATCTCATAGCAGCAATAGTACAAGGAAATATTGAGTTTTTCCCATATTAGAGCGTGCTCAGGTCCTGAAAATGGGCTCCAAGAAGAAGGAACCCATAATTCTTCAAATTTCCCGGCCTTTTTTTGTAGCCACAATGCCACCACTATCATATATCTGAATATCTATCATATATCAATTTGTCCACATGACGATCGATGATACTAGCTACTGTGTCCGTATCCATACTTACCACTCCTTCCGGACTTTTTATAGGCATACAAAGAATACTGTGTGTGGTGTACCCAGTCTGTTTGTCGACTTCACGATTGAATCGCGGATCCTTGAAAGTTAAAAATAAATATTATGTAATGCGAGATCTAACGTACATTGCAGAGCTGTTTACTGACGCGTTGCGTTGTGGAAAGACCCGAAAGATCGAGTCATTTTCTGTTTTGCTGAAGACCTATCTCCACTACGTTCGCATTCGCTGTTCACTGTTTGGTAGCGACAAGCGAACGAGCAAATTCGCCAGCGAACAATTAATGCGAACGAAGTGGAAATGGGTCTTAAGTCTTTTTCTGTTTACTAAACATAAGCATTCAAATATAAAAGGAAGAACATGATATTTAAGACGATGCGATTTCCATTTATTGCATTGTTTTGTTTGAAAATAGAAATTCATGTCTCTAACTAAATTTTGCCATGGAGATTAAGAATCACAAAACCCATGCTGTGAAAGATGCTCTGTTGTGAAAGTCCCGTGGAAAGAAACGACACATTTTTGAATATTTTAGAATTCATTTCGGTGCTATAATACATTAATTCCATTAATTGCGAGAATCGGCAATTTTTTATGCGATGAAGCTAAATGCTAACGGTTGCACTGAATGCAATTGCAATTATTCGTCCATATTCCCTTGTGGCTTCATTCATGCTGTCCAAACAAGACAACATACACAGTAGGGGTGGAAATGGTAGCTGCCTAAAAATCAAAGAGGATAACGAAAGAAAAGGCATTTCAAGTGGTATAAAAGGTTTTAAAACTCAACTCTTCTTCCGTTTGGTCATTAACGTTTTGGGCCATGTACAGCAAAGATAAGTAGTGGGTGTCATAAACCAGTACTTGCAAAATAATTTTGGCTCAGGGCAATTTGTTTTGCATATATGAATGATAGTTCGAATCTATTTTCATGCCATACTTTCAAATGATTCAAAACAACATTAGTTTATGAAAATCACCACAGCAGAACAGCTGATTTTAAAATTACAGAAACCACAATTTGGGCAAGAAATTAATTAAGAAGATCAACATCTTTAAAATGATAATAAAAAATTATTAAAAATCTTTTGAGGTATCAAGATATACTGAGAATGGGCTACAAGCACCTGCACCTAGTTGAATCTTTAATTAAGAGTTGATTACTTGTGTACAATGTAGTTTGTTATATTCTATTGAGAACATGATTTTTCTTGATCAAAGATGATAGTTGAAACAATTTTTAGAAGACATTTCAAAGAAAATTCATGTTTCGATAATTCTGAGAATGATTTCCAAACAAATATATCTCCACATGATTTCATCAAAGAAAATGCCATACAAATTATCAAAAGATGCCATTTGATGCAAGCTGCTGAAAACAAGGAGCAAGGATAGATGTTTTGCTCTTGGAAAGCCAGAGGGGGTCATAGTGATGCCCCCTTGTTAAAGAGATAAAATCATCCATTTTGCATTTTCACATTAATTTTTTAATGAATTTCTCAAAAAACCCTCCTAGAGCCACTTATCACAAAAAAGACTTTTTTGAGACCAGTGCCAAGAGCTCCTATCCTCTTTTCTTTAACTTTGTATCACTGAGGCACGACAAAAGGCATCTCTTGTTCCTTCAGGTTATTACTACATATATCTGGGGTGTACTGGGGATGTTATCTGGAATTTGAGGCTTGGGCACAGTGGTGCAGCCAGACAGCCAAAACTGGAAGGGCAAAAGGGTGTGGTCAAGAAGATTAGGGAGTGGCATTAAGAACAAATAACCAAGTTGAACCATGCAACACTTTAACATCAGATTTAGCCTATTTTTATACAAATGGAGATGCTTGCAGAGGAACTCCCATTGTCCCCTTGGTTACGCCACTGCACTGCTTGGTAACAAAAATTTGGCCAAGTGCGCCCACATTGGTTGCTAGACGTAAGTTCCTTTTGTGAAGGATTGCGCGGCAGGCGAGATTTGTAAGGTATCTTGAAATCTAGCGATAGGTATACGTATGTATGACGATGACGGTAGACACAGACACACTAACCTCGTATGCTTCTTTGATGTTGATAGTTTCTCCAGTGAGAGCAGTTGTACCTGCTATACCAACACCAATAGGAATAATGATCTCACTTCCTTCTGGTTTCAATGATTCTTCCACAGTTGAAGTCGACGTAACGTCGAACAAACGAGACACCAAATACCGCTTGTCTGATTTCCCTTTCACCAGAAACAGTGAACAGCGATCACCGTTTGTAAGCAAACTGACATTGACTAGAATTTTATGAGACAGCTTATTAATATCGAGTTCGTTTGCTATATCTCTGATTAGTTCCATAAATAAGTCATGTTCGCTCAGCGTTTCTAGTTCATCCCTGCTAACTGTGCTCCATCTTTGTGTGACATTATCAGAACAAGGGACAACGTCTTCATCCTTTTCCTCTGTATCTGATAAGTTCTCATTATTTTCGCCATATAAATTCTGTAACTGAGTTCTGCTTGTCGGAGATTTCGACAAAGGATATGATGTTCTTAGTGGTTTGAGAACAAAATCAGACGAACTCGTCGAAGTTTTTTGCAAATTTTGAATTGGCTGAATTGATGAGGGCCGATGAGATCTCCTTCCAAACCATTCGTCTACCCATGACGTTGTTGCATTTTGCAGGAAATAATTCTTGGCAAATTCAGGATTTTTATCAAGATATCCTTTGAGTTCAGACTCTTTGTCACAATCTCCTTCGTTCATTTTCTTCGAACCAAGAACAGCTCACTTCCAACATGCAGACTGACAGATAAGTCACTGAAAATGCAGTCTTTATTTCACCACGAAACAACGATTTGAGGCCTAAAATAAGTCTGATACATGTCATCGGCAAAAGAAACGATTTATATTTATTGAGATGATATCAGAAAATAAAAAAAGCTTACGCCGAGAGCAAACATAAGATCAGAAGTTGTTCTTATGCAAATCAAAGTTGCAGTAACCAAAGATTAAATATTGACCTGCTAATTCCAAATCTTCTTTATTGAATTGAATGTTTGTTTCCAAGGTAACCAACTCTAGCTGGAAATGTTGGATTATTTTCTCGTAAATTCTTCCAAATTTGAAAACTCTTGGGGTTTTTTAAATTATCATTGACGAAAATCTGTTTATCAATTAAAAATTATAATAAATGCTTGCGACTTCGCTGTGCTAAAAAGTAATTTGGTATTATCTTGCTTCACATCATTGAAATCATATTGAGTCTGATTGAGTTATACAAGCACAGTGTCTGTCGACGTTGGTCGAGCTTCTTTTCACAGCCTGTTCACCACTCCAGGGTGCATTCCGTGTTACCCCCACGCCGGAGAATACGCGGACCAAATCGGACTTCACGCCAAGGAAACAATAGATCTATTGTTTTATAATTGAAATAATAGTTTAGGCTGTTGTTTTTTTTGAAAGAGACACGCCAGACGCCAGTACGTCAATAAAATTTCAGACTCCACCCCGGAGATCTCTGGCGTACATATGCTACATGGAATGCACACTGGACTACCTTGGAGCAATTTTTTACGGAACAAAACAAGAATCTAAATTGTGAAATGGCATTCCTTTTCTTGTTCCTTAGTTACCCCAAGACACTGTCAGAAAATGCAGTTTGGGAGGTTACAGTTAGGGCCAGAGTGGTAGTGTTGTAAAAGGTAACCCCAGAAGTACATAAGGTACAATCGACCCCTAAACGTATGCGCCCTTTTAAAGATTAAAATGCCCCTGGGACAACGGGGTACGGAGGATAAAAACTCTGAAGAGGGGTTCAATTTAAACAATTTCGAAAAACTTGTAGATCATGCTTGGGTTCTCATGCTAAAAAAGTGCCAATGTAAAAAATATGCTGTTCTGTTGCTGCCATGGCCGAGGGGCAATCCACTCCTTGGATCTCAACTGGAATCTCTCTCGTTTTCGTAGAAATCTTGTAAGAATCCTTTGTTTCTATAGGAATCTCGTACGCTTTTTCGAGGAATGAAATGCCCCTCGGCTATGAAGATGGATGATGATGGTTGTACATACCGAGGTACTATATCCTTTGCTTGGATTTCTATTGCTTTTATAAAAATCTCTAAAGAATCCTTATGTTTCAACGAGGATTCGTACGCATTTCGAAGAAGTAAAACGACCCTCGGGAAGCAATACATGACCCACTTTACTTTCATTACTTTACGGTTATCTATGCCGTTAGACGATGATATCCTGAAGTGTTTGAGCAGTAACTACACAGAAAGCAAGCAATATGAAATCTATTCTTAATTGTCGAACTAAATACAAAAATATTATTTAAAAAAACATAGAAATAGCAACGGCTAGTTAAAATGAAAGAAAGCTTACAAGCTATCAGATACAAAAAGTAGAAAAACTGGGAATTTGCTAGCTGTAAAAACATTTCCTAAAACGAAACATGTCAAATTATAAATATTTTACATATTGTTTATTAAAATTTCAGCTCATACCAGTCGAGCTCAATAAACAAGAGGGATGAAAATTCTAGCTAGTAAAAGAACAACATTAAAGCTCTACAGTTGTCTCAACTCTCAACATTAATACTCTTCTAGCGTTTTTTCTTTATTCAGGTGCAACAAAAGTTCAGCGATAAGGGCGACACCATACGATCATAAGAAGGACGAAGGGTGATGTTGAAAAGCATCGCAGAGTTCCAGGAAACAAATCCTGGGAGACTTTGACACTATATCACGATTGGCGATTACCTAGCCATTCAACAGAGCTGCGAAGAGCATCTTTTCTTCGACCCTGAGCTCAACTTAACCATACACTTCTGTTAGTGAGCCCTCGAGCCCAAAGTTACCGTTGGCAGAATAAGCCAGGCTTATGTCGACTTCGAAGTCAATGTGTCGACTTACCATACAATAGCACTAACGCCAAATAGTTGTCACTGCTAAACTACATGTCATCAACTAGTCAGAACTTATAGGTTACAGTTGATCGTGGTCGGTCGCAAGACACTCATGTCGACTTCGACTGACGGGAACCAGTTGTGATCTAATCGCAGAGATTCTCAACTTTGTGGAACTGTGCGCCGAGTAATTTCCGTTTAAAAGGAATTAGTTGCCAATTGTTTAAAAGGAACAAGTTGCCAACTAGTTGTCAGAGTCCTTACGTTGTCAGGTCAGTAACAATAAATTAGCTCAAAAATCGCTGATTCTGTCTGTACACAAGGTCGACATAAGCTAGGCTTTTTGTTCAATACTTCACATATCAAGGTTTAACGTTGAATATTCCAGAAGCATAAAAAAGGCAAAAATCCCTGTAAAGCATTCACAGTTACAAAACCCCCTGTAATTCTAGGTGCTAACAGCTAAAACAAAATGGTCGTACTTAATTTGTTAGCGATTTAAAATACATGATTAAATATTTTTTTGGCTTAAAATGCGTTGTCATGTATCTAAGGGAGTAATACCTTGTCAATGATATGTAATACTCCATTGGTAGTTTTGATATCCTGGACTAAAATCACCGCATCTAGATTTATTGTAGCTGCTTTGGGTCTTTGTATATTGACGCGAAGAATTTTTCCCCGAAGAGGCATAACACCGTAATCGCCATTACCAAGCAAGCTGATATATACAGTTCCCTTATGAATGTGATGATGTATGAATTCTTCCATCTGATCAGGCCTAAGCAGCAGTCGGGCAAGCATTCCTTGCGGCAAGCTGTTAAATGCATTGTCACTTGGCGCAAAAACAGTCAGCCGGTCTGTGCCTTTTAGGTACTTGTCGGAGCCCGTCTGCAGAGCTGCTCGCATGAACATTTGTAAACGTTTGTCAGTGAGGACGCTTTCGTACAGCGACTTCTCTGGAAGAAACAATAGACTGTCCAGAATATGAATAACACCATTACGCGCTGGATTGTCTTCAGAGATCACCTTTGATCCACCAACTGACTTGATCTGAAAAATTCATTAAGAATTATCATTTTGGCCTAGGCAAATACGGTTCGTCCTCTAAAGACGCCCTTTAGTAATTCTCTAACTTACCATGTAAGACCCGCCATACTTAAAAATATCTAGATAAGACCAGAGTCTGGGTTTCTCATAAAGAGTTTCTTATGAAAAAAGAATACGTGTAATATTCAATACGAGGCTTCGGAGTTCTCAACAGAAAATTACTATGCCCTAAAGAACCGTTTGGAGATGTGATCGACACATCTCTAGCCGTAATCTCAAAGCCTCCTCCCCCAACAGAGACAGAACCGACGTAAGATTAGTAAGGTTTGTTTTATTTTACTAAGGGTTTACTGTGGTTCTGTGTAAATAAATGGCTACACCCCTATAAAGAAGTGCGTATAAGGCACGAGAATAAGTAAAATTACCAATAAGAGAAAGGGTTTATAAACTTCAGAGAGTATAGAAGAAATTAAACAATATAAAATGCCATTGCGAGAAATAGCGAAAATGTTTGGATACTAAGGCCTACTTAAAGCTTTTTCGTCTGACTTGACACTCTTCAGAGAATCAACGTCAGAAACAGACAGAAACAATTGACTGAAGGCCTGGCTAAACCAGGAGACAAGTCGTGCGCGACATTGTGGCACGTTACATGTCCTCTCGATGTCTCCCGGTTTAGCCACTCGCAATTTTGTAGCGAGAGACAAAATTTGTACCGAAAGATATGCAAATGTTTCTGGGAGACAACAGAAACATTTCTTGTCCCTGCAACTCAGGGACATGTTGCTCAATTGTCAAGCGCATGTTCAGCCACCCTGGGAGACACCATGAATACAATGTCGTGCACAAAATGTTTCCTAGTTTAGCCACAGCTTAAGGCAGAATTATATCCCAGATGTGGATTAAAATGCACCAGTCAGAAAATAGAAAAGGGAAAGTTAACAATTAAAAAAGACCCATCTCACCTTGTTGAATACGCTGTAGTATACAGGCTTGTTAATCAGAGTATTTATTCTCTCATTATTACTAAGCTGACTAAGATATTTTCTCCTTCAGCCAGATGATTGCGGATAATCTTCTTCAAAGTGCATGGGTTTTTTAAGCGGTTCTTCTCTTCATTTATTAATTTCTTGAAAGCATCATTTGATGGTAAAAACAACGTCAGTCCAGCTTCCTTATCTGCCAGCTCATCGACCATATCAAGTGCGTAAATCAAATCCACAAAACTTGTTGCATTCAGTGCCAATGCTTTTCGTAGTAAACTGTGCTGACCTAAAGATAATTCGATTGTTTTATTAGAGGTTTTGCATTCATTTAAAAGCAGAAAAGTCTCGCAAAAACCACCATCAGACTTAGGGGGGTACAATGTCAGAATTTATTGCATGAGCATTGAAAGAGTTAAGGTCTAATGAAAATGTTAAGATATATCTATTAGATAAAGGCTCGGGATTCTCTGTTGTGAACAATGAAGACGCAATTAAAAAACGAGAAGAACAATTTGGAAATACTAGAATTACATCTAAATTTCAGTTATCTCTGCGCAGAATGTGGAAAGAAGGAAAACTTGATAATACACTTTTCTTAATACACTTCTTCTAGCATGTATCCGTTTAATCCCATACCACCTCATATTAACCTAAAATGATGTCCTTATCGTAATGCAAAAGCATTATATGCAACAACACAGTACATATACCTGTTGATCTGCCAGAGAATGCCCTTTGCAGAGCAGTATCAAGTTTCTTCGTTAAGGCACAAGCGTAAGAATCAGGTACTTTTTGGACAGACTTTGTCAAATATTGCTGCAAGTTGAAATTTGGGAGCCATTTGTTGAATCATCGCACTCAGCTTTAGTTGATATGCAATCAAGTTCTGTAATGCAAGACAGAAAAGCATGGATCGAACTGGATTTAAGGCCTAAGTTTATTCATAAGAACAGGCAGGTTATTCATCTACCGACAATATTCAAATGTAGGGCTTACCTGAAGTTGCAAAAAGTCCAGAGGCTTTGAACCTGATATGGATTAAAGAGAATTAATTAACTACAGAACAGGAAGGAAAATTTGGACGAAAAACAGTTGATACTTTAAAACAGTGTTTTTACTAAATGCAAATACAACAGTATGCTAAATCAATTTAGTCAACTAAAGTTGAATGTGAAAGACAAAAACATACCAGCACCAGTATTGAATCTCTGAGTTGTATCTAAAAAAAGTGAAGCAATAGATTTACTTTAATTTAACTGAATCATTTGGCATTTTGCTGGGTATTTTTTTGGAAATGGCATGAAGTGAAACGAATAAAATTTTGCCAAAAAAGGTTCCCCCCTTTGTAGAGTCATACACAAGATCTGTCGACTTCGTAGACAAGGTTGTAGCGCATAGTAACTGGTCATTTTAGGCATTGAGAAATGAAGCATCAAACAAATAGCGATTCTGGCAACCTTTTTTAAAAATAAGCAACTTTATGAAACATTTCAAACAAAGCATCTCTTAGCAAACCCAGCTGTTTTGAAAGGAGTTTGATTAGCATGACATAGTTGGCAAAGAAGATAAACAAGCCTACTTACGAATACTGTCACAGGCGGTCTTAATGACTCTATCCAAAGTATTAGGTGAAATTAAAGTGTCCATATCTTTGCTCAAGAAAACATTTTTAGATGATCCAGCCAAGATGTCCATTTCTGCTTTGTTTACAACGCCACCGATACCAAGAACAATAATAGGAACATTCATCTTCTTCAATAGTTCAGCTGGTGTTCGACGAGCCTGGGTATATGGACCAGTCTGTGAGCCATCAGTAATAACAAACAATACTTTTGGCACATTCGTTCGAGCACCATTTTGGTAACCTAAGAAAAAAACAACATGCTGAGCTGATACTACGCTTGATGAGGCTTTTAGGACATATCTAAGTAAAATCATTCCTTTTTGAATGGCAGACAGGTTGAAAGTGTATGAAAGCTAGTAGGCCGATCAGCATTAGAAGCAACGCTCAAAACTAACATATGACAGAAGAGACTGTAACTGTTGGTCCTTTCGACTGTTTTCGATTTACATTCGAAGACTATATCTTACTATTCATGAACCTGCTATAGTATAACCCAAAATCAGTATTTACAGATCTAGTAGCAGATAGCTGGATTTCCATTAATACATAGGAATGTTTATCCAATTTTCCAATAGCAATGAATAAGAGGAGAAACAAGACTAAAGACCAGACTGTAGGATTATTCTAGGAAAACACCAGGCAGAGTTGGAAGGAGACTATATACCGAGCAGCACAGGGCTACTTAAATCTCCTCCTTCTTTTAACGAAACCATGTTTCGTTCATGTGGACGACTGGTCAAGACGTTCAGGTCATATCCATTTCAAAAGGTCTACAGTCGATTCAGCAATCCATCCTCCCGACAGCAATAAACGAGTAACTAGGGACATTGTTCTAAAATAATCTTCTGGAGCACAAGCCGCACGTCCACACCAGCAGTAGTGCTGCCAACACCCAAACCTGCGCTACCAAATAGATAACTTGCTCACTTGCGTGATCCCTTAAGAATTAAAAAGAGCTTTCACACATGTTTGAACTGTTCCACACATGTTTGAACTCTTGATTTCATAAGCCAGAGCAATTTTTCGATTTACCTCTAAAATGAGCATAACTTCTATGAAGGTAAATCAATCACGTAAGAACATCATTACTGAGAATCCTCACCTAGTAGCAAAGACTGAGCTGCATAGAGTCCCTCATCTAATCTGCCATACCCGCCGATAAACGGTACATTATTCAGAGCAGCTTTGAAAGTGTCCATAGTCTGATAAGAACCAAGAGGGATTTCAATTTTCGCATATCTACCAAACAATATAACAGCAGCATTACTCTGTCGTGGTGCGATGCCAAACTGTTTTGCAATGTATTCGACAATTCTCATTTGTTTTTTATAGTCACGTCGCATGCTGGATGAAGAATCAACTAAGAATGCTACATCTGCTATTGTCTTGCATCTCTTAGCATCCAGAAGATCTGAAAAGAATACAGGAAATTGCAATAAAACTATACACAGTTTTACAAGTTGAAGCCTAGAGCAAGTATGCTTATGCTGGCAGCGTGCATACACAGAACCGTAACAAGCATAAATTTGAGTGTCAATCACTCGCTTTTCAGATGAAACGAGCGGCTGAGAAAATTATTCATTATCAGTACCCAAGCATAAACGAAGAACATATCAAAAGACAAAACAGTACCCAGGTTCAGAGGCGATACGAGCAGTGTTCAAACACGGTCGTCTCTTTCGGGTCTTTCTTAGCGACCGTAACGACCTAAAAGACCTAAACAAGACTGAGGGATTCAAATGATAGATCAACTTCGTCCGCAGGGTGAATAGGACACTACATGGAACGTTTAGGGCCTGGGTATCAGCTTAGTGAGAGTTTTTGGCGCGAAATTCGCAATCTGACGACAGCACTAAAAAAATTGTAATTGGCAGTTATCAGACTAGAATAACTCAATTGATGGAATGAAATTGCAAAAAGTCTTTAGAATTTAATCAAAGTTTTGTCATTTTGAAAAGCTGGGAAGAGCTTTTGAGAGCTGAAAAATGAAGAAATCAAAGAAAAAGTTAGGACGTAAGAAAAATGTCTATTCTTTACCATGGGCAATAGGTGATTTGTCGCGTGATTAGGTAGTGTTGCGTCAATATTTTATAAGAAGAATAGCCTGAAGCACAACAGTTTACAAAAAATAGTGTAACTTACAAGCTTTTGCTTCTTGACAAACTTTATCTAATAAAGAGCCAGTGAAAATTCCCCCGCCAAGCTGTCCTCCTCTTGGCATTGTGAACACATTTCCCGCACTTTCAACAATATTCTTCACGACATCATTCCCTGAATTCCCGACTGCCACAGCTATTGTCTTGACACCTAAATCATGAAGCGGCCTAGCAGCATCTCTGGGTGGTATGGCTCCTTGATTATGCACCCCAGAGGTGAAAAAAACAAGTATGTTGGCTCTGTTAGACACTGAGTTTTGATTCCCTCGATCAGGACTTCCAGATTTGAACATGGAGTTAGCTGTAGCCAAACCGGCATCGATTCTGCGACTGCCACCCATTGGAGGGAAGCTATCAATCAAATTGATAATTTGCGAAGCAGGCATATCTTGTGTTAGTGGTTTAGTGGTCCATGCATAACTGCCATATATCAATATGCCAACTCGGCTTTTAGGAGCTCGGGAAAATAATTTCTTTACAAGCACTTTTAAGGTTTCCTTTTGCTGCGAGTACGAGTCTGAGTTAGACTGCGTAGCATCCAAGGCAAATATAACATCAATGTTGGATGAACAACTCTCATCTTTTGCATCTATTAAGAACAACAATGTCCAAATAAACAATGCTAGGCACAGATACTTCAAGTACGTAGATCAGTGCATACAATACAAACTACAACGGCCTAAATGCTCCCTCTCTTGTACACAACTTAACAAAACAGTCATCATTATAGAAATATTACACATGTTCAAGTCATGAAATTTTGATTTCGTAGATTATCAAAGTTAGAAATTTTAAAGGGGGTAGGGCCACTGCACCTGAAGCGTCAAAAGCATACAATTTTTCGATATCAGCAAAACATTTTTTGCAGCAGAAACCTAACGCCTGTAAATCTACAGGCGTTTAAGCTGCCTTAAGTGTTCTTAAAAAGCGTGTATCATAACAAGATTTGTAAAAATACGCACCGCGCCTCACTTTTAAATGCAAAATTCAAATAAGGCAATAAAAATTTCAGGGCTTGGGGTTTTACATTCAGTTGAAAGCCCTTTCCTCAAAGTGGTCCATATATTCCATATAGTCTGTCTTGCATCATAATAACATCATAGCAATAGAAAGGGAATATTAGCTACAAGGTCAGCTAAACTAACTTTCAATATGAAAACTCACCTTTCAAAGCACAGATTCTGTTTGCAGCGTTACGAACAAATGATGCAGTCGAAAGCATTTCCAGACTGTTTGCATGCATGATTTGACTTCCAGAAGTAGTGAGGTAAGCGGGTACACTGTACTGTCGATTTCGAACAACGATAAAAATTGGAATGACACCTTTGCTTTGGACAACCTTCAGGATTTGATCAAAAGCATGTTTGTCTTGAATCAAAGTTTGTCCTGCTTTTGTAATGAATATAACAATTTTGGGACGCTTTACTTTACCGCTATCTTGTTTATCAAACAACACTGAAACAGCTTCTTGTAGAGTCATCCCTGCAATGTTTTCTCCATTCAAGTAACGAATGGTTTCAATGGCATCCTTCAGTAAACTTTTATCTGCGTAAATATCTGAGAACGGTATGATTACATTGGCAGACTTACTGTAAGTACCAATGCCAAACCTGGAACTGGCAGGAGACACTTCGAAAAGACCAGTTAGCTGGGTCAAAAATTTCAACTGGCTAGAGAATCTACCATCACTGTCCAAAGCTGCATCAAGGAATATGGCAATATCATATGGTTTTTTACAGACGGAAGGCTTTGTAAGACCTCCAGGTATCGGTATTTTCATTTCACCTGGCCGACCTATGAGGAAAGAATTGATAGATATATTTTAAGTCAAAATGGAGGACAAAAATAAAAAATCCTAAAATAATGTTGATATTTTCTTTGCAATACATGTAATTTGCTGAAAAATGACAAACCTGCGATCTGGCAAACGGATATTGCAGCAGAAACTTCAGTTTCTTTGTCGAGAAGCTGAGCGAACCCTTCAACCTTGAGAACATCATTACTGTATGCAGTCAAAGTTACAAGCTCTTTTGCCTTTTTCACATCCCCAACTGCAACAACTAAGATCCTAATGCCATTCACAGCAAGATCTTGCTTTATACTAGACAACTGTCTTTGAACACGGCTGAAATCGATATTATTTGCGTCAGCTACAAGAACTATCACTTTTGCTGATGATGAGCGACCAGAAGACAGAATACGAGACACAGCCTCTTTCAAGGTATTGATAATTTCTTCAGCTGATAGCGTAGTATCTGTTTCTTGAAGCTCGATTATTTTTTCATTGAGCTCCTTTGCTGTTCCCACGAAGAAATTGCCACTTGCCGTTGACGAACTGAAGCTGGCAAGGCCTGCTCTTGATTTTGCATTGAACTTTGCAAAAAGCTGACTGGTAAACTTCTTAGCCAACGGTAGCTGTCCTCTTGGTATGTTTGAAACTCCAAGAACGAAAGCAAAGTCGACTGTTTTGTTGCAAGGGTGTTTTCGAATATTCACTAGAAAAGAAGTGAAATAATATAATGCAACAGGATGGGCCCTCTGCTTTTTATTGAAGAATGATCATAAAGTTTACAAGGGAATACACGAGGATAGATATCTTCACAAGAGGCATACCACAGTAGATGGGGTTCGAACCTGCATTGAATGATCCGAGAACCAAACGGGAGGAGAGCCGTCTTATTGTTACTAAGCTCTTTAGCTCAGTTGAATCGTCGTTTGCTCTCTTTCTCTTACCAGGTTTCAATCCCATCTGTTGTGGTATGCCTATCTACTATGCAATGCAAGGGTTATAGGAAAAGGATAAGGCGAAAAATACGTTATGTACGCTACTCTTTATTACTTCTTTTAAAGAAACATAAAGAAGCCGAGAAATCCGTTTCTCTGACGACTAAAAAATCAATTCTACAGGGTACATGTCTGCGTAGCGAGCCTTTTCACTAATACTATATTATGGTAATCCAGAAAAGTTGAAGGGACCAATCCATAATTCGGTGAATATTATAAAACCCATAAATACAAAGATAGATGAAAACGTAGCCGTGAGAAAATGGTGCATCCCAATATCATTGCAGAGGTAAAATATCACCTCCGTACTTTTGCGGCAGGTACGAGAAATTGACAGTCAGAATATTACATCAAATGCGTTCCGGAGATCACGAGAAGCTAGAGAAGGGAGAAAATTAACTATATAGTAACGAAAAGCATACCGATGGTTGTCACTGATGCATTTGCAAATGCGCTTAAAAAGTTTTCTTCAAGAGCATTCTGGAAATCAGGCACCATAAAGAGATCATCCTTTGTTCGAATAATTGTGTTGCTTATTGGTATATTATTACCATTTCCTACAGCAGCTATCAATATCCTTATTCCAGACTCTTTAATAGGTCGCATGGCTTCCTCCAATGCTGACTTGTCTAAGCTATTCAGTGAATTTTCATGTGTTATTAGTACAATAACCTTTGGAACACCCATTCGAGAACTACCTTCAGGACTGAATAAATTCTTGTAAGCAAGCTTTAGCTGTTCATCGATACTCGTCACCGAGTTCATCAAGGTAATATCTTTCAAATATTTTCCGAAAAGTGTTGAGTTTAGATGTTGGTCTAACGGAATCGTTCGCCATTTTTCATTGCTGAAAAGCAAAGCTCCCACTCGATTATTATCAAATGATATGTTGTAGCGTTGAGCCAGTTTACTGACCAGTTCTTTCAAGGGTCCAAAATCTTCCACGTTGATTTCTGCAGAGGTATCCATGATAAATCCTATATCAGCTCTGCTTGGCTTTTCGACTAAAACAATAAAACTACACATCAAATTTCTTTGCAATAAAATCCTAATTCAGTATACCAAATGAAACAAAGAATTTCAAATTAATCGTGCACCTAAGGGAGGGCTCGAACCCACAATCCTCGGCTTAGGAAGGAGATGTCTTATCCATTAGATCCCTTAGGTCACATAACAGTTGAAGTTTGTATTCCGCAAAATAGAATTGAAATATGGGGGCGTTTTTGTAGCTACAACTCTCCAAAACTTTCTACCTCAACCCTGGGAGCAGTTATGAAGACTGCTGGCGATTCTTAAAAACCAATAAAGGGTCATCATAACCACCGCTCCCCTCCCGTTGAATAATAACGACTTGACTTTTGGTTGCAGAGATACTCCTAAAGGATGCAGCAACTTTAAAACATATCAAAATTTTACCCCAGGGGAGGTGGGGTTGAAGAATTCAAGGGTCATCAGTTAAGGCTGTGTTATCTGGGAAAATAAACAATGTCCTTAACTTTTGTTCAAGATTGTAGTCTTTAGGCACGCTTCAAAAATCCTTGGTTGATCTGTTTGAAATACATTGTTATATCAATATTCAAGGTATCAAATTTAGTGTGATCAGTGATAGATACGTACCAAACTTTTTGCAGGATGCAGAAGTAATATTCTTGACAAATGAACTTGATTTTAGCTCATCAAAGTTTCTGGCAAAGAAAAGATCTTCATTCGACTTTACTAACTTGGAAAGCTCGTCTCGATTAATTTTTGTCCCAACACCGATTACTAGAACTTTGATTCCTGCTTCATGAAAGGGTTTCACAGCCTCAAACGGCGGAATGCTATCACTATCTTGAGTCTGCTCTCCATCGGTCAAAAGCAAGAGAACTTTTGGAACACCAGAGCGCATACCATTTTTAAAGCTGAACAATTCCCCGAAAGCAGTTTGCAAAGCTTTGTCTATTCTTGTTGTAGAACCAAATAGGGGAAGATCGTCCATTGCCTTTGCTAGAGAATTGGTTGAGTAATGATCAGAAAACTTTATACTGAGCTCTGCTACGTCACTAAAGACGACGGCTCCAGCATGAAATCCTTGTGGAGATATCTTAAGTTCTGTTACAACATTCTTTAAAAATTCTTTCTCTTTGAAGTATTCTCTGATAAGACTGGCAGACGAGTCAACAATAAAGCCAATGTCTCCGATTCCCTTGCATTTAACTTCAGCTACAAGATAAGGTGAAAATTAAGAAGCAAAAGGATAAAAGCAAAAACGAACAACAAACCATCAAAATTGAAAGTCAAAAAAGTAAGGTACCTTGTTTACATCCACTTGTAGTCACTTTCTGTACGAAATTTCGAGACTGCAGCTCATCAAAATCTTTGGCAAAGTAAACATTCGATTTCTTCCAAGCTATACTCTCTAACTCAGCGACCTTTACATTCCGACCTATACCTATGACAATCAACTGAATCCCGTCATCAATCAGCTCCTTTGATATAATAGTGGGATCTTCCGCATCTGCACTGCGCGTCTGAGAACCATCAGTTAGAAGAAAAACCAGTCTGGGAGCATCTGTCCTTGCACCAACCATTAACTGTTGTCTTGCAAGTTTTAATGCCTTGTCTATTCGAGTAGTCGAGCCAAACAGTGGAAGACCATCTACGGCATTGTTGAAATCTTTCACGTTGTTATGCTTGTTCATACCTATGCTTAGCTCAGCATGATAGCTGAATGTCACAACACCAGCACGACTACCCGCCTCGGAAAGCTCAAACGCCTCAGCGATCTGTTTAACAAACTCTTTCTCCTTGCCGTAGTGTCGTCGCAGACTTCCGGATGAATCGACAATGAAACCAATGTTGGCAACATTCTTACACTTGGACACTAAAAAATTCCAAAGAAAAAAATTTATTTACAGACAATGGCGCAAAGTCTTATCACGTTCGATTGGCGTGATTAGCGCCAATTAAGGACGATAACATACGACGAAATGCAGCAAAATACTACGAACCAGTCGATTTGCAAGCTGAATTGGCAATTTTCGATTTCAGTGCTTCAGCAGCAAGATCATCGAATGTTTTCACAACATAAACGTCACTTGGTTCACGGGCTAAACTTCTCAGATGTGGATTATTTGATCCACGACCAACAGCCACAACTATGATTTTCGTGCCATCTTCGTGCAACGGGCCTATTGCTTTGCCTAGCGACGCATCATTTACACTGTCGAATTTCTCAGCTGCAGATAAAACGACGAGAACCTTTGGTGCATTTAACCTCGCTCCATTGACAGGGTTGAACAGTTCTTTGTAGGCCCTTTCAAGCGCCTTATCCATCTGAATTGTACCGGGCTGCGGGGTTTTCAGCTTGTCAACAGACTTCTTGAAATCGTTTGCAGTCGCATGATCGATCAATTTCATCATCTTCTCTGATGGCTTATCTGATGTCATTATACCAAACCGACTGCGTGTTGAAGAACTGCCAAATGCATCTGCAATACTCTTTACCAACTGCTTCTGCTGCGAAAATTCGCTTTCTGTAACACCAGCAGAGTCAACTATGAAACCAATGTCTGCCGTAGCGTTGCATGCGAAAGGTGCCCTGGCTGTTAAAAAAGAAGAAAACATGCTCATATACGATAGTGCAACTGGCACAAACATTCGCTACATCACTTTGTCACTCACGTTGAATGACATAAAAAGTCATACAATCTAACTGCATTGCCGCATAATGGTTCAAAGAAAGACACCAAGTTTATAAAATAAAAAATCACGTCCTAAGTGAAAACAGAACAGTATAATTCAATTTGCTTACATAGCTGACATCCTGCTTTGGAAACACTGTCTACAAACGCTGGCGATTTGAGCTCGTCGAAATTGCTTGCTTGATACAAATTCGACTTGTCTCCTCCCGCAATATGCAGCAGTTCTTTGCTGTCCACGTTTTTGCCAATACCAATCACGATCACTTTTATACCAGTTTGTCTAATTTGCTTTGCAATATCACCAGGATCCACAGCATCCGCATCTGCTGTCTGTGCACCATCCGTAAGTACAACAAGTAGTTTTGGAATACCAGCACGGGCACCGTTTCTCGACGAAAACAATTCATCTCTTGCTAATTTTAAAGCTTTATCTATTCTCGTCGTATGGCCAAACAAAGGTAGCCCTTCGACTGCTCTGTTGAAATCTCCACCATTCTCATAATCTGAAAACTTTACACTGAGCTCTGCATGCCAGCTGAATGTGATCACACCTCCCCTGCTTCCGTTTCGAGATATTCTAAACGTGTCGGCAAGCGCTTTCACAAACTCCTTCTCCTTGCTGTATTCGCGCCGTAAACTTCCAGATGAGTCGACGACAAAGCCAATATCGACAAGATTCTCACAATTCGGTTCTGTCGGAAAAACACATAGCTAGCATGAGTATCAATCTTACTTTTCACAGGTAGACGAAAATAATATCCGAAAAAAGAGGCCGCAAAATAATATTTCTTAAGCTGACTCTTTGAAAATCGCAAATTTTAAAACTTTAGAGCAATAGAGCATACCTGCTTGGCAAGAGGCAGCAGTGATATTGTCAATGAAATCTCCAGAAATTAGCTGATCGAAATTCTTAGCCAAGTACAAATCATCTTCTGACCTTACCATGCTGTTTAATTCATCTCTTTTGACACCGGAGCCTACACCAACAACAACCACTTTCACACCAGATTCATGAAATGGTGCAATTGCTTGAGAAGGTGGCACCGCATCAATTGCATTCGTCTGTGCTCCGTCAGTAAGAACAATCAGCACTTGTGGCACGTCAATTCTCATGCCGTTTTCTGGCCGGAATAAAGTGCTGTGAGCCACTTGTAAAGCCTTATCGATCCTTGTAGTTCTACCAAACAAAGGTAACTGGTCGACAGTTTCATTGAACAGTGCAGCATCATTCTTCTCTGAAAATTTTACTCTCACCTCAGCATTGTCACTGAAAAGGACAACGCCAACATGGCTTCCTGTCGCACTTATGTCGAACTTTTTAGCTACGGACTTGACAAAAGATTTCTCTTTGCCATACTCGCTTCTCAGGCTGCCTGACGAATCGACGATAAAGCCAACGTCTGCACGTCCTCGACATCGAATTTCATCCGCCAAAGGTGGTAAAACTGAAAAAGAAACAACAACAATTCACTTTGTTTCAAAATCAAGACTGCATATAGTCGTTGTACTGCAAACACAGTACCAATGCTACAACAAGCACATAGTCGGGTGCTTCACGAATAAATTTTCCAAGAGAGATTCTCGTTACCTGCTGGGCAAGAGTTGTTTGAAAGTCTCTGTAGGAAGGCAGCTGAATTTAAGTGATCAAAGTTCTTTGCAAGATACATTTTGACTGATCACCAGCAATCTGTGTCAATTCGCCAGTCTTCACTTTGCTTCCGATTCCAATAACAATCACGGTTACTCCAGACTCACGAATAGTTTTCGCTATCTCACTAGGATCTACAGCATCGATATCATTCGTCTGAGCACCATCTGTCAAAACAAACAGGATCTTGGGCACACCAGCACGAGCACCATTTGGCTGGGAGAACAGCTGATCTTTAGCAACCTTCAAAGCCTTGTCTATTCTCGTAGTGTAGCCCATAAACGGCAATTTGTCCACGGCAGTCATGAACTCGTCGTTTGACTTATAGTCCGACAATTTCGCACTGAGTTCTGCATCGTAACTGAACGTCACGATACCCGCTCTGCTTCCATCCACTGAAATGTCGAAAACTTTCGACAGAGATTTGACGAAATCTTTTCTCTTTATATTCACGTCGAACGCTACCAGAAGAATCAACAATGAAGCCAATATCGGCGATGTTGTCACAGGTGTAACTAAAATCAAATACGCTAACAAGTCAGTTACACAAGAAAGAAGCTAGCAATTGCCAGCTATAGATTTTTACTGTCACAAACAAACAAAAAACATAGCTATACAATAGACTGCTAACTGACCTGATACCTCCAGACACGTAGAGCCAATAATACTTCTGACAAAGTCCTCTGATTTTAGCTGGTCAAAGTTTGCTGCAAGAAATAAATTGTCTTGAGATTTTACAATGCTCTGTAGTTCGTTCTTCTTGACACCCGATCCGATTCCAATCACTATTACTTTGATACCAGCTTCGTGGAATCGCGCCACCGCCTTCGCCGGTGCAACTGCATCTGGATCATTTGTCTGTGCACCGTCAGTGAGCAAGATCAATACCTTGGCAACTTTCACTCTCATGCCGTTCCTCTCGTTAAACATTTGGTCGTAGGCCAGCGTAAGTGCTTTGTCAATTCGAGTAGTTGAACCCATCAGAGCCAAACTGTTCACAGCTGACTCAAAGCCTCTGTAATCCTTATGGTCGGAGAACTTTACACTCAGCTCTGCGTTGTAGCTAAACAGCACTAAACCAACATGGCTTCCCTTGGGTGAAATATCCAAACTGCTAGCCACCTGTTTAACAAAGTCCTTCTCTTTCGTGTACTCTCTTCTCAGACTGCCAGAAGAGTCGACTATAAATCCAACATCTGCTACTGCTGCACAAACTGCCTTTTCTTCAGCTAAAAAAGTCAAAAGTAATTTGCATTTATTCGAGTCATTTCAAAGACCAACGACAATGAAAACATCATTCACATTCAAAGCATCACTTTCCAGGATTACATATAAAAGAGCATAATATTCCCAATGAAGTTCAAAATAGATATTTTCCTTTAGGAAGGAAATTTTATATACTTTACGGAAAATTTTAAGATATTTACTTTTCTTGCATCCAGAGTTTGAAACCGTTTCCACGAAACTTCTCGACTGTAGCTCATCAAAATCTTTCGCAAGGTAAACATTCGACTTCTTCCCAGCTATACTCTCTAACTCAGCGACCTTTACATTCCGACCTATACCTATGACAATCAACTGAATCCCGTCATCAATCAGCTCCTTTGATATAATAGCGGGATCTTCCGCATCTGCACTGCGCGTCTGAGAACCATCAGTTAGAAGAAAAACCAGTCTGGGAGCATCTGTCCTTGCACCAACCATTAACTGTTGTCTTGCAAGTTTTAATGCCTTGTCTATTCGAGTAGTCGAGCCAAACAGTGGAAGGCCATCTACGGCATTGTTGAAATCTTTCACGTTGTTATGCTTGTTCATACCTATGCTTAGCTCAGCATGATAGCTGAATGTCACAACACCAGCACGACTACCCGCCTCGGAAAGCTCAAACGCCTCAGCGATCTGTTTAACAAACTCTTTCTCCTTGCCGTAGTGTCGTCGCAGACTTCCGGATGAATCGACAATGAAACCAATGTTGGCAACATTCTTACACTTGGACACTAAAAAATTCCAAAGAAAAAAATTTATTTACAGACAATGGCGCAAAGTCTTATCACGTTCGATTGGCGTGATTAGCGCCAATTAAGGACGATAACATACGACGAAATGCAGCAAAATACTACGAACCAGTCGATTTGCAAGCTGAATTGGCAATTTTCGATTTCAGTGCTTCAGCAGCAAGATCATCGAATGTTTTCACAACATAAACGTCACTTGGTTCACGGGCTAAACTTCTCAGATGTGGATTATTTGATCCACGACCAACAGCCACAACTATGATTTTCGTGCCATCTTCGTGCAACGGGCCTATTGCTTTGCCTAGCGACGCATCATTTACACTGTCGAATTTCTCAGCTGCAGATAAAACGACGAGAACCTTTGGTGCATTTAACCTCGCTCCATTGACAGGGTTGAACAGTTCTTTGTAGGCCCTTTCAAGCGCCTTATCCATCTGAATTGTACCGGGCTGCGGGGTTTTCAGCTTGTCAACAGACTTCTTGAAATCGTTTGCAGTCGCATGATCGATCAATTTCATCATCTTCTCTGATGGCTTATCTGATGTCATTATACCAAACCGACTGCGTGTTGAAGAACTGCCAAATGCATCTGCAATACTCTTTACCAACTGCTTCTGCTGCGAAAATTCGCTTTCTGTAACACCAGCAGAGTCAACTATGAAACCAATGTCTGCCGTAGCGTTGCATGCGAAAGGTGCCCTGGCTGTTAAAAAAGAAGAAAACATGCTCATATACGATAGTGCAACTGGCACAAACATTCGCTACATCACTTTGTCACTCACGTTAAATGACATAAAAAGTCATACAATCTAACTGCATTGCCGCATAATGGTTCAAAGAAAGACACCAAGTTTATAAAATAAAAAAATCACGTCCTAGGTGAAAACAGAACAGTATAATTCAATTTGCTTACATAGCTGACATCCTGCTTTGGAAACACTGTCTACAAACGCTGGCGATTTGAGCTCGTCGAAATTGCTTGCTTGATACAAATTCGACTTGTCTCCTCCCGCAATATGCAGCAGTTCTTTGCTGTCCACGTTTTTGCCAATACCAATCACGATCACTTTTATACCAGTTTGTCTAATTTGCTTTGCAATATCACCAGGATCCACAGCATCCGCATCTGCTGTCTGTGCACCATCCGTAAGTACAACAAGTAGTTTTGGAATACCAGCACGGGCACCGTTTCTCGACGAAAACAATTCATCTCTTGCTAATTTTAAAGCTTTATCTATTCTCGTCGTATGGCCAAACAAAGGTAGCCCTTCGACTGCTCTGTTGAAATCTCCACCATTCTCATAATCTGAAAACTTTACACTGAGCTCTGCATGCCAGCTGAATGTGATCACACCTCCCTGCTTCCGTTTCGAGATATTCTAAACGTGTCGGCAAGCGCTTTCACAAACTCCTTCTCCTTGCTGTATTCGCGCCGTAAACTTCCAGATGAGTCGACGACAAAGCCAATATCGACAAGATTCTCACAATTCGGTTCTGTCGGAAAAACACATAGCTAGCATGAGTATCAATCTTACTTTTCACAGGTAGACGAAAATAATATCCGAAAAAAGAGGCCGCAAAATAATATTTCTTAAGCTGACTCTTTGAAAATCGCAAATTTTAAAACTTTAGAGCAATAGAGCATACCTGCTTGGCAAGAGGCAGCAGTGATATTGTCAATGAAATCTCCAGAAATTAGCTGATCGAAATTCTTAGCCAAGTACAAATCATCTTCTGACCTTACCATGCTGTTTAATTCATCTCTTTTGACACCGGAGCCTACACCAACAACAACCACTTTCACACCAGATTCATGAAATGGTGCAATTGCTTGAGAAGGTGGCACCGCATCAATTGCATTCGTCTGTGCTCCGTCAGTAAGAACAATCAGCACTTGTGGCACGTCAATTCTCATGCCGTTTTCTGGCCGGAATAAAGTGCTGTGAGCCACTTGTAAAGCCTTATCGATCCTTGTAGTTCTACCAAACAAAGGTAACTGGTCGACAGTTTCATTGAACAGTGCAGCATCATTCTTCTCTGAAAATTTTACTCTCACCTCAGCATTGTCACTGAAAAGGACAACGCCAACATGGCTTCCTGTCGCACTTATGTCGAACTTTTTAGCTACGGACTTGACAAAAGATTTCTCTTTGCCATACTCGCTTCTCAGGCTGCCTGACGAATCGACGATAAAGCCAACGTCTGCACGTCCTCGACATCGAATTTCATCCGCCAAAGGTGGTAAAACTGAAAAAGAAACAACAACAATTCACTTCGTTTCAAAATCAAGACTGCAGACAGTTGTTGTATTGCAAACACAGTACCACTGCTACAACAAGCACATAGTCGGGTGCTTCACGAATAAATTTTCCAAGAGAGATTCTCGTTACCTGCTGGGCAAGAGTTGTTTGAAAGTCTCTGTAGGAAGGCAGCTGAATTTAAGTGGTCAAAGTTCTTTGCAAGATACATTTTTGACTGATCACCAGCAATCCGTGTCAATTCGCCAGTCTTCACTTTGCTTCCGATTCCAATAACAATCACGGTTACTCCAGACTCACGAATAGTTTTCGCTATCTCACTAGGATCTACAGCATCGATATCATTCGTCTGAGCACCATCTGTCAAAACAAACAGGATCTTGGGCACACCAGCACGAGCACCATTTGGCTGGGAGAACAGCTGATCTTTAGCAACCTTCAAAGCCTTGTCTATTCTCGTAGTGTAGCCCATAAACGGCAATTTGTCCACGGCAGTCATGAACTCGTCGTTTGACTTATAGTCCGACAATTTCGCACTGAGTTCTGCATCGTAACTGAACGTCACGATACCCGCTCTGCTTCCATCCACTGAAATGTCGAAAACTTTCGACAGAGATTTGACGAAATCTTTTTCTCTCTTATATTCACGTCGAACGCTACCAGAAGAATCAACAATGAAGCCAATATCGGCGATGTTGTCACAGGGTGTAACTAAAAATCAAATACGCTAACAAGTCAGTTACACAAGAAAGAAGCTAGCAATTGCCAGCTATAGATTTTTACTGTCACAAACAAACAAAAAACATAGCTATACAATAGACTGCTAACTGACCTGATACCTCCAGACACGTAGAGCCAATAATACTTCTGACAAAGTCCTCTGATTTTAGCTGGTCAAAGTTTGCTGCAAGAAATAAATTGTCTTGAGATTTTACAATGCTCTGTAGTTCGTTCTTCTTGACACCCGATCCGATTCCAATCACTATTACTTTGATACCAGCTTCGTGGAATCGCGCCACCGCCTTCGCCGGTGCAACTGCATCTGGATCATTTGTCTGTGCACCGTCAGTGAGCAAGATCAATACCTTGGCAACTTTCACTCTCATGCCGTTCCTCTCGTTAAACATTTGGTCGTAGGCCAGCGTAAGTGCTTTGTCAATTCGAGTAGTTGAACCCATCAGAGCCAAACTGTTCACAGCTGACTCAAAGCCTCTGTAATCCTTATGGTCGGAGAACTTTACACTCAGCTCTGCGTTGTAGCTAAACAGCACTAAACCAACATGGCTTCCCTTGGGTGAAATATCCAAACTGCTAGCCACCTGTTTAACAAAGTCTTTCTCTTTCGTGTACTCTCTTCTCAGACTGCCAGAAGAGTCGACTATAAATCCAACATCTGCTACCGCTGCACATACTGCCTTTTCCTCAGCTAAAAAATTGAAAGCAGTGTATTATAAGTTTGGTTTCAAACATTGCGCAGAGAGGAGTCTTTGTTGCTTTATCTCTGAAATAGGTGCAACTGTTTTTTTACGAATATAACGTGACAAACAAAAAAAGGTCTTTACATATTCCTACAAAGGTTGATAAAGTCGACAATTTTAGGACCGTTGACTAGCCACTACAAGATAATTCTAAAAACTGACTTTTCCTCCTTATTGCTGATGTTCATGTATTTTGACCTGCATCTAAACTTGACTCTCTCCAGGCTGTATATCTATGGTATTCATTTATATGAGAAGCTCTTCCATTTGGTGAAGTTCTTATATGCACGGTACTTAATAAGCCAATTCATCAGGCTGGAGTTTGTTAACCCATAGCTTCTACTATGAATGTTTTCACCGTAAAACGGTACTATACTTTAACAACATTCGGTGAAAAGCTATTTGTTCTTTCATATAGCACAAAAAACCGGAATATTGGCAATTTTGGTTACACAGGGAAACAGATAAGGATTGCTTTAGAGTTGTATGGTTTCAAATCCAAACAGAAATATCTAGAAATACTGGCTGTATTGACTCAGCCTATTCAAGTACACCATTGTGTTAGAAACTTTGCATTGCAGATGGCGTAATAAAAAAAAATTGTTCTTACCCTTGACGCAAGCTTTTGTAGAGATTTTTGACAGGAAAGCCGCTGACTGTAGCTGGTCGAAATCATCTGCAATAAAGACATCATCTTGCGAACCTGCTATGTTAGTAAGCTCTTTTTTGTTGACTCCTCTACCAATACCAATAGCAATAAGTTTGATTCCTAATTCCCGTATTTTCTCCGCGATGCTAGCCGGATCTATGGCATCTCGAGCTGCTGTCTGGACACCATCCGTTAGTAAGATCAGTATCTTTGGCAAATCCGCTCTGGCTTCTGACATTAACTTGTTTCTCGCTAGCAGCAATGCCTTGTCTATTCTTGTGGTGTACCCAAAGAAACCAATATTGTCAACTGCATTTTGGAAGTCCTTGGTGTTTTTGTGATCAGTTAAACGAATACTAAGTTCTGCTTCATGACTGAATGTCACTACTCCTGCTCTGCTACCTGTTTCATGTATTGTGAATGATTCTGCGAGCGATTTTATAAATTGCTTTTCTTTGTCATACTGACTCTTCAAGCTTCCAGATGAATCAAGGATGAAGCCTACGCTTGCCACGTTTGTGCACTTAGGTACTGTGAAGAAGGAAATAGAGATTTTAGTTGGCTTAATGAATTGACAATTTATTCATATTTCTATTTTAAAATTGTCGCAGAAAAAATCGTAATACTATGGATATGATACGTGTGATGATGTCAAGTTCTGATGACGGCAACTATATCGTGTCCATATGTTAAGGAGCAAGGCTTCGAGTCAAGAAGACCAGTAACAACGTTGGATCTCTGCAGACACATCAGTTCACATAAAAGGCCCATTTCCACTTTGTTCGCATTCGCTGTTTGCTAGCGAAATTGCTGTTTGCCGTTCGCTACGGAACAGAGAACGGCCTTCAATGAGCGAATTTGGACTGTCCACGAATGTTTAATTTTTGAGCGAATTCGCCGAGCGAAGTATCAGAATTAACAAATGAAATGTGCGTAAACATGGGTGACATCACGTGATCTTAACCACACATCAAATTGCGATGACCTTGTAGACATTGTCTGTCTGAATACAATACAACTTTTGGCCATAAACAAAGTGAAACTGTAGCGAAACTCCAACGATCGGGGACGATCGGTTGCAGTGGAAATCAAAATCGCTTCGCGTTCGCCTTTCGCTGATCGGTTGCGAACGGCGAACGGCGAACGAAGTCGAAATTGGCCTTCAAGCTGTCATAAATGGAATCTGAATGTCTGTGTTGGTATTTTGCGGATTTTAAAACAGCGAGTTGATTTCCTCGTGAAAAGTTCAGAAAGATAACCAGGAGCAAAGCCATTTATAGATTTAAATACCACGGTAGCTGTTTCAGTATAACTACTCTGTGATTGGCATATTGATTGATATACAATGAATACCTAAACTGGTATACAGTATTATGTATACCATTGGATGGTATTCGTGTACAAATAAAACAGTGCTAAATGTCAGTGTCAATGGCCCCGTGCGCGTCTGGATTAAGATTTGGCATATTAGCAATTGGTGCGACTAGGACATGGCGAAGAGCCTTTGACAAAATAGGTATATTTCTTCTCAGCCGATGAACCCGATACGCGGCATTGCTCGCCTCCATATAAAAACAAAGATAAAGAATAAATGGATATATTCATTGTTTAATACATGCCTGTTGCTTGGCAAACACGCTGGGTCACTTTGTCGATGAATCTGTCTTTACGTAGAGAATCAAATCCATTGACATGAAGCAAGTCATCTTTATCGTCGACTAAGCTGATTAACTTCGGTTTATTGAGACCTTTTCCAATACTAACAACTATCACTTTGATTGCTGCTTCTCGAAATAATGTTATTGCCTTGGACGTTGCCACTTTATCCTGATCATTTCCAGACGATAGCACAACAAGAACTTGTGGAGCTTTGATTCGAGCGCCATTATTACTGTTAAATAGAACCTTGTATGCATTATTCAAAACGTCAGCAATCGGAGCCTGTCCTTTCTTCATTTTAACAGCATCTACAGCCAATTTGAAATTGTCAAAGTCTTTTGCTTGGTTAAGCTTAATGGTTGCAGCAGAGTTTTTACTCAAAAGCACTAAACCTGCTTGTGCTTTGTCCTGAGAGAAATAGAATCTTCCAGCTATATCCTTAATGAAATTTTTCTGCTGTTCAAAGTCACTGCTGCTGCTTGCCGTAGAGTCCAGTGCAAATCCAAGATCAACAAGAGAGTCGCAAGTAAATGGTTTGTATACTGCAAAACAAAAATGATGCTAAATTAGTTTTTATAAGATATAAACTCTCTGTAACATATGTTTCGAATAATTTTCATTTCCTTTAAGAGTTTGAAAAAACCAGTGCAAACTGGATTCAACTCCTTAGGCTCTGCCAAACGATCAAACACTGTCGGTCAAACATTTGAAGCTTGCTAATAACACAATGTTTGAACGATTGGCCATTTTACATGCCGAAATAAGCAGACTTTGTTGCGCAATGATTTTGGAAAAGTTGAAAAATATTTTTGACCGACGCAAACAAATTCTTGTTCAGAAATGTTTCCGATATGGCCAGTGGCCGAAGAAGGTAAAACATTTTCCTGTTAGGTTAGATTTCAAATTTTTAAAAAACAATGTTTGAACCTGTGGCCAGGGCCTAAAAATACATATTACGATAACATAACTTTTATATTGTGATTTGGCATCGACTTTTGAATTCAAAAGATATGCCGCAGATCACTTGGCAGTGAACTGGATTTTGCAAATTACTTAAAAGGATACAAATACAGAGGAATTGCCCTGAAAAATACGTCTATTGGAATAACGATCTTATTTCAGGAAATTCAAAAATATCCTCAATATTCCAGCCTGGAATTCACCACCAAAAAGGTAGTGAAAGTTTTTGAAATAAAAATTTATTGACGACAGTAAGCCTATGGTCAATTTAATGGGATATAACAATGAAGAGAGTTCAGGATTTGGTCAAATGCAAGTTAAAACTTCATAAACTGTTCACTATAAAGTATTTTATGAATACTGCACCTTTATAAACAATATCGTCACAAAAAGATACCCAGAGCATGTGTATGAACGTATACAGTTAGGCCAAAGCGTGGCTGCTAAGTCGAAAAATGGGGAAAAGATTTCATACGGTGAAGACTAAAACGAAGTCATTAATGCAATGTGTATAAAGTAAAATTTTACCTGTTCTGCAGGCCAAATCTGATACTTGTTGTATAAACGTCTGTGAATTGAATTCATTGAAATTATTCTTCACCAAAACTTTTTTACTATCGCCATACTAATCGTGGCAGGAGAGAGCAGAATCGGTTTTTTACAGGTACATTTCAACATTTTCGGCAATCCAACAATATTGAAAAAACCAAGACTAATTCAAAATGTAAAGTGAAGTGAAAACATTATATGGATGCAATTTTCGGTGATTTTAATGATTCATTTCTCTTAACAGGTCAATTTATTTGGCAGCTACCACCTTAAGTGCATGCAGTTTTGCTATATAAACGAAATTGCAGCAGAACTGTTATGAGTTGATTCTTTACTGTTTTGCTTCAACAACAACAACACGAACAAAAAACACGATTTTTAAATTTCCACTCACGGCAAAATTGTAACATCAGGCATGGGTTGTAAGAAAATTTTCTCAGTGAATTTGTTGCAGGTCGTTTACACTTTTCGTTAAAGGGTAGTGTGTAGGTACAGGGTGTTTTTCTATGGTCTTTTCAGTGATGGGGAAAATGCACGAAAAGGGCCCGTAAAGGAAATTTTGATGCATACCCTAATTGAAACATAAACCAGCATTATTAACCATGATGCACAAATTTAAGGGGCTTGGGGAGAGCTTCAGATCAGATATTTTAGCTCCTTCCATCCAGGTTAAAAGAATTGCGGGACCCACTTCCCTCAGTAAAGGGACAGGACTAGGGCATACACGGAAAATGCCCCATCACTTAGTACGTTAAAAAAAAAATAAATAAAATAAAATAAAAAATTCACTTCATAGGCACGGTGATTAAAAGAAGTTCGGCGTGAATGCGGGGCGTGGTTTTTACCCCCAACCTTACTCTACTAACTCCTCTTTTTTATCCGAAACACGGGGTACTAACGTGTGAAGCGCCCATTCTATTCCTACTCTTGTTAACCATAGATATTAAGGTTAGCGATTCAAATATCTAGCAGAAAGTTGTTACACATATCTATCACTCATTGTATTACTAGTAAATAGCAACATTTTACCCGGGGGGACACTATGTCATCCTCTAAAAGGCCAAAATTTCAGAATTTGCATTCATTGAAATTATTCTTCACCAAAACTTTTTTACTATCGCCAGCAATCTTTAGTAGTTCTTTGTTCACTACTTCACTTCCAACTCCGATCGCAAACACGTGAGCACCCATCTTCCGTATTTCCTCTCCGATGGAGCTCAGATCTGTTACGTCATAATCGGGTGTCTGTGAGCCATCAGTCAACAAGAAAACCAACTTCGGCTGTATGGAAAAATCTTCCTTTTTAAACTGCTTCAGTTCATCTCTAACCATCATCAAACCTTTATCGATTCGAGTAGTCGAGCCTATTAACGCAAGCTTGTCAACTATTTGATTGAGCTGCTCCTTTGATTTGAAGTCTGCGAGTTTCAAATTGGCAACTGCGTGATCGGCAAAAGTAACTACTCCAGCCCTGCTGCTAAACGCCATTGAATCGACAAATTTTTTGATGAAATTCTTTTCTTTCGCCAGGTTTTTTCCGATGCTGCCAGATGAATCAACGATAAAGAAGAAGTCACCCTTGCTTTTGCAACTTGGTACTGAAATCAGGAAGAAAGAAGAAACGTAAACAGCACTTATATAAAAATTTCAAGAACAACGAACATCAAAGTGAAGCAAAGTGAATTTCTGCGAAAAAACATGTTACTAGGGGTGCATTTTCTGGTAACTTCTTGTTCTGGCACACCTTCCAATTTCTGGAAAATGGTTGACTTAGCATGAAAAAGTTTCTTATGCCAACAAAAAATAGAGCTACCGAAATAGTAGGCTGATCAGAACAAACTCGAACCAAATCATTCATTTTAAAGTGAGAACGAGACTCCTTGCGAGACCTGCGATGTCTTCCACTTCGGGGACAGAAGATTTCGTAGGTCTACCAAACCTGCCGTCTTTTCAACCTTAAGATTACTTGTTATTGACTTTTGCATTTGTAAAATTGGTTGTTGGGATGAAGTCCATAAAGCTGATAACGAATGAACAAAAATCCCACATAACTGTCGGCATTTGTATTTCTGAGAGTCCTTAAAGATCAAAGAATAAATAGTTCTGAGGTAAGAGTTTGCAATTGACGAGCTCGATCTATGGGAGTCTATTGTAGCTGAGACTTTTGCTTCCACTGGTATTCATGTGTGCTACATAACAAAAACAAGACAGAGAATAAATGAAAAAAGGAAAGCTTACTTGGGAGATAACAGGAGGCCTCAAAGATGCTAGAAACAAATTTCTCCGACTTAAGTTCATTAAAATCCTTTGCAAGATACATATTTTTTGGATCAACAACCATTGACGATAACTCTACAGGATCAACTGCAGGTCCTATTCCAATAACTATAACAGTATAACCGTCTTGGTGAAAAGGCTTGATCGCGTCTGACGGGTTAATGGAGCCAAATTCTACAGTTTGTTTGCCATCTGTAAGCAGCACAAGTAGCTTAGATACATTTTGTCTAGCCCCGTTTAAAGTGCTAAACATTTCATCATACGCTACTCGAAGTGCTTTGTCGATTCGTGTGACTGAGCCCATCAAAGGTAGATTTTGGACAGCCTTTTTGAAATCATCTAAACTGTGCAAGTCAGAGAACTTTATCTCGAGTCTGGCGTCTTTGCTGAAAAGAACAAGAGCAGCCTTTGCACCGGAATTCGACGCTGATATTTGCAGTCTATCAGAAAGTAATCTTATGAATTCCTTTTCCTTTGTGTATTCACTCCCCATACTGCCAGAAGAATCAAGGACAAAGCCCACGTCTGCTACGGTGTAACATTTATCGTCATCTCCACTACCTGAAGCAAAGAAAGACTCAAAATTAAATATACAAGCCACGTAGGCCACTCACCAACTGAAAGGTCAAAGGTAAGGATAATGCCAAATTATAAGACAAGCTATTATTCCCTGGGAACAAGTCTCCATGGGTTCAATGCAGCTGATCGTTTGATTATTTAAGGCTTTTAGCAACCCGAATTCAACAATTTAGTTATTCTGGCTTAACTGTACAACAACGTCAATTACATGTGGATAAAGGATCACACAACATCCTGAAATGTCGCAAACCTTACCCAACATGAATCCAACAATTGCTGGTTTGGTCAACATGGTTTCCCAAAGTTCCAAAATTATTATCGAACATGAGAATTTTGGATGCAATGCTGGAGCGTTTGACTGCAACTGTACATACAATACAATGAAGAAATCTAACAAAAACATAATAAAAACATACTTGATTTACAACTTGTATCTGATATCCTGCTGATAAACTCCGGTGTAAGCAGAGAGTCAAAATTAGAAGCTGTGTAGACGTTTGATGCCTTCCCAGCTATATGCTCAAGTTCAGTTTCATTGACGCTTTGTCCTATGCCGATCACCAGTATATTGATACCAGATTTGCGTCTTAACTCGTCAGCAATATCACCAGGATCTACGGCATCTCTGTCTTTCGTCTGTGACCCGTCAGTAAGAAGTATCAACATCTTTGGCACACCAGCTCTGTCGATAAAAGAGGATTCTATGAATGAGACAGTATTAGTGATTGACAATCAGGATACTTTAGCTATGCAAAACCCATGTTGCAGGTTTTTCTGTTGGTATATTTAGATCAAAGCCGGTGCTACACGTGCGACGCCGTGCAACGATGTCAAAGATGGAAAAAGGCGAATCAAACGTCGAAGATGGAACTATACTAGTCTTGTGCTTCTGTTATCAAAATATCCTAGATGCAAATCACCTAAGCAAGATAAAAATTGAAGAATTATATCTAGTTTACCTTGCACCATTCTCAGGAGTAAAAATTCCGTTTGAGCGAGTCTCAGAGCTTTGTCTATTCGTGTCGTGGAACCCATCATAGGCAACCTATCCACAGCAGCATTAAAAGCATCAACCGAGTCATACTTTGACAATTTTACGCTCAGTTCTACGTAGTAGCTGAACGTAATGATGCCGGCTCTCGTCGTATCGAGTCCTACATGGAATGATTTCGCAAGGGTTTTGACGAACTCTTTTTCCTTATGATACTCTCGTCGCAGGCTTCCAGAAGAATCAACAATGAATCCAACATCAAGAAGTGACTTGCACTTTTGGACTAAAATATGAACAAAACCATATATCACAAGTGCATTTTGCGATTCATTACACTTTAGTTCATGTATATAAGCTTGTTATATTCAATTTTAAGCATACATTCTAAAAACAATTAGTGCTATTGCCAGATATTTGATACAAACTAAGCATTTCTTTCATTTTTTCCTTGGGCCAAAAGTTCTTTCTTCACTTGGTGCCGTCTGCACATGGTACTGGATATAGTGGCAACCTCTCACAAGAGAATCAATATTGTAAATCACTGCATAACCCTACTGCCAATGCTTCTCAGTAGAGTAAACAATAATGAGCAAAATAATATATCATCAATTGAAACTTCACTGTTTACGACATATCTTAGCGTGACTGTGTCAATTGAGAAGAGGTTCTGACAGAGCTATAAAGAAGCTTGCTCGCCTAATATTACTTTCAGTGCCTGAACTTTGCTGATAAACGATTCCCACAAAGATTGCATGATGCCTTTTCAAAGCAACTTCTTCTCGACCCAACTACAAATTTACCAAACCGCTGCAGCAACATCAGCCAGCCATATTCACAAAACCCTTCGTTTAGGGCAAATTCGGTACCTTACAAGTGGAGCCTACGTAATGCATAAACTTGCGATCGCACCTGTTTGAAAACAGTGGACAGCAAAGTTAAGGTACACAAACCTGCTCCCAAGCATGCTTCGAGAGTTAATTGCTTCCAGAACTTCTTTTCAGCAAGTTCAGTGGAACTTGTGACCGTAAAAACACTATTTTATCTTTTGTAATGCCAATCAGCTCATCTTTGTCAACGAGCGGACCAACTCCAAGTGCAATGATCTTCTTGCCTAATTCATGAAAAGATTCTGCTGCAAATTTAGGAGGACGATGTCCAGCAATGTTACTCTGTCTTCCAGTTGTAATAATAAATAGTAGTTGTGGTACGTTTTGTCTTGCACCATTTCTAACACTAAACAATTGGTTATACGCCAATGAAATTCCTTTATCGAGTCTACGCTGTCTCCCAAGTTGATTTAGTCCATCAACAGCAGCTTGGAACTTCTTAGGCGTTTCATAATCAGAGAACGGAATTTTCAATGTGGCACCGTCATCAAATGAGGCAAGTCCAGCTCTAGGTCCAGTTGCATTGACCGCAAAGCCATTTACGACTCTCTTGACGAACTTTTTTACATTAGAAAAGTCCTCGGCTGTGTACTGCGACGAATCAACTAGAAAACCGATGTCAACAGCGGGATGGCATAAAATCAATGGTTTCTCTATAAAGAAAAGAACTTAATTACACTCCAGATTTACATAAAACTATTTCTCTATGAATTGACCGCATAAAGAATATTTTGTAAAACAGGAGAGGTACTGGTGTAATATTTCAAGATCTACAGATCATATGTGTGCACATGTACGAAACTGCGTCTGGTTGAATACTTTGTATATTTTGTGAAAGGGGGAGGTGCAGCCTTGATAAGTATCAGTTCTCAGAAATTTGGTACGATGAACATTATCTATTTTCAGGATTTCAACAAAAGAAGAACCGGTATTGATTTCAAGCATTTTGGTAGGAGGAACGGTACTGACGGTACTGTCTTTAGGTGTTGTCAATTTTCAATATTTCGATATTTTCAGGTATATCTCCTCCTGTTCTTGATGTGTGTAAACTCAGATATACCTTTCAGAAAATTGATAAAAACTCGGGTATGTTTTCGATGCTTAGGTGACACGGTCCGAAGGCCCAAACCAAACGATCAAACTTTGTTGAGATTTGCTGCAGAAACTCAAACAAAATATTTAACAGTTTTAATTTGTTGCAAAACATCGCTTGATAAGCAGAACTTGCTTGGTGATGTTTCCTGAAAACTTCAAAAACATTTTATTCTTGTATCAGACAAATATTTAGCGAGCAATGTTTTGCAACATGGCCGAACAGTCAAAAGTTTTGTTTGACAAGCCAATATTAGAAGCTTGACAAACAATGTTTGATGGTTAGGAAATTTTGAGTTTTATGCTACTTGAACTTGAAATGAAGCAGCCAGCAGGACTCATTCACAATCATAAATTGCAAATCACCCACAATCACAACTTGGCCGTTCATACCACGAGCTTCCAACATACAAAAATTTCGTATAAAGGCCAAACGATGGAATATCATTTGTAAACATTTGACGTTTTTGTCCAGCAGCATGTGTCAGCGTTTGGCCATGTCGCAAAACAATGCTTGTCAAACATTTTTCGTGCTTGCGTAAAGCGCAAAATGTTTTTGAACTTTTTTAGAAACATCACACTACAAGGTTTTCTTTTTTTGGTCAAGCTATGTTTTGTGACGTGGCCCTCAAACATTGAGTTGCAGATGTCTGACAAACAATTATTGATCGTTTGGCCAAACCAACCAACTTACCAGCAGCCGAGGCACATGTTTTAGATACGATTTTTTCAAGAAAGCCACCAGTAAGAAGTTCATCAAAGGATTGAGGAAGGAATACATTTTCTAGTGTTCCCGTGAACGTAGCCAGTTCAAGAGCATCCACTCCTTTACCAATACCAACAGCAATAATAGTAACATTTCTGTTTCTAAGAGCTTCGGCTTTCAATTCTGGCGGAGTCGAGTAGATACTTCTAGTTTGTTTTCCATCTGTTAGCAGTAACAGAAAGTTCGGAGCGTTTTTCCTGTCTCCGTTGGCCTCTGTGAACAGCTCAGTATTGACTTTATGTAGACCACGGTCTATATATGTCTGTGATTTCATAAGGATGACTTTTTCATCTGTGGCCTTTACGAATGAATCTGTATCTTGATTGTCTGATAATTTGATGGAAAGCTCAGCAAAATAACTGAAGGTAACAACACCAATGTTCACTCCATTTTTTGAAACAGTCAAGGCTTTAGCGAGATCTTTGACAAACTGTTTTTCTTTATGGAATTCATATCTGAGACTTCCAGATGAATCTACCAGAATACCAATGTCTGCTATGATTTCACATTTCTTCTGCTGCTGAGCGACGGCGCCTGGGGACGATAACATAAAGCATAAAGTTGGATTGTCAAAATGATAATGTTTCATAAGATTAACAAAATGTGTATTACAACGCGTTCGTTTATATAGCATTTAGTTTTCGGTTCAGTAATGATGATCGCCGTGTTATTGAACCCTACGGGATATAAATATACCTTACAACTTACCAAATTAACGACATCGCGAAAATTCACAACGATTGCAACGACAAAGACAATAAAAGCGACTATGGTGATGAAGAGGAAGACGATGATGTAAGGGGTAACAATGGTGGTGATGAAATTAATTATGATTATGATGATGATGACGATGATGATGGTAATGATGATGATGACAATGATGATGATGACGCCGTTGATGATGATGATGATGATGATAATGATGATGATTACCAAATTAACGACGCGAAAATTCACAACGAATACGACGAAAAAGACAATAAGAGCGACTATGGTGATGAAGAGGGAGACGATGATGTAAGGGGTAACAATGGTGGTGATGAAATTAATTATGATTATGATGATGATGACGATGATGATGGTAATGATGATGATGACAATGATGATGATGACGCCGTTGATGATGATGATGATGATGATAATGATGATGATTACCAAATTAACGACGCGAAAATTCACAACGAATACGACGAAAAAGACAATAAAAGCGACTATGGTGATGAAGAGGAAGACGATGATGTAAGGGGTAACAATGGTGGTGATGAAATTAATTATGATTATGATGATGATGACGATGATGATGGTAATGATGATGATGACAATGATGATGATGACGCCGTTGATGATGATGATGATGATGATGATAATGATGATGATTACCAAATTAACGACGCGAAAATTCACAACGAATACGACGAAAAAGACAATAAGAGCGACTATGGTGATGAAGAGGGAGACGATGATGTAAGGGGTAACAATGGTGGTGATGAAATTAATTATGATTATGATGATGATGACGATGATGACGACGTTGATGATGATGATGATGATGATGATGATGATGACGACGTTGATGATGATGATGATGATGATGATGATGATGATAATGATAATGACGATGATGATTATGATGATTGTGATTATGGTGATTGCAAGATCCAATAAAAACAAACGACAAATACTAGAACGACAAAGACAAAGACTACATCGATGATGACGAAATGATGACTACATCGAAACAAGAAATAAAGATACAGTAAAGCGTGGCTGTAGGGAGAAAGCCATGTCAATCCGTTTGGAAATCACTAGGGGTATCCTTAACAAAATTTGCGGCGAGAAACCACTGATAAATCCCAAGGCAATGACAGCGATTCTAACGAGATTTCTGCTGAAGCATGTCAAGGACGATACGCACTTGAATACCTGAACAATTGAATAACATCAACCCCCTTATGACTACTGAGGTCGGTGCCGAAAAAACTCTTGGTCTTCTAGCCATTCTGACGAAACGGAGTAAATCGAGCAAAATTTGGTTTGGCAAAGAATGCTCAACATAGCCGAGACATAAAAAAATGCAAAAGGGAGGAGACCCTCGGGCTGTATAACTTGGAGAGTTGGAAAGTCACTCGGCGATTTTATTGAGCTCTAAGCTCAGTGGAAACGTCGTTGGCTCTCTGGTCATGAAGTTCAGGTTCAAATCCCATCAGTTGTATTGGTATGCCACTTGTGGAAAAATCTATCCTAGCCTTCGTCCACAAAGCTATTTTCATAAAGATTTTCTAGGTTTATACAAAATCAACTATGTCCAAAGCACTTTTGCCGCACTCCATAACTAGACTTAGATACGGATTACTAACTGGCATGGGCGTGCCAGATATCAAAGAAAGCGCAGTCTTAAGCAAGATAACAATGCAAAAATCATTAAATATACAAGATTAAAGCAAGCGAGACAGAAATTGAATTTCGTGACACAGGTAAACTTATCTACGATTTATCGAGAAAAGCTTGGGTTTTAAACCGATAACATTTCCATTATCTAACTCATATTTTGCGTACTTGCCACAATTACGAATGTCATACTGTCTTACTAATATTCCGAAATATTTTTCAACGTCATAGTCGTTGATATTTCCAGAAAAAGATACTTTATTTAGCGTTCTTAACCGGCTTTTAAGAACTGTTTATAATAACATAACAGGCAGGTCGGTAATCAAGCCTTGGAAAAAGTGCCCAGCCCAAGGAAGAATCTCCCATGAATCAAAAACCCCTCTTTAAGCGCTTATTCGAATGACTAACCCCGTATTATCCAAAATGGGTGGTTGTGAATGAGTGCCCTCTTATAAGGCCTAGTTTTTTATCAAAATATGCAAAGAAATAGGCGCCAGAATGTCTTAAGTCAACAGGGAGTGCCGTAGGGGGAGCCTTCGATGCTCCCTGACCCTGAAATACTAAATTAGCACCCATCTTGAAAAAATGCATCCCTTTTAAACTCAACAACGCAAAGAGCGTCCATGCTTATTCGGCGAAACACAGTAGCAAACGAGTCTCTCAATTCTATCAAGCGATTGTCTGAGCTCAGGAAAATGAACTACACGTTTTTTTTAATAAGAAAGTGGTTTATAAGAAAGTAGTGCTCAACATGTTAAAAACTTAAGAAAGTTCAATACTAGATTCTTTAAACTTAAGAAAGATCTGTTTCATATTTTCACTCTTAATGTTCTGCATGTTATTTTCGCTCTTCTGTTCAGTCGTTCATCTTGCTATTAAACGAGTCTTATGATTATGAAAAACGTGGTATCCGTGCAATGTATACAGTGCACTAAACTGTGCATTCGCAGAAATACTGTATTCTAAAATTTTTGCTAAGAAAGTCACAAGAAAGTTTTGGTACTGAAAACATGAAATATCTAAGAAAGTTTCAATGCTGGCCCAAAAAAAACTTTCTTATAAAATAAAAAACGTTTCGAAAATAATGGAATTCTTAGAATGCAGAAGCTATCGTGTTAGTCAGTGTGGTATATCGTGAAGAGGTTCCTTATAAAAACAGAGAATTTTTGCATAGCATCTGGCAAAAAGTTTCATCCTAATTTAATAATTTTATTCTCCCGAAAACCACTTTATCGTGCTTCGGACGAAATCATGGTTCAAAGAAAAATCCTTGACGCAAGCATATATCAACTCTGGGATTAAAATTAATGCACTTATTTATCGCATCGCTTGCAAATCCTCTGCACGTATTTTGTTGTAAAAACAACCTTTATAAGAAACACAAGGCTGAAATTTTGGTCAAATCAGGCTGAGATTGGCTGCTACCTTAGAACTAGTTTAGCTCAACCCAAGAGGTGTCTATCAGCGAGAAGCCCTTGCCTTGAATTGCGTTTAAAACATGTTTTTAAAAGGGTAGAGGGTGACAAAGTGGGGGAAAGTAAGCCCCAAAATAAGAAACAAACAGGCAGGTTAACAAGAGAGCAAAATGTTATTATACAAAAAACATGTACACAGGGAAAACTCGAACGGTTTAGAGAATGTTGGCATGTACCGAACGTTGTTTTTCTCGTGTTCTTGACAAATGCAGCACCATCTTTAAAGGAGGGGGGTTCTTTTGGGTTGAAGGCCCAGGTATTCCAAGAGGGTAACAGAAATTTGTTGAAGTGTTAGAAATCTAAGTGCGTCATTCGTGTCTAGTTCTGTCCGATTTTCTCTAGATATTTCATCATTGTGGCAGTGAAAGGTTCTGAAAACGAGAATTCAGTTTTTTAACTTCTCAAGAAAGAAACGTGTCTACTGTAATTCACTGAAACTATGCTAGGATACTCTAATATTCCATTTCTAAGAAAGTATTGATTATGAAGTTGCGCAAAACCAATAAAGTTTCTTAGGCTGATCTTCTAGTATATTCAAGTAGAGTTTCTTGAGTAAGGAAAAAAGCCTCTGTAGTTTCTAATGAGAGGTTTCTTATAAAAAGTGTAAAATTTATTGCCTTGCAAATGTTTGAAAACCCATGAAAAATGGAATGTTGAAGTTAGGTACGATATGTATTATGCATTGAATTTAGACCTATTTATATTATAGTACTGTAGATGATTTCAAAGAGAAGTACCTCTGCAATCCTCAAAAGAGTTTTATTATCAAACAACTAATTTATTTTTTAAAGGCCCTGATTTTTATGTTTCTTGGTTTCGACGATTTTGCTAGTCATGTGTTCCAATCGGCGGTTCTGCTAGTCATCTCATTTAAGCATGATTTAAGGAAAGATGTTACCCAAGATAATACTAGAATTACCAACATAGAAAGTACGTTAACAATATACTAGTATTACGGTAATTTATCATACATAAAGGTCATACCTGCGAGAAGAAACACCAATGCTGCTACGGAAAAACAAAGGCAAGTGCCCATGGTTTACGATGTTATGCAACTGCAACACACTCGCTTTCTCATAACCACAAATATTGCAGCGACACTAGAAAGAAAATAATCCGGACTGAGAACTACGAATAAAACTCGTTTATTCCGTTAAAATTTATGATAATTCCAATGAACAATCGTTGATAAAGCCGGACTAGGGCTACAGCCGCTGTCTCTTTGGGTGTCGTTGAAGTGTCTGTTATTAGCAACAATGCACGAAGGAAATGATTTCTGGGAATGAATTGCGTTGACGGTGTTTTTACCAATGCTAAAACAAACTCTCATTCAGCATTTATTTACAAGTAAGCTGCGCTACACATTGCTCTGACTGCTAGATAAGCTTAGCGCTCATCAGACACACAGCTGGTCTGTATACTTAGACTTCCTTCCAATTCAAAAACAAAGGTGTATCGTAGTTGCTCTACTACATGCCCACTCTAGATTCTTTATCAAGCGTCGTTCTTTCGAAGACGAGTGTGATAATATGATCTAGTACTCTGGTAATGTATCTATCATTATTATAGGCACAGGAATTATACAGGAAAGCGGAGATGCAAGCAGCAGGCAGCAAAGAAAGCGTTTGAAAAGTATAGCCACTCTTGACCATAGATTTGATTCTGCTTTCCTGCAAAAGGAAACCATGCAGTCGAGCGGCCAAGAAATATCTATTTTTGCATTGCATGACTTTGCTGGATGCCTCAGTGGCCTAAGAGAGACCGTTGCCCCCGGGCGCAAAAGCAAGGGAATATACATCATTATGCATTGCGAATCCAAGCACTTTCCACCCAACAAAGATAATGACAGAAAATGTAACTTTTTTTAATAAGCAACTGGTCAATAAGCAATTAGGGGTGAAATTTCGCTAAAATTTTGGTTGAAATAGACGAGGCGGTGAATGGGGGCTATCGTCCCCAAGGGCGAAATAAACGTGACCAATTGGTCAATTTGGGGACGCTGATTCCGAATATCAATGTTATACGGGCAATTTCCGGGAACTTCGGCCTCGTTTCCGTGTTCGAAGTTCTGTTTGCGGTTGGCGAAGTTTCCGTTTGCGTGGTTTCTAAAATGACAAACCACGGCATTGACCTCAAACTCTTACACCCCAAAACAAAAAATTTCGTAGGCCACAAAACTCCACCAAATCACCAGAACAGCCACAAGATTTATCAAGACCTCTGCCGGGCCCTTGGCCCACACAGGGTTCCATTACACTCTTTTTTTTTATAAGAATAAAGTTTATAAGAATATTGAGGCTCAGAATCATCCAATTTTTAAGAATATTATAAGAATATGCTCAGCCTCAGCTCACATTTTTGTGCCTCATTTTTCAGCAGTTGCCTGTTTTGCAATGTTAAAACGAAACTTTATGATTGTTAAACAACATTCTTATTGTTATAATAGTTGAATTTTTCTTTCGCCCCGCCATTTACTCGTAATTTTTCTTTTAACTATGTTCTCCTGAAACCATATCATGTTTGAAAAAAGAAGAATACTTTAAGAATATTTTCAGGCTCAAAACAAAAATTTCTTAAGAATATTGAGGCTGGGCAAAATTTATAGTATTCTTATAAAAAAAAAAGAGTGTACAATGCTTCGTCAAATATGTAGGTTTTCAAGACTGAGAGAAAGGCTTCTTAAACAGGCGTATCCAAACAAATCATATCTTAGCTTAAATAAGACCTTAATCCGCATGATTCTTTATATAAAAAGCAATTCATCGAAGGATCGAAGTACAGTATTCACTGCAGTGGGAATGAACGAGTGCTGGCTACTGCACTGCACCGGTGACTTGCAAGCTGTGGATTCACCAAACTATTGCTGCAAACGAAACATGAAAACTAAAAAACTATGTATTTCTATATACATATCTATTTATCCATGTAAATGTATTTCTTTTCTACATACCTTTCAAAAGTACAGTTATTAAGTGCAGGTTTTTTTCAATATTTGGCTATCGGATTTGAATGTGTGAGTTCTTTCTAAAGAGATTCTTGCAAGAGAAAAGACGTATACCTTTGCGGTAATGATAAAATACTCTTTCGAAACCACAGAATCCCTGAACCTTAAAAACTCCGGAAAATATACCGACCATAAGCAGCAGGTAGAATATTTTAGATTCAATGCGGCCGCTTGATTAACTTCTGTCGAACGGCGTCTCCTCAGTGGTTCTCCGAAAAATACCTCCACTCTGCGCTGTGAAAATTTTTTACTCTTATTGAATGCAGTTATTGCAGATATTTATTTTCGATTTTAACTGGACTTGTTACATACAAGTCATGGGGTTTCGGCTATAGGGTAGTCATTGTCTTTTGCTCCCCATGGTATCGTTCCTGTTTTGCCGTAAAGTAATTTAGGGAAGCATAGTAAAATGTAATATATATTGCAAACTTTTTATATGAATATATATAAAAAGCTGAAAGCATACAAGTCTCTCTCGTGGAGAAAACGGGGAAGGGAAAAAGCGATAGAGAGACTTGCAGTAAGTCCAATTGAAACCGGCAATCTTAAGCATACGTACGGTAACAGAGGTCATACAGAAATAATAGAAAACTTCAAATTTACACGAAATAACCAAATTCCGTCTAATTTGTGTACTGTATGCTAGATACAATATTATAACAAAACCATTGTCACCTCTATCTATTTGCTGAGATTTTGACTTTCTGCTGCTTCTTTCAATTAAATTAATAACAGAAGAGTCGATCTCCGAGTAAACAGCAGATAATAACGGCAATATCAGCATTGTTTTGAGCAAAAGAGCGGGAAGCACGGGTGGAGGAACCTGAAGAATTGAAGGTATATATATATATATATATATATAAACAAATTTTACTTTACAATGACGAGCTCTATTTAAAATTAAGAGGATAAATTCTTTTTAATCATCCTTTCGATCAAGCTAGTAACCTAGGCCCAGAACTTAATTTTGGCGCCAAAATCAAGTAAACGCAAAAAATATTTTCGAAATCCTTCCAACTGAAAAAATGACAATATACGCAGTTAAGATAGGTAGAAAACCCGGAATTTATGAAACTTGGGAAGAATGTCAGAAACAAACTCAAGGTTTCAGAAAGGCTTCTTTCAAAAGCTTTAAAACAAAGGAAGAGGCATTACGTTTCTTAGATACCAAGTTTCAATCAGAGTCACCCCAAACAAGCAAAAATAAAACCAAAGAATTTACTGATAATGATAGTAAAGATGTGAAAGATGAACAAATTATAAAGGAATTATTCGAAAATAAAGATAAAGATGATAAAATAAGCAATCAAATGGTAGCAGAGGAGGTACATCTTGAATCAAAACAGGAAAAATGTGAAGACGAATATCACTGTGGAAAATGCCAAAAAGCAGTTGGAAATAAATCAAAAGCATTAGAATGCGATATGTGTAAAGTATGGTATCATTGCAATAAAAAATGTGGCACCAAATACGAAGATACATATGCAGCAATCAATAATGTACAGGATGATTCAAATCCTTTATGGTGGTTTTGCAATGATTGTACACATTTGATTTCAAAAGTTTGTGAAAAGGGTTGTAAATTAATTGAAGAAAAGGTGAACATACAAAAACAACTTGAAGAAAAGCTTAATATCATTGCACAGATAAAAGCTGAAAATAAAAGATTGAGAAAAGAACACGAGGATAAAGAGGAAGAAAACACTAAGTTGAATGAGCAAGTCAGGAAATATGCGTCAACACAAAAAAATAAAGATGAAGAAACAAAGAATCTCAAGAATGAAATAAAGAGATACAAAGAAAAACAAGAAGAAGATAACAGATTAAGAGAAGCAAATGAAAAGGAAATACATTATCTAAAACAAGAACTAGAAAATCAATCAGAAACCATCAAAGAAATAAAAGAAAAGGAAATGAAGAAAATAAAGGATGACTGTATGAAATTTGAAGATTTGTATGGAATAGCAAAGATAGATCTACAAGAGATGAAAAGAGCTAATAGTCATCTTTGTGACTATTTAGAAAACATAAAGGAAATAAACAAAATTTTGATTGAAGAAAAAGCAAGATTTGATGACATAGCAAGCCATAAAGGAGCTGAAACAGATGGGAAATCAATTGAAGAGATCAGCTCTTACATGAAAGAAAGAAATGAGAACCAAGTAATAGAAATCCAAGAAGATGAGCAGAATAATTCAGAAAGCAAAGAAGAAATTGAAGTGAAATATAATGAAGATGAAACAAAAGATGAAAGTGGAAAAACTAATATGAAAGTGCATGAAGAAAATGAAATGAAAGATATAACTGAGAAAGACAATAAAAATGAAGAAAGAAAAATATGCTACTTCTTTAAGGAAAGGGGTTATTGCAAATTTGGAAATGAATGCCGTTTCTCACACAATCAACCAAATGATAGGAAAAAAATATGCAGAATGTTCAGAATAGGGAAAGAATGTAAATATGGAGAACAATGTAAATTCAGACACTACCTGACAAATGAGAAAAAAGACAGAGTTTGTAAATGGTTTTTTGAAAATAATCAATGCAGATATAAAGAAAATTGCAATTATTACCATGTGACCCATTCTGAGCGAAATTTACTGGAAGAAACAGAATATCACCAAAGTGAAACAGATATTAAAAACTCAGATATTATAGTAGATCAAATAAATAACCAAATGAATGAAAGGCTTCATTTTTTAGAGGAACGATTGACTGCAGCTATAAACACCATGCAGCAACAACAATTGCAGAGACAGATGCAAATGAGAATATTCCCTCAACAAATGCAACCAATCTTTCAACACCCAATGCAAATGAGAACAGTACCACCACAGTCAATACCAAACCAACAAAGAAACTGAAAATAAAGAAAGAAAAAAAGGAAAATGGAAAAATTAAAATAAATTTTAATTTAGTAAATATCCAAGGATTAACAAAAGAAAAAGTAATTGAAGTTGAAGATTTGCTTAAAAGTGAAAAAAATGCCTATAATATTGTTTGTCTAACCGAAACTCAGCTGAAAGATGACAAGATTTTATTCTCTGATGGAATAAAAATGTATAATAGTATGAGAGACAGGAATGATAAAAAAGGTGGAGGAATCATGATACTGTTTACAGAAAATGAGAACTTAGAGATTATAAAAATAGAAAATAGAAACAAAGATTACTTAGAAATGAAAGGAAAATGCTTTGGTATACCAATATCAATAATTTTAGTATACTTTTCAGTAGAAAGAGAAGCAAAGGATAAAACAAGAAATTTGATTATTAGAAAAGATATTGAAAGAAAAATGGACAACATCAAAGATGAAGCTTTTATAATACTAGGGGATTTCAATGGTCATCTTGGTTTTTTAGGAAGTCAAAAGTGTGACAATAATGGGAAAATGGTTTTAGATTGGGTTGAAAATTATAATTTGACACTATTAAACTTGGACGGAAAGTGTATTGGAACATATACTTGGTCAAGAAATGATCAGAAGAGTGCAATAGATTTTGTTTTAGTTAATCAGCAAATGTACAAGTTATTTGAAGAGATGGAAATAGATGAAGCAAATGAAATTTTAGACATAAGTGATCACAACTTAATTACCACAAAATTTACATTCAAGAACGAAAGAGACAAAAATTTTAGAAAAAACAAATGGATAACAAGAGAGTACTATTCGAAAGACCCCAAAACATTGGAAGAATTTAAGAATAAAGTGGAAGACAGATGGAAATATGAAAAAATTGAAAATATAAGAGAAATGAATACATCGATTATAGAAATAGCAGACAGCGTCTTGAAAAGAACATACAAAAAGAAAATGGCTGAAGAGGGCGATATTGAAGAAAAGCCATGGATAAACAATGATATAAGAAAAGAAATAAAGAAAAGAAAAGCCTTTAACAGAATGAAAAGAAATGCAAAGTCTGAAGAAGAAAAGAAAGAATTATACGACAAATGGAAACACCAGAAGGAAAAAACACAAGCATTGATAAGACAAGCAATGAATGAACACGAAATGAAGATAACGAAAGAAATAAAAGAAAATTCAAATAAAAGTAAAAAATTATGGGAAAATATAAACAAACTAAAAGGAAAGAAGAAAGAATCGAAAGATGGTATAAGTTTATATAACGAAAATGGTGAGAAACTAAATGAAGATCAATCAAAAGAGGAAATTTTAAAGTTCTGGGGGAAAATATACGGTAAACATGAAAATAACATAAAAGACATATGGACAGAGAATAAAAGAAAAGAATTAAACGAGAACATTGAAAATGAAGTATATAAAGAGGACTATGTATTTATGAGAGAACATCTAGACATGGTACAACGAGTCGAGTGTCCCTTAAGACCTATGTCAAAACCTATTATAGATATTAATAAAGTAAAAAATGTAGTTAAAAAATTGAAAAAGAATAAAGCATCTGGGCCAGACAACATCAAACCAGAAATGTACAAAGCATTGGGAAACAGCGAGACATGCATGACAATTATGACCAAGTGTTTCAACAATGAGCTCAGCAAATTAGAAAAACCTGAGGAATGGAAAGAGTCAATAACAAAAATATTGTTAAAGAAAAACAAAGCAACAGCAAAAGATCTCAGATTATTATCGTTGACCAATATCTCTTACAAAATGTTTATGTCATTATTAAAAAATGAAATAGAACAACACATAAAAGATAATGATGAAATAAAAGAAACACAAGCAGGTTTTACGGAAGGAGGAAGAGTAGAAGACAATGTTTTTATATTACAATATTGCGTTCAAGAAGCGTTCAAGTCAAGAAAGAAACTAGTGTTAACAGCGATTGATTATACAAAAGCATACGATTCAATAGAAAGAAAGACCATTATCGAAACACTAATTAAATACAAGATTCACCCAAGTATTATTGATTCAATTTCAGAAATATACCAGGGAGATAAAACAATGATAAATCTTAACTCGTATACATCAACAACAATAGAAATAACAAGCGGGATAAGACAAGGATGTACTGGTTCAACAACGTTATTCAAACTTATAACATATATTATAATAGAAGAGTTAGAGAAGAAAGGAAAGGCCTTTAAGATGGGACAGTTAGAGTTAACCTCATTGTTCTTCGCAGATGATGGATTATTATTAGCAAATTCGATACAAGAAGCAGAAGAAAATCTAAGGATAATAATTGAAATAAGCAAAAACTTTGGTCTGGAAATAAATAAAGATAAAAGCAATGTGATGATATTTAATGATAAAGAAACAACTGAAGAAATTGGTGGAATCAAAGTGACGGACAGCATTAAGTATTTAGGAATTACTATTATCAACAAAAAAGATATGTTTAAGAAACAAAAAGAAAATATGATTGAAAAAGCACAAAAAATGGCGAATATGACGTTCAATGTAATTGAAAAATGCTGTAACAAAGTTCTTATTGGTAAGACATATTGGAAAAGTTTAATATTACCCTCAATATTATATGGAGTTGGAGTTATCAATTTAACAAATGCAGAAATTCAGAAATTACAAACAATAGAAAATAGTGTATATAGAAAAATTTTAGGTGGAAGAAAAGACACACCAGTTTCTGCAATGAGAAGTGAAATAGGAGCGTCATTGATGAAAACAAGAATAATTGAATCAAAAATAATGTTGGTTAAGAATATTGCGTCAGGACAAAATATGTTACTTAAAGAAATCCTGAGGAAAACGAAAGAAGATAAAAAGAATAAATGGACATCGACGCTGAATAAGTATCACGAAGAAATCAATATGACGGCTTTAGAAACCGAGAAGTTAAGCAAAAAGGAAATAAAAGAAGCATTGAGAAAATGGGATAGCGAGACCTGGAGGAAAGAAATTGAATCAAAGTCAAGTTTAAAAATATACCAATGTTGGAAAAAAGAAATAAAGGAGGAAACAATTTATGATAACAGATGGAGCTCGAAGCTACTGTTATTAGCAAGAACTAACTCATTACCTCTAAATATAAGAAACAGACATATCAACGGAAAAGTCCATTGCGATATTTGCGACATGAATGTGAATGAAGATTTAGATCACTTTTTATTGAAATGCCCAGGTTTAAGAAATGAAAGATGCCAAGAATATTCATCTACGACAGAAAATAACGAGCACGTAGTGGGAAAGTTCTTATTTGAAAACGATAAAATGGAAGAAAAAAAGGAAATGTTATTGAAAATGTGGAAAAAGAGAAAATCGACAATTGAAAAAATGGACAAATAATATAAAAAAAAAAAAAAAAAAAACGAGGCTGCCGATACAAAGGCAACAGCTTCAAAAACCACCTGAACCTGAACCTGAAGACAAACCTTATAAGCCTGAGCCAAACGAACTCCGCTAATGACGTAGGGGGAAGGTATACCAACGATCGCGATTCCGCACATTTTAGCAAATTTCCACATATCTCGCTATTTTTGAATGTCTATCGTTCCTTCTGAGCACCAGCCATTTTTAAATAAAATATCCGGGATCCAATTGGTTGGTGGCTGAAAACATAGAATCCGCGCCAGAAAATGACCGACGGATAAGTGGATTTGCGGAGGGCTTCCATAAGGTTTTCAGAAAGGATTCAACGCTATCGCTTATCCTTAATAAATAGTTAGATTAAACAGAATGAAAGGAAAAACAAACGGAAATGCAAGGGAAATCAGTTAGTATTAAAAGAACATGTAGAATTAAAGGATCGGACCAAGAAGGATGAGAATGACGCATTTTGATTAGGAAGGAATTTGGCCTATGATATGATAAAAACAAATAACCTCCTTTCCAAAAGTAAAAGTTTTTGTCAGAAAACGAGGCCTTTCATTAATGCAGTCTTCAAATTAATAGCAAATAGGCTCACCCATCGATTCTAGTGCGTGATACAGAACAGGGACTGTGAACTGCCAGCTCGTGTCCAAAACTGACTATCCAACACGATTACTATGCATGTGTAAACGAATACAGTACTGATATTCATGAATACTTAGCCTGCGCCGCACAAACTCAGACACTTTCAAGAGTGTCTCAGTCTGCACGCAGGCTATAAATACTACGCACTTGAAAAACATTCGATCAAGGAACCATGGAAAACTGAGTTAATAAAGGGCGAATACGCCAGTGAAAAGACTATGACCCTGGCGAGATTGAACCGAAAATATTTGGATAACAAACTGAGCGCAATGAACGCTTTGTCGCCACAGCTCATTTTGAGGCAGAAAACGGAGCGGGTGAAGAACCCCAACACAGGAGATCAGGCAGCAATCTGCGGCGATGCATGAGATTGAGAATTTGCAAGATAATGCCGTTGAATGGAAATAAAATGATTTACAGATATTGATATACACTATGAGCAAAACTTAAGCAAAGATGGATCGGATCTAAAGTGGATCCGATCTACTTTTGGTACGGATAGGCCTTGCGTTTACACACAATTTCGTAGATCCGATCCACTTTTGGTCCGCGAACCGACCTACTTTTGGATCGCTTTGAAAAACGTTCCAGTTTAGATCCGATCTACTTTTGCATCGTGTAAACAGGTGGATCCGATCCAAAACTGGGTCTCTTTGAAAATATCATTATAAATTACAATAGGAATATTCAGTAACCACGCATGCGTCAATTGCTAGACCCAAAAGTGGATCGGATCCGTGCCTCGTGTAAACGGAAGGCCTTTCCGTACCAAAACTAGAACTTCTGGATCCGATCCACTTTAGATCCGATCCACTTTCTCTCGTGTAAACGTAGCCTATCAGCTGGTGCATATTTTTCATACTGCACTTGCAGGCCGGGCTCTACCTGAGCCATACTGACAACATTGAGCCAACTTAATATGGCTTAATTATACTGAAGTAAAGTGCAAAATTTCTGGTGAACATATACCTTTTGTTTAGCATATTTGAATCAAAGTGAAATTTTTGATGAAGTAAACTAAATCACAGTCACAATATTTTCTCACGATACAATCTTACCTGATGACTAAAATATTGCAAAGCAATATATCGCGCTAGTAAATATCCTTAATTTATTTCTTAGGCAAGTTCTTCAATCAAAACAACAGTCGCAGCATGGTCGTTTGTATACTAAGTCTTTCTTGGAATCTCTAACAGCCGGATCAGAAAGTATGATAAGGCTTTGCAATTGGTAGTGAATGTTATCTCAGCCAGGTACGACAAGTCACACAAGTGTCCGGGTTGTCAGTGAACAGCAGCCGAATGTCCAGGTATGCACGGAAACCTTTGCAATGATAAGCTGATGTATGTCCATCAATCAGTCTTTCAACATGTAGAAAACGGTGCGGTAAGATTCAAATATCCATGCGGTCGAATATCCAAATTTCCAGGCATCCTGGTCTTAACATAGAAGTCTAAATTTTGCAGATCCATTTTCCATTTACCTAATATCCACGCTCTATATATCCGGTATATCATGTTTTCAGTACCCAGGTATTTAATTGCAGATAAGGTCACTTAGGTATTGAGACAATGTCAAAATTTGCAATATCCATCAAAGGTATTCGTGATTCACAACGTCCAGATCCAAAGAATCCCATTGGCTCAAAATTTCTGCATCCGGGTACCAAGACATTGGTTTCCGAGTTTCACTGATCAGGAATGAGAACGTATAAGCTTCAACCACCTAGTGTAAAGCATTCACGCGTCACACGTCACAGTTTCTCTGCTGCTTTGCTGTTCAGGCTTTTGTGGCATGATGTACAGATGTCTGCAGAAACGTTTACAGTACACACTTTTTTTTTTATAAGAATACCTTATTTTTTGCCGAGCCTTGATTATTCTTAAGCTTATTCGATTTTGAGCCTGAAAATATTCTTAAATTATTCTTAATTATCAATGTTATAAATTGGCCTGAAGATCAAGAGAAATAAGTCAAATTCTCATGGTGCCATAGATGGATGGCGGACATTAATAAAAAGAGTTACTGCATCAAAGAGTCAGACAGGATGTACTGTATGCATTTCAAAACAAATACAGTAGCCTGACAATCACACTTATCACGCTAGCGAATCTATAATCACTACTGTGGTGGATAATCACTACTGTGGTGGTACTATTTGCATACTGTGGTGGCAGTTTTGGCGTACTGTGGTGGATAATCACTACTTGTGGTGGTTTACTATGCTTGCGGTGGTGGCAGTTTTGGCGTACTGTGGTGGATAATCACTACTTGTGGTGGTTTACTATGCTTGCTGTGGTGGCAGTTTTGGCGTACTGTGATGGATTTTGTGGTTTTTTCTTGCTTGATCTATAGAGTTTTGCTATGATTTCGTATTCACCACATATAGCATTATAACCCACCACAAGTAGTGATTATCCACCACAATACGCAAAACCTACCACCACAGTACGCAAATAGTACCACCACAGTCGTGATTATCCACCACAGTACTCCAAAACTGCCACCACCGCAAGCATAGTAAACCACCACAAGTAGTGATTATCCACCACAGTACGCCAAAACTGCCACCACCGCAAGCATAGTAAACCACCACAAGTAATGATTATCCACCGGCATACCGGAATTTGATGACCCGGGACGCAGGTGGGACCCGGGACGTGGGACTCAAGTGGGACGCGGGACCCGGGACGGAAGTGGGACGCGGGACTCAAAACGGAAGTGGGACGTGGGACTCAGGTGGGACCTGGGACGCGGGACTCAGGTGGGACCCGGGACCTGGGACTCAGGTGGGACCCGGGACTCAGATGGGACCCGGGACCCAGGACTCAGGTGGGACCTGGGACTCAGGTGGGAACCGGGACTCAGATGGGACCCAGGACCCGGGACTCATGTGGGACCTGGGACGCGGGACTCAGGTGGGACCTGGGACACGGAACTCAGGTGGGACCTGGGACTCAGGTGGGACCTGGGAACCGGGAATCAGGTGGGACCTGGGACTCAGGTGGGACCTGGGACTTGGGACGCAGGACTCAGGTGGGACCTGAGACACGGGACTTAGGTGGGACCAGGGAAGCGGGACTCAGGTGGGACCTTGGACCTGGTAACGGAATGGGCCCTGAGACCTGGGAAGCAAGTTGAGAACTTGGACCTGGGACGCATATTGGACCAGAAACCTGGCGCCAGGGATTCAGTTGGGACCTTAAACTCTGCGCAAAGATGGGGCCTGGGACAAGGTTTTGACGTGGAAAGTGGTTGCTCGCTGGACCATTAGTAGGACGTTTGACTAGAGAAATTTGATCACTTGATAGAAAAACTGAATCAACATCATTAAATATCTATGAAAATGCTTTTCACAAAAATGTTTAAAAAGTTACAAAATGAAACCAAAGTTCATAACCGTTCATTGATTTTTAGACTTAAATTCTACTCATAATGCCAAAAACGAGAATTAAACTCATGATTTTAGTAAACAAAATGCGTTAAGTAACCATTATTGCTCAATTTTCCCCTATTGTACAAATTTTGAATCTGGAGATTTGAAACAACTAAGTTAGTCGCTGGGATGATTTGAATTCCAAACCGAAAAAAATGATTGTTGAAGTTGAAGAATGAAGCCTTCTTCGTTGACATTAGACATGCTTTATCAACATTCCTTGAATAGCGGCTCCTAGAGAAAGGCATTGCATACTTTATAGGGCATAAATCCTTACAGGGTGGAAATTTTCCTTTTTAACGATCTTCTAGTTAAGATAACAAAACAACAGAAGAAACAAACATGCGTAACGTTATAAAAATAAGAGATACAGTAATATATACTTCGTAATTCAAACGGTGTAGTCAAGATCTAAAATTCAAAAATTAAATTCCTATGCCACAATTTCGCAAAATCTGTTTGTGCTCAGGAAGCAAGAAAGGCTTCAGTTGCGGAGAAACTACAATCATTTGCGGAGAAAACATTTGATTGTTGTGCGCTATGCAAGTGCGATTAAAGTGATAATAAACTTTAGCAAATTCTGCAGATATCCTCCACTCACGTGCTTTTTGATCAAAATATGATCTTTGTGTTTTTGAAACAACGACCATATCATTGGGTGGGCTAGGGTACCCATTTTGATAGAACCTGCCACTGCATTTATAGCAAACAGCAACATTCTTATGGCAAAATCGTAGAAGTGCCAGTACGTATCCATTTGCTGGTGGATCTGGTTGTGGCGGTGGATTTAAGGCTGAATCCGCTTGCATGCCAGAGACGAGTGGTTGATGCAGCTGATTAGGAACATCTACTACTCTCATTTGAACATCAGAAGAATGAGCTGATGGTGCTGTTACATAGATATTTAATGATGTTGATTCAGTTTTTCTATCAAGTGATCAAATTTCTCTAGTCAAACGTCCTACTAATGGTCCAGCGAGCAACCACTTTCCACGTCAAACCCTTGTCCCAGGCCCCATCCTTGCGCAGAGTTTAAGGTCCCAACTGAATCCCTGGCCCCAGGTTTCTGGTCCAAAATGCGTCCCAGGTCCAAGTTCTCAACTGCGTCCTAGGTCCCAGGACCAACTTGCTTCCCAGGTCTCAGGTCCCATTCCGTTACCAGGTCCATGGTCCCACCTGAGTCCCGCTTCCCTGGTCCCACCTAAGTCCCGTGTCTCGGGTCCCACCCGTGTCCTGCGTCCCACGTCCCAGGTCCCACCTGAGTCCCAGGTCCCACCTGAGTCCCGGTTCCCGGGTCCCACCTGAGTCCCAGGTCCCACCTGAGTCCCGGTTCCCGGGTCCCACCTGAGTCCCAGGTCCCACCTGAGTCCCGCGTCCCAGGTCCCACCTGAGTCCCGGGTCCTGGGTCCCATCTGAGTCCCAGGTCCCGGGTCCCACCTGAGTCCTGCGTCCCGGGTCCCACCTGAGTCCCGGGTCCCGCGTCCCACTTGAGTCCCACGTCCCGGGTCCCACCTGCGTCCCGGGTCATCAAATTCCGGTATGCCTTATCCACCACAGTACGCCAAAACTGCCACCACCGCAAGCACATAGTAAACCACCACAAGTAGTGATTATCCACCACAGTACGCCAAAACTGCCATCACAGTATGCAAATAGTACCACCACAGTAGTGATTATCCACCACAGTAGTGATTATAGATTCGCTAGCGTGCTTATTGTACAGTGTAAAAAACACAGAGAAATAAAAATGATCCTCGTCAAGCTTGAGCCTCAGATTATTCTTACATAATTCTTAAATTTCAGCAATTTTGAGCCTGAATATTCTTATAGACTGTATTCTTATAAAAAAAAAGTGTGTATTGAGGTACAAACTTCTAATAAGCAGATTCCCAAGCACACTGGCTGTCATTATCCAGGTAACCCATCCGGGCTTAATTTCCAAATGTCCAGGCTTCCAGATTTTTAAAACCAACATGAATATGGCTTTTATTCCCTTTAATTTTAAGGCTTCTAATGTTCGTGCCTTGTTGAAGGTGTTGTGGGCTCGTGGTCCAATACAACTAGAATGCCAGGGTCAAGGTCTCGTTACTTCATCTACTTCTGAGATCCTAGCAACTGGCGCAAAAGACTTCATTCCAACAACTAATACTCGTGCTCATGCACCCGTCTAAATGGTTCTTGCACTCCTCCCAAGAATATCTGCTTCATTGAAACATGAGATTGCTCATATTCAGCATTTTGACAACAAAAGACAGAAAAATCCATAGTGTTTCAACATTCAATAACTATAGTGCGAATTTCGACGTTTTCGCGCAGCTCTAAATTTCACAAAGGCTTAAGCGCGAAAAATAAATTCTTTAATTTTCGCGAGGTATATCTGCGCAAAAATGAAATAGACGCGAAAATTAAACAGAAAAAAGTTAGGCACTCAGGATGTCTTACCCAGATATCCATGATTTCAGTCTCAAAATATCAAAATTAATGGTCCAAGTGAGGGTACCAGTGTCAAGCATTCAAATTTCAATGAATCTAGACCACGCTAGCGAATCTATAATCACTACTGTGGTGGATAATCACTACTGTGGTGGTACTATTTGCATACTGTGGTGGCAGTTTTGGCGTACTGTGGTGGATAATCACTACTTGTGGTGGTTTACTATGCTTGCTGTGGTGGCAGTTTTGGAGTACTGTGGTGGATAATCACTACTGTGGTGGTACTATTTGCGTACTGTGGTGGCAGTTTTGGCGTACTGTGGTGGATAATCACTACTTGTGGTGGTTTACTATGCTTGCTGTGGTGGCAGCTTTGGCGTACTGTGATGGATTTTGTGGTTTTTTCTTGCTTGATCTATAGAGTTTTGCTATGATTTCGTATTCACCACATATAGCATTATAACCCACCACAAGTAGTGATTATCCACCACAATACGCAAAACCTGCCACCACAGTACGCAAATAGTAAACCACCACAAGTAGTGATTATCCACCACAGTACGCCAAAACTGCCACCACCGCAAGCATAGTAAACCACCACAAGTAGTGATTATCCACCATAGTACGCCAAAACTGCCACCACCGCAAGCATAGTAAACCACCACAAGTAATGATTATCCACCACAGTACGCCAAAACTGCCACCACCGCAAGCATAGTAAACCACCACAAGTAGTGATTATCCACCACAGTACGCCAAAACTGCCACCACAGTATGCAAATAGTACCACCACAGTAGTGATTATCCACCACAGTAGTGATTATAGATTCGCTAGCGTGTAGACCAAAGTATCTGATATCATGATATCAGTAGGTGTCCGCGCTTCAACGGTTGATTGATAGGAAATATTACGGGGTTACACAGAAATCTCAACCTACACTCTTGATTAAGAGACAGATTTGCTACAATCTACTCTTACTACAAATTAACTGACGAAACGATTCTTAAAATTGATAAGATACGAGCATCCATGTCGGAATTTTCCGTAATTTGCCATTGGATGTGTGAAAAATCCTGAATTCGCTGAATCCTTAATTTAAGCGAGAATTTAAGACTGATTTCTTCAAATACACGCTAGCGAATCTATACGCACTAGCACTACTGTGGTGGATACGCACTACTGTGGTGGCATATTTTGCGTACTGTGGTGGTGTTTTTTGCGTGCTGTGGTGGATAATCACTACTGTGGTGGGTAATTATGCTTGATGTGGTGGGTTATTATTGGTGTGGTGCTATTTATTGCATATGTGGTGGTACGAAATCATAGCTAAAGTCTATAGATCAAGCAAGAAAAATACCACAAAATCCACCACATCAAGCATAATAACCCACCACAGTAGTGTGTATCCACAACAGTACGCAAAAAATACCACCACAGTACGCAAAATATACCACCACAGTAGTGCGTATCCACCAAAGTAACGCGTAAAGATTCGCTAGCGTGAAATACAAAGCAACTAAATATCTCCATATAAAAAGAAACAATATATCTCCGATTAAGTCAAACAGGACTAAATTACGAGTACGGGCCTCTGATCTATCTTGGACCCAAAGAATGGAAGTCCTTACCACATGAAATAAGATCAGCATGATATGAAAAACGCTAAAGTATTGACCAAAACAACATGGTTTTCAAACAATGAAGCATGCTGTTGCACTTCCTTGCCGCATTAAACTGTAATACGACTTGATGTAAAAAACTTCTACAATCGCTGCCTTCAAGTTGGCCGAAATACGTCCTGAGTACTAACTAATGTATGTCAAAACTAATACTAGACTATTCAATTCTATACACGAGTTCACAAAATTTCGGGTTCAAAAAATTTGAAACAAAACATTCCCTCGGATCGTCTGTACATAGAAGTAAGAAAATCAAGCTTGGCAAAAGACAGGATGTCATTTTAAGTCGTTCCAGCTTTCAGTATGTTAGTTTGTTTCAACAGTTTTACTATGACGGTCTACCCTGAGGCCCATACCTGACCCCGAGGCTATCAGCGCTCATTACTCAATTCAATTCAATTTCAATTTATTAATAATGACTTACACGCTTTTTTTATAAGGAACCTACCTCAAGGCCTAGTTCTAAAAGTTCCTTATTTTTGGGCCTCTTTTGAGGCAATTGTAGTTCCAAAAGTTCCTTAATAGTTCCTTAATTTTAACTGCACATACAGTGGTGTTAACAATAAAACAGAGACATTTGCATGCGAGCAAAGCTCGAGACTACTCAAAGAGACATTGGATACATGCTTAACGACAATTTATGTGATTTTTGACTGCAAATGAATGGCACCGGCTTTCTAATTCTTGGTTATTTGCAGTGATAAAAGTATTCAACATTCAAAAGTTCCTTAATGATTTTCTCTTAAGTATAGTAGAAGTTCTTTAACCCTAATCCTACCGGGCTTTTTTTGATCTACCACAGCCAGAGGGGGGGGGGGTGGTTTCCACCCCCCCTCCATAAATTGCTGTCCAGTAGAGCTAGAGCGTAATGTTGGTAAATAAGGAGTAATGTTGGTAAATTGGGCGTCTCCCACTTCTATTATGACGTCATTGTGACATCATAATCAAAACATGCTATCGACGTCGGTCAAAAATCGACCTTCCTTAATATCAATAGAAATCGGGAAATTTCTTTACATTTTGTAGCTAGTAACTATTTTCTATTACCTTGCAAAGAATCAGTCAATTCTGATAAGATTTAATGGTAAAAATAGGCACTTATATGTGGTTTTGGCATGATCGCTTTCCATATAAGGCAATGTCACGTGACCCATTGTTATTATTTTGGGGATTTTTTTGTATCACATTGTAGCTTATACATATAGGCTTAAAGTCAGTCTGGTTTGCAAGCTTACATCCATTACACAACAGAACAGTTTCAAGAAAAGCTTGAGGGGGGGTGGATTCCACCCCCCGGTAGGATTAGGGTTAAATTTTCGGCCCTTCTACATGTAGGTTCCTTATAAAGTGGTTCCTTATAAAAAAAGCGTGTACCACACAGTAAGGAGTGTCGTCATACAAATAAGATATAAAAAATTATCTTAAAAAAACTGGTTAACTGAGATAACTGACAGATATACTATATAATTTCTTTTCTTTATTTAACCACAACAGAACAAATGTGGAAAGCCAATATACCAAAAAAAAACAGCAATTATCCTTTGGGAAACGTAAACGGCAGATTTCATTAGAGAGTGGTAGATGGAACTTCAGCTTAAGGAACTCTGCCTTAGGACAAATGCAGCTTGCACATATTTGGCTACCTCTCTAGTCAGTAAATAGTTTTCAGTAGAGAGCAAGTAAATAGATTTTTGTTCACTGTTCATTACACTGAAACCCTTTGCCTCGTCTTTGGCCAACTGGAACATTTTACTCCCCAGGGGTGAACACAGTTTATGTGATTTTCGACTGCAAATGAATGGAACCGGCTTCCTAATTCGTCGTGATACTGAAGTTTACAGTGATGGAAAATGAATTCAAAGTTTAATAATTCCTTAGTTATTTTCCCTTTTGCAACATAGGTTCTTTTATTTCCCCTTCTGCAGATAGGCTCCATACAAAGTGGTTCTTTATAAGCGTTTCCTTAAAAATCCTTTATTTGCCTTTCTTTGCTACAAATCCTTTGCAAATTAATTGCAAAAGTATTCAGCTGTAGGGCAATTCATGAAAAATCAAAGGGGAGTGGCCGAAAAACCAATAAGAATTCAAAGGAATTCTCTATCTGATGTGGACAAACTGAACATTTAAGACAAATATGTAATCTTTTAAGACGCAATTCTTTCATAACTCTGAGAATACATGATACACAAGAGCAGAGCCAGTTTAATTTAGATCCAAAACATATATCACGTGAACATTTTATCGCGCTGTTTAAAGGAGCGGGTTTAACATCGGTGTGGTGTGTGTTACCAACATAGTGTAAAAAGGGTATAAATTTCATATAGCCACGTTAGAACTTTTCATCTCGTTGTACAGCTGTTGGAAATTTACAATAATATAAGCATTTGCATATAAACGGTTTAAGAGTGAGAAAAACCCCAGGTAAAATAAGTCTTAGCTAGAACAAACACAAATAAAAGAGCAACTTTTGGATCAAAATTTAAGAACGATCCTTGAGGCTGGCCTTTGAAAATCAGGCTGAATGTGAAATTTAAACTGTCAAACCGAATCAAAAAAGCAAAAATAAAAAACAAAGCAGTTAGTAAGCAAATTAAATTTTTGTACGAATCAGGTATTTCTACGTACATTGATTGAAAACTATGACCGTCCGGGAAGCTGGTAAATTACGAAAGATTAAGAACATTTCGACCTGAAAATGCAGGCGAAAGTTTAAGAACAGCAAGCCACTAAACGAAATTTACAGGTTCATATGAAAAATAGTGTAAATTGTAATGCAGAAACGATTGAAGAAACTCACATTTCTAGATTCAAGCTCCAACCTTGTAATTTCAGCTAGGAAGCAATACCAACTTTGTCTGATTCAGTATTGGACAAACGAGCCAGTGGACATCGGAGCAATATAAAACACAGAAAGAGAATCGAATTAACTTTGACTTCTGTTAATTAGTTGTCTGAGGTTTCATATATGGTCCTCAGCCGAATGGAAATGAGAATGAATAATTTGATACTTGCTTAAGGATGCTTGGAATTACCAGGATAAATTACGTCGGATTAAATTTTTGTGGACATGCGCTATCGGGTGTTCTAGGATTCCGTTTAGTAGGAGGGGTCGGCATAGCAGGGGGGGTTGGAAAAGTAAAACAGTAACTGTAAGGGTGGTTGGAATAGAAGGAAGGGGGGTATAAATTTGCGGATGTTTCAATAGTAGGAAAGTTGAGATAGCTTAGGGTGGTCAGTGTACATTAGAGTATAATAACAAAGCTTATCTCCATCAATAGTTTTGACAAGTAACAGAATAAAAATTTGATATTTTTTTAACTTTCCCCTATCTCGATATATATTTATGCGATGGTCCTGACTAGTTGAAGAGATTGAACAGTTTCCAAAAAGTAACAGTACGAGAGGTTTGTTAAACCATTTCTTCAATTCATATTTTTTTCTGTGTCTGACAAAGGAGCATAGTTGCTAACTTGCAGTAACTTACGTCATTGCTATATGTATTTTTATTACATCGGCCATGTTTTATGCATTTTCATGCTTACCGCTTACTACCTCTTTCCCCTTTAATGTTGAATATATACTCATAATGTAATCTTTCAGTTAATTAGACTCCTCCAGTCTTTGTTTAGTATACACTATAGGTACTTGAGAAAGACAACAATGTTGGACAATATATATTGGAACAGCTAAATAGATTCCCCCTTCTCCCAGGTAAGAATGTTGTTTCGAAAGGTTGTCTTGCTTTACCACCAACATTGTTTTTGGAGTAAAGGGTAAGCATATGAGTTATGAAAGTGGAAAATCTCTGAAACAGGCCGTGCTCCTTGGAAAATTGACATGTTCAAACTATATTGTCCAAGATTGCAGGCTGTTGATTACTTTGTGATATATGCTTCAGAAATTTATATCTCGTGGTATTTCTTGTGTGAATTCTACCGCTTGTCCTGCCGTAAAATCGGAGCAGTTTACACGTTCAACGCATAGGCCAGGTACAAAATGTATAATACTGCAGGGATGATAGACGGTCAAATCACTACGCCTTACCACGCCCTAATTTGCCCTAGGACGGCCGTAGGCACTTTTAATAGGCTATCTGCCCATAGTTTTTAAACTTATCTACAATCATTCAACTTACTTGATTTTTCGATAAGATAACAATATATCTTTGTCTGTCACTTTGCAACTGTAACAACCTCGTTAACCTTTTTTTACGAGTGACGTATGGATTTCTCAGGCTTTCCTCCATCAGCAAGGGCGTGTTCGTTGGTACAAGTATTTTGTTATATAAGAAACCGTTTATAAGAGATGAACCCCTAAATTGGAGACTCGACAGTCATTTTCAAATATTTCTCAGTAATCTGTGGAACCTCCCAGCTTCAAAGACAGGTTTAGAATCATTCCAAAACGTCCGAAAAACACACGTTTGATATATGCCACGTCTGTGAAAAATAGGAGACACAAAAAGTGTATCATAAAATCAGCCAATCCACCCTAGAATATGCGAAGGCACGTTAATAGATTTCAAAATCTGCAATTGTCGAACCGTTGGAAAGAAAGCTTCCAATTTCTTTGCATATTCCAGCTTATTTAAGTTAACAAATAAGTTATTGTTAAGATTTCACTCTTATCCTTTTATCTAGTTTCACATTATTATCCTGGAAATTTGTTTTTAAATTCCAGAAAATCCTCAAGGTCTTAACAGAGGCCTAGCTCCGTGGCCTATAATGTCAGGGTCGACCGTCCTCTCGCATGAACTGCATATATTTGACTGTGAAGGAGCCTGTTGTACTATGTTCCTGGGACATCCGCTTAAATTTTTTCTGACAATGTTTTTAGCACACAGATGGGTACTTCTCGATCTCAGCACATAATCTAACGAAAGCCATAACCTGGCCGGATGCTCTCGTAGCTGGAGTTCGAAGTCGTACGCGATTCCAATGAGCTAAATTGACCAGACTTGCTTCCCAAGTCCCTAACTTTCACTCGCATAAATTGAATTGATGTTGTTGTTGTTCGTTTCAGTCAGAACTTCAGTTGGTTTTAGCGTCCAGCAATTCAACTCAATAGCGATAACATAGACAATGACGTCACAGCATTTACGAGAATTTTCACAAAAAACTCAACCCGATCTAGTAATTCAAAGCCGTACTGTTACTTAGGTTTTAATTCCATGTTAAAAGCTCTCCTCCATGATTCAGATGAAATTTGTAATTCTCAAACAAGGACATAAGACGTTAATATATATCAAAAACGCATGTCAACCACAAAAAGTTCCTCGAATCACGCCACAAATTTCGGTTCGGGTCAGATATTAGGCAGTCAATTACCACTAGCCACGACATGTAGTCGGTTCGTCTGGTGCTTGTTAAATGTCCATGCCATTGCAAAACTCAAATTTTGCCGTCAGTTAAGGAATTTTCAGTACTGGGCCTGAGCTGAACCGAGCTGAACTTCCTTACTAAAGAAGAGCGTGTTAGTTGAACCTCCATTGGGGTATTAGTCAAACCTCTCGTTAGAAATGTACTGACCATGATGAAATCTAATAACTTTCCTAGACAAGATTGAGGCAGCCAAAAGCAGGAAAGGCAGATCTTGACCTGATAAAATTTGAAAGTTTTATCACCTTAGAATCCAGTCGTAAAAATTTGGTTTTTCAATTTATTACATAATATAATTAAGACAATGACCTAGCGATGTTGAATATCTGTCCTGCTTCTGGGAGAAAACCAAGAAAGATTTTTTGAAGCGTATGACTTTTTAAGCGAAGATTACAATATTCTTTGACTTCAAGTCAAAAACGTCGCTAGGAAATAGCTCACCATGAAAAAAAAAACTTTCAAATTTTGGAACAGCCCAAACTTATTACCCCAGTCGAAGTCGTCGCTATTGAGTTCAAATGCTGGACGCTCGTTTTACGCTCGTTAGTGGAGGGTGACAGCTATTATTAATGTACCGGTGTACTGGCTTTTTTCTACTGAACTTCAATGTTTAGTAAAATTTTCAGTTCATTTGTCCAGGGCCTTACAGTCATGTCAACGGTAAAGGCCTAAATCTAACGAGTCCAAAACGCAGTGGAAAACGTTTTTTTGTCTCAAAGCTTAATTTACTATTTGTTTTTCAGAAAGATGTTACCAACCATCCAGCATTTTCGAAATCGTTCAAAAGATTTTGGGAGATTTAGTACTAAAACGGCTACGGAATAGGGTTCGGTTCTATATGCCGAAGACTGCAAACCATCGGTGATCATTGCCTACGATGCTTACGATTTACGAGAATATGAATTTTCCGTTTAGATATCGCCGACAGGAAAATCCATAAGAGAACATCATCAGGGACCATCGCGATCATTTCTTGGTTATACCAAAACAAGGATCTTTGTTTTCTTTAGGGTCACATGTTGCAACACAGGGGCGGAGGATCACCGATTATCGCGACAAAGTAGCATAAGTGAACACTCTGTCCACGATGATCACAGACGGTCCCCGACTGTCTACGATCAGATTAGCGACATATGAGATCCAGGCTTGCTTCAGGGTGTGACTATGTACTTTGTCTCATTCTACATGTGGCTATGACTTATTTAATTAAGTTAAAATTAATCCATGATAATTCACTATCGTTCAGTTTCAACCACATCGTACCTTCCAGCCAAAAAGATATTTATCAAGGCAAGATTAAGTGAGATCTGATTTGTGTGGCCAGAGTTTGTGTGGCCTAAATCTTAACGGATTCTGATACTGACCAGAAACAAAAAAAGTTACGATCACACGGTCATTGACCAAGAAACAAGGTCAATTAGAACAAAAGAAAAGTACTAGGCATAAGTTAATTCTAATACCAACACTGCTCTGTTAGAGAAGGAGAGGGGATGAATCCGTTACAAATTCCTATCTTTCAACTTGTCTCAATATATTTTGTGAGAGATCGCTAGTGGGTTTCCTCCTGCCTGGGTTTCCATACCATTCCGAGGCTGTCACAAGTGGAAATCTGTGGTGAGGCTGTATACAAAATGAGCTCGAATTGCTTTTAAGCGAAATATTGTTTCTGAGTAATAATGATAAATTTGCAAATTAACACTCGTAAGGCAAGCTTAAGCTTGTTTCAAATAGATGGATCTGCCCTTTAAATAACTTAGAAGCTTACACAGTGAAAAAGAGTATAAAATAAGCCGTTTAAGTCGTTACACCGTGAAATGTACTTTTCACTGTGTATAAGGATATTTTAGCAGCTCTAGCTTAATATCTCGCATAACCTTCACCTAGAAATCTATTCGAGTATTCGAAATGGTTTAACTCTGACATCCCAATAGATTAATTCCAAAAATAATTTGGATATAAATGACTGTTAAAGTTCTCAGTGTTAATTTAGCTATTAATTTCCAACGCTATTTTACATTTCCTTTAGCAGGCAATAATAGATATCCAATAAAAGATTTCATAGCTGTATTGGCCACACCTGGAAACTGCTCTACTTCATCTACGACAAGCATTCTAATAGAACTGGACTTCTTGAACTTGCTCAGGTCGTCTCGCAATTGCAAGACAGAAAGAGCCACACAGTAACACAATCTTTCTTAAAAACGACTTGAGCAAGTTCAGGGATTACATGTCATATTTGCCTCCCCTATCTCTGAAGAGCTTCTTACGCCCCTGATGCAAACCAGCTACACCAGTAATACATTCTCGGGTACCAAAAAAGCAATAGTAACTGAAGAAACCAGCCCCCGAGTATCAAAGGACTCTTAAGTCCAAGCAATCTAAGACTAAGCCTCAGAGCCAACGATGTAGTTTATATGAGGCGTAGTTGTTGCTATTGAGTCTACGCTAGACGCTCAAACTAAGCACTTTGAGCAAACAGCTGTAAGGTTGTTGCTGTTGTTGTTGTTGTTGTTGTTGTTGTTGTTGCAGCCGTTTGCAAAGAGTGGGACTCGTGTAATAAGTCTAAAGATGACCTACGAAGTTCGTAAAGAATCTCGTCTTTTAAAGTCACTGGACAAAAAGCTTTTGTTGTATCAGTGCCATCACTAGCGACCCACAAAGGTGACGTTGAAGATGAAATGGTGTATTGAGCGTCAGTCGCTAGGATCTTAGAAGTAACGAGACCTAGCCCCTTCCTGTGACGCTACCGTGGCTGGGGCTCGAACACTGGCCATACTAAGCTCCCGACACCATGAATTCAACGGATTATACCACGACGTCGCAGCGTCTTCAAGGATCATCAGCGTCTGGAAAATCTAAATGGAATATGACAAATTACGCAGCAAAAGATCATCAATGACCAACAAAGATCGTGAAATAAGGAGATGATGAGGGTTGCTTTGATACAAATTTCTGCATATGCAGTAATCGTCAACAACATACAAAAATACCATAAACAAGCCATAAGGACTGTAAGCACTTAAGATCGAACATAAGACGATCCTCAAAGTTCGCCAAAGATAGGAGATCGTGAACAGTCAAATGGAAACCAAGCTTAAACTCTATCTGCAGAATGCTAGACATACTACATGAGCCGTAGTTATCGCTATTGAATAGAATTGCTGGACGCTCTATAACCGAAGTCCTGAATGAAGCGAACAACAACAACATCAATTCAATTCCATGTAAGCAAAAGTTTTAGGAATTCGGGAAGCAAGTCTAGCAGAATACATTTTTGTATAATGAATAATGATTTTATCATAGGATATTAAATTTTTCAAGGTGAACACGATATTATTTGGATGATTAGAAACCTGATGTTAATCAACGTTTTATTATTATTTGTTACCATGAACCAAAAGGGCTTTCGTTGATCAACTAAGGTCGCTAAGAGGCTACTATCTTCTTTACTACAGATTAAACGTCTTACCATCTTATTGAAGAAACTCAAGACTTAAAGACCTTTATGAAATTCTGGCCAGGCAGAGCAAAAGGTTACATAGCTAATTATTAATCATCAGTATTCTTATTCAGGAAAATCCATGCTAAAAGCTTTTTTAGGAAATTCTGGCCACATAAAAGCAAAGGTAATTATAACAGCTAATTTACACTCTTTTTTATAAGAACAATTTTACAAGAACACAAGCCCGGATTTTGCCCAGAATTAAAGAACACAATAAGAACAAGCTGAAACTGGCCTCTAGGAATAAGCTCTAAGAATATTGGCTAAATATAAAAGTAAGACAAGCAGACTGGACGTAAAAAGCAAGTAAACAAAGAAATGGATAAGTGTGTATGCTGCATTTTCACACTAACCAAGAACCACACCAGACATTCATTGAAAAATATAGATGACTAAGTAACTGAGTAAACTAATGTTCTTACTAAGTTAACAGAGTAAGAACATTTCGGGTTTAAAAAAGGCAAAAACGTAAGAACAGCCAGCCTCGATCAAAATTTCCTGGTTCTTATAAAAAAGAGCATAATATAAAACGTTATATGAAACGAAATTTCATTGGAGACTTTTTGATAAAAAGTATAACCAGAAGGCTAAGCATCTCTTTCAGAAAACAAACGAACGATGCCAATTGTTTGATATCGACTATGTATTAGACTGGATTTTCCAGCAGTTGTCATCAGAGTAACCTTTTTCTACACCCCTCGAGGCTTAATATCTAATCAATCGCAAGACTTATTGATACCTATGCATGTTTTAACACGTGATATATGTAATGGTAGAGGGCAAGAGACGGCTCCAGAGGACTAGATAAGTTTTAAAATCTTCTCGATCGTTTAGATATCGAATGAAATAGGTGAAGGAGAAATGGTGTTTTTGCGCCGTTTTTGCGCCAGTCACTAGGATCTCAGTAGTAGGTTAACTAATCGAGACCTCGACCCCGGCTGTGACGCTACCGTGGCTGGGCTCGAGCCCTGACCACACTGAGCTTCTGACACCACGAATCAGCTTGATTACACCACGATGCCACAGCACCTTCAAATAAAGGCAAGCAACTTTGTGTGAAGTTTTCAGCAGGGCCTTAAAAACAACTATATACAACTATAGGTTATAGGTTTCAGCAAAGCCTAAAAACAACTTTTGACAGCTATAGGTTATGAGCTAGCTTCATATATTAAGCTATTGTAAGAACCAACGGAAAGTAAAGAAACAAAAAAGATAGAAAAAATATGTTGGTTTTTAGAGCACTGATAGTTTTATAAATCCTTCTGCACTAAATAGCTACTCCAAATTGACCTATACCTCGCTACTACTCCATCAGATCACTACTCAACCTTCGAGTAACCTAAAATCTCCAGTCCCTGAGTCCCCCAGAAGTTTTGATTCTATTGAAAAATCGCGCATCCAGCACCCTTTAAGGCTAGAATTATAGCCTCGAGGCTGTGCTTTCCTTTCCCTAACTGGGGCTACTGGGGCCTGGGACATACAGTATGATCACTTTTCATTGTCTGTAACATCCACTGGCCATAAGAATCGGTTTCAATACAGAGAAATAAAAGTTACGAATCGGGCGGAATGTTGTGAACTAAAACATTATATATACATATGTATAACAAATTCATTACATAAGGTTTCTTACATTGAGAATGTTATGCAACTTAACAACACAGTGGCATCTTAAGTATGAACTGTCCTTTGGTGCTTAGAGAACTGTGAAGAAACACTTGGAAAACCCTTTACACCCGTGGAGGTAACTGAGAAATATTCCTGACAAACTATTTCAAGGAAAACAATAGGAAATGCATTTCATAAGGCAAATATTTATGAATACATCGCAAACTGATTGTTTTGTCCCTCAGTTTCACGTTAGCAGTCCTCCTGACAGAAAATAAATTTATTGTTAGCTTACCAGTATGCCAGACTTACGTTACATCCTCTTGGACTTCAACAGCCTCGTTCTGAGTTTCTAAAAATAAATAATCTCATCTTCAGTTTAAGTCACTCAGGTCAAGGAAATTATGATTTATTTCAACTCTGTCAACTTCTCTAAGAGTCTAGGCACACCTTAGCATTAGCAGAGGGTAGCTCGAAAAGAAAGAACTACAGTAGTAGAGTGGCTAATACTTAATCTTAGGCCCTGGCCAAATGATGAAACATTGTTGGTCAACCATGTTTAATTCGCTTTACAACAAATGTTTGACGGTTTGCCTACGTCCAAAAACATTGCTCTCCAACATTTTGGAATGACGAAGTTGCTGCTATTGCGCAAGACGATCGCCTAATTGCTAATAAATGCGATTAGATGCCGAAATGTTGCAAGTTCTTGAAGTTTGACAATAACAAAAGAAATGTTTGACTAGCAAAGTCGGAAAGGCGGCCAAACGATCAAAAATTGGTAGACAAGCAAGAGTTAGAAAAATTTGTGGCTTTTTGAAATAGCTCACAAAGATTTTTGCTTGACGCAAGCAAAAAATGTTAGACGAGCAATGATTTTGGACGTGGTCAAACATTTGCTTGACAAACAAATGTCAAATGTTTTACAAACAATGTTTGATCTTTTGGCCAGAGCCAGATACAAACCTTCTGAATTTGCTTTACAAAATATGTTTGCCATTTGGCCACGTCCAGAAACATTGCTTGACAAGCAGAGAAACAAAATTTATTGCGTGGATGATTTTAAAAAGTTAAAAACATTGTTCACTTGACGCAAGCAAAAATGTTAGACGAACAATGTTTTTGGACGTGGTCAAACATTTGCTTGACAAACAAATGTCAAATGTTTTACAAACAATGTTTGATCGTTTGGCCAGAGCCAGATACCAACCTTCTGAAGACGAGCAATGTTTTTGGACGTGGCAAAAACGGTCAAACATTTTGCTTGACAAACGAATTTCAAATGTTTGACCAACAATTTTTGATCGTTAGGCCAGGACCACTCTGCGGTGCGCTTTTGATTTGTTAAAGATGTCATTTGTGAAAAGACAGTATAGTGAAAAGACATACCTTGTCAAATTGTTTTAAACGTATTCGATTACTGGCATACTGGGCCTTTCGTAGGTCCTCTTCTCGCTTTTTTACTACTTCTGGAAGCTTTTCATACATCCTACAAAGAGAGGTTCAAAATTTGAGCTCTTCATTGGAGATATAACTTTTCTCAATGAAACAATTATAAGAAAAAACATTGCAAAAGCTAAAACTAAGTGCATAACTGGACAGTATCTATGGCATAATCTATTGGCTCAAAGAAGTGCTCTGATGAGCTGGAAAGAAAGTTTTCCCCGACTATCTCTGAAAGGGGCTCAGAGCACTCTGCACACACCTCAAAGGAAATGGCCTTTTCTACCAACATTGCCAACTCCTACTATCATCCGAGGGGCCGCATGTTCGATGTCACTCAATATTTCACAATACGAAAAGAAACTCTAAATGATTTTCGCTTACTGTCATTTGATTGCATTTTCTCGAATAAAAGACAAACCAGGGATAGTTTGACAAAGGTTTTGTCACAAAACAAGGGAAACTATTCTATTCATCTAAGACACTTTTCGAGATACAAACTTTGCCTTCTAAATGTGACTTGGCGTAAATTATTCAAGATTCTCAGTTTATTTTCAACGGGGTTTATGACTAGAGCGTAAGTGAGGCTGGAACTAATCATATCGCTGGCAACGAGGTTCCCACAAATGAGGCCACTGAGTTTTGCAAGTTGTTGGTAAACACACTATTACTAGGCCACAAAGAAACAAGGAAAAATTTGTGAAACAAAGTTAAATGTCCTAATTCTGAGCAACAAAAAAGCCAAAATGGAAGTCAGAAATCAGAAATCGCACAGGAGTTCTTCAGAGCTTAATGCAACATCAATGCTCTGTGTATTGATGCCACAAAGATTGCAGGCCTTTCCATACCCTGTTGTAGCCACTAAGAAGCATAGGAGAGGCATTCTCTGATATAATCCATGTCTATTCTAGCCCTTAATAGCTCTTTCATTTTCGGCTTGCATGATTTGTTATCCTTTTTCATACCCAACTGGCTTCTCTAAGTGTGGAAAAATGTACTAGGATTTGCATTATCAAATGGGGATTCGTATACATAAACCAGATACAGGTTACTCCCAAGTACAGTAGTTGGGAGACATGATTGGCATACAGGGACAAATGAACGGAATATATTCAATTGTTGATCTGAAAATAGAGGACTTGACAATCAAGTCGGTTTATTGTCAGTTGATTTAACAGGATTGTTCCACTATATGAGGGAGACTCATCCGTCACACAAAGAAAGGCTATCTCTGAGATGTTCATTAACTTATGACAGCAGCTCAAAGGAATGTTATTTTGAGCAGATTAACGTTTTTGCGGTCAAAATCCCTCTGCCAAATACTGAGCTTAACTTTAGCTTATAATCAAGAATCTAATAAGCAACACACAAAATTCCAGTATATTAAATTTTAAATTAAGTTGAATTAGATTTAATAGGGATAAATCGAAACTGGAACTGACGAAATGAAATCGCCAGACGAGAAAAATTTGCTGAAGATGAGATGGAGCTGTGATAACCCTTCACTTCAACCCAGAAAGAGATAAGATACATAAGCGAGACCTCGACCTAACTGTAACGCTACCAATCACAGTCTCGCTAAGCTTTACCACCACAAAAGCTGGCTTGAGTAGATAAATCACGAATTGTTCTAAAATAACGTTCTATTTCAAAAGTTCTAAAATACAGACTCTATCACACTTGTCTCATACAGGATGACAACTAAATGGTCTGAGCTAACGCTAAATAACGAAAACATGAAACGTGTCACCAAAGACCAAATATATTCGGATACAAATCGATGAACTTTGTCTTTGGAAGAGCGTTACACGACTACTAAGAACAAGAGAGTATTGGGCTTAGCTTCACTGAGAGAAATTCAAAATATCCTTCCCCAAAGTATGCTCTATCGAGTATATGGCACTTCTCAAAAGCCAAAATCTCTACGGCAGAATTCTACAGGACAGCTTGACAAAAACAAAATTAGAGCATTTACAATCTTTCTAAACACAACTCTTGGGTTCAAAAGGCTATTTTGATAAATGAGGAAATTGACTCATTCACCTTTGTATTAATGGATAGCAGTCACTTAGTTATTTTCATGTATTTTAGTTATTGCTAAAGGGGTATCGTGTTTTTAAGATAGCTGTTAACTGACAATGCAAATAAATGACTAAGTAGATGAAAACTACTCTACTTTTGACGCAACTTACTTTCTATTTTGTTCTCGCATTTCTTTCTTATCAATTTGGCGTTTTTTGAGCTTGAAAAGGTGCTCTGGAATAAAAAACAAGAAATAGAAGATATCGCTATTAACCAAGAGTATCAGATAGAAAACATAAAGACTAGAACAACGAATCAGCTGAACCAGTAACAATGAATCAGCCTCGCAATATCTTATGCCAAAGTCGAATTAGAACTTGGTTTCTCACGAAAATTCCAATACTCGTTGAGTTCTCTTTGGTTACTTAGAGTTTTTCTGAATGAGGAAATAACTCTCCTTTTAAAATACAATAAGAATCACAATAGACTATTCCGCAAAAGATGGCGTTGGGGGCATTTTACCATGATGCATTGCGTTTAAACTTCGAATTCATATAAAATCATTGTAAAATCCGATATGGAACGCAATGTATTATGTATGGTCAAATTCCCCCGGACGCCATCTTCTGCGGAATCATCTATTACAATCGACAAATTGAAATGCCTCAGGATGTTTAGAGAAGAGTAGTCTAACTTTTAAATTAGTTCAGCTAGTTCAAGAATCTTCAAGGGCTATTGTGATGAACAGAGTAAGAATTATGTCAATCGACAAAGATACATTAATCTACCCAATTTAAGTCTTCTGTGAAAATAACAACTGTGTACATGGTTAGACGTGCGGTTAACAGAACAAACCGTAGAAAAGATTAGTCAAAAAAACTAAAAAGCAAGGTGATTCAATTCGGAAATATGATTTGAGCACAATAACGAACGATAACGGTGAAGACGATTATTACGATGATGATGATGATGATGATGATGATGATGATGCTGTTAATCATGATGACGATGATGATGATGATGATGATGATGATGCTGTTAATCATCATGATGATGATGATGATGATGTGATGATGATGATGTAATGATGGCGGTGATGATGGAGATGGTGAAACACTTAATTTTGAGCGCAAAGATAAGGTAATAGAGAAAACTAGAGAAAACACATTACCTATTTTGCTTGGGTGACTGGCGATCGGCTGATTAATGACAACTGCCTCGGTAAGCTGTCTTTCTTTGAGATTTCTGATGTTCTTTTTATGATTCGCGTTCAGCCTGGCATTTTTGACATGCTCTACACGTTCTTTAGACCTCTGTATGAAATCTTCTTTGGCAAATCTGAAGGCCTCTTGAAGCCCAACACGGACGACAGATCTAAGACAAAGAAAGCATGCCTTACATTCAAAAAATAGGAATCGAATTGGAAAAGAATTGATTGCGAAGCGTAGTATGTATCTCTGGGGCAATCAAGTATTTGCATGGAGATAATCTAAGTCTTTAGATTCATGACTTGAAATTGCATGCAACATATTGAAAGTTATGCTTATTTAAAATATTACTGGCTGGCTAGCTTGTGTGTATTCATGTGAGTTTTTTTAACACTGATTTTTGACACGGTTCATGGGGTGTACTTCTTCTTCACCTGGACGTGCGGCAGCTTTGAGTACATTTTCAGCCTAAAATTCAGGCCATGGATTGCCAAAGTAACTGGAGACAAAATCTCAAATGGATTAGAGATAAATCTTCGTCTAGGCTGTTTATGTCAGCAAACATGTACATCAAATGTCCTTTACTAGAAACCAAGGGATTTACTCCAGTAGCAATTACCCATGTATGACAACAGTGCAGCGAATGACTATGAATTTAACAGCAATAAATAGACTGAAAAAGCAACGACAGAAACAGATTCGAAAGGAGGGAGCAAAAACCGAAATGACCAGCACCTCTATTAACAGAATACCGTCCAACAAACCCAAGCATGCAGACTTCATGACCTGCGATATTGATGCATACTCTGTATTTTCAGACTAAAAACTTGAATAATAAAGAAAATATCTCAGCTTACTCTGTTTCTTTTGGCCGAGTCTCTTCAATATACATCTTCGGCGCATTTCTGTTATCTTTAAAACTGCTTGCAAGCTTCGGAACTTCAGAGAGAGGAATTACAGTACCGCTTGATGTATCAGACCTTGTTGATTGAAACCAGGCTGTAAAAATGGGTTCTCTTCGTTTCTTTTTATTGTCTCTATCAGCTTGCAAGTCTGCTTTTGAAATTGGCGGGATGGGAGGCTTTAGAGAATGCTTTTCAGCGCTTCTTTACGATGCTTTTCTTCGAACGTAACACTCCATGATGGGGCCGATTTGCCTTCGCTTTCGATCACTTTAGACTGCACGCCTTTTGCAGTATGCTGGGTATTCGCAGTATTCTGGGTATTCTCTTTATTCGAAGATTTAACGTGTTTTGCTGGCACAGGTGATACAATCTTTGTGGCTGGCATTCTTTTATTGAAACCTTCTTCAATATGCCGTCCTGTATTCATTGGAGTTGTCTGTGTCCATGTATGAAGCAGCAACGGTTGAGGTATTTCGGCTCCGTCAAGCTCACTCTCAAAAGAAACTGGTGTTGGACAGTTAGTTCCAACATCTCGCTTCTTGCAATTACAACACGGTTCTGTTGTTCTCTCACTGTATTTCTCCTTCATTTTAATTTCACGAAGTTCTCTGTTCACTGCTTTCTGCTCAGTAAATTTTGGTTCTTTTCTCAGTTTAATTTCATTACCAGACACCGGTCTAGGCGTCTTCGTGCCTTGTTCGTTTATGATTTCTGATAAAATACCAATTTTCTCAAAAACATCCCCACGCCCTGAAGTTGTACTTGGCTCGAAACGCTCTTGGAATTTCTGCCACAAACTGTTAAAATCACTAGGTCTTCTGGGTACATTGGGATTGCTCTTTTCATCTGTCCATGCAGACCTAAAAGGTGGTGGCTTAAAAGTAAATGGACTGTCTTTCCTGTCTTTGCCATTATCATGCTGCTGAGGAGTGAGAAAATCCCTTGCTTTCTTGGAGTCTTCAAGTGTACTATCTTTGCCGGACGACATTGTTCTATGATTTGCTGCAGAGACAATGCTTCTTTTATAATCTTTAACACCCAGATGACTGGTTTCCTTCTGAGTTTTCACATCAACCAAAGCATTTTTAGGGTTCCTTGGATAAGATCTGTCTCTATAACCAGTATCAAAATTGGATCCAGCCACCATGCTACCGTCTTCACCAGAATAAGATAGAAAAGGCGACTGAGATGACATTGATGAAAATGTCGATTCAGTCGTACCTTTAGCATCAGGATGACGGGTCCTAAAAGATTCTTCATTGCCTTGTGCCTCTTGTTGATCTTCAAAGCCTAATGCGCTGTTCGGTTGAGCGTTTTCTAAATATTTAGATGATGCAACAGAGGATTTCGATTGCTCAGACACATAAACAGTGAAAGGGTCTCTAGACTTTTCCTTGCGTTGAAGTGGCTGTTTACCTATATTACGACGCTTTCTATTTGTACTTCCTGGACCGCTCGAGTCCCTTATATCATAGATTCCACGAACTGTGCCATACGGCTTATTCTGGTCATCATTTTGTAGAGATCCACTTTGATTTTGAACGGGGCGTCTAATAGACGGATCTTTCTCTCGGTTTTCTTGCAGTATACTTGATTGCCCGGCCTGTGACGATTCTGTTGAAGGTGTTAATGTTAAAATATCAGACTGGACTGAATAGCTTTGAGTTGTTTCTTTTGTACGGGGTTTTGACTGGATTGTGACCAATTTTTCACGCGTACTTCGTTCAGCCGGTGAATCAGAACGTGTTGGATGCTTATATTCGATGCCTTTTGTGGGATCCTCTGTTGTGGAATCCTTATGTTCCTCTACGCCTGAGGATACTATGCTTGAAAACCCTGAAGACATTGATATTGGGGCTGATGTATCCTTAGCTTTTCCTCGCTCCTTTTCTTCACTCCTATCAAAGCTCATTTCTGGTAATGGTGTAACAGTCCCTGCACCTAAAGAACGATGGAGTCGCACAATCTCTGAATCTGAAAAATTAATCTGTTTCCCGGGAATATGTTTTTCATTGTGTATCCTTGATGATGATCGAAACCCAATTTCACGAGCTGTTGGCCTGGTACTTTGTTGCTCAATTGGAGAAATATCTTTCAACAGATTAGCGGCCTTGATTTTGGAAACATGTGAATCATAATAAGGGGAATCTGTTTCATTGCCAAAACTCTTCAACTTTAAAAGCTCAGACGAAGTCACGTCATCCAAGCTAGATTCTATTTGCTGAGGAGATACTCGTGTATTCATTATCGCTTGGCTACCACTTCTCACAGGATCATCAACATCATGTTTACTTTTGATAGACAGAAAACGGGACGAATCAGAGTCGGATTGTAGCAGTTTCTTCGATGCATTGTTATAGGAATTTTCGTCTGCTGTTTTAGATTTTCCTTGTGCATCAGACCAAACGGATGACAAGCTATTTGATGTGGATGAATTCTCCTGCTTCCTTAACCGCTCTTCAATAATCCTATCTATACTATCCTTTTCATCGTTTTTATCTTCACTTGTGTTACCAGAACCAACACTCAATGATGATAGAGAGAACTCGCGTAATTTAACTGCAAGACTATCTTCCATTGATCCAACTAGAAAACTTTCAGAAGAATTCCCAGGCGGTGTTCTGTGCTCCTTCACTGCTTCAAGCACTTCAGTTGCTCGTTTTAAAGATTTCTCAGTTCTGTTTGATAGGATGTTCGACGCTTTCATGGCATTTTCAGCAAGTTTCATTGGGTCAGCATTATCAACGGATTTGGGGTCTGATTCGCGTGTTTTCACCTCTCTGCTATTGGAATTTCGAAACCTTCTTTTCCTTAGGTCTTCCAGAAGAGCAACAGAACTTTTGTACGACGGTCCAAGTAATTTTGAGATTGGTGTTGCTGTATCAGAATCTACAACAGCTGTCTCTGGATGTCTTCCTGTGGTCGCGTGACTTGCTGATTTACGATTTATTTCATAAACATTTGATTTCAAAGCGACTTTATCCGAAGATTTTGATTTGAATAATGTGGTTACATCTTCACTTGTTTTCTTTCTCACTCCACTCTCTTTCTCGGACTTTCTCTCTTACTAAGTTCATCGAGAATTTTATCAGCATTATGCAAGATCTGTTCACTACTATTATCAAGATCTTTGCTTTTCCTATCAACCTGTGTATATTGAGCCTCGTACGACAATCGATTATATCCTTCAGATAACGAAAGGGGACTCTTACGGGGTAAGCTTGCTCTTCCAATCCACTGTTACTATCAACATCTCCTGAATGGCTTACTTTACTTTTTCTGAAGCTCTGTTTTCACAACTTTCGTCAAATTTTCTTGAAATCTTCAGAACGGAGGAATTGTCAGCAACAACTTGTTCGACTACGATATTTTCATCAACTTTTTTCCCACTTGGCAATGTTGAGCCAGACATACCTGTCATTTGCTTAATTTCATTTTCCACTCTGGCTTTTCCTAAAGGCTCTGGTCTTTGCATTGCAGCTATATTTGTCTTTTCTTGCAATGTTTGTTCATTTGTAGGTCCTGCATAAATAGAGCTGTCGCTTGAACTGATAGATTTCTCACTAACGTCAGACAAAACACTTCTGATTGCATCTTCTCCTAAAGAAGCTGTCTCTGGCTCTGCAGTTTCATGCACAAAATTGTCACTTGCTAAATGCTTGCTCATCTGATTATTATTAGGACTTATAGCTTGTTTGTGCGGGATAGCAAGAGGCAGCACATCGTCCAAGCCTTCATCGCTAACAGTAGATAACTTTCTGTTCTCTGGAATAAACATTTGTTGTTGATCAGAACTTCTTGCTTCTTTGGAATCATTTTCTTCTGATGGTCTTGACACTTCCAGTTTAAACCATTGATCCGCAGTTTTCTGAAAAAAATCCATGAATCATTGTGGAAATTTTACCAATATCTAAAGAATTTGCCCTTTCAACTAAAAAGCCATGCCAATGAAATTTTTAGAATTTTCTATATGTAACTTTAAAGTAAACAAAACAGATTCAGCACATAAACATTGATCTAGATGCAAATTTTCACACTTCTAGGTTTGATAGATTTTCAAAACTACAAAATATTATAAGGGATTTTACTGTTAAAATCAATCAAGAGTTGCGCATACTTTGAAAGAAAGCTCTGAAGATACAACAATTAAGTCAACCCCCCTAATCCCCTTAAGAGGCCTCGTTTTCAAAAGGGCCTCGTTTTCAAAAGAAAATTAGATCATAGAGAAATTTCGACTTCAGATTCGAATTCAGCACCTTCTTTTTAGTGTTGAGGCAAGGTTTTATGCTTCTAGTCCTTAAGATATTGATTTTATAGGTGTTAAAAGTTTGAAATTCTATAAAGGATTTGACCGTGAAAAATCGCTGGGGGTGAAATTTTACACCCTCAATCATTTTACACGGTCAAATCCCTGATAAATTTTCAAACTTTTAATCGCTATAGAATCAACATCGTAAGGACTAGAAGCGTAAAAATTTGCCTCAACACTAAAAAGAAGGTGCTGAATTCAAATCTGAAGTCGAAATTTCTATGACCTAATTTTCAATTTTTTGAAAACGAGGCCCTTAGTTGAAATGGTCTATTCTGACAGATTCTTGTGGACCAAAGGATTTTAAATCAGATGAGACACTTCTCCTTGTTAGTTCTACCATGTCATCTTGTGAAGCAATCTCAAATTCTGATTCCCTGTCAAATTTCTTATGTGATTTTCAAGCAATCCATCATCTACCATAGCACCATTCTGTTTGAAATCATCAGAGTCCACAAGTGAATACCAATCCTGCATGAGAAAACACAAAGCAAAAGGGTTATATATTGATTTGCTACAAAATATAATCTTACATTACTGCTATTGCATGGTCTATCGTCGTGGATTGCATACTGTGCTCATCCCGCTTCACCATGCTTGCTATCGCGGAGTATCGCGGACCCCTCGATTGTCTATCGCGGGCTTCCTATCGAGACCTCCGCGATCCAATCGCGGATCCCTCGATCCAATCGTGAGCTCCGCGATCCTATCGAGACCTTCGCAATCCAATCACGATCTCTCTATGAAACTCTAGTAAACGCTGACAGCATTTTGCAATTAATTCAATACACCTTTTCAACTAAGGGCCTCGTTTTCAAAAAATTTAAAATTGTGTCACAGAAGCATTTCGACGTCAGATTCGGATTCAGCACCTTCGTTTTACAGTTTGGGCAAATTTTACGCTTCTAGTCCTTACGATGTTCATTTTAAAGCGATTAAAAGTTTGAAAAGTTATAAAGGATTTGACCGTGAAAATGACTGGGGTGTAAAATTTCACCCCGAGCGATTTTCACGGTCAAATCCTTTATAAATTTTCAAACTTTTCGTTGCTATAAAATCAACATCGTAAGGACTAGAAACGTACAAATTTGCATCAACACTAAAATGAAGGTGCTCAATCTGAATCTGGGGTCAAAATTTTCGTACGAACAAATTTTGATAAATTTTGAAAACGAGGCTCTTAGTTGAAAAGGTGTATTAGCGTTTTAGTTTTGTCAACCATCCTTGATATCCAGGAGCATATCTGAAAATCTCGTTCATGTTAAAAAGAATTCTTTGGTACGAAAGTTTTCCAGCAGGTGCGAAGAACATGTGTCGGCAACAAAGGAAAACTTAGCAAACAATGTTTTGTAATGTATTATATTGCCCTGGGACCCTTACGGATGATTACAAAATTTGAAAGTGCTGTCGAGTTTAGGCTGAAAATATATGAGAAAATCATATGACGAGTCCGAAGTTTATCAACAGATTCTCTGTTCATAATGAAAGCTAAACTTTACACACAAGTAACTTTCAAGAAATTTTCATTGTTGTGTTATTGTGTTATCCTATTAGAGAAAGATTAGTGCTTACCCTTACTTTCTCATCCCCCGGTATATAACAATAGAGCAATCGCGGACTCCTCGATTGAGATCGCGTATCCCTCGATCGAGATCGCGGGCTTCTCGATCGACATCGCGGACCCCTCGATAGAGCAAGAGGATCGCGTGGATCGAGGGGTCTATCGCGGACCTCGCGATCCGAAAGCTCTATCGAGGGGTGCACAATAGCATCGCGGATCGTGCGCGTCACGCAAAATCTGGCATCGCGATGTTAGACCACTCGATAGCAGTACTGTATTGAAAACTCCTTGATCCTTTCGCGGACACTTCGATTCAATCATAACCTCCGGGATCCTATTGAGACCTTCATGATCGAATCGCCATCTCTCTCTGACACTTTTGTATTTGAAGTTCCCTGACATAATGTCAAACAACAGAGAGGTTATAGCAGAGGTGTGAAGGACGTGTGTCAGCAAAAAATACTCAACAAACATTGTTTGCTATGAATTCTATTGCCCTGGGACCATTATGGATGCCTTAAAAAATTTGAAAGTGCAGGGTTGAGATATCCGAAGTTTAATTGTCAGATCGCCAAATAAGTAGTTATCAAAGTTTATATTTTTCAAAATTAGACTTAAATATCTTGTTTAAAAAAAAGGGAATTCTAGAATAGAGGAAAAAAGGAGGGCATCAGCAAAAAGATTAATACCTACACGTGCTTGTTCATAAATGGGAGTTAAACTTTACCCACAAGAAATGTAAGTCTTAACTTTCTTACAATTTTAGGTACTGTTAGAGAAAGTTTAGCATGAGGTTTAGTGCTTAAATTATATTCACTCCTTGATCAATATTAATAGAGCAATTACAGACTCCACAAAAGTGATTGTGTGCCCCTTAATCAAGATCGACATTGTGAGCCCCTTGATAGAGCGAGAAGATCAAGAGGATTGAGGGGTCTATTGCAAACCTTGCAATCTAAAGCTCTATTGAGATATCCTCAATAGCATCACGAATCGTGCATATCGTGCTTGATCTCACAACAGGATGTTAGAGCACACGATAGCAGTACTGTAATAATCTGCTTGCTATAACATACTTGAAGATACAGCATGCCATTCAAACTATCCCTTGTGTCACATGAAAACCTTATTTATAACAACTGTGCTTATCAGATACCAATAGCTAAGATCCCTTCAAAATTCTTAAACCCTATGGTGTGGTTGACACTTTATTGAGGGGTAATTGAGAGTGTAACCAACTATTACTATGATCCTTCAAGTACATTGTAAAAGGATTATATACTATAAATGTATCTAAGTACAAGAAAAACAGAATGTGCTCACATTTTTCTCTTGCACTTCACTATTATCATCATGGGTACTTCCAGACATCTTGACCATGCAAGCTTCAGATAAAGAGCTTGGGAACCTGAAAATTAAAAAGGATTCTTAACGGTAAAACATTAGGATGAAGAAGAGATTATCTGAGATATGAATTACTTAATACTTGAAGATTATGCCAGATATTGGTGGTATCAAATTGAGTCCAACTTTCCATTTTGCCAAACATCCTTTTGGCCTAAGCTAGTCTTTGACCCATCATTCTTGGTTGTTTCACCCAACTTTGTAATTTCTTATTATTCATCTGTTTCATTAGGAAAACAGTCATCATTTGCACACAAGAGTTTTTCAATAAACAATAGGCTAACAATAGGATGGAACTATAAGGCCCCATTCACACGGGAATTATTGCATACCATTCCAAGTCATTTTGTTCCAAAAATCTGTACACTAAGGGGTTGCATTCACATGGGAACAATTCAGATCGTACCCTTCCGTCCCAGAAATTGGAACGCTTTTTAAAGTGATCCAAAAAGTGGAACTGTATGCCAAGCTGCATTCCATGTACTTAGGCCCAAAGATCTTCGGCGTGGACGTAGGATTTTTTTCGGCATATCGGCATGACAAATGTAAAATAGCAATAGAAACTGTGAGAGTGTCTAAAAATAACAATTGGTGTACCTCTGGCGTAATGTTTACATGGAATGCACCCTTTACTGTATGCAATCGTTTTCTTTTATTACCGTGTAAACAGAATAACTGGCCAAGAAAACAGGATGATATAGTTTTTGCGGTAAAGCCAAAGCCCATGTGTTATTGCAAAGAGATATTCCCTTGAGATGTCATACTTATCTTTTGTGGGCGAAAATTCAAAGGAACAATTTCATTCTCATGTGGACTGGATAGCAATCAAAACCAGTACCCTAGGCAATTGTTACATCCCTGTATGAACAGCTAATTTCTTCGTTCCATAAACTGGAACAAGAATGGAACAGTACAATTGAGTACCCACGAGAAAGGGGCCAAAGTGTGTGGTGGCTCTTACATGCACATCCAAGATCTTGTTGAAAACTGCTATACTCTATCTGATGCGATAGAGACCTTTTTAGATCTCTCTCTAGATATGCTTTCATAGCCTATGTTTTCATAAAATGCTTTATTTTTACCAAAAATTTACCAGCCATATGGTAACTAGGCCTACTTATGCTACCTGCCTATAGTCGCCTTTATTAATTAACCTATAGACACTAGGTACTTTTACTGTGCTAAGCTTGTAAGCTAACTTTGTCTTTTGAGGCCATAAAATACCTAGGCCAAACAAGCATCAAGAACAAGAGTCGTGGGAAAAGAGGTTGGAGAGGTTTCCCCCGTAGCAAGGTAAAAGAATAAGGCAATCAGAATCAAAATTAAGTCGTTTAATACTAATAGATCTCACCTTTTCAAAATTGATCAAAATGGATCTGAACAGAAAAGAGCAGCCATCTTTCTTGGCGGTTGTTTTGTTTACTTCAACTGCGCGTGCGCGACTTGACTGATTTGGAAGTTGGAAGTTGGAACCGATTTTGAACCATGGAATGGAATGGAACATTGCTGCAGGTGTGCACCAGCCATTTGCAGCAGAAGGCATTGCAAGCATTGGACACTGTGGATTGGGTACTCGTGCTGTTTCGCACTCCTTCTTTGCATGGGCCATCAACTTTGCGCTTTTCTTACGCCTTTTTATCTTCACAATGTCCATAGCATGGTGTAGTGGGTGTTTCAAAAAAAAACAACAACTTGACGGTGCATCTCGGTGGGGGCTATTTTGTGAAAGCCAAAAATGACTTGAGAGGAGACTGTCCCTCAAAAGGTCGACCTTACGAACCTTACGACCAGGATAGGTTTCGTGAACGCGAATTGTTGGCTTTCTAGATTTTCTAAACCAATGAGCAATCAACGGAGCTTTGTCGCTGCAGGTTCTCCGAGAAGTTCGCTGGCTGCTGGCTCGTTTTGCTTTAATTGAATTTGAGAATCGCTCAAAGCATGACTGGTCCTTGCGGTTCTTCTCTGGACCTGTACGCAGCTGGATATAGACACAACTAGATACTAGAGTTTGCGATCTCACCGACTTGTGTTGCAAATAAAATAATTACCCGTGGTCCCGTAATAGTCTGGTCAGCGACCCGTCAGTGACTGATGTCTCCAAGAAATTCGCTACCGCTACAATCGATATATACAGCGATCTTCATTCCACTCTTTCATTTTTATTTTTTTGTTTTTTAAGCATGATAGCCCCTATGATAGAGTAACTGTTTTAAACTGTTGTAAAGGGAGCAATGCATTTTATTACGGTCTGAAGGCTTGAAGGTTTTGTTACACTGTATCCTTTTTTGGAAATGACCAAGAAAATTCCCGGGGAGGGAGGTACTTCAATTGTTCAATATACTAGACATGCCCAAATGGATAACTTTTTCAGCGACAATTTCCCCACACATGGATCTGTTGTTTCTCGTAAAGAATCTCTACATATGGGCAGTCTAATCTAAGAATACTTTGAGATGTGGGTTACTTTTGAAGACCTGACTATAATTTTTTTTTATTTAGAGTCAATTTCATGGCGGAAATCGGTTAAATGCGTTTCGTTATTAGTGCAAAAGCCTTTTCACAACATTTAGGGTTACCTCGGGTGCTAAACGGCACTTAAATTGAACCCTCTTTTTCAAGTCAAATTTATAGAGTCCCACAGCAGCAGAGAACTGAGAACAAATTTTGATTGAAACAATTTTTCATGCATCGTAAAATCTTATTTGCCCAGCAAATAATAACAATTTAATGTAGTTATAGATAAGGTGCACCATGAGTAAGGATTCTGCTAGTTTAAATTTTATGAGTAATCGTGGTAGTATCGATATATGTGAAGTAAATTAATTCTTTCCCCGTGGAGTTAAACCGTTAAATCACAACCATAAAGAATAAGTAAGCAATAATAAATCAGTCTGCTGGTTAAAAGTAGAATAGCAATAAGCACCCTCCAGACTTAGTCGTTCCACATCAAACTCCAGCCATATCATCGGTCTTGAGGGCTTCAAAATTGACTTGGTGCATGTCTTTGCACATACGTGCATAGCCACAGTGAGCGTAGAAAATTTTCTTGGTGTTCGAGTTCCATCGAATCGTAAGCTCATGCTGGTGACCATTAGCCATGCTAGTAATAACTTTAAGATCACGTCCGCCCTGGAGTTGAGACATCTCATCTGGTGACAGGATGATTGTATGGGTATGCAGCAGACCTGAAACAATGGATACAAATTGTATATAACAAATTTTTCATTAGACCGTTACCTTGCGGCAGTAAATAACCCGCATAAACAAAATTTGACTTCCTTAAACAGGCTTTTCTTTTTATGGTCTTTTATGGTTTAAAATCTCAACAGGTTCTGGGTTAGACTGGCGAAGACGCTAGGTTACGATCCTAGCCCGGGTACTCTTGCTACCGGGTCTTTAGGAGCCGTATATGATGACCATTACTACCGGTCTCTTTTCGTGAGCTTTCGCAGCTATCTGAGGAGGGCATATTTGGCCCCCAGACCATATATGAATATCCCTTGCTGTCAAGAACTCCCAACATCGGAATCAATAGTCTTAAGCTACACTGCTTGTGCAGCGTTAAACTTTTCCAATTTTTGTAGCGATTATAAGGGAGGGCTATTCTGCGCATGCGACATGTGCTGGTTTGCGGATTAAGACGTTCCTGTAAAAAGGGAAGAAGATTTTACCATCGAAATATCCAAAATAAGAAAAGAGTTATTCTAAATCATCATCATCATCATCATCATCATCATCATCATCATCATCATCATCATCATCATCATCATCATCATCATCATCATCATCATCATCATCATCATCATCATCATCATCATCATCATCATCATCATCATCATCATCATCATCATCATCATCATCATCATCATCATCATCATCATCATCATCATCATCATCATCATCATCATCATCATCATCATGATCAACATCAAAACAAGCACGAGCTGCGCGATGAAATGGTAGACTTATTACACGAGTCCTAGTTATCGCTAACGGCTGATGACCAAACTCAAAACCGCTCAAGCTAGGACTCATCACTTGCCAGACAATAAACTGGCCCCAAAAACTGCCGTTGCCTCGTTTTCATTATGGCTCCAAATCTCGGGATTTTATTTTTCACTGTGATAGTGTAGCAAAACAAACTCTTTAAGCAAACAGCTGTAGGGTAGTTGTTGTTGTTGTTGCTGTTTGCGAAGAGAGGGACTCATGGAATAAGTCTAGATGGAATGGGCCAAATTTTGCATTTTTTAAAAATATTTTTTATGCTTAAAATCAATACCATTTATATTGCTATTAGCATATTGAAGAAGAGAGAGACATACCTCTAGTAGAGGGTCCCATTTTATATTCAGAATCCTGTTCCGTATTAACATCATTGTCATAAAACATTCTTGCGTGTTTTTTCTGATCCATCACGATGTCCTTTAGTGCATTAAGTTCCTTCCATACAGCACCACCTTCACCATGAACAGGCATTATAGGGTATCTTGTGCGGAGCACACCAACACCAGGGATACTAGGAAGGAACACCCTCACTCCCGATGCCATCATTCGGACGTCCTTCGTTCCGGTATCATCAAGCAGAACACATGCTCCATACGTCTTCGAGGTGTCTGCTGCATCTGTACTTCCTTCTTTAGCATTTGAGTAGAATGCAGCTGGCGTTCTGAAGTAGTTCTTGCTGTTCGTACCATTATATGCACCCGATTTATCATCCCCTCTGCAGTATCCGTATCTCTTGTTTAGGGTAACGAATTTCCCTTCGGCACTCCTGAAGTTGCCTTTGTATTTGATATTATGTGGGTTCCATTTGTGCAGGGGAGTAAGGTAGATGATTTCCAGAGGTATTGCCCATGACCATTTCTGGTGCATCATCTCGCATACTCTCTTCTTGCCCCATCCTTTGCATTTCGTAGGGTTTGGAATCTCCAGACCGGCAATTTGTTTCTGTGTTGTCATCGCACTGTACATGTATGTATCGGAAAATCCACGGTTTATTAGTGAAAGGCCCATTGCATCTCTTCTGCTGACTTTATAGGATCTGATAAACAAAGCAATAAAAACCTTCAATATGAATATCCCTATATCTAGACTTATTGAAACTGTCTGCAGGTTTGCTAAGAGAGAAACACAATTGGTGAACGGTGTTGAAATCAGAAATATCTGGCCTTGCATGAATGATCCAACATATATTTGATAACAATAGACCATAACATACAAATACAAACAGTGGCGAAGCCAGATGACAAACATTGGAGGAGTAAAAGGTTGTTATCAAAGAAAAGTAGGGAAGGTTTGAAGAGAAAACAAGGAAGTTGTACTTTGATATTTCTGCATCAGGTTTGGCTAAAACCTACCTCGGCTGCGATTGGAGGGATGACTGATCCCCACACCCCCACTCGAAGCCTTTTTATGCTCTGAATTTAGAGTTGCCAAATATCTTAAGTTTATTGTTGCATTTGTCAAGGGGTGCAGCGAGATACAAAGGGATACAAACTTTTAGGGGTGCAATATGGTAGAGTAAAGAAAACTCGAATTTTATCACATTGTTTTCTTTTTGTGTTATGTTAGGAACCAAAACACTAGCGAATCTATAGGCACTACTGTGATGGATACGCACAACTGTTGTGGTATTTTTTGCGTACTGTGGTGGATACACACTACTGTACTGTGGTGGGTTATCTATCATGCTTGATGTGGTGGGTTATTACGCTTTATTTAGTGGTATTTTTTGCTTACTGTGGTGGATAAGCACTGCTGTGGTGGGTTATTATGCTTGATATGTTGGTTTATCATGCTTGATGTGGTGTCCAGCACAGCACGCAATACCACCACATCAAGCAGCAAAATTACAACCACAGTAGTGTGTATCCACTAAAGTATTGCCTATGGATTCGCTAGCTTGGACAATGATAAATATTGCTGACACAGTCCCTCACCCCGTATGAAAACCTGCAGTTGTTTTTCATGTTGCAAGTTAAGGCCCAGGGTTTCTTGTTGTTCTGTCTTTCAAGCCTTGGTTGCTTATTAACTAGCTGCTTATTGCAGAGATTTACAGTTGCTTCAAAAACAAACCGAGCGAATTTTAAACCTTGCGGAGCCCTGGTCCCTCTAGATTCGAAAAACGCCATTTTTAACAATACAAATAGGGGACATGGCCCCTAGTCCCTTTCTCTTCTATTGTTTGGAACAATAATTTTTCCCTTTTCTTGAAAAAATTACTGAATGCCCACCAAGTCAAGGTCCATTAAAAGATTCCCTGTATTCGAGGAAGAGTGTTACCTGTGGTAATAACCAACATTCTTTGGTTTTCCGGTCACAACATCGATTGCCATTCCCTCGGAGTTATATCCAATATCTTTCAGATCAGCAGCATAGTTGTTTTTACCAGGAATCTCTTCCATTAAGTCATCAAGGAACGTGCGTGAATGTGGTCGATCAACGAACTTAGGATTACCATTGTCATCTATTTCGACATTATCAAGACTGAATCTTGCTGCTCTGGAGTGGAGATACTGGGGAAACGATCGCTTGTATCTCATTCTGTTAGCAATATCATCCACTGGTTTCAGTCTTCTAGTTGGCACGTCTTTTTCAAGGGATGGCATGATATTCTGTAGTTCCACTGGGCAAAAACAGGAATCGTCTCATTCACGTAACGCATAATCGTAGTTGGCAGGAAGGGAAGGTTTTCCAGGATACTTTTGGATCCAGTGTATGATGTAAACCTGAATTTTTCTTGCAAATCAAACCATGACTTTGCGTCAACGAAATGTCTGTCGCTGTGGAACGGTTCGTCAACGGACTTCCCAGGTCGTGTCCACGCACCTTCCAAGTAACACAGGATAGGTTTGAAGTGCTTTCTGTAATCACGGACGGTGTGGTTTTGATCCCTCCAAGCCTTGAACCATTCACGCATTTCTTTGATTTGGTCATTAATGTCAGTAAACTGTTTCACTGCATCTGGTACATCGGGAAAGGGGATGTCTTCTTGTGCATGGTAATCCGTGCCTGAAAGACAGAGTTGATTGAAAGTGAAAATTCTAGAATAAGCGATCTACGTGTATACAACAATCCTTTGATCTTAAAGGAGTTTACGTGTATAAGTAAACTCAAAATTGGTACTACAAGGTGGGACATTTGCCTTCATCTTCTTAGACTTGAATGTGATGACAACTTGAAAATTCGAAACAAAGCGGTGACAATGTCTGACAGAGAATAACCCAGTCTATGCATTCAAATTCCCCTATCCAGTTTTTAGAGACTAAAAGACTTGGCTCTATTTGAATCTCGTGGACTCTACCTTCGGCTGTTTGTTTTTACCAAGTCTTATTGCTAATAAGATGCAGATCCGGTACACTTAGCAGATCCGCAGAGCCTTTACCATTTAATCGCTATATAGTACGACATGAAGCAGCTAAAGTCAAAAAATGAACCACACGAATTATTGATATCAAAATTAGGACCCCAAGACTACTACCATAAGGACTGACTTCCAAGTACACGGGATTGTATGTTGCTTAGCGCATCCCCTCCTCACTAACACAAGAAAAGATAGAAAAAAGCGTACGCGATTCCTATTGACACAAAAGGATTCTGACAAGATTCCTACAAAAACAATAGGGACTCTAGCTAAGGATTTACAAGATTCCAAGCAGTGAATTGCCCTCGGATAATACGTACATCCCAATATTAATGATTATGAGATTCACATACTTGTTCTATGTGGCATGTAGAGACGGTAATCATTGTGTCGTGTGCGGAATTCAACTCCATTTAGTACTCCGACGAATTCACCCATACCAACAGTTCTAATGTTATTCGCATGATCGTGTATAGCGGCCATAGAGTTTCCACTGTGGCTTTGACCATAATAATTCTTATCACCAACGTCTCGAACACGTATTTGCTTTAACCCTGAGCTGCCTTCTGAGCGTACACGCTCTTCTGTGAAGAACTGCTGAAGCATAAGCTGTCTGCCAAGCCTAACCATTTCTTTCTTCAAGAATTCATTCTCCTTCGCTTGTTCATCCACTGCTCTCTTAGCTGTGTCAGCCCAGTTGTCACTTATGGCGACTTGAAAGAGCAGTACAACAAGAAACACTCCCCTTGCCTATAATGAAAAAGAGAACTTGAAAATAATTTGATTTAAGAATTGAAATAAAACTTGGAACTTGGCTCATAGGATTGCCAATGATTATCAAATAGAAGCCTTTGAAATGCGAATCTACAAGAGAATCCTCGCAATGTGCACGGAGCAGAGCATACATGTCGTGAAGTCAAACAAGAGGAACATCATTAACATCAAGGAGCAAAACAAATGTATGTATGCCTTTCGAATATACTGGCTCCAGGGGAAAATGCAACAGCAAGGAAGATGACTTCAGGCGTCAACCAAAGGAAACTTATGGTTTTACACTAGCATCATCAAAGGCTCCTGTTACTATCGTTGTTTCTTGATTTTCATTTTGATCTTCGAAGCTTGTTGTGCCGGGAAGCTTCGTCTTAGTATAACTGAAAGACTTATCCGGTCAGAAAATCAAGAAGCAACCAACGTTTGCTATCTGGTATAGTGTAACTGGGGCAACAGAATACGGACACGACAAACAGCAGAAGGCATTGTTACGAAATAAGCGCACCGCGTTTCCAGGTAAGTACATCTTCTCACATTGTTAGCCAGTTATTAACTTCTATTCGCTATCTCGCTGATTCCAGATTATACGCTTGATAAATTTAGTTCTATCTATGACGCCTCATACTCTATATTATCCTGATCGTTTGGACAGGGCCTTATGGTTGCAGTACCACAATAAAATGCAAAAAATATACAAAGTATACTAGTTACATGCAATGGGAGATATCTCCAACACTCGCTTCGCTCCTCCGCCAAAAAAAGTTTTGATGCGAAAAATGCTTGTTGCTGTTGTACTGGCGAGTACAAAGTACACTATAGCGAAAAGCAAAAACGAGAAAAATAATAGGTCCTCGAAAAAAACCCTGACAGTGTAGTGTAAAACTGCCGAAGGAAACAAGTGCAAGAGTCAGAGGAGCTATAATTATGCAGGTTTCAGTTAGCAAGATCATTAAGTCAATGCATCAGTGTTAAGTAAATCAAAATATTAATAACGGTCTGTTGAACTGTATTTTGCAGAGCATACAGCCCATTAAGACATATGGAAATTTGCTCAGGTGTTATTTGCCTGCGGCAAATAGACGCAGTTCGCATGTTTAGTAATCAACACAGAAGAAACCAATGGAAGAATGAATAGCGTATTGCAACCCTGGAAGAATGAGGGGCCCAGAGGCAGGGCCCAGAAAGGATGAAGGGGACACCATTCAAACTTCTGTCAAGGACGGGAAACACCATTTACAAAGCGATTTTGTGTTAGACATAAAAGCCAGGTTTGTTAGATATACCGATGATTTATTTGGAAGAAAACTTGAAACTATGAAGGCAAAATAGCTTATCCAAAACAAGTAGAGGTTTTATAAGACTTCTGTCTGTCCTGTCAGGGGAAGGGATGGGAGTGCCTCAAGATCCTGTTTGTGAATTGTGTTATTGTTTTGCATAACGCACGACGCAAAAATGCAATTATAATGCAAAAAACAATGTCTCAGTTAAGAGGTGTGTGACAAACAGTTTTCAATTAAAAACAAGTACAATGTTACCAGGAGACTGGAGCGACGATTAAAGAATTTTGATAATGTGATGTCAGGAAAGAGAATGGGTAAGGGAACATAGAGTAGACACGTTGCCATTTTCTCTGAAGCCTCTTCTGTGGATCCAAACCTAAGACTGCCATGAATGACCATGACATGTAATGTAGAACTATGTTCAATCAGAAAGAAGCTCGTATGTATGCAGCAAACAGTTGAAGTAAAAGGAAAAGTGCATAAAATTATGAAACACTGTCCCCATGTCCCCTGTCTAAAACCCTATACAATGGTTATGACGTCAAAACTTGTTAAATGCTCTTTTGCTCAATTCACCCTCCGGCTTTCCTGCCTTCTTGGAGTCAGTAACATTCGCATCACCATATCATAACTATTGAACTACAGAATATCTTCATATCGAGAGCATGGGTTCTTCGAATCTCATACCAAGAGGCCGCCCATTATCTATCGCAAAACAATGCGTGCTTTGTTTTTTGAAAAGTAGCTTAATTCTCACTAGACTTGCTCCAAGTCTATTTCTTAATATCCTTCTCCAAAGGTCCAACATTCCGTGTTAACAAAGGAGGGTGCCTGAGAAATATTCGTTTTCCCTCCGAAAGGTTCTTAACCTTGCAAGTCTTGCAACTGCTCTTTTTACAAGCAAAAGTGCGCTACTTCAACACTTATGGAGGATATTCATAATACAGTACAGCAACCAAACTGTAGGAACAAAGACAAAGTTACAGCAATGTCACATTGACAACGGGGAAACATTAAAAAAACAAAAACAAAAACGAAAAAAGACGCTAGGACGTGTGGAAATTCAAATATCAATCTATATATTCATTTCTTTATTACGCTTAAATTTGCTAAGAAAAGGAAAGTGCAAATGCATTGCATTAAGGACTACTAGTATGCAATTTGTCAACCCAAGAAAGCACACTGGGCGTGGCAAATTGAGGCATTAAAAATTTTCGAAAACCTTACCAAAATGACTATTTCTATGATGGTATGATTTCATATACTGTACAAATTAACTTTTAAAAAAAAACGAAGACTTGAAACCCTGAATCTCAGTAGAGAGCAGTGTCTGAAGAGCTGCATTTTACAAATGCATTTTGTAGACCTGAGCAATTATCGCTTACTGTTGTTACAACAATGAAAGGTAGATGAAAAAACTTACCATCTTTGGCAGTAAAGATTTCTTCTCAGTTAAAAACCTCATGCCCACCTCAAGCAGTGAGATTATGAATCTGTTCGAGAAATGGGCAAATTTATGCTACTGTGTATGTGTACACTGCTGGACAAACAAACAGCATCTAATTTATTCTAGTTGAAATCCCAATATTTATGAATGTGGAGTTTCCTCCCAAAACAATAGAAGTATGGGATGCTTTGTATTTTTGTTGAATGTTTTTCGCACCAGAGAATACTCCTTTGTCGAGTTGTTCATTTTTTGTTTGTCGCTATAATGGAGTTACGTAAGTCAAGAAGTAGTGGGTGACTTCCATAAAAGGGTGTTGCCTGTTGCCTCTTGTCTTGGTAGATAACAAGCTTGTGGGTTACCAATATCCAATATCTTACCGTTAGTTACGGATACCAGATACAAGTCAATGTAGCATTATATCATGATAAATCAAAGCAAAATTTCACATTTCCGAATATTTTCTTTGCCTTTTCAAATTAAACAAGTCACACGACGGGGGAGGGGAAATGCACTTGACCAGGTTGGGTGGGGAGGTCCCACGCAAACTTCCAAATCACTGCCGCTTTTCATGCCAATGTAGCTGAAAATTCCGTCCCAACCTTATGCCAATATGAAAAGGTATAGGACAATCAAAGCTTATAATGCCTAGAATATATCAAATATATATCCTTAGAACTTTATTCTGCAATTACGAAAATTAGACATCCTTCCCAAATTATAATACTGTAAATAATACAGCCCTTTGCGTCAATAATACAGAATTTTGAATAGTGTATACCCTTCTGAGTCTCATGTATTCAAAGCAAAAAACATACAACATTTTGCATCCCAATAGGGGCGTTGGGCATGACAGTTTGTTTTCGACATTTTGAGAGCGGTACCTTTAAAAAGTATGGTTTCACGGTTTTCAATTTGCCACTTCGGTGCTGTTTTACAGTGTTAAGCAAAAAATTCACACTTGTACGGTTCTTGGCTCGAAAATTGGCGGTTTTACAGTTTTTCGACCCCGTATGGCCCCTCCCAGAACTTATAATTTCGCGAATATTTTTTATGAGGACATTTCACTCTACGATATGGGGTAGTGGATTTATATGAAAACAAACAGATTCCCAGGAATTTTCAAGGAAATAAGACTTCCAGCAAAGCCTAAAAAGTATTATGTCATAAATCATTACGTCATCAAATACTTTTCAGTTTTTAACCCACCCCCACCCCTAAATCTGAGATTCCTTCCGACGGGCTTGAAAGGAGTGCGAGACTTCCATGGAAAGAATCGCCCCATCTCATATGGGTTTGTACTATTGTCTCGTACTCCTACTACGTAACTCCTACGCTGTATTGTTTTCAGATTACTACAAGTTGTTTTCGCATTGCTGAATCAGAAGGTGGGCAAGTCTAAGGCACAGTCTAGAGCTTTCAAATTTCTCAACAATGTCAAGTGAGCAACACTGAGGCAGCTTCTGCCACGTCATCCAATAACACTTGGCAACATGAATAATGTCTATGCTGTAAACACGAGAAGAACCAAGAAGAAAATTAGATATCTTATTATATCATTTTTATAACTTAACAGAACATTGATAAACAAACGACTAAGACTAACTCATCAGTCAACATGAACGCTAAGACACTTTCCGCTACACCCACATTGTATATTAACATGTAATGCAATACAGTAGTTAAACGAGGCTAAAAAGTCCTACCACAGTCTTTAAGGGTGTGTTCTATCTAAACCTATTCTTTTTTCGGGCAACTTTTTTTTTTGAAATGTGTGTCTCTTTTCACAACGGCAGGTTTTGGAGCTCTCTAAAACCTCCTAACACAAAGCAGTAGTCTTGCAAAATTTTCGAGAGATTGTTAGTTTGAAGTTCTGTGGAGCCCAAAAGAAACTGCAAATTTACCAGTTGCCACAAGATATTCCACGAATGGGTCTGAGGATGAGGCAGGCAAGAATTTTGGCGCGAAAATGTTCGGATTTCCTGTTATTTAAATTATGGATCCGTTTTTGGAAGCTTTCTGTTTTCGAACTTCGGAAGGTTTTAGAAGTTCAGAAAAACAACACGATCTCAGTTCTTTTTTATACACATGCTCAAAAAGAAGAGTTACAAATAGCCAGTTTTCAGTAGTAGTAAGTAGTTTGAATTTAATTTTGAATGCTTACTGCTATAAAACTCACCAAGTAGACAAAATAAGGGGCTAAATCGAAAGGGGGTAGTTGTTGAAGTTCATGCCTGGCGTTGTTTCCTTGCGGATTTGGCAGCTATCTTTAGTATTAGATAGTTACTTGTTTAATAATTAATATTATGTTATCTCATTTGTAATGCAACTGATATACTTATTAAAAATGTATTTACAGTAAAAGCCAATGTTACACCAGCTGGCACAGTTCTAATCACCTATCATTGAAAAGCCCTCCTAAACCCCTCATTCTTGTCAAAATCATGGAGGGTTTTGATATCAAATAAAAACAGACATCTACAACATACAGTAGAACTTCGTTTCAACAACTGAGCAATAGAGAACTGAGAACAAATTTTGATTGAAACAATTTTTCATGCATCGTAAAATCTTATTTGCCCAGCAAATAATAACAATTTAATGTAGTTATAGATAAGGTGCACCATGAGTAAGGATTCTGCTAGTTTAAATTTTATAAGTAATCGTGGTAGTATCGATATATGTGAAGTAAATTAATTCTTTCCCCGTGGAGTTAAACCGTTAAATCACAACCATATAGAATAAGTAAGCAATAACAAATCAGTCTGCTCGTTAAAAGTAGAATAGCAAAAAGCACCCTTCAGACTTAGTCGTTCCACATCAAACTCCAGCCATATCATCGGTCTTGAGGGCTTCAAAATTGACTTGGTGCATGTCTTTGCACATACGTGCATAGCCACAATGAGCGTAGAAAATTTTCTTGGTGTTCGAGTTCCATCGAATCGTAAGCTCATGCTGGTGACCATTAGCCATGCTAGTAATAACTTTAAGATCAATTCCGCCCTGGAGTTGAGACATCTCATCTGGTGACAGGATGATTGTATGGGTATGCAGCAGACCTGAAACAGTGGATACAAATTGTATATAACAAATTTTTCATTAGACCGTTACCTTGCGGCAGTAAATAACCCGCATAAACAAAATTTGACTTCCTTAAACAGGCTTTTCTTTTTATGGTCTTTTATGGTTTAAAATCTCAACAGGTTCTGGGTTAGACTGGCGAAGACGCTATGTTACGATCCTAGCCCGGGTACTCTTGCTACCGGGTCTTTAGGAGCCGTATATGATGACCATTACTACCGGTCTCTTATCGTGAGCTTTCGCAGCTATCTGAGGAGGGCATATTTGGCCCCCAGACCATATATGAATATCCCTTGCTGTCAAGAACTCCCAACATCGGAATCAATAGTCTTAAGCTACACTGCTTGTGCAGCGTTAAACTTTTCCAATTTTTGTAGCGATTATAAGGGAGGGCTATTCTGCGCATGCGACATGTGCTGGTTTGCGGATTAAGACGTTCCTGTAAAAAGGGAAGAAGATTTTACCATCGAAATATCCAAAATAGGAAAAGAGTTATTCTAATTCATCATCATCATCATCATCATCATCATCATCATCATCATCATCATCATCATCATCATCATCATCATCATCATCATCATCATCATCATCATCAACATCAAAACAAGCACAAGCTGCGCGATGAAATGGTAGACTTATTACACGAGTCCTAGTTATCGCTAACGGCTGATGACCAAACTCAAAACCGCTCAAGCTAGGACTCATCACTTGCCAGACAATAAACTGGCCCCAAAAACTGACGTTAACTCGTTTTCATTATGGCTCCAAATCTCGGGATTTTATTTTTCACTGTGATAGTGTAGCAAAACAAACTCTTTAAGCAAACAGCTGTAGGGTAGTTGTTGTTGTTGTTGCTGTTTGCGAAGAGAGGGACTCATGGAATAAGTCTAGATGGAATGGGCCAAATTTTGCATTTTTTTAAAAATATTTTTTATGCTTAAAATCAATACCATTTATATTGCTATTAGCATATTGAAGAAGAGAGAGACATACCTCTAGTAGAGGGTCCCATTTTATATTCAGAATCCTGTTCCGTATTAACATCATTGTCATAAAACATTCTTGCGTGTTTTTTCTGATCCATCACGATGTCCTTTAGTGCATTAAGTTCCTTCCATACAGCACCGCCTTCACCATGAACAGGCATTATAGGGTATCTTGTGCGGAGCACACCAACACCAGGGATACTAGGAAGGAACACCCTCACTCCCGATGCCATCATTCGGACGTCCTTCGTTCCGGTATCATCAAGCAGAACACATGCTCCATACGTCTTCGAGGTGTCTGCTGCATCTGTACTTCCTTCTTTAGCATTTGAGTAGAATGCAGCTGGCGTTCTGAAGTAGTTCTTGCTGTTCGTACCATTATATGCACCCGATTTATCATCCCCTCTGCAGTATCCGTATCTATTGTTTAAGGTAACGAATTTCCCTTCGGCACTCCTGAAGTCGCCTTTGTATTTGATATTATGTGGGTTCCATTTGTGCAGGGGAGTAAGATAGATGATTTCCAACGGTATTGCCCATGACCATTTCTGGTGCATCATCTCGCATACTCTATTCTTGCCCCATCCTTTGCATTTCGTAGGGTTTGGAATCTCCAGACCGGCAATTTGTTTCTGTGTTGTCATCGCACTGTACATGTATGTATCGGAAAATCCACGGTTTATTAGTGAAAGGCCCATTGCATCTCTTCCGCTAACTTTATAGGATCTGATAAACAAAGCAATAAAAACCTTCAATATGAATATCCCTATATCTAGACTTATTGAAACTGTCTGCAGGTTTGCTAAGAGAGAAACACAATTGGTGAACGGTGTCGAAATCAGAAATATCTGGCCTTGCATGAATGATCCAACTTATATTTGATAACAATAGACCATAACATACAAATACAAACAGTGGAGAAGCCAGAGGACAAACATTGGAGGAGTAAAAGGTTGTTATCAAAGAAAAGTAGGGAAGGTTTGAAGAGAAAACAAGGAAGTTGTACTTTGATATTTCTGCATCAGGTTTGGCTAAAACCTACCTCGGCTGTGATGGATGACTGATCCCCACACCCCCACTCGAAGCCTTTTTATGCTCTGATTAAGAGTTGCCAAATATCTAAGGTTTATTGTTGCAGTTGTCAAGGGGTGCAGCGAGATTCAAAGGGGATACAAACTTTTAGGGGTGCAATATGGTAGAGTAAAGAAAACTCGAATTTTATCACATTGTTTTCTTTTTGTGTTATGTTAGGAACCAAAACACTAGCGAATCTATAGGCACTACTGTGATGGATACACGCTACTGTACTGTGGTGGGGTATCTATCATGCTTGATGTGGTGGGTTATTACGCTTTATTTAGTGGTATATTTTGCTTACTGTGGTGGATAAGCACTGCTGTTTTCTAGGGCGTAGCGGAGGTCTGCGGGGCCCTTAGTGACGTTGTGGGACTGGGGCCCCTTGTACCGATGTCTAATTAGGAATAAGAAAGCTGAAAGCTGAAATAGGAAATAGGCACTAGAAATTGGGACCAAGCACTAGGAAATAGGGACTAGGAAGCTGCAAGTATATCGTAAAGCTTTTTGGACGTTTGTATTTCTGTTGCACTTAGTACCAACACGTCAATTTTCATCTGCCAGATTCCACTCTGTCAAACACTATAAAATTACATAAAAAGCAAATACCTATAGAGAAGACAACAGGCAATAGAGGATGGTCAGCTTATAAAAACTTTAGATAATCTCTATTACTAAGATGCTTATTATGCAAATGAACAAGAATAAGAAAGGCTTTTGTGTATCCACTACAGGATTGCCTACGGATTCGCTAGCTTGGACTGGACAATGATAAATATTGCTGACACAGTCCCTCACCCCATATGAAAACCTGCAGTTGTTTTTTCATGTTGCAAGTTAAAGCCAAGGGTTTCTTGTTGTTCTGTCTTTCAAGCCTTGGTTGCTTATTAACTAGCTGCTTATTGCAGGGATTTACAGTTGCTTCAAAAACAAACCGAGCGAATTTTAAACCTTGCGGAGCCCTGGTCCCTCTAGATTCGAAAAACGCCATTTCTAACAATACAAATGGGGGACATGGCCCCTAGTCCCTTTCTCTTCTATTGTTTCGAACAATAATTTTTTCCCTTTTCTTGAAAAAATTACTGAATGCCCACCAAGTCAAGGTCCATTAAAAGATTCCCTGTATTCGAGGAAGAGTGTTACCTATGGTAATAACCAACATTCTTTGGTTTTCCGGTCACAACATCGATTGCCATTCCCTCGGAGTTATATCCAATATCTTTCAGATCAGCAGCATAGTTGTTTTTACCAGGAATCTCTTCCATTAAGTCATCAAGGAACGTACGTGAATGTGGTCGATCAACGAATTTAGGATTACCATTGTCATCTATTTCGACATTATCAAGACTGAATCTTGCTGCTCTGGAGTGGAGATACTGGGGAAACGATCGCTTGTATCTCATTCTGTTAGCAATATCATCCACTGGTTTCAGTCTTCTAGTTGGCACGTCTTTTTTCAAGGGATGGCATGATATTCTGTAGTTCCACTGGGCAAAAACAGGTATGGTCTCATTCACGTAACGCATAATCGTAGTTGGCAGGAAGGGAAGGTTTTCCAGGATACTTTTGGATCCAGTGTATGATGTAAACCTGAATTTTTCTTGCAAATCAAACCATGACTTTGCGTCAACGAAATGTCTGTCGCTGTGGAACGGTTCGTCAACGGACTCCCCAGGTCGTGTCCACGCACCTTCCAAGTAACACAGGATAGGCTTGAAATGCTTTCTGTAGTCACGGACGGTATGGTTTTGATCCCTCCAAGCCTTGAACCATTCACGCATTTCTTTGATTTGGTCATTAATGTCAGTAAACTGTTTCACTGCATCTGGTACATCGGGAAAGGGGATGTCTTCTTGTGCATGGTAATCCGTGCCTGAAAGACAGAGTTGATTGAAAGTGAAAATTATAGAATAAGCAATATACAACAATCCTTTGATCTTTACGTGTATAAATAAACTCACAATTGGTACTACAAGGTGGGATATTTGCCTTCATTTTCTTAGACTTGAATGTGAGGACAACTTGAAAATTCGAAACAAAGCGGTGACAATGTCTGACAGAGAATAACCCAGTCTATGCATTCAAATACCTCTATCTAATTTTTAGAAACTAAAGACTTGTCAAAATATTTGACTCTCGTCGACTCAACCTTCGGCTTTTTTGTACCAAGTCTCGTTGCTTATTCGTCGTCTGTCTTCGTTATGTATGATGCGTTATCTGCAGATCCTTTTTCCATTTAATCATTATACTACGACAAGAACCAAATAAAATCAGAAAGCAAATCATAGAGTAAGTCAGGCCCTGGAGACCCTTCTATTTGGCGATAAACTATAAGCTTCTTAAGAAATATTTTAAAGCAAAGTCAGTATACTTTGATGAAAGGAACATGGCATATACGTTACACACATTGAATTCTACGTGAATGCGAATAAATCCGGGAGCAAGAAAAAAAGCTATCAGACGAATACCGACTCAAGGCAAAAAATGAGCCACACGAAGTATTGATATCAAAATTAGGGCCCCATAGGACTGATTTCCAAGTACACTGGATTGTACGTTGCTGAGCGCATCCTCTCCTCACTAATACTAAGAAAAGATAGAAAAAAGCGTACGCGATTCCTATTGACACAAAAGGATTCTTACAAGATTCCTACAAAAACAATAGAGACTCTAGCTAAGGATTTACAAGATTCCAAGCAGTGAATTGCCCTCGGATAATAAGTACATCCCAATATTAATGATTATGAGATTCACATACTTGTTCTATGTGGCATGTAGAGACGGTAATCATTGTGTCGTGTGCGGAATTCAACTCCATTTAGTACTCCGACGAATTCACCCATACCAACAGTTCTGATATTATTCGCATGATCGTGTATAGCGGCCATAGAGTTTCCACTGTGGCTTTGACCATAATAATTCTTATCACCAACGTCTCGAACACGTATTTGCTTTAACCCTGAACTGCCTTCTGAGCGTACACGCTCTTCTGTGAAGAACTGCTGAAGCATAAGCTGTCTGCCAAGCCTGACCATTTCTTTCTTTAAGAATTCATTCTCCTTCGCTTGTTCATCCACTGCTCTCTTAGCTGTGTCAGCCCAGTTGTCACTTATGGCGACTTGAAAGAGCAGTACAACAAGAAACACTCCCCTTGCCTATAATGAAAAAGATAACTTGAAAATAATTTTAAGAATTGAAACAAAACTTCGAACTGGCTCATAGGATTGCCAATGATCATCAAATAGAAGCCTTTGAAATGCGAATCTACAAGAGAATCCTCGCAATGTGCACGGAGCAGAGCATACATGTCGTGAAGTGAAGACAAACAAGAGGAACATCATGAACGTCAAGGAGCAAAACAAATGTATGCCTTTCGATTATACTGGCTCCAGGGGAAAATGCAACAGCAAAGATGACTTCATTGTACACTATCATCATCAAAGGCTCCTGTTACTATCATTGCTTCTTGATTTTCGTTTTGATCGTCGAAACTTGTTGTGCCGGGAAGCTTCGCCTTAGTACAACTGAAAGACTTATCCGGCCAGAAAATCAAGAAGCAACCAACCTTTGCTATCCGGTATAGTGTAACTGGGGCAAAAGAATATGGAAGCGACAAATAGCAGAGGGCATTGTTACGAAATAAGCGCACTGCACTTCCAGGTAAGTACATCTTCTCACAGTGTTAGCCAGTTATTAACTTCTATTCGCTATCTCGCTGATTCCAGATTATACGCTTGATCAATTTAGTTCTATCTATGACGCCTCATACTCTATATCATCCTAATCGTTTGGACAGGGCCTTATGGTTGCAGTACCACAATAAAATGCAAAAATATACAAAGTATACTAGTTACATGCAATGGGAGATATCTCCAACACTCGCTTCGCTCCTCCGCCAAAAAAAGTTTTGATGCGAAAAATGCTTGTTGCTGTTGTACTGGCGAGTACAAAGTACACTATAGCGAAAAGCAAAAACGAGAAACATAATAGGTCCTCGAAAAAAAACCCTGACAGTGTAGTGTAAAACTGCCGAAGGAAACAAGTGCAAGAGTCAGAGGAGCTATAATTATGCAGGTTTCAGTTAGCAAGATCATTAAGTCAATGCATCAGTGTTAAGTAAATCAAAATATTAATGACGGTCTGTGGAACTGTATTTTGCAGAGCATACAGCCTATTAAGACTTAAACTAACCTAGGACAGCATAACTTATAAACAACCCTAAGTGAGTCATTATCAGCCCCATAACAAGGGACCTTAAAGCACAATTAATTTACTTAAACTATAACTGATCCTAAATCTGAATTGCAGGAAAAATTGGGCGTGCGATGCACCGGCCCTTTATTGCCTGCATAACTAAAAGCTTGTACGGTCGGTGATTGAAACCGAAATTGCCAAATTTCCGGGCCAATGCACCTGTCCAGCAGAAAGACTACCAGAGAACTGAAATACAAAACAAATAATAAACTCAAAAACACAAAGAAAGGCAACAGGGAGGGGGGAGAAGATCGCTAAAACTAAGGTCTATCTTGTCCGCTTGCAAAAAAGAGAATGACTAAGCACAACTCGTTAAATGCTCTTGTGCTCAATTCACCTTCCGGCTTCCCTGCCTTCTTGGAGTCAGTAACATTCGCATCACCATATCATAACTATTGAACTACAGAATATCTTCATATCGAGAGCATGGGTTCTTCGAATCTCATACCAAGAGGCCACCCATTTTCTATCGCGAAACATTGCGTGCTTTGTTTTTTGAAAAGTAGCTTAATTCTCACTAGACTTGCTCCAAGTCTATTTCTTAATATCCTTCTCCAAAGGTCCAACATTCCATGTTAACAAAGGAGGGTGCCTGAGAAATATTCGTTTTCCCTCCGAAAGGTTCTTAACCTTGCAAGTCTTGCAACTGCTCTTTTTACAAGCAAAAGTGCGCTACTTCAACACTTATGGAGGATATTCATAATACAGTACAGCAACCAAACTGTAGGAACAAAGACAAAGTTACAGCAATGTCACATTGACAACGGGGAAACATTAAAAACAAAAAACAAAAACGAAAAAAGACGCCAGGACGTGTGGAAATTCAAATGTCAATCTATATATTCATTCTTCATTACGCTTAGATTTGCTAAGAAAAGGAAAGTGCAAATGCATTGCATTAAGGACTACTAGTATGCAATTTGTCAACCCAAGAAAGCACACTGGGCGTGGCAAATTGAGGCATTAAAAATTTTCGAAAACCTTACCAAAATGACTATTTCTATGATGGTATGATTTCATATACTGTACAAATTAACTTTTTAAAAAAAACGAAGACTTGAAACCCTGAATCTCATTAGAAAGCAGTGTCTGAAGAGCTGCATTTTACAAATGCATTTTGTAGACCTGAGCAATTATCGCTTACTGTTGTTACAACAATGAAAGGTAGATGAAAAAACTTACCATCTTTGGCAGTAAAGATTTCTTCTCAGTTAAAAACCTCATGCCCACCTCAAGCAGTGAGATTATGAATCTGTTCGAGAAATGGGCAAATTTATGCTACTGTGTATGTGTACACTGCTGGACCAACAAACAGCATCTAATTTATTCTAGTTGAAATCCCAATATTTATGAATGTGGAGTTTCCTCCCAAAACAATAGAAGTATGGGATGCTTTGTATTTTTGTTGAATGTTTTCCTCACCAGAGAATACTCCTTTGTCGAGTTGTTCATTTTTTTGTTTGTCGCTATGGAGTTACGTAAGTCAAGAAGTAGTGGGTGACTTCCATAAAAGGGTGTTGCCTGTTGCCTCTTGTCTTGGTAGATAACAAGCTTGTGGGTTACCAATATCCAATATCTTACCGTTAGTTACGGATACCAGATACAAGTCAATGTAGCATTATATCATGATAAATCAAAGCAAAATTTCACATTTCCGAATATTTTCTTTGCCTTTTCAAATTAAACAAGTCACACGACGGGGGAGGGGAAATGCACTTGACCAGGTTGGGTGGGGAGGTCCCACGCAAACTTCCAAATCACTGCCGCTTTTCATGCCAATGTAGCTGAAAATTCCGCCCCAACCTTATGCCAATATGAAAAGGTATAGGACAATCAAAGCTTATAATGCCTAGAATATATCAAATATATATCCTTAGAACTTTATTCTGCAATTACGAAAATTAGACATCCTTCCCAAATTATAATACTGTAAATAATACAGCCCCTTTGCGTCAATAATACAGAATTTTGAATAATGTATACCCTTCTGAGTTTCATGTATTCAAAACAAAAAACATACAACATTTTGCATCCCAACAGGGGCGTTGGGCATGAGACAGTTTGTTTTCGACATTTTGAGAGCGGTACCTTTAAAAAGTATGGTTTCACGGTTTTTCAATTTGCCACTTCGGTGCTGTTTTACAGCAAAAAATTCACACTTGTACGGTTCTTGGCTCGAAAATTGGCGGTTTTACAGTTTTTCGACCCCTATGGCCTCCTCCCAGAACTTATAATTTCGCGAATATTTTTTATGAGGACATTTCACTCTACGATATGGGGTAGTGGATTTATATGAAAACAAACAGATTTCCCAGGGATTTTCAAGAAAACAATAAGACTTCCAGCAAAGCCTAAAAAGTATGATGTCATAAATCATTACGTCATCAAATACTTTTCAGTTGTTTAACCCACCCCCACCCCTAAAACTGAGATTCCTTCCGACGGGCTTGAAATGAGTTCGAGATTTCCATGGAAAGAATTGCCCCATCTCATATGGGTTTGTACTATTGTCTCGTACTCCTACTACGTAACTCCTACGCTGTATTGTTTTCAGATTACTACAAGTTGTTTTCGCATTGCTGAATCAGAAGGTGGGCAAGTCTAAGGCACAGTCTAGAGCTTTCAAATTTCTCAACAATGTCAAGTGGGCCACACTGAGGCAGCTTCTGCCACGTCATCCAATAACACTTGGCAACATGAATAATGTCTATGCTGTAAACACGAGAAGAACCAAGAAGAAAATTAGATATCTTATTATACCATTTTTATAACTTAACAGAACATTGATAAGCAAACGACTAAGACTAACTCATCATTCAACATGAACGCTAAGACACTTTCTGTTACACCCACATTGTATATTAACATGTAATGCAATACAATAGTTAAACGAGGCTAAAATGTCCTATCTCAGACTTTTTGGGTGTGTTCTTCTATCTAAACCGATTCTTTTTTCTGTCAACTTTTTTTGAAATGTGTGTTTTTTGAAGCCACTCTTTCACCATGGCAGGTTTTAGAGCTCTCTAAAAACCTCCTCACATCATACAGAGCCAGGAAAAAGTTAAGGTCACACGGTCATTGACCGGAGGAAGGTCATCCAGAACAAAAGAAAATCTGATGCCTCACCTAAGGCACGCCTATTTTTCATTGTTTAGTGAGGAAGGTTTTCAGCTAGGGGTATTTTTGTCTGGAGGAAGATTGAACACTTTTCTGGACTCTGCACTTCAAAAGCAGTAGTCTTCCAAAATTGTCGAGAGACTGTTAGTTTGAAGTTCTGTGAAACCCAAAAGAAACGGCAAATTTACCAGTTGCCACAAGACATTCCACGAATGGGTCTGAGGATGAGGCAAGCAAGAATTTTGGCGCGAAAATTTTCGGATTTCCTAAGTTTTAAGCAAGAATTTTGGGGCAAAAATGTTCAGATTTCCTGTTATTTAAATTATGGATCTGTTTTTGGAAGCTTTCTGTTTTCGAAATTCGGAAGGTTTTGGAAGTTCAGAAAAACAACACCCCTCAGTTCTTTTTTTATTACACTTACTCAAAAAGAAGAGTAACAAATAGCCAGTTTTCAGTAGTAGTAAGTAGTTTGAATTTAATTTTGAATGCTTACTGCTATAAAACTCACTAAGTAGACAAAATATGGGGCTAAATCGAAAGGGGGTAGTTGTTGAAGTTCATGTCTGGCGTTGTTTCCTTGCGGAGTTGGCAGCTATCTTTAGTATTAGATAGTTACTTGTTTAATAATTAATATTATGTTATCTCATTTCTAATGCAACTGATATACTTATTAAAAATTTATTTACAGTAAAAGCCAATGTTATACCAGCTGGTACAGCTCTAATCACCTATCATTGAAAAGCCCTCCTAAACCTCTCATTCTTCTCAAAATCATGGAGGGTTTTGATATCAAATAAAAACAGACATCTACAACATACAGTAGAACTTCGTTTCAACAACTGAGCAATAGTAAACAGGATTTTTTGGTTATTTGTTCAGCTTTGGTCAACCTTTATCGGTCGTTTAATATGTAGAAATTAGAAGAGTTTTAATACGCTTTCTAATGAAAATCTGATCCTACATTGATTCAAGTGTGCAGCCTATAAAAGGGATATAGAAGATAAAGAGACATCACATCGAGGCTATAACACAACGGTGTATGGATGTAAATACATATGGAATCATTTCCAAAATATATGGAACTTTAGAAATGATACCAAGAATTTGGCAAGAAAAAACGAAGAAGGAACTACACAGCAGCAGCGAAGCAGCTTTTTAAACTTATTGACACGGAAGATTGCCAGCATTCCTCGTTGTATTCGTATATCTATAGTACTGTACATCAATCTTTTAGAAAAACAGCCAAATGATAGTTGTCTCAAGCTTGTGAAGCAGCTGGTAGCTAAAATGCTAACACGCAGCAATACGCAAGAGGGGTTAACTCCTATTATAGGAGTCCTTTAGCAGTAGTAGCATGTATGTGCCCAGCTAGGTTGGGTGATGGACGGGTGATTCTTTGTTTACTCTCATAAGATCAACAACTACAAGCTCCCTCATAAATTGTCTTGAGTAGCGATCAACAAATCCCGGATACTAGCATTTTGTCTGTGGTAATCAATTCCTGCGCCACAAATCGTTGCTGCAGTTTAAATACAACGTTTCCAATTAATTCTCTTGTTCTAAGAGTTTCTTAAAATTGGAGTCTCAAAGTAATATTCATGTTGCCAGGCCCCCCATGCTTAGAAAAGGCCCCCCATCAAGTGATTCTGCGTAATGTGTTACACTCATTTTTTTTATAAGAAACCCATTTATAAGAAATTCAGTACTGAGATCAATATTGATTAAGAAACTTTCAGTACTCGACCAAAAATGGCAAGAAACTCGCAGGTCTCAAGAATCTTTAGAATTAGAAATAAAGCATCGAGAAAACAAACTTCTGTTGCACCATAAGTGTCTATTTTGACAGAAAAAACAGCTGATGTAAACGTGAATTGTATTGCTTCTTCTATTTGTAGAATTTAAGTGTCAATTGCCTGTTTTGGCACTTAAAAATTTTGATTCTAAGAAACTGCTAAGAAACTTTCAGTACCAAATTTGTCCCAAAACTAAGAAACTTTGAGTACTGACCAAAAATCTTAGTTTCTTATAAAAAAAAGAGTGTATTGGGCCATTTTTCAATTGTGATTTCGTGAAACGAGAAATTTTCGCGCGGAATACGTGGATAGCTCCAGCGTGTCGCGTGAAAGGTCTTGGTACCGAGCTTGGTACGGCTCGTGACGTCGTGATTTACATATTGGGGACATAATGGCGTGATTGCTTTATTGGGGAAGGAAAGACGGTTATTTGGTCCTTTAATGCATCGAGCATTCATAATAAGCCCCCTAAAATCATAATGTTCTGTCTTCCCTGTTACAAACTTGTCGTGGAAAGAATTTTTGAAAGCAAATTCTTCAAATATATATAAGTTAAGGGCCCTGAATTTAAAGCTTTCTCAAAATTTCGGGGAGAAACGTCTCAAGTTGCGTGCATGTGAAAATGAAGCTTTATCGTGCGTATTTGCGTGAATCGTCCAGAAATTGCGTGTGGTTGAACGATTTTGCATCCCCCTGGGGGGGGTCTTAGAAACAAGTAACTTAGTAAATGAACGAAGACATCAACCACGATTATTATGGTTCGGTCATTTGTTGCTTATGTGATTCACTTTATCTTTGCGTCAAACAATGATGACATTTACATCAAAATCCTAGATATGTACATTGTTGTACATTGAATAATTTGGAAAAGGATTTACAAATACCAGGTGTATTTTTTCCAAAAGCATTCTTTGGCTTTTTGGATTACGTCTGACCTAAGCTATTTCGGTTTTCTTTTCGCTTTCTTGAATGTGGGCCTGGAATTTCAATCCAAAATTTCGATGTGCTATAACTGCTGACGTTTGGTTTGGGACAACAACAGCTCAAGTAATGGGCTACAGTAATGCAACCTAAGCCTTAATCAGATTGCTTGTAACCAAACTGTGACCAAAAGGAAAGGGTTTAATAGCGTCGGTGGACCAGTATTTGGTCGAAGGTACACACTCCCTATAAGAGCACTTACAATCCTTCACAAAATATAATGAGACCAGTTGAAACCTTCTCCAAACATGATTTCTCTATTTTTTTTAAGTAAACCATCTGTTCCCCTTCCCTGACAAAGCAATGTTGGTATTAGAATTACCTTGTGCCGTGTGTGAGACGCCTGTGAACCGAATTATCAACAAAACATTGCTCTGTCGAGGGAAGGAGAGGCGGTGTCAGAAATTTTGGGAGGGGTTGTAGCTTTAACTCCATAACTCAATAACTCAATAACTCAATATGGTCTCTGGAACTTAGGTCTGCGATCCAGGCAACGAAGGAAAATCGACCTAAATCTCAATCTCGTGTTTCTTAAGAATATGATTCTTATAAAACCACACATAATAGCGATCAACGAACTTTTTCTTTGGTTCCTATCGAAACTGTACTAAATCTTAGGGTCATTCTGGGGGGTAACATATTCCCCTGTTCCCTGGAGGAAATCCTTTTGTTCTCTGGAGTTTTGTAGGATCAATTTCAGATTGATAGTCAGTGGATTGATAGAGAGGATTTTATCTGATCCCTGTTTCTTTATTCCCTTTTAATATTGGCATGTTCCATTACCTGGGTACATTTGGCATGTTCCCATGTTCTCTAGAATCCCCAAGCGACCCTCATATTTTCAATGGGGGGTGACAGCTTCCCGGTACGCCGGTACAGAGCACCCGATACACGGTACGACAAGCTAAAAAGTGACCCTTTACGTTACAAACGCAACCTGGTAAGTACACGGTACACTTGAAAAATCAGTGCCATAACATGTGCATGCGTGAAAACTGGCACAACGGTACATTGTCACGAGTACTGACCGGTACGCTTTCAAAAAAGCCGGTACACTGGTACATTGATCATAGCTGTCATCCCCAACTTTTCAGCCTAAGGCTTTCAGCCATGCGTGAATAAGAAGAGTACGTCTCATACAAAAAACAAAAACATAGATGAATTCAGAATTTTTTTGCTCTAAGGTTTTGCAGCTTTGTTGCACGTTGCGGATATCGTGTCAAGGATATGTTTCGTGATGTTTGTCGAAAAGGCGGTTGCGGAACTATTTTCCTGTTCAGTAATAGGAACCCACGAACAGGACCTTTCGAAGTGTCACGTTGGATGTGTAAACTATGACTCATCTCCTACGTTTTGCAAGACGTCATAAAACAAAGGACATTGTAGTTAAAAGAGCCAAAAAGCAATCGCAGTCCAATTTAAACACTACAGATCAAGCAAGAACAAGAAGCAGATTGAAGAAACCAAAACGTTTTTCCTCGAACAAGGTAAGCTAATTTGAGTATTTGATCAAATGTTAGCATTTTGTGTATTACTCAATTCACTACTAGCAGTTACAGGCACAGCAATTCCTTAGGTAACTCTAATTGAAACCTAAATAGAAAAACCTCTTAGGTTTTAAGGAACCTCATCAGCCACATACAGTACCCAGTACCTAGCTAAAGTTCCTTCTGTAACAAAATTGGTAGCTCATGGCTTGTGGCTAGTGTAATTATGTATAGAGTAGAGTACATCACTCACTACGTAAGTCCTACTACTTCGCTCGATGTTGTTGTTGTTTTTTATGATTGCTCAGTGTCAGTGTGGTTGCAAATTAAAAGGGGAGCGTTAACTAGAGACTCATGCGAGTGGTGAGTCTACAGAGTACACATAAGCGTCGGTTAAGATAACAGGTGATCTTATCTAAGCTAAGACAAAGGCAGTAGGCAAGTGTTTTAAGCCCTTCTTTTTCACACTTACCTACATACGTTATCTCTCCGCTTCTTGTGTTCAATTAGGTAACTATATATGGTTGTTAAAACGATTTCTTAATAGCAACATTATTTTTATCGGTAACATCTAAAAGAGCCAATCCTCGCCGTTAATTAATGTAGCCAACCAACGCATGCCTTTCTAACTATTTCCTTGAAGATGGCTTTGAATATCGTCATAGGCTCCAAAGTTTCATTACATCAAACGAAACACGTTACATTTGCTGTGTGACTAGAAGTCCGGTCCGGTAGTTACGTAAATGACATAAATAGTAATTAATAGTGAGTAACGCCAGGAATACACATTTAAGCCGTTGCGAATGGTCCGTCGTAGCTGCATAAGATTATTACTAAATCTCATTTGGAAAGCAATTAGACAGCTAATAGGCAGTATTGTTATGCGAGTCCTATCCAGATTTAACTTTAGATATTTAACGTCTTCTTCTTTAACTTCAAACAGAACTGCTTATGCGTACTTAGATTTTGGCGGCAAATGAGTCTTCCAAAAATTTTACAACGTATCTAATTAGGACTTCTATGCATAGGGGCCCTACTTAGATTTTGGCTATTTTGGCAAATGAGTCTTCCAAAACGATAGTACATGATGTATCTAATTAGGACTTCTATTGTAAATGATCATGGTGATGATTGTAGGGGGTTGTGGTGGTGGTGATGAAGGTGGCCTGCTTGGTGGTGGTGATAAGGGGGTGGTGGTTGTGATAGGGGTGATCGTGGTGATGGTTGTATTTATAAGGGGGTGGTGGTTGTGATAGGGATGATCGTGGTGATGGCTGTAGGGGTGGTTGCGGTGTTGGTGATGAAGGTGGTCCGTGGTGATTCATTAGAGGTTAATCATGATGATGATGATGATGGTGATTATTATTATCGTTCCCTGTTTTGAAATTGCAGCTCTTTGCCAAGACTGCCTCCACCAAGGTGGCACTTAATGTAGAGAATCTTTCGACAAAGGGGCTTTCTCTAACCGCAAATTGCGCATAAATGGCGTGGCCCTAATGGCATTCTTGAGATGCTTTCTAGCTTTTCCACAAGCGTTGGTTACACGCCACCCCACCAATATGTTCTCCGAACATAAAAACGCCTGCGTAGATTCTTGACGTTCATCTTCTGAGTGATTCCCTTATACTGCTGTCACACTGCAAGTTAAACAGGTTTAAATAAACCAGGTTTCAAATGTTGCGCTCTGATTGGTCAGTTCAACAATAAGAATCGATCTGATTGGCGGAAATTTAACCTGGTTTAAATAAAGCTGGTTTTGAAGTGTCATCGTGAAAGCAGTATTACCTTTCGAGTTTACGAGCTTATACCCTTCGAATTTACGAGCTTATATCCTTCGAATTTACGAGCTTGATACCCTTCAAATTTACGAGCTTGATTTACGAGATGTTTAGAGTTTCTTGCCAAAATACTGAAGACAAAGCTTGCTCTGTCTGATACGCCATAAAGAGAAATAGAGTTTAAGAATGTTATTATTCCAAAGTAGAAATTACAAAGCTCATGGTGAGATACCAAGGGTCTAAACCATGTAGCTGCTCCTTTCAAATGGCTTAGATAACAACTCAACAATAATAGACAATCAAGAGTATTGTATGTATAAGTAAACAAAACAAGTCTTTCTTTCCTGTGCGATCGATTCTACTGGCTTACTAATGACGGAGAATCAGCAAGCAAGCAAGTAGACAATATTTGTTAGTTGAAAAGAGGTCTAGGGCTCCGGTACCGGCACAGCTAATGTAGACCTACAGCTTCTGCCCCAAGACTCATACATGCTTTTTTATTTATAAGAAGCCCACAAGTAGCTAAGATTTCTGGAAAATTGCAATAGATTCTTTTGTTCTTTTGTTTCTTAAAACAATAGAAAACAATAGAAAATTTAAGAAACTTGTAATAGTGAGGCTTTAGCTAGGTTTCTTATATAACAAAAAAACGTGTAATCCAGAACGAATACCCTTGAGTTCTCAATTTTCGACCTCGGAATTATCTCGGAAGGATGGACAAATGAGTCAATTGCAGGCTTGTGATCCCGACGAGATTCGGACTCAAACTCAAGCGAAATGCCTATACCACTCGGCCACACCATCTTGTTGTTGCGATTGTTGCAACTGTTTTGTAAGAAACTTAGCCCTGGGCAACAACAACTGAAGATCAACTATATTCGAGACTGGGATTATAAAATAACTTCAAAGTATATTAGAAGATAATGAAAAGAACAAAATAAGAACCTTTTGAGGCTGTAGTAAGTTAAGTTAAGTATAACCTGCGTTTAGACCCTGACACAAGATTCTGCGCGCAGGCTAGTTAAGTACAGATCTGATGGATTCACAGTCTAAAACTGCTTAAGAAAACGGTAACAGAATCCTAACAGACATCGAGAGAACTGCTTCACAGAAGCTGAGAGAAAGAGGAAAACGATGGAAAGGAAGGGTGATTTTCGGTAATTTCGATTGCAGCTAAAAATTCGGTTTAAGTATGAGAAATCTAAGTTCAGTTGAAGCCTTGATGGTAGACTTTGAAAAGTAACGGCTGAGGACATATGGAAACAAAGGACCTCGCACTAAGTGGAACAAAAGAATAGAGGTTGGACTGACTGCGCAACAGCAACAGTACAAAACAGTTACAATGCAACAGTATCGCCAGATAACATAAGGACCCATAAGTTCACAACAATCATAAACAGTCTTTGATTTAGACAACATGTGCGTCACATAACGTCTACTGTTTATGAAAGAGGTCTTTAATCGCCGCAGCAAGTGGGCGAGCATCCTGTTTCTCGCGCGCAGACTCCCAACACAAACATAAAGCTTTGTTAACGACTAACTGTATAGGCTTTAAATTAAGTCATTGCACCTTTAACAATCAACAAGAGACAATACCGCATTGTAGTTAGGGGAAACTGATGGGCTGAAAATTAACGCGGAAAATATATAAATTAGGAAAACGCAAATTGATTTGCAGAATCGTCAAGAAGTGCGAGGTGCTTGCTCGAGTTAAAAACGTCTTCCTTCTGTTAAAGTAACGAATTTTGTCTAACGTAAGCATAGTTTTCAGAGTGAAAGATTTTGTACTTATGTATGCTTCGTATTAAGAGTTAGGAACTAAGAATTGTATTAAGAACTTTAATTTACAACGAGTTACTGCTTTTACTTTATGATGTGTTAGAGCTATATCAAAAGAGGTTTCGGAGCAGTGGCATGAGTGGGAATTGGAAAGCGTAGGAAGTTGCGTTTTTTGCATAGGAAAATAGTTTTCGCACCAATGTTGGCTGAAATTTTCTTCTAGAGTAGGAATCAGGCCTTTAAATGCGTTTACTTTATGATGCACTACATTGAACGCGGTTGGACTTGGCGTTGCTTTCAAATTGCTAATCATACTTGCTTGCTCTTGCAGAAATGGATCGAACACAGTTTCAAGTCATTATGATGCTACTGGTAATGCACGAGATGCATCTTTCGACAGCATCAGTTGTGCCAAAGATACCACAACGTAAGTTCAAATTGATTATTCATGTAAAAAGTCAAATCTTACTTGTAATCAGAATCTTAGGGTGATGTTAATGATGTTAAGAAGGCTTCTCAAGACTGCTCCAAAGACCACGGTAATGTAATGGGCTATCTGTGGCAATCTGCGTATTCTAGGAAGGCAAATATTTTTTAATAATTAGAAATTACGCAGTGTTATATAAGCTGTAATGTGCAGCCATAAAATTCCCTCGCAAAAGCGCACTTGTGCATGTAATGAAAAACTCTTATTAGTTATAATACTTTGCAGTAGCTAACAATTTCATAGGCTTGTGAGAAGATTCAGTAAAACATAATATACGCTGTCGAATCTCGGGAAAATGCCAAAGTAGGACATTACATCATATCATATACAATTTTCTATTTATAAGGATACATTTTTTAGAAGACGTATTCAGACTCAAAATTGTTGAAATTTAAGAATAATAGCAAGTCTCGAATGTTTCCAAGAGTTAGATTATTTCCTTTACCCGGTCTTTGTCAGCAAAGAGAATTAACGTAGTATGAAATTTTGGCCATAAGTTTGAAGTATGTACCTCAAATCAACAAGCATGTGCTGTGACTGTGTGAAGTGTTGAGCTATGTAGTCTTGCTCTGCTCTCGTTGTGTTTAGTTTCTGTGATAAAAAGAGACAGCAGCAACGATGTTTTCTCGATCCTTAATCAACAAATTTAAACGTGGTGTTGCTTAAGAATGATATAAGAATAGAATAATTCTAAGCTCGAAATCGAAAGCTTTTGACAACATTGAGGCTCAGCAAAAAATTAAGGTATTCTTATAAAAAAAAAGTGTATACATGCTTTTATAACCAGGAGAAAATCTGAAGTAGCATAGTTGGAAAGCTAATAAGAATGTAAAAGCGACCCTTAAAACAACGATTTAATGTTATCAGGCGAGAAGGTAAACGAGTTCGTCAAGGCAAGCGATAAGTACCCTCTAATATGAATGGATGTATAAGAAACTGCAGCTGCAGCCTCCTCCAACCATTTTATGATTTGCTCTTTTACTAACATTTATAAGAAACAGTCTAGCCTGCTGCAGAAAATCTGGCCTTCTTGGGTACCAAATACACACAGGCAATTTCAAAAGCAAGCAAAAGTAAATCAGAGGTTTAATATTAATAAGCTAATTCCTTAATGAAATGAAGGAAATTTGATTTCGTGTTCTTTCGTTAAATCAGGATTTATTTAAGAGAGGATATGCAAATTAATGCATTTGCCAGGTTTCCATCCAAAAACGGAGCCAAAGGAAATTACTAGGATAAACCACGCGAAATCGAAACTGGCTTAATGGCATGACGTAATAATACGCCACAATACGAGATATTTGGAAAGTGAGTTCACACAGCTAACATGTCCGGAGATCACGTTATTCTATTTTCAGAGCCATGCAGCATAACAACATGATATCGTCATGCTATAAAAGGCAGATGCACGTCCATATAGCTATTATACAATATAATATTTCCTCAGGTCGGATGGAACACGAATTCCGCTAGACAATAAATTTCCTATTTTTGAATGTTGAAACAGGAGTGTTTTTGTGGTTCCTTCATTCCGTCATACTTGAAAACCAGAGCCAGCATTTATTTGAAAACAATTGAAAACACTGTTATAAATTAAAGAGCAGCAGTAGTTGGTATCATTTCTAAGTTCACCATAACCAAGGCAAAAGGCATTATAGCAAGGCTTGCTGAGGACGCGAGAGGTATTGCTTCAAATAATATTCACGTTTCTGAAAGAGTATAATGGAGAAGTCATTCCTCCTGATTATGATATTGTTTCAAAGAGGTAACTTAATAGTTTTTGCAACCTTCCATTAAATTGTGGTATACACTCTTTTTTTTATAAGAATAAAGTTTATAAGAATATTGAGGCTCAGAATCATTCAATTTTTAAGAATATTGTAAGAATATGCTCAGCCTCAGCTCGCATATTTGTGCCTCATTTTTCAGCAGTTGCCTGTTTTGCAATGTTAAAACGAAACTTCATGATTGTTAAACAACATTCTTATTGTTATAATAGTTGAATTTTTCTTTCGCTCCGCCAATTACTCGTAATTTTTCTTTTAACTATGTTCCCCTGAAACCATATCATGTTTGAAAAAATAAGAATACTTTAAGAATATTTTCAGGCTCAAAACGAAAATTTCTTAAGAATATTGAGGCTGGGCAAAATTTATAGTATTCTTATAAAAAAAAGAGTGTATTGTAAATGGATACACGTTCTTTATTAGTACTGAACCTTCTGATTCTTTTTTGAGAAGCTGAGAAATACACTTTTAGAAACCATTTTCTTTTAATATAAAACATGTGCTATCGTTATCGTTATGTAAGGATTCGGCTACTATGTGTTAAAGGAAATTGTAGTGAACTTCAGAACTTTTAAAATTTTGTTTTCATTGTTTCAAAAGTGAATTTTTGGGATCATGATATCTGAAATCAGATCTCAGAAAATAAAAGTTTGGTTTTACGACGCATTATACGAAAATGAACATTACATAAACCAGTTGTCCGTAGATCTAAATTCTCAGAGTAGTTTTTTGGTATTTTCCCCAAGAATCTTACCCCCTAGAGCAAATTGAAATCAAATTGTTATGTATATAAGAAAGCAAAGAAAAACTAATAGTTAAGTTTTTCAATGTTTAAGTTTAAGTACCAAAAGCACTGGATTGTAAAAACGTTCCAATTTTTTAGTCAAAATTTTCTTCCATAAAAACACCCTAACAAGGGTTCCTTTGATTCCATTTGTTCAACATTGCTAGTTCACACTCATGCTACACTTTTCTTAACAAGAAATTGCTCAATAAACAACTAGAGCTAGAAAGACCTTAAGATAAAGCAAAGCAACGTGAGGGCTCGACTGAGTTTGTAAGCAACTAGACATCAGGTACAAAAATGTCAAGCAACTTTTAAGCAACTTTGAGGGCTGAAATGACCAACATTTTGAGCAACTTTGAGAGTTAGACAAAAGTCCAGTTGCTTATGAAAAAAGTGTGCTATGAAATATAACTGTATCTAACATTTTCGAATAGAAATGGCATCTTCATATCTGGATTAGGTCTACAATAAACTGAGTTTTGGTTTTTTTCAGCAATGCCTATGATTGGACAATTGAGCTCATCTACATGTACAGACGTTAGTAACTTCTGTCCAGAAGGCAAGTCAAAAGGGTACTGCAAGTCTACAGTTGCTTATGTGAAGCAATTCATGGAAACATATTGCAAGAAATCATGTGGAATTTGTCAAAGTAAGATATTGTTGGTGTTTTGTGTATCGTGATTTCTAAATCAGGACAGGATAAGAACTTCCTAATAAGAAAGGATTAGGCAGGAACAGGGAGATAGAAACCACTATACAAGCAGCCATTTTTTCTACATTGTTCCCAAGTTCCTAACTCTCGCTCAAATTGAAATGAATTGATGTTGTTGTTGTTCGCTTCAGTTAGTTTGAGCGTCCAGCAATTCAGTTCAATAGCGATAACTACGACTCTTGCAGTAAGTCTAGAAACAGCCCGCTTATCGAAAAATAGTAAGCTTTGTAGCAGATGACAAGGTAAAATAAGCAGGGCTGTCGAGAGGCAGCAGAGGCCTTGGGGCAAAAAGGGCCCTAAACTGGTTTTGGGGAAGCAGAAAGAAGAAATTCAATTTTTCGTCCCCTTTTAAAGGTCCACTTTCGATGATATGAGAAAATCTTAGTTGTGTTGGATTGCTTCAATGATTGGGGTACTGGGTTCATACCAAACTTTTTCTTCAGAAGTTAAGAGTTAATAGGTTACAGTATTACCAGTCTAAAAAAGGTATAACTTTGACATATGATTTCCTAGGAAATAAATAATCATTTCACGACTGAATGCTATTTTTACAATTAACGGATAAATTTCGCGCCTTTTGCACTGCATCGTTTTACAGCGAAAGCCGTGTGGTCAAAGTCGAAAAAATTCACCCTGAAGCATTTGTTGTTTTCCGCTGATATATCAATTTAACAATGCACAGTTGTTCAGTTGTGTCTAGTGCGACATTGCACGATTAAATTGGCATTCTTTTCAAGGCATATGACGCTAAAGATGGCAGTGGGGAGCCTTTTTATTATTGTCGTCTATGCTCTTTGCTCTTGTCGTATATACTAGACAGGTGTGGCATGAGTTGGCATGCGAAAAATCATTGCTTACAAAAAGTTCGTTGTTGTTTTGTCTAAAATTTGGTTGTTTATCACGCCATCGGTTTCTTTAAGATATCAACTCTTTCTGGACCTGGACTCATCAGAATAAGACAGCTAGCTACGTATACTTGGGCAAGAAGCCGGATTATAGAGTGGTATAAGAGTACCTTTCCTCTGCCCTTATTTCTCCGCAACTTCGTAAATTACCGAGGCTGATGACTGAAAATCAACGAAAACTGTGTCAGAATCTAGCAAGTTAGGGTAACCAACAAAAACATGTAATTCACTTCTAGTAAAGTTTGCTAGCTCGTAACGTTACATAGAAGATACACAGGTTACACAGAACTTATTTATGCTACAATACTGCCTAAGTCAATTGTTTTGTTCTTTTTCTGATGTTAAAACTCTTAGGCCTCTTTGATACAAGATTTGAAAGATTTGATACATAGAGGAAAGAGAAAATTAACATGCATTTTGATTGGGAAAACGCAAGATATTTGTATACCTTTCAGGAAATTAGGCCCAAATATTTAGGTCTTAGCGAAAAACTTCTCAATAAGGGCCTTCTGACACCAACTTGGGGATGTGCTTTAAATAAGGGGCCTTTGGTTCCAATAAGAGGGACTTCTGATTGAATTTCGTAAAAAGTGGAGGAGGGCATGCTCCGGGCATGCTCCCTTGTCATCATATACTGATTGTTTCTGAAATTCACATTCCGTAGGTTTCTTATGTCCTAATTGTATTGTATTCTGTCACTAGATGTTGAACAAGGCAGCATCGAATGTGCCGATACAAGCTTATATTGTGAACATGGAAAGAAAATGGGTGAATGTAATAGCAAAATGGACTACGTCAAATCATTTATGGAACAGAATTGCAGGAAAACGTGCGGTCTGTGTACAGGTACGTAGAACCAATACTTGTAGAGCTAATCCAGATATAAAGTTGCCTTTAGCTGGGAAAAATTAAGCATTTGATTCGTTGCTGATCTGAAATCATTCTTCAAACACAAAGTCAATAAGAGAAACAATCTAGTGAATTTGTTCATTGCATTGGCAACGATGAGTAGAAAGTAGTATTTCGTGTTTTTTGCCTTGGCACCTTCCAGCAAAGAGACACGCTCGTCTGTTTTGAATAGTCTGAAGCTTGCCGATAGAAACATTTTTTAAACGAATATGAAAAAAGAACGATGCTGCATTGCTCATCAAATTTGCCCAACAGAATCTGATTAGAGATGAAGAATAAGGTTTAAATCAAGTGATGAGTGTATAGAGCAGAGAGGCTACATAGAAGCATCTTAGTAAAAGCTATATGTAAAGATTATGCTATATGACGTTCCGCTTTTATTGGCAAACTGTCCTCAATAACAATGGGTCCTTGACTACAAGTATGAAAGTAAGGACCTGAAGGAACTGCGCCTGTAAAAATCTGTTCTGGACAATGCGCCCGATCGATGAATCGTAAAAATTTTCTTTTATTCTTTTCTCTATAGCAAAGAAACCAGTGTGTAGGGATGCATATTCTTCTAAAAACTGTCTGAAGTATAAAGGACTTGGATACTGTGATAACCTTCAATACAGAAACTACTTCACCAAATACTGCAAAAAAACTTGCGAGCTTTGTGACATTACAAGTAAGTAAACAAGACCTCCAGTCTATACTTTCTTTTGCAGAAAAATGCAAACAATATAGATTTCTATGCCCAAACGTTTCGCTTTTGCTATTGCTAACCATAATGGTCTTAACATTGCTTGCAATAAGGCACTGGAGGTAAGACTCAGTCCGAGTTCCAGCCCTACCAGCTATACGCAATCAGCAGTTCGCAACAATATTTATATTCATGCAAAGTTGCAGTGTCGAACAGAAGAGCAGTATTATCAGCTCTTATTCGAAGTTATTCTCAGGACAAATTGCTACAAATTCGTAGCTGTGGCGATCAATGCGTGATAATGATACCCAACGATATCGAAATAAAATGAAAGAACATAAAAATGGCTGAGTTGCAAACAACACATGGACCTTATATTCTATAACGTTTGCATATAGAGTAGCAAGCTTTAAAAAGACAAACGTTTGCATATAGAGTAGCAAGCTTTAAAAAGCCAAACTCAAGAGCCACAAACTCAGAAAAACAAACACACAAAGAGCATCGACGGGAGAGACTCTCACGCACCAAGTAGAGCATTCGCTCAAGTGTAAGAAAATCACTGAAACATTAGACAGTCGGTCTATAGATAGCAGGAGAAATAGGCAGGAAAACTTCGAGTCGTGCTGAATATAAGAAACATTTTCTTATGGAAATTATCTGATCACAGAGATTTGTTTTCCTTAATCACTCTCTAATTGTTTGGAGCTACATTACTGCATCACAACTAATGTAAAAAGTTGAAAAGCTTCGTTTATCCGTAGTTTATATCTTGCATACTCTTTCCTTCTATAGAAACATACAGCTGTGGCATTCGAAAAGCAAGAAGTACCAATTCAGTCAACACGATCGTCGGTGGAGAGAGAGCAGCTAAAGGAAACTGGCCATGGCAAGTGGCTATTCTTTACAAAAGCAAATTCAAATGTGGTGGAACACTGGTCAACACACACTACATTATATCTGCTGCTCATTGTTTTTCAAAAATCACACCAGAAGATTACATAATTGTACTGGGAGAGCATCACAGATTTGTTCCAGAAGGCACAGAACAGACAGTAGCTGCTAAGAGGATTATTGTCCATCCTCAGTATCAACGTAATGGTCCGTACGACATAGCAGTTGTTGAGTTAGAGCAGAAAGCAATTCTAACCAAATATATCACACCAGCATGTTTGCCACAAGCAGGAGAAGAAGTGCCAGCTGGAACAAAATGCTACATTAGTGGTAAGATACACTTAAAGTATAAACTTTATTTAATCATTGCAAACCCCTATGCTCGCAAGTTACAGTATTAAATCTTAGGCGGGTACAGAGTAAAGAAGTAAATGACTGAAGTAAATCAACTACTACCCGTGTTACCAGGATTTAACTGCACTGCAAATGAAAACATTAAATTTCAATACAAAAAGAAGACTCTGCTGATCTTGATCTGAGAGGCAGGTACACATCCCATTCATCTTGCCCAACAGTCTAACTGGCAAGACACTTAGCCTTCAGTTCTATACATAGATGTACATAATATTTCGACTGCAATAAGTAGCGCACTTATAGTACCAAGAACAATAAGATACTGTACGTAGGTAAGCATAAAATCATACAAGACTTACCATACAAGATGCACAGCATGCCACAAAACTATGAAATCAATACAGTATATGAATCCACAATGTATATCTTGAGTCAAAGTAGACATAGTACCTGAATAAAAGTGAATTTTAAAAGAACATATAAGAATGTATACAGGTAGAATGTATAAATCACCGAACATGAGATGACCAAATAAATATTCGTAAGTAGTGTACCATAGTTACTATAATAGCTTAAGCTGAGATTCGAACCAGGTAGGGTAAGCTTTGTACAGACAGTCACTAACTCATCCCCTAAACAGTCTAATGGCATAGTTAACAAGGCCAAGAACTTCCAAACTCTCAAATCTCTTTCAAAACTGAACCCTTGAATTTCTGTCTTCAACCTGCATTCTCAAAGCTCTTTCATAAACATATTCCCTCGCATACTTCACTTGACATGAGCTGAATTAAATTTGAAATTACCGAAGAATAAATGTGTCTCTTTGGTCAGGAAGCTGCAAAAGCAGCCTGATCCTTGGGGTTGGGAAGGAATTAAATTAAAAAAATCGGTTTCCATGTCTACTATAATTTTACTATATAAGACTAGCCATGCGGCCCGCGTTAGACAAGTTATAGTTTCTATAGATATAAGATTAGCTATAAATGAATATCTCTCCTAGGTTGGGGAAAACTTGGTGTTGGTCAAGAATCTGCAAAAGTTCTACAAGAAGCTGAATTGAAAATCATCAGTCTACAAGAATGCCAGAAACGAAACAAGAACTTCATCAGGAAAGTGACATCAACGATGATATGTGGTGGTCATGATGTTAACATATTTGCTTCAGGATGCCATGGTGATAGTGGTGGCCCATTTGTATGTGAGAAAGCTGGTCGTATGGTCCTTCAAGGTGTTGTCAGTTGGGGTTCTCCCGTCTGCGATGCTTTGGATCACTATACTGTCTTCACTAAGGTTAGTGTGTACAAAAATTGGCTCGATACGGTAATGGCAAGCTAACTTATCATACGAAGAGAATATTATGTATCAATCTGCTTGGTTGGAAGAGACATTATGTAGGAACGTTGCAAAAACATATAATATATACCATAGTAAAGCCACAAATTGATATTCAGGTAAACTAATGTACTATATATTTATTTAAATATTTATCTCCTTCTTGCAAATTTTAATTGAAAAGACGTTAATTAATTAAAAAATCCGTAGTTTTCAGAAACAGCGACTATATAACCACCAACAGTAGAAAGATTACATCTTTGCAAAACGACTTCTGAAAATTGCAAAAGATAGAAATACTACAGTTCCAGAAAACTTATCAAAATTCTTAACGTAATGATTTCCTCGGATTTCAAAGATTTTCCAGAAACAAATTATGAAAAGGAAATAAGTTCCCCATCTCCCACAGGACTCACTAGTAACTAGAAGAGAAATCGAGAAAATGTCTAAATATAGGACGTTAAGAAAGACTACTATCTCCTATACCTGAAGTTCGAGAGTTTCACAATGAAAATAATGATAAAATACCTTGCTTCTATCAGTTCACAAAATTTAGTCTTAATCCTGAAAAAAAACAGTAGGTTCGTTAGAAAGATAGATAAAGCAGTTTTTGATTGTAAATATCGTTTACGTATAGTTAGTTCCAAGCTACATATCTATGTAAATTTACTTGTATTTATTCACCAAACTATTTATTCAAAGATACATGTTTTTAGAGGCTATTTAAATCTTGTTGATATAATTATTGATAAGAATACGTAACTCGTGCCTAGAAATGTTGTGTCTTAGTCCAGTTCGTGTAGTACTAGAGCGATGACACATTAAAAGAAAAATCTGCAACTCCGAAATTGATTTTGAAAATATACTTTTTTCGGGAACACTGGTTCTGATTCTACCAACCTAGGACCACATACATACCCAGGAAGGGAAGTCCACGCATGATTTTCAAATATACTACGACCAAAGCATCATAACTGACTGGTTTTTGAAACAAATTTTACAACTGAAAACAAGAAAAAAACCACTTTAAAATAGCCTTTTTGGGCTAGCACCACGTTTAAGCACAAAGAGATGGGACTGTCTGGCCAGCTGGCCAATAACCTTTGCAAGGGGTAGAACAAAACTGGCCAAACTGATCTTTACTACATCAAAACTTTGTTTTCAGCGAAGCTTATTGCCAGAAAACAGGTCCGTTAGTCTTTGAGCATACCGTCTGGCGTGTTGGTGTCCAAGGGTATCTTCGGCATGCGATAGTACTAGATAATGAAATTATACAATCCAAAAATAAAAATTCTGTCTAATCTTCCAATCTGCATGCCCAGAAATCTCGTAAATCAAGAAAGCGTTTGCTCCTAAATTTAGCGCTAGTAATGTGCTGTGTTTCGTTGTCATAAACCCAATAACTAAAACAATGCTAAAAAATCGACATCTCTCCATGAAAAGGTACCATGAAATGGCACAAACCCTATAACGTCGCATATTGAAGTTACCAACTGGTTAACGTCAGATATGCCCGGAAACTACAGAGACCATGGAAGTTATGGGGAAAGGAGGGGCGATAACGTGCTTACCCTACAGGCAGCTGAACAGGGTGCAAATCGGGAAAACTTACCCTTGCGGTTTGGGAGGGATAAAGGATAAAAAATTTGTTTCTATGGCTATTACTATTTTAGTATATAAGACTAGCCAGTTGGAACGCGCTCACCAAGCTCCTGCGCAGGGTTTATGCCGCTCTGTCATAGGAAGAATTGAAGAATCGAATCTTTATTCTCAATTTGTCTCATGAAAGAATTAGTTACCAAATCATTCATTATATGCAAGTATCACACTCTGTTGCTATAAATAAAAAGTAAAAGTCTGTTGTGGAAAGGATAGTGAAACTTCGCATTTCACGTTAGTCGCCTTTCGCGAATAGCCAGTCAAATCACGGAAATTAATCAAGTGCTCAAAATTACTGCAAGTTGATTGGATATTTTCATATGCAAACGGGCATGCTTTTGAAAGAAATGCGAACTTCTCCAAGCTTCTTTTGAGTCCATTTGTATTTTAGAGTCCATTTCTAATGACGAATATATACGAACAATTCTAGTTTCTAAAATAAAATACACAATTTATAACTTTATACATAGTTAGCTTCATACAGCTTTATACATATGTTGTTCAAGCTTTCACACCTCACATGCAGTGTCCTCTTAATATGGGTTTCCTCTATCCAGTGGTGGTGGACGAAACGACCATCTCCTCTCATAAGGAAACGGATAAATGGATTGTTCATGTCTATCACTACTACGATGAGAATGAACAGCTTCCAAATGCAAATGTGTATTATTGTTCATATCAACATCCGGGTCTTTCTCAGCCTCTTCTTCTTCTTCAGCCTCTTTCCGAATTCTCTTCCATTTTGTGCGGCGATTTTGAAACCAAACTTTAATTTGAGTTTCACTGAGACCCAAGAAAGCAGCCAGCTGTTTTCTCTCCTCCCCAACTGAATACTGATTCTGCTCAAAAGAGTTTTCAAGACCTAAAAGTTGTGTTGGCGTGAACGCTGTTCTGTGTCGCTTCTTTCGTCTGATAGCGCCCAGCGGCATGCCAGATGATTGGTGCTTTGGTCTTGTTGCTAGTGAACTGTTGCCAAGCGGCCTATAGTCTCTATCATCTGAAACACAAAAGATATAGCTAATGTTGTGATAAGCCATGTGTCGTCACATTCTTGTCCAATATATTAACGTTACTATTAACAAAACACGATAATATGATTGCTTCGCATTATTTTAAAGAGCAAATCAGTTAATCTATCTAATTTCTTCATCAAAAAGCCATATTAGCTTAACGCCTAAAAGTCTAAAATCTAGCCTAGTCGAAGCTTGAGAAATAAAGCTACGAATGTCAGTCACACTGGTCTTTATAACGTCTGGCTAAGCCGCACTTTTCTTATTTTTCGCCACTTAAGACTTACTCGACGTTGATGCAACTTGGCTGAACGTGGTTGTAATTTTTAGATTTCGATAGTTTCAATGTCACGAAATTCTAATATTAGAATACCACACTGTCTTTCTTTGACTCTCATATCAGAAGAGCCCACTTAATGAGGAACCATCTAGATAGGGATAAAACTGATGTATAGCTACTATGTTAAGCAAATCTGTATGGAACATAAAGTGAGGTAGCCAGAAAAGGTTTATTCTTCCTCCTTTTGCTCTTCCTCTGTACAGTATGTGGGATTTCTGAGAAACGAAAATACTCCCAGGAACGCAACAAGGGATATAGCAAAGTCTTTAACCAAAATTTTGTCTTTTTGTCGTGGTACAGCACCTATTATATGGGTATCACTATTCCAAGCACCGCAAGTAGCAGGTTTCTTGCAAAATTGTGTTTAATTTTTCTGTACAATGGTACAATGTCCAAAATTTTACGCCGTGAACTCGTCAATGATTACCTAAATAAGTATTTCGTGTATTAATGTGTGTGCACCGACTTTGCTGTTAACGGCAATGTGAAGTTGAAATACCAAGTTCTTAAAAACACTGAATGTATCATGAAGAAGTGGGTCTAGTTGAACCATACAGGAGCAGGATAGGGCAGCTTTTCTTGTTGAAATAAGTTAATTTGTAGTCCTTGTTTTAAGAATTCTAGTTTATTGAGATATCAATAATTCCCGCCGCAAGGATAACATGTAACTCGAACGCCTGTCAACAAATTACTTTCTTAGGCTGGCAAAGTAAGTACTGTATATAAAAGACAAATTAAAGAGCGAAACTCACGTCCGAATCCACATGGATAACTTGTAAAAGGATTCCTGTGCTTATCAGGTGCTTGGAACATAGGTGGTGGTGACTGTCGAATCCAAGGGCCAGCTGGCTGATGCGTACATTCATGGCAGTTACATCTTCTGACTCTAGAGTAGCAGATGGGAGAGTAAGAGCAAAACTGTTCCCTCACGATCGACCTTGACATATCTTGTGGTAAATGCACAAATATATTGCCATTATATAATCTTTGCTCAGGTCTTCCATCCTCATATCGGCTTATTTCAATTGGTCTTCGGACGGCATTCGGTGGACTGTGCTGTCGTTCTAGAATTTTGTCTATGCAGTGTCGATTCGACATTACGCCTCACGCTAGCTTATTCTTCAATAAGCGGTCTCTTGTTGAAGGATACAATAAGGGAATTCTTCTCAGCTATATTTCAGTTGCTGACCTCCTCTTGTCTTTCAACTTGTCCTGAACTCAGAGATGAATGATCTTGCTGCTACGGTGTTAAGGCTTGGTGCCAAGACTATAAGTGCGATACCTGATAGTGCTCTCTCTCTCTTTCTGTAGACCGTCTACTGTCTTATCCACCTATCCGCTAGTATACAGTACAGCCAAACTGAACACTGCAAATCAATTTGAAGCCAGTGAGGTCGTTGAGCAAACTTCACCAAATGTAATTGCACCTTGTATCGTAAGCACCTTTAATCAAATTGTTCGCAAAAGCTGTGACAACAAGTCTAGTATTCCAACACACTGTTATCAATGTTGTTTGCTTTGCAATGATTTGGACATTAGCTAAGGGGATACAATAATGAAAGCCGACTTTTGATTTTCATTGTAAAAGACCAGTACACAATGCACACATCCGCTGCTCTTTTAAAGTTTTAATTTAAAACGACAAATTGAATGTTAACAGCGCTATATGCTATCAAAGTCTACTAATAAAATCTTGAACAATTTACGAAAGACATGTAAAGACGCTAATAAATGAGAATTGAAAGTCAAATCTGATTGGCTGTCGCTATTAGAGCTTTCGTCAATCAAAAAAGTTCGGTTAACAGCTCACAAAGGGCTGCACATCACCTGTATAATCTTCCAAGGCTTCACGATTAAGGAATATCAAAGATATCCACCTGGGTGCTTTCAATATTAAGGATTTCAGACTTGCCCTCAGAGAATGACAGGTCCCCCTAAAAGCTCTTTTTTGGCTCTTTTTTTGCTTTTCAATGTCATTGAGAAGTTTGCAATGATGTTCTGTATAAAGAAAGCTATCTCAAGCAAAATGTTTAGCAGCTGCATATCAAAAAAGTGTACATGAATTCTATTTTTTAAGCCAACTAAACTTTGGTCCAGCCCTAAAAAAGTTGCTTAAAATCTTGAACATTTCTGCCCTCAAGTTGCTTAAAAGTTGCTTAACATCTTTGGTACTTAAGAACCACTCCAGACTTTGCGAGGTCAAAATCATCAACTTATAGGTCGACAACACAAGTCTTTTGGGAAACACAAAGTGGAAGCACGATATCTAAATGATGTTTTTAGCATTTAAGCATTTAAGTTGCTTAATGTTTAGGTCAGTGCAGCCCTAGTTGCTTATTGAGCATTTGCTTATTAAAAAAAAAGAGCGAACACATGTTAAGGTGAATAAGAGACGGTTCATTTAGCGGCAGACAATAGTGTCTCATACGTAAGTAAACTAACGAGACCTCGATACCGGCTGTGACGCTGCCGGGGCTCGAACCCCTACCAGACAGAGATCACTGACACTCATTTGATTAGACCACGATATGTAATTGCTTGATTTTGCAATCTTGCTTTAAAAAGAATGGTCAGCTGCTGACCTAAGAGACATGTTCTCAACGGCAAGATACATGACGGATGTGGCTTTGGACCCATACAGTTGAAACGTATAGCAACACTATACCACAAGACAACATTTTCTGATTTGGAAAAAATATTTGAAAGTATTGCTCTATATTTCAGACAGCGTAAAGGATGGCATAGGGCCATGTAGAGAACTAGAATTAAATATAAGCAATCTTACTTTCGATTCTCTTGGCGTTTCATGTCTTGTTGCTTTGACATTAGACAATTCGACAGAGAATGTGGCAGTTGTATGATCGTTTAATCAAGACTATCAAGAATTCCAAACCTAAAAAAGAAGCAGAATTGAGTTCAGAGAATAGGATTCAGCATAATACGATACACTTTTTAACTAAATCCATAGTATATGTATATATGTATCTATATACACCTATATGCCAGTATTTAGCAATCATTACAACACAATTTTCAGAAGCTTTTGAAGGAAGTATGGGGAAGACCGAGGCACAACTGGCTAACTGACATAGATGAATGAACAGGGATGTCGGTTGTATACAGTCCTTCCGCTGTGCCGGCAACAGGCCGGAGTGGAGGAAAATAACGGAGTATCGCAAGAATCCCAACAGCCTGCTTAAGATAAAAAGGAAAAATTGAGGAAATTATGTTGGATATCAATCAATGCAACTTATCTGCAGTATTGTGGATGATATGCAGTACGTTTGGGGGAATATTCAGTACCGTTGGGAATATATGACTGCTGTTGGGAGGCACCTCCGAGTGCGGTTGGGAATATTCAGTACGGTGGGAGCAGATTCGCCATTGTGTTCGACAGCAAACATGTTATTCCCTACCGTGATGAATAATCGCAAAGGCTCCATCACATGCCCCGATCAAACTGAATATCCCCCACCTTACTCAGAGATACATAATGAACCTGACGGTTACTGCATCATGGTATCCCCGCACCTTAGTGAGTATCCGCCACGGCAATCATGATGCATCCTTAAGGTAGTTTAAGGTAAGGTGCTATCCCACCACAGATATCTTAGTATCCAGTAGCCATACTGAAAAGACATCAACGCAGCCATGGTAAGCCTCCAAAGTACTGAATATCCCTAATTTACATAGAGATGCCTCCCAAAGGCAATCACGATATCCTTCAAGGACTCCCAATGTACTACACATGAGTTGGATGTAGCGATAATGCTAAAGTTATCACTTATCGTGAATATTTTGGAAATTATGAGTAAGCTATAAAGTCTAATAATAGGTATCATCTGATACACTTTTTTTTCAATAAGCAACTTGACTTTGGTCCAGCCCTCAAGAGTTGCTTAACATATCTAGGATTTGCTTAACCCTCAAGAGTTGCTTAACCTAAAACCTCTTATTTTGGCTCTTTTCTGGCTTCTCAATGTAACTGACAAGTTTGCAAGGATGTACAATATAAAGAAATCTATTTCACCAGAAATTTTAGCACAATCTCAGCCCTGGTTGCTTATTGAACAGTTGCTTATTAAAAAAAAGAGTGTAGTGAATATGATGAGGCTACACATATTAACCTGAAAATGGCGTTTTAGTTATACTTCAGATTAGTAAACACCTCATATAAATGAAAAATATTACATATTAAAAAGTGATAAAGCTAAACAATTCAAGAGAAATAAAGCAATCAAAATCGTAGGGATATTAGTTTTTCATCAAACTTTCACAATAAGATAGGTGCAGCGGCAGTGCTGTGAAACACCTGGATGACACAATAGAATCTTAAAGATTGCAAAAATCAATCGATTTGATATGAATTTCTTGTAGTTACGATAGTGATAAGTAAATAAAGCTGAAACCTAGTTATTCTTGCTTTTAATGTTTTTCAGATTAAACCAACAGACGTTTGGCGTTTATCGAAAGTCATGTTGACTTGTTTGCTAACAAAGTTAGTCTGTATTCAAAATTTTAACGAGAATTAAAACGTTTGGCTCTCGATACCAAATTAATGGCTCAACTTTAAAAGCACTCGTGCTTTGAAGCCTATGTAATTATAAGTTTTCAGTTATACTGACTATTAGAAACTTCTAATGAAACCAGAATATATAAATTATAGAATGACTCCCTTGGATCCTAATCAATCCTACTAATTACCTAGACTGTTCCTAGCACTTCTTCAATCCTTTCATTCACGGCAAACATTACTTTCTGAATCCTATCAGATACTGTATCCTATCTATCATTCTGTATGGCATTGTATGGCATTTGCATAATGGAACACGAGGCTGAAAATGACAGAATGTCTCCTTTAGAATCTAATCATCCTCAACAATTACCCAGCGTGCATGTAACACTTCTTCACTGCTTTAAAATGAAACAAGAATCTCATTCTAAAAGCAACACCAGTTAAGTTATGGATACTCTCACTTAATCAGGTAAATTCGATGTCTACCGTAAGGCGATCTTCAAAACGTGGTAGATTTTGTTAATGGAAATATGCCTGGCGGTTTAACTGAGGTTAAAACGTTTCAGTGTGAGTGGTTGAAATAAAGGGGTCTTGTTAATTAAGAACGGACGGATAATATGTTATGAAAAGGCAAATTTACTTCAGAAACACGAGAAACAGTAGTTCATAGCTAACCAAGAAAAATAAAAGACAAAGGTGGAACAAAACCAGCTAATCAGAAGAGTGAAGCTAGACAATAAAAACTCCACATTTAAGAAACTATAAAGGATTTAGAACTCAGCCATTTGCTTCCCATGAAGCGAGGTATAATCAAGTGTCAGAAATACAAAGGTGGATTTGAGCTCAACTGAAGATTGAAGGCATTGTGCGCCAGTACAAGTGGCCATTCTAAATAGAGAACAATTCATTCGATCAAGCTCCTCTGAATGGCATTAATTGATTGGTTAAAATGTGACAGGCATCAAGCTAGGGTGGCTCGAGCTACTTTTATTTTGGCCTAATGCCTCAAAGTCATAAGAAAGGATGGGCTTTGTTTGCTAGCACACGTCCGGCGACGCTGCGCAGGCGAATGAAACGACGCACCCTGTAGCTCCTAGTTACGCAGGGGGGGGGGGGGAAGGGATAGACTGGGAATACGTTGGGTAAAGTTGAATACTGGTTTACTGAAAATATGTTGCTACACTACACTACATATGGCTTCTACGTATTTGGGCATATGCAAATACTTTGTGAACTGCACAGTTGTATAAATACTGAACCTGTTCAAGTCGATTTAATCAATCATTAGCAGCACTCGACGATTCTCAAAGAATTTGGACATTATCAAATCACAAGCAAACAAAGTGATTAATTAAACAGCAAAACATTGATAGAACTTATAACTTAATAATCCAATTTAGTCAAAACTCTCATTTCAGGAGAGGTATAACAGCTCGAAAAGAGAAATCAGTACTATGCAAACATAACGTATGCAGAAATTCTGTTTTTGATAAGTAGTATGGACTTGTGGATCAGTCTCATAATTGATATGATTTGTTATCTGAAAATTTGATTGCCACGAATAATCATGTTCATTACATAGCTCTGATTTGTTAATAAAGTTCTGAAAAGAACTCCAAGATTTTATTCTATCTTTGAACATATTCCATGAGACCCAGCATGTGTTCAATTAGAAGGCTGAGATTCCTAAGTTTGGATAACGAATCCAAGTGGGTATCAATTCAATATTATTATTCAGTGCGGCCAGAAGTGTTTAAATTTCCTCTAGCCAAAATTACCCCTAGCTGCTAACAATAAAATACGGGCGTTTTTTGGTGTGGCATAAGATTCTCTCATGGCTCGTATTTACCTTCCTCCAGTCAAAAACCGTGTGGCCGTAACTTTTTCCTGACTCTGAACAGACTGCCAAAAGATAACCCGTGTTTATATAGTGAATGTTTGAGCTAATTATTCAAAGACGAACAAGTACAGTCACGTTTCAAACTCTGAAAAGAAACCCAGCCAAGACCCGAGTACTGTTTTATGAGTTTCCAAAGTCAAAACGATACATGCTTTATTTGAAGGGCATCTAGACAACCAGATGAGCAACTGTCCATCATTATCTCATATTATTAAGCAATTTCTATACTTTGGCCTAATTGTCCGATATATAAGCTACAACTATACGATGTGTTTGATAACAAAATCCGCATTGCACTCACTCAATAGGTAGGGTTAATTAGAAAGATATACCACCAGGGGTGTCCCAGGGTTCACATAGAGGCCCCTTGCTCTTCTGTGTCAAGATTAATGACCGAACTATGGACTCGAAATCCAACAAACAGCTTTTGGCTGATCATAGTACATTATTCAATATAGACCATAATAGAGTTGCCAATGACATGAAGCACGGCGAAAGGGAGTTGATAAATAGAAGGTTAGAAGAAAAAAGGCTAAAAGGTACAACCATATACCTAGTATCTAAAAGAGCAAAGTACTAGAAGAATTACAATTCCACTCACCCTAATACAGTGCTCTCCACTCTATGCCTCTAATGTTGGCTCTTCGGGCAAAACCTAAAAGAAATAAACTGTTCTTCAATATAAGTCAAAAGCAATCATTATGGGTCACTGGATAATTACATTGCTGCAAGTTTGAAGAACAAAAATGCAGCCTTGTGTAGAAGTGTAACAGATTTAGTTTTTCGCATTTGCATTGCACAGAGACCAAAATTATTCCATTGAGTAAGCAATGTTCTGATCACTGATGAGTCCCAGCATCTGCATTAAAACAAACTCTTAAGCAGTGAACAGCATACATAACACAATCTATAGTGTAATATGGTTCCTAATAGAAAAGTATTTTCTCTTACCTGAATCCTGTTTCATGACAGTTCAATGCAGAGAATGCAGATATTCAAGGGGCGCAAAACCTTAAAGCACATACCACAAGAAATTTACTACACAAAAACTAACATATGAAATAAAACAGATACGTAGTTGAGCATAATAGGTTAGTATGAAAATGAAGGCCTTGGCAAACGATAAAACATTGTGGTCAACAATCTGAAATTTGCTTGACGAAAAAATTGTTTGATAGTTTGCCCAAATCATAAAACGTTACTACTCCTCGTTACGGCAAGCAGAAAATATTTTTAACTCTTTCCAAAACACTGCCATGTTAGTTCTGCTTGTCAAGCAATGTTTCGCGACGTGGCCGAACGGTCAAACATTGTTTGTAAAGCAAATCTCAAATGTTTGACCAAAAAAATTTGATGGTTTGGCCACGGCCTAAGCTGATAAAAGTTCGCTATCATTCAAAAACAAAATTGTGTTTGCTCTAGCTCTAGCTGCTTTCAAATGCAAGAACAAGGTAATGAAGAGCCTTGGAAGCGTAAATGAGAGGCAACAGTTCTCGGTCCAAACAAACATGTATCTCCATATGTTTGTGACAGCTGAAAATTATTATAAATGAACAAACGAACGGTCTTAAAAGAAGTCTAAAATTCAGCTAGGCGTATTGTAAGATTTATTACACATAACAATACATTTGTTGCAAAATTTATTGCAAAGTTTGTTGAGCGTGTTCAGTCATATGAAAATCATAACATTGCACGGTGACAAATTCATATTCATAACATGAAAAAAATGCACTGGGAATAACTAGGGGTATCTGAAACATTTCAGTTCTTGTTACAAAGGTATTAAAACAACAATTAGACATTTAAGTATTTATTAAGATAACTACGATGTTGCCTCACTGTCATTTCTATATACATAATCAGACTTATAGCCAACAGCCGTTACATTCTTTAGACACTACAATACCTTTAGAAGTGCCAGTCGCAGCATGATCAGCGCTTCCTGAACAGGGAACATCCTCCTCAGTTGAATTCTGAATTGCACCTAAATTTAATGTTTCTATACTACGTTGAACACTGTCCGCTGAGTCACTGCTCCCAATTTGATCAGAATTTGGCGGTTTTAGTTTTGTATCCGGCTTTGAATTTTCTAGTTGAGGAGAAATAAATGAAAAGAATAGTTCCTGACAGAAATTCTCACGTTCTAACCGTTCATTTCTTTCTTTATCTGTATCAGACTTAGACACAGCCTCTTCGTAATATCTGAAAAGAAAACAAATAAGAAAATTAAAATTCAGCGAGTGTTAAATCGATATGAATAAAAGCGATATTATTTCCCTTCAAAACACTTTTAACAAAGGGCGAGGAAAAGAAATGAAACAACTACAGTTTGATTTACAAAGGGTTTGCGTTTAAACACTGCTAGTCTTCAGTATAAAAAAACTTCCCATCCCATGGAGCTAATTAGGATCCCCGTCTATTAATTTACCAGATTTTCGACCACTTAGATCGTTGCTTGTAGAGCAGATCCTGGTTCGTTTCTATGCAAGATACCATTATCACTACCGAGTTAAAAATATCCCTGTTTTTTAAGACCCCCTTATTAAAATTCTAGAAAAGTCTCACCCCGACGTTTATTACGGCCCACGTTCATTTGGCAATGAAGAGTATAGAAATCATGCATTTACTCTCCTTGAAACTAAGTTGCGAATGTCTTCAAACAGCCGTTTGATGAAAAGCTAGCATGCCAGTTTTTGAACAAGTCAAGTTCACTTGTCATACGAAAAATTTTCAATAAAATTGTCAATGAAAAATTGTCATCAAAAATTTCTCGCGAAATTTGGGCTTAAAGAAAAAGGGGTAAGCACCTTTGTTTCTTTCCTGCTAATTTTACTTTTTTCCATCGTCCCTAAGATAGCTACTTATTTAAATATTGAAATTTCTTTGTGGATTCAGCATAACAACGTCTGAATCTCTAAGATATTATATTCATACCAACCTAGGTAAGAGAAATTGTTCCTTGCTTGCACCGGTACTGGATTCCTTAGTAGCTGATCCATTTGCGCTACTAGCAGCTGTAGCCTGTTTTCTCACTGGCAGTCTTTCAAGTCTATCGCGAGCTTGTTGCACCTAGAACAGAAGGTAACATTACAAAAGAAGGGCTCAGTTGCAACATTACAGTAAAAAGAACGGTTTAGACGTGCTTTCTAAGACTTACATCAGCACATAGCACTATAGTATGAAAAATTTCTTATAGTATTACGTAAAAGGATAATAGAAAACTCTATGTATTCGACGCTATTGAAGGATCTTAACTGACTTATTTGGACGTAAAATATGGCACACGAAAAATCTCTTGTTTTAATATTAGTTTTTCGATTCATCAAGAAAAAGTGTTTCACTAAAAAAGTGGCGCTAATGACGCTAAAAAAGCAAGGACTAATACTATTCATAGGGGTTATCATACCTTTTACCGAAGCAAAAGTATTTTAATAAACTGATAGTGCCTATAATCCGCTTATACCGTACTCGCTTATAACGTACTTATGGATGAAGCATACTAATAAAATAGTCCATGTGCAGAACATATAAAACACGTTGGTCTCTTCCAGTACGTTATGACGGGATTATGCTGAATCGTAAAAAACTTCTTGAAGACGTTCTTTATCTTTTGCACGATTAATTTGCAAAAGTTTGACAATTTAAAATTTATCGATCTTGATCTACCTCCTTTTCCAGCGATTCATAAAGTTCCAAAAATTAAGTAGAGTAAGAATAATCAATAAGCAAATACCTGTTGCCTTTCAAATTGTAATTGTTGTTGAAGCAGCTGCAGCTGTGATGCTGTAGCAGCAGCACTTTGTTGCTGAGCTGCACGTCTCACTCCAGATAGCTGTGATAATAATTCGGCAATTGGATCTATGTTATCTCTGGCTGACGAAAACGTAGCAGATGTAGTGCTTGAGCTTGTTGCAGTTGTACTAAATGGATTACCACGACGTATTCTGGGAGGACCACCTCCTCTCACAGGATGGAAAATCCTACGAATATTTCTGCTTAACGGCTCCTCCTACAAAATACCATTCATATTAGAAAAGAGAAATTAATCAAAATGATGTTTATTTTCATACAGGTCTAATAAATGAATTCTCTTAGCGTGGTAATACTTAACACAAACTTCAGTGCTTTCTTTTAACAAATATTTCACCTTACCCTTGTTTCCGTGTGGTCTTTACTCAGTAACGGTTTTATGGCATTTAGAATTCCTAATAATGCTAGCAAACAAAACGTCCCAAGAACTATTGAATTTGCAGAATACCATGAAATGTAACAAAGCAAAAAGACAAATTTTCATTCAAAATAAGTAATGTAATGTATAGATCTTTTCGGTAAACGGAATTTCTTCAATATCGCAAGACAACCGCTTTCCGACGCGAAAATTGAATAAAGCATCCAAAATTTATTTTAGGTACAAAGTTTCATTGTCATAGCGCCTGTCTTCTTAATATTATGAGCGTTCAAAGTTCCCGATTCCATAAAGGCTTTCACCGCAAAAATGAAGTTGGTGAAACTTATAAAATCATAAACTTTGAACGCTCGTAAAATCTATAATACATGCGGCGAGATAGTAAAACTTTGCACCTAGACTAATATTTTGGTGCTTCATAAGATTTTCGCATCGAAAAGTTGATATCTTGTGATTCCCAGAATTATAATGCTGTCGGCTTTCAATGCTGTTTGCCATAACGATCTATTAGACTAAAGAATCCCATTGCTCATGTAACTCATTTCACGGAGATGTAATTATTTCACAGTAAATGAGCTCAAACCCCATTGCTTTTGCAGCAACAAACACTTGAGGGAATAAATATTACAACAACTGGATAGAAACCGGGCTTCAAGTGAGTTCCTTTCATCTTATACTTTGTGTCTAGAAGTTTCATTTATCAAAGTTGGGCTTCTGAATAAAGCCATCTGACTCCCCTTCAAAGAACACTGTAATATAACAGAACTTTGACAAGAGACAGATACTTTTTTTACTTACATTTTCTCTTGCATTTCTATGCTCCATATTGAGATGGCCTCCCAAATCATCTGTTACTCTGTTGGGATCTCCACCAGGTGATGCAGCACAAACTGGGCATATCTGAAAAAATTAATCTTAATATTACTGGTTTTACATAATTTGATGATTCTTCATTTGATGAACAGAAACATTAAGAAAATCACATTTTTGACATGCAAGGCAGGGCTGTGATAAAAAACATTAAAGAAAGCAAAAACAAATTCTCTAGCATTATGTTAATATGGTTCACATTCACCATCAAAACTCTTATGGGAAAGCAAACTTTGTCCAAGACAGAGAATTTTTGAAAAATGTTGAGCAGAATTTGCAAATAAATTTTTCATGTTTTTCTTAATAGTCATCCAAAAACTTGTTCAAGGGTTAAACTTTAAGCCAGACCTCCACTACAAAATTCTTTGCACAAAAAGAAAGAGTTCTTTTGCTACCCATGTGCAGTACTGCATTTTTTGTTTGTTTATTGGTCACAGCAAATGATGAAAAGTAGAAACAACTTCTACTTCATCTTTGGAAAGCTCTTTGTGCAAACAATGCACTTAGTGAAAATCCAGCTTCTTACTCCAAGTCTTTATGGCTAATATTTCATAATAGCAACAATCTTTTGAATCTATAAGATTAGACCACGGCCAATAGCTGGGAATGCAAAGTGCAGATTTTGCAAGGCTCTGGACAGGTGCTAACAATAATATTTAGTTTACTGAACATTACTGAACATTACCAACAACATGCAGCAAAATATATTACCACTTCTGCAGAAGAAGACAAGTGCTCCCCAGTCACATGTTCATGAAGACGTGTTTCACTCATGCCTAGCTTGCCACAATATGGACATGTATATGACTGTGGCTGATCAAACTGAACTGCTTCACCAGCATAATACAGTTCTGAAAAGAGAAGAGAATTTCAAAATACAAGACAATAATCTGTCCAACTTAACAATACAAAATCACACAAAGTTACATGTTTTGCTCATTACTACATAAATTGCTGTTTTGCAGTATTGAAATTTGAACAACTGATCCAGGCTGCAGAGCGTATGAGGGCAGGGACAACAACACTTGTGTTGCAATCATTGGAGGTTGCAGGACCAAGATCTTGTTGAGCAAGTGCACCCTCTGCAAACTGGCACCTTGCATATGGTTTTCAGCTTTAGAAAGTCAATTATTGAAAACAGCTGGGAACACGCTTCATACAGTGCCTATGGTTTGCCTGGTCAAAGACATTAGATTTAGACTTTTAATATGTCTGATTAGTTCCCAAATGCAAAAAATTGGCAATGCTGATTAACCAACTTACTCTAAAGAAGCACTGTTTTGCACACCAGTTAGACAGTCAAAGTTACAAGGTTGTTTTCCTATTTTCCTGTTGAATTCACTGCATGCAAGAAAGCAAGCAAGCAATATTTATTTGTTAAAGCAGGTTGGGGCTCTGGCAGCTATGCAGCTGATGTGGACCTGCAGCTTGTGCCCCCAGACTGATATTCTAGAACGAATACCCTGGGTACTCATTTACTGACCTTGGAAGGATGGACTGCTGAGTGGACTGTAGGCTTGTGGAAAGTGGTCCCGACAAGATTCAAACCCATGACCTCATGATCGTGAGCTTGACTACTCGGCCACACCACCTATTTCAGGAATTTCACTTACAAAAAGGCCTTATTAGCAGCAACCAGATTTCATTGATATCACATTAATTTGTTTCAAATTGAATAGCAAAATTAAAAAAGTAATTTCAAATTATCAGTTACCATAGCCACTTCTTGTCAGGATGCACTGCATTGGATGATCCAAGCTATGCCTTGAGCTTCTCGCACCATTCTCATAGCATGTTGAGCAAAGATCATAGTCAAAACAAACAAGGCACTTGTATCTCCTTCCTCTGAAGTTGCCTTTATTGCAAGAGTCACAACTTACACCTATATAAAGAATTCACAAATATTCAACAGCTGTGCAGTAAATGATATCATAAAAAGCAACATGGCTGAACTCCACTAACTCCTGGGAGGGGGTTGGGGGTTATCCTTTACAATTAAAGGGTGCTATTTTATTTACCTGAGCAAAGGCACCAAGTTTTCTTTTGTTCATTTCATAATGACATTTTATTTCTTAATAAAAAATCTTGTGACATAAGAATACGAATTATCCTTTCATGTTGCTACATTATAAAAACCTTCTTACCCCAAACACACTGAATCAGTTTGGCATTGTGTTCTGGTGTAAACCTAGGTTGCTTTGCCCAGCCTCTGTTTCATCCAAATCCCTTTTTGCCCAAGCCAATTTTTTTGCTCAAAATTCATGGTCATTTCCTCCAACTAAATTACTTGCTATTTATCATCATATATTATAACATTGGCAGAGCCCCCAATGTTACAAACTACAAGTGAAGAAGCTATCTGTGTAATTTAAGGGTTGGGCAAAATGACCGTGATGGGTTGGGCAAAACGTCTTAGCAGGTTAGGGGAAAGCAAATTGGGCGAATCAGCAGTTGGGCCAAACTTCCTCAAACCCCTGATCTAATGCCAATTTTTCAAAAATGTATACCCAACCTTATAACAATTTTTGGACATGTTTACCCATTGTAATGCATCATAATACTGTAACTCTCCCTGTACTAAAATTGTACAAATTAAACCATTTGAGGTGGTGCATCCCCTGTACCCAAATTTTAATACCTACTGTAGTGCCCCTGCCGCCTGAGATGTTGAAGTTTTGAGCTTTCTTTATTGCCATACATATTCTTTTTTTCTTTCAACAATATGCAAAATGAAGCAAATAATTGCAGCCATATCTTAAAGCATTAATTGCAATAAAAAATTGATATGGGATGTTGCATCACATCAAGCACATCTGCTTCCTTTATATATCAAACCTGAAACTGAAACTTTAAAGCCGCAGCAGCGCAGACATTGATTAATAGCAAGTTCAGCAGCTAGGTACTAAAACCTGGGGTCCACGGTGGATCCACATTAATAATATTGAGCAAAATTTCCTTTAAATTCACATACCTTCATGCTGAGACATATTTTCGGTGCTGTATCTTTCCTTTTCCTGTTGGCTTAGTATTCTTCAGCCGTCAATCTGTCTTTGGAGTCCCAGAACTTCATTAGTCTCCCTCTCCAAAAATGGCCTAGCACAATTACAATCCAATTTCCTCGTCGCGATTCATCGATACCCGTGAGAAATTTACGGGCAAATTAAAGGCTTAATGATTTATAACAAACTGATACTACGATATATACCTTAGCTTTCAGTTCTGAGCCAAATATCCTTTAATTTCTCAACCTTCAAGACGACCGAAAAAGACTCCCAGTAAAACGGATGAGGAATAAACCCAAGCATCCCATAGACCATTGCAAGTTTGCTACTTGGCTTGCGCAGCAGGGCTGCTGCGTAGGAACACTACATATATGCTACGTCATGGCTACGTCAAAGTAAGAACAAGAAAAAGAGCAAAAAAGCATAAAAGGGTAGCAAAATTAATACCTTACGGTATACGTAAATTGACATTTTCTTCGCAAGAGCGATAGTGCTTCACATATATATCCATGAGTGTTATATTGCTGATAAAAAACTTGTTGAAAAAACTCTCGTAGATAGTGGAAAAAATTTTCATTTCTTCCTACTTATAAAATTCGTTTCATATTACTTATTATTACAAGGGCTGATCCAGGGGGTGGATGGAGTGGCTAGCCATCCCCCTTTTCAAAGAGAAAAATGTTTATGCTGTAATAAAAAGTTGCAATTGGAACACCTCATAGTAATAAACGCAATGAATATTTATCTGATGCATTCACTGGCCGTTCATAAGAGGGTCATAAGAGCCATATTGGAAATTTCACCATGGTTAGGAACTGCAGACTGATGTCGTCAACCACAAGCTGCAGTAACCATAAACTGTTTAATAGGTGAATATGAACAAAAACACCGGCTATAAGTTTTATAAAAGTGTAAAAGATAACAGATGAACAATAAAATAGTTAAAGTGTGCTTCACAACATTTTTCTCAGCTTAAAAAGGGCGTTTTCCTAAAGTAAAAAAGTTGTTTCCCCAAATATAAAAGGGCATGGTCGTAATATTTTTCTGGGGGCTTCGGCCCAAACCGCTAATTTCCACCAGCCACCTCCCTCCATGGAAGCCTGGATCGGCAAATCCTGCAAATGGTATTCAAGTCTACCAATCGATTCTAAAATATAGATCGTCAAGTAATTAAGTTTATTGAGTATTGAAGAACATTGACCAACAAAAATGACAAAATATGACCAGCAAGACCAAGATAAGTGTTCTGCAAGTAAAATACAAGTCTACTATTCTGTTCAAAAATATAGTGCGTCAAGTAACTAATTTTGTAGAGTGATGACGAACATTGACATTGAAAATCGACAAAATAAGACTAGCAGGACCTAATTAAGTCTTCTTTAAGTGAGATTCACGTCTACCATTCGATTCTAAAATATAGTGCGTCAAGGTACTAATTTTGTAGAGTGTTGACGAACATTGAGATTGAAAATAGACAAAATAAGACTAGCAGGACCTAATTAAGTCTTCTTCAAGTGTGATTCACGACGTCTATCATTCGATTCTAAAATATAGATCGTCATTCGTCAAGTTACTAATTTCGACATTGAAAATCGACAAACTAAGGTTCTATAATATAGTCTGTTTAGGTTGCTAACTATAGTTTGTTGGGTGTCTGAAGACGCACATTGATATAACAACAATGATCAAATCAGACCTGCAAGACAGAAACAAGCCTTCTAAAATCGTGTAAATCACTATTCCCAAGAAATGCTCTCACAGCAGAAAACGCTCCATATCAGTGTTGATATTGATATATTTCTTTTTTTTTGTTAGTTAAAACAGATAGTGATGTACACTAATTCATACTCACATTATTAAGCAACAATAGGAATTGCATTAATTAAGTCATTTAGTGCAAAAGGAACACTCGCATTTTTTGCGAGGAACCAAGTTTTGATCAAATTTTCAAACTGTTTAGTGTTACTCGCCGTTTTGATTTCATTAGGAAGGCAATTCCATATCTTTGGCCCTTGATAACACAAGGACTTAATACCAAAGCCTGTGGTTCTAACTTTTGGTATTTCAAGAAGATTTGTGCTCCGTAGATTGTGGTCTAGGGTTTTAAGTAAAAAATAGTCCTTCATGAAAACAGGATTAAGGTTGTTCAAGGTTTTGAATACCTCTAGAGCAAGGTGCCTTATATGTATATAAATGGTAGTCTCCTTTGATTCAGATAGTAGTATATCTTAGCACATGATCTCAGATGTCCATTCACTGGTACTTGTTTTAATTGCGATATCGCAGTCTTTCGCAGTTCAGAAGTAAGCCTGATTAATCACGACACGGGTTCTCTGAGTGATATTGCTTTGCCAACAGACCAAAGAAACAGAAAAAAGAAACTAAGATATGTATACCATTGAATCGATTTTTCTTCACTTGTTTTGTTCAACCAAAAATTTTCTTCTGGGACAAGGATTCTGTTGTGACATTTGAAGCAAGCGATACAAGTGACAGTCGAGATGGTATAAAATCAACGAATGCCCAGTTTCATGAACCAGTAGGGATCACCGTCTTGTTTTACCATGGTTTTTACATCTGTGATGCGAGCATTGGTGCGATGAGGCGATATTCAATCTTCTGAAAGTGCCATTGCGTTTGTCAAAGACTGTTTTGAAGAAATGGCAGCCTTGATACATCCCATTGCTACCAAGCAGTCCGACCTCCCAAAAAACTTAAATGGCCCTGGGAGAAGCATATCTGCTAAGACCTACTAAGCCTACTAAGGTGGGACTTACTTGCTGCATGACATTAGATATTGAGTACCTTCATTCTACTGTGAATCATAAGCAGTGCAGCAATTCGCTAGATCCTTCAGCTCAGCTATGAAGGGAAACAATCACTTTCAGCCTGGATTGCCTACTATTTCAAAATTACTGAAAGCTGGTCTCCTTTGCCAGAGAACAGATTAAATCTTGACCAAACAAGAAACGCGCATGCGCAAAAGAATCTCCACAATTGCTGGATTTTGAAAAGCAATTCTTCCAGGACTTTGAAGCTTCTATACACTATCGATTCGGTGTCATGAGTTGGAAGCGTAAGCAAGGGGTATCCAAGCGTAAGCACATGGTCTAGGGGCCGGATATCCCCTCCCTCGGTTGGCTGGCGGAAGACTCATGGGAGAATAGCGATTTCCTGTAACGGGAACCACCGTAAGATGCGACGCCTCAGCCACATTGTCTCGGCATTGTGGATGCAAGTGGGGAGCATTCATCTCAGCACCGGATCAGATATTTTGCTTTTGCTTTGCAGTTACAAATAGACCACGCTGGCTGGGCTGACTGACTGAACAAATCGGTAGATGATGGGATGTAACAAATCCATCCTATTTGTAGGTCAGGTCAAAATATAATGTCATTTAAAATCTACTTTAGCTAAAACCTTTGACTGGATTTCCGATTTTGGGCGCGTGAACGTGATATTGAAAGTACTTCGACCTGATAGCATGAAATGGCGAAAACATTGACGTGATCGCGTGATTGATAGACCTGCTTGGGGGGCCACGATGAACCACAGTTCGGTAAAAAACCAAAGGTGTTTTTTCCCAGAACATTTTTTTTCCTGATTGCAAGTGAAACACATCTAATTCAAAAAGCGAAACTTACCAGAAATGAACTAAGAATGCAATGAAAAGAAATAATAAACATAAACATAAACAAAAAACAAAAAGAAGCAAAGCACAAATAGATTGCTTGCGGAGGAGCATGTTGGTTGCTAAGATTTATTTTTTGATGGAAACACGCAGATCTCGCAGCACGGTTGATAACCGCCAAAATCAAAGTGTGTTTTCGTTTGATCATCAATCAGCTTTTGTCTGAGAATCATTGATCACCAACAGGTACGCAGCTTTTAATTCAAATGCTTAATATATTTAGCTTGTGAATGTAGTATTTGTTCTTTGAGTACTCTGAATTTGAGTAAAAGAAAAGGCAAGTTGGCTAGGCCTGTATGTAGGCCATGTTTTAGAACAAGAAAGAATATAACACAACAAACAAAGAGACACACGATCAGATCTAAGTTGATTTGTCATTGTAGGGTAGGTATTCAAATTAGAACCATGATACTTTATCTAGAACTTGCAGCTTAGAACTCCCCTGCAAAACAGAGAATCCCAATTGTGGATGTGGACCAACATGTTATTTTTTTGTAGATCATTCCTCCCCTGGCCCTCGAATAAGCGATTTCACGGTTTCTAGCGCCATTATGGATTGGGACCAAACATCACTAGTGCCAGTCCTCTGAATCAAAACATAAAATTGCCTAACTTTGAAAATAAATTAAAATATGTAAAATAGCTAAAATTTGATAAAATTTGTATTCCTTTTCATCTATAATATTAGATCTAAAGAAATAACAACTTACTGTGATCTTTTCTTGCCCTTTTCCTCCTCAACTTCCGCGTTTTCTAACACCACTGTTTTAGGCCCTACTTTGGGTCCCTTCACGTCAGGGCGACCTGCGACGGACAGGGTGACCCTACAACGCTCTGAAAACGTTTTTCTGGACCATTATGAATTGGTCTCTCATTCAATTCGTCTCTCACTGAAATCCAGCCCCGATTCGCTGAGATATCGCCATCCATAGTCATCCCCATTTTGCGTCATCCGATCCAAGTGCATTGCGTCATCCGATGATAAACACTCCGCATCTTTGGTCACGGACAACCAGGGGATTCCCGTAGAATGCAGGGGAGGTCTGTATATCATAAGAAAAATTCGCTGTGATTGGTTCATTAGAAACCATGCCCATTTTTGACGTAAATGAATGGGATTAGTCATCAGCATATCTGAAGGAACGAAAATTTTGACCCGAAAATTTCAAGTTAATTCCTGTCTGGTCGTGTGAAATAAGTTAACAAGAAAATGGGAAAGAAAACTTGCTGTGTTGGACCTTGTGCTAATAAATCTTGGTTACCGGATCAAACTCAAACAAGGGGACACGTTAAGGAGCTGAAATTTCATTCCTTTCCTAAAAAGGCTGAAGAACGTGCATTATGGGTAAAACAAGTATCAAAGGGTAGATCAAATTTCGAAGCAACAAAATCATCCTATGTCTGTTCGAATCATTTTCAGAATGGTAAACCTACCTTCGACAAACCATATCCAACTTTGTTTTTGTCGCCAAGTGACTTTTCCACCAAGAAATCACCCAAAAAGCGCAGATTAATAAAGAAGGCACGCTTAGAGATTGAAGATCAAGACGAAGCTTCTGTCGCTGCTCCCCAATCTGCCGAAGCCAGCGAATTAAATGAGGAGGAAGCAATGGTGGCCAAAATTTCTCCGAGTTTTTCCTTTGAGCAGCTCACACGCGAGAGTGATGTGCGCTTCTATACTGGTTTTGAAACAACGCTTGTTTTTAAAACTGTGTTTGAGCACCTCTTGCCAACAGCAAAAGAAATGCAGTATTGGAAGGGTGACAAATTGACACGAAGAGATGACCCGGAGCAGATGGTTGATTTTGAAGAACATGTACGTGGTTCAAGTCTGAAGAGAAAGCGCCGAGGACCAAGCAGAAAACTATCTCTTGAAAGGGAATTTCTTCTTGCTATGATGAGGCTGAGGGTTGGTCTTCTCATCGAGGATCTGGCCTTTCGCTTCGATATATCTACCGGCCTTGTAACGGAAATCTTTTTTACGTGGGTACGCCTCATGTCTTTAGAGTTTGGAGGGCTGATCATCTGGGCTGATAGGGAAAATGTTCGAAGAAATCTTCCGGACAGCTTTCGCAAGTACTACCCGAAGTGCAGGGTAATCATTGACTGCACTGAGGTATTTATTGAAACTCCATCGAGCTTAGATCTTGCAGCATTGTGTTGGAGCCAGTATAAACACCACTACACTCTCAAGTTTTTGGTAGGAATAACTCCTAATGGCGCAATAAGCTTCTTGTCAAACTGTTATGGTGGAAGGGCTAGCGACATTTTTATAACGGAGGACTGTGGATTTGCAAAGAAATTGCTTCCTGGGGATCAAGTTATGGCTGATCGAGGGTTCAAGATAAGAGAGCTTCTCGCGTACTATCAGTGCTTTCTGACAATTCCACCTTCAACAGTAGGATCATCACAAATGAGCAAAGCCGATGTAGCTAAAACATCGCTTATTGCAAACGTGCGCATATTTGTTGAGAAAGCTATAAGAAGAATAAAGGAGTATAGAGTATTGAAAAATGAAATTCCGATACTCCTGTTGCCATTGATGGATGATATTGTAACTGTTTGCGCCGCATTTACAAATTTAAAGAGACCATTGAATGAACAGTAAATATGAACAGTTCTATGTTCTTTTAAAATAATCAAGCATTTCATAATTATTTGAATATGAATATTTGTAGTTAGCTCTAGTGAAATGTATCTCATCATAAGATCTGAAGATTTATTCCATCAGAATTACATTTGAAAACAAATGAAATATACTTTTTTCAGATACTGCAATTTATAAAATATTTACATCTGAATTCAAGGCATGGTTAATGCAACCTTCACAGACCCATTCGTCATTGGGGCTGCTCTTTATGTTGACGCATGGCCAATGATGCCATTGATTGCACCAAGTGCACTCGACGCTGTTCTCCTCTGCCTTCTCTATCTCGTCTGGTTCTAGACACGGCTTATCACAGAGAGGGCAAAATAGATCACCCTCTCCTTGAGAAGAACGCGTGCAATATGTGTTTTAAAAAATATCACAGCATTCCTCTCCATCTCTGCCCAATGTCCTTCATCAAAAGGGACCTTTTCAACAAATGGATCCCCATTTTCTGTCCAGACCACGAAAAAGCCTGCTTCAGCCCCAAGTAAGGCAGTCTGAGCTGTCAACTGGCTATAATACTTATGTTGCTTTTTCAAATGTATACTGCCGTCCGTGTCCTCCTTTAAAAAGTCCAGCTCTTTAAAACCTTCAATCACCGTTTTTTCCCTGATCTTAAAAGGACATTTGTATTCCACGGGCATTGGTTTCACTTTGCAGCATGCACAAGTGAAAACGTTGTCTGGTGATGCCCTTATGTATGGGAATGCTTGGCTTGCAACAAGACCCGAACTCAGGAGCTTTCCACGCTCGTGCTTTGCCACCACTTTCTCATGGAACGCTTTTCTTGCATCCTCCTCGTGCTCTCTGCCAAATTTCACAGCTGGGATGGAGCCAATTTCAGTATCTTTGAAAAATTTTGCAAGAAGGGGCGTTACCCTCCCACTCTTCCCTCTTGATCTGGCTATACTGTTCATTTTTGTGAAGACATCTCTTATTTTTGTGCCTGTTACACAGCCAACCCGTTGTCGCCTCCAATGACTTGAACCAGCTTGAGCCCTGGTTGACTTTTCAAGCTCTGCCAACTGCTTTTCGTTGAATGAAAGTGCCTCAGTCAACTTACCAATGAGTGTCTGCTCGTCTGCACCGGGATTTTCCACCAAAACATGCTCGGCAATGTCGGGTAATGAAGGTGGGCAGGCATACATTTTGGGAGGTGCAATGCTCATCCGTGCGACAGCTAGTGGCATAACGACGGGCAATTTCTCAATGAACGCTCCCAATCTTGTCTCTACATCGTCCCTCTTCTCGACTGGCCTCACATCAAAGCTTTTTTTAAAGTCGCTTTGGATAATCCGTCTCTTTGCTTTGCGCACGCTTTCATGCTTGCGAATTATAACATCCCTGATTTGTTGTGGCTCCACCTCTTTCTCTGTTCTCTTGTTCCATTCACATGCTTTAGCAGTGCAAGCTGGGTCAATTAGGCCATGGGAATTCGCAAATTCTACTTTATATAGCATGGCAACGACATGGTTGCAGCATTCACCAAATCCAGCAGTACAGGAACAGTTTGCGCATAAAACCTCTCCTTCTTTCGAGCACAAAATCCATGCATTTCTTGGCTCTTCTCTAAGTTTCTGAGATGGTGTTACTTTGCATTTCAGAACGACAAATTTGTCAGAAGGGTTAAATGAAAAAATCTCATGTACAAATCCACTCATAAAGTATTTTGTGCCTTATATTGTCCAATGTACTCTGACTCGAATGCTTTCTTCTTTAACACATACGAGAAAACCTTTCCAAGATCGATGTGTGGCCATTTCGAAACGTCGTCCACCCAGTCCTTGCTGTCGATTTGCTTGGGATCGGGGATTTTAAAGTCAGTCAACAACTTTGCGTACGTCTGTTTCAGCTCTATTTCTAACTCCTGAACATCTTGTCGTATGGGATGTTTTTGCTCATAGGCAACCAAAACTCTTGCTGCTAGGTCCAATTTCGAACCCTCTCTGCTCAAACCTCTCATCGCCAAATAATACTTGAGCTCGTCAGCACTCCATTCAAGAAAATCAGAGCAAGATAAAACATTTTTCACATTAGGTTCGTTACTTTTTGAAGCCATTGTGATATCGAAAAACAGCAATGTGAGTATCTCAGACAACTTTCTGAGAAGACGAGAAATCGAATTTTGATTTACAGGCTCACGTTTCGAAGTTTAAATTTACAATTTCTACTTTCCGTCACTTCTTACGTACAAGAAGGGCGGTTCTGGAGGCAACCAATCAAATCTTATGTTACAATATTCATTACGCTATCAACCAACGAAAATGCCTTTTCTTCGACCTTTTTTCCGCTACAAAATGCGTCACAGACAACCCCCCACAAAATACTTCCACCAAGATTTTCTTTCAGTTTTCCATAACAAAACACTTTTGGCATAAAAAGATTTTTTTTTAATTTTCATGAATCAAAAATCGGCATAAAGATATTTTATGTTTTCACAAATAAATTCGAAAATTTCATCAGTATCGCGATTCGAACAAATTGATACAAATTTCGTACATTGAAGGGTTCTCCCCATTTACAAACTCCCACAAGAGACATAGTGTTTATCATCGGATGACGCAATGCACTTGGATCGGATGACGCAAAATGGGGATGACTATGGATGGCGATATCTCAGCGAATCGGGGCTGGATTTCAGTGAGAGACGAATTGAATGAGAGACCAATTCATAATGGTCCAGAAAAACGTTTTCAGAGCGTTGTAGGGTCACCCTGTCCGTCGCAGGTCGCCCTGACGTGAAGGGACCCAAAGTAGGGCCTAAAACAGTGGTGTTAGAAAACGCGGAAGTTGAGGAGGAAAAGGGCAAGAAAAGATCACAGTAAGTTGTTATTTCTTTAGATCTAATATTATAGATGAAAAGGAATACAAATTTTATCAAATTTTAGCTATTTTACATATTTTAATTTATTTTCAAAGTTAGGCAATTTTATGTTTTGATTCAGAGGACTGGCACTAGTGATGTTTGGTCCCAATCCATAATGGCGCTAGAAACCGTGAAATCGCTTATTCTTCTCTCCCTTCCTCCTCAGACCCCAGTAAACACACACACCCACACACACTAGGTACCATCATAAGCCTACCCTATTCAATCAATTCAATCAAGGTAACATATTGTAAGGTTTTAATATTTAACATTATCAGTCTTTCAACAGCTCAACTTATGTGGTAGCTCAACTTTATTGGATGACAATTCCAAGTCCTGCTCAGTTCTCATAGTTGAGCTTCTGCTGCTTGTTATCAGAAGACAAGTTCAAGTCAAGATTTCAAAGGAAGAACCAGATTGAAATATGGAGGATCTTAGTTCTCAGGCAGAAACACTCCAGAAGTTGGAACGACTGACCAACCTTGAAACTATGGTTGCAGAACAACGCATTAGAATTGAAAAGTATAGAACAATGTATGAGACGCTGAAGGCAGAGCATGTTCAGCTTGAAGATGTAAGAGAAACATTCTAATTCTACACTTAGTTATGTATCTCGTATAAAAGATATGTTTGATTCATATATATTGCCTTTGATTTTCCTGTTATAACCCTGTTGTGAATGGATTTTGAGTGGTACAAAATTTCAAAATTGTGAGAAAGCATGGAAATATCTCTGAACAATGCCAGAGACTATGCAGAGACATCTCTGGACATACTAGAGACTACTTAGTATGTTCAGCAAAGTTTCCACTGTTTTTTGCAATGCCTAGTCTGTGATTTTACCCTACTGTTTCTTCCCCAATCATTTTGCACTGCTTCTGGTTTCCATATCAACATGTTCTCTTGTTCCATACTTTGAATTATTTAATTTCTAAAAATAGGCAAAAAATCGAAGAGAGAATGAGCTAATTACTCTGCAAGAAGATGCTCAGGGAATGCAAAAAAGGTTCCAAGAAATACTCAACCAAGCAAGGCTGGACAGTGATCGTAAAACACAAGAATGTGAAGAGCTTCGAATGCAGGTATCATGAAAGACTAAAAATTCATGTTTGGTTCCTAATGGAACTGTCTTTATTGTGCATTTTGAATAGAGATGGGTTTCACTGCAGTAGAACTTTATTACATCATTGAATTGTATAGTAAAGACTAAGTCTATTTTCATTTATTCTTAGGTATTTACTCCTCAAAAGATGGAAGTGTTAAGAGTAAAGCTACAAGAAGAGGCAGAAGCATCATATAAGCAAGTATGTATATCTTTTGCATGGTTCTCTGCCTTGCTATTTCTTTGCCTCATCCATCACTTAGGAAACAACCGGCTAGCAAGACTTTGATGAGCAAGTTGTTTCTAACCTAGAGTTACTCATAGTTAATAGGAGTTACTAGACTCGCATTGATTTGATTGACACAACTGGACTGTCTAAGGTAGTCCGACCAGTTGCTTGCTAAGCCAGCTTGTGTCGACCAACAATACGATAGAAATAGAACTAACGCAAACTAGCTGTAACTGCCAACTAGTCAGAAGTTTTAGGATACAGTTGATCATCGAGAGACACAAGAGCGTCGACCGCGACTGACGAGAATCAGTTGTCAACTAACTGCAGAAGTAGAACATGCCAAACTTTCTGGGATTGTGCGCCGACCAAATACTATGTCGACAGGACACCAGTTGCGATAGATTAGTTCCAAAGAATCGTTTAGTTCCATGTCGTTGTTGTTGCAAAAAGCTATAACTTCTAACACTAAAGTAACTGAACTTTTCGTGGTATGGAAATATCACTACTACTAGCACTAAAGTACTAGATTTCATCAATCAATCATACGTCATAATGCCGAATAGTTTTTCGTTTGTGACGCTTTCCCGTCAAAGTCTCGGAAAATATTATATCAAAGCAAAGTTACAAACAATTAGCTTGCTTCAAATCTAATTCCGTTTAAAATGGAGGCAAAGTATCATCAGCTGAAGGAGTTCTATATAACGTCTCCTTTATGGAATAAGTCTGCAAACCATAGAATCTTGGAGGTAATAAAGCTAGTTTGTTAAACAGTGGTTGGCGACTGTATGTACTTGTCGTTTCAATGTGCTCACATTTCCACAGAAATCTTCCGATTCTCCTAAATCATGCTGTCCGAAATACTCGATCGACATAGCAACCTCCCATTTCTAATGATGGTTGGTTGTGAGAGACCCCTTGAAGGTGCTGAGATGTGTGGTTCAGCAAACTCAATGTGTTAAGAGCTTAGTGAGATAGGAGTTAGAGCTAGGAGTTAGAGCCCTAGGTAGTGTCACAGAGTCAAGGCCACGTTAGTTAACCTTTTCTTCTGAGAACCTAGCAACTGGCACTAACGCTAAACACAACATTCCACTGTCCTCTGGGGTAGAAGATCCCACGAGATCCCATCAATCTACCAAATACTGTCTGCTTTCTTAAAGAAGATTATGACAGGATGACAAGGTGGTAAACCAGAGTGGAGAGTCAGCTAAAACACCTAACGAAATTTGGGAACTGATGATAGGCACTAGGTTTGGGGATCTCCTTGGCAGGCCATGTACAGCTTGTTTTGTTTCTGCTGTCTTCATGTGTTTTTTTAAAAGTAAAGCAAAGAACTACCTTTCATGCATGTTATTACCATATTTGAGTCTCAATGAATATAATTTTCATTGCAGAAGCTAGAGACTGCTGATCTTGAATTGGACAAATATCGAAGTGACTTCAACAAGCTTCGATATGAGTACTCTTTTCTTAAATCGGAATATGAACATGAGCAGGTACGTGAAATGTTTTTTCAGCTATCCTTAGTGCAATATTTGATTAATTTATTCTCGTTAAGCAGTTTATTGCACATATGTGTAGAGCTTCGAACACTGATAAACTGGTATGACAATAAGAATTTATTTGTATCTTGTTGTCAAATGCAGATGTCTAAATTAGGCATGAGGCATTTTGGAGATTTAAGTGCATGTTTGTTAACTGACACAGTTTTGGAAGGCCTATCCGAAAAAGAAGCAATTTGCCCATACTTTAAATCTGCTTTATTTGTGTAATTTGGTATTAGTGGTGTGAACATGGTGTAAATTTGTATTTTAAGACGAAGCCATCGAAAAAGTTTGAAAAGGCCATTTATGATTGGGCTATGAGGAAAAAGTCCGCTTTATTCGCCTAATACTTACTAGTTTACTTCTTTAGGCCAAAAGTAAAACTATGATCGAGGAGCAGAAAGCACAATACCAAATTGAAGTAAGTAACGCGCTTAAGAAGCTCAAACTTCAATGTTATTTTGAAATAAGGAAAAGAGGTAAATACAATGACTATAGATGCTTCGCACAGCTATGGAAGTATTGGTATATTCCATATCTATTCACATATGTCATACATTCGTGTCCCAGACATTAAGATACATAATTCCTCAATTAAACCATCGCGGATTCTGCTGTACTGTAAAGACACCCAGTTTAACCATAGATAAACCTGCTAAATGCCCTGTTAAACCATCGCAGGATCTGCAATACTGAAAATACGCCCCACACACGATTCTATTTGCTCGAAACATAAACAAGGGCGATGAAATGAAAAACATTGAAAAATTCAAGCAAAGCAGAATATGTTATTCTTTATTCCTATCTTCTTTCTAAATAAATTATTTGATTCTGCCTTCTAGGTCGATACTCTTATGAAGGACAAAGATGATCTGTTGGAACAGCTGAGAAAACTTGAGGACCAAAATGACACGCAGAGAATTAGAATGTTGCAAAAAGACAATGCACAAGTGAGTGCTATACGTGTATATTTTGTACAGATTTAAAGACCCTTGAAAGACGCCTGTCTGTCAAACCTATACACCACAGCTAGGTTGATCACCCTCAGGCTTGGTGGATGCCCTCCCCCATCGGCACCTCTCACAAGGACTGCAATGGCCGACACTGAAATGCTAATTGTTACCCGATCGGCGGTGAATTTGACTGAACCAAGGACCACGATATTTGAGTTAACTTACATGCCGCAAGTTGCTATAATTAGTTTCCTACTAGTTTTACAATTCTGTTTGTATCAGTGCTTGTTAGACTAGCTGCAGTAACACGTACGTATTTACTGTATACAGTAAGGCTACCGTAGTGAGTAGCAAGCTGAATTAAGACATATATATGTATTTTTATAGTTGAATTTGAAAGTGAAGAGTCTCCTGGATGAGTTGGATGAAATCAGGGAGAAGCGAGAAGCTACTGGCTTACAGTCTGACCACGTGAGTATTGCAAATGAATTTTCAATGATTATGCTTTGCTAGAGAGAACTAACGTTACAAAGTTTGATTTTACTCACAAAAACGTAAGCTATACCACTGACGTACGCTTCCAAAAATAGCCTACCTGGCTCTCTGGCCATGCAATCCCGGTTTGAATCCCATCTATTATGGTATGTCACTTGGAGAAAAATCTTCCCTTGTGCTTGCTATTCATGACAAATGTTGCAGTACATACGATACTTAAAAGTTAAATGTTAGCTTAATGTACAACCCAATATATATGCTTCGTATAAAGAAGTTTCTTTCCACCCTTATTTCAGGTATCTAGGCTGCAAGCAAGACAACTTTCAGAGATATCTTCACACTGTAAGGCATTAGAGGTAAGGAAAATTAAAAGCGCCATGGTTTCTCCAAGGAAGTATGTTTAGATTAATTTGATTAGTTGTACAATATTCTTGTGTTTTTTCATATGGGTCGTATTAAATCACAGAGTATAAAGGTTACTCAGAAATATGTTTTTGTTTTTGTTACAGACGGAAAAAGAAGCACTCAAGAGCCAAGTTGAACGACTCCAGGCAGAATTGGAAAGGACGAACAAACAACAGGTTATATATACTCCTTAATGTTTAATCTTATCCAGAGCTACTAGTTAGAAGTCGTATTTGCACACCCTTGTCTTTGAATATATTCTGTGCTCACTTTTCAGAATTAACTAATGGATTATGTTAACTAGTGTTGTGATCTTACTTTTGTAGGAAGCATTTAGTCACCAAGCAATGAAATTTGAGAGAGAAAACTTGCAGTTAAAAAGGTAAAGATGATACTCTTTTTCAACTTCGAATGGGGTTAATAATCCTGCCCTTCCTTCTCTTACTTACAGCAACGTTTATTACAGCAATGTTTATAACAGCAACGTTTCAGTGTTACAAAAGAGTGGGTGACGAAGCTCTGTTCAGTGTCAAAAACATAGGGGCCCTATGGGCATGTTCGAAGAACGACTCTGGTTGAATATAGCTATTTCGGTCAAATGATGAAAGATGTTCATCGGTATGCACAACGATGACGATAATGATTATGATGATAATGGTGGTGGTTATGATGATGATGTTGATGAACACGATGATCATGATGCTGGTTGGTAGGGGTGATTGTGGTTGTATGGTGGGTATGGTGGTGGTGATAGAGGTGGTTGTGGTGCTGAAGGGGTGGTTGTGGTGGTTGTGATAGGGGTGATCGTGGTGATGGTTGTAGGGGTAGTTGTGGTGGTGGTGATAAGGGTGGTCGAGGTGATGGTTGTAGGGTGGTTCCGGTGGTGGTGATAGGGTGGTCGAGGTGATGGTTGTAGGGCTGGTTGTGGTGGTGGTAGCGTTCCTTTAGATGTTGCACACCGTCAATGGTGGTGATAGTAATCATGATGATGATGATGATGATGATTATCATTATTATTATTATTATGACGATTTTCATCGTGAGGATAATATTAATGATGATTTGTTTTGAAAACTGTTTTGAAATTGCCGCTCTTTGGCAAAACTCTTTGTTAAATGTTGAGAATGCCTGAAATGTCATTTACCAAAGCAAGGTGGCAATTTTCCAGTTCCATTTAGTAAACAAGGATGAGTCAGTTGTCACATGACCCCAGATTGACAAAAGTGCTTGCAGGCCGAATTGTGAACAACTAACCGCAAATTGCGCATAAATGGCCGAGACAATGGCCCTAATGGCATTCTTGACAATGGCCCTATTGTTACACGTTTTCCATTGTTCAAGCGTTGGTTAGTTGGTGAGTTAGTGAGTGAGTGAGTGAGTGAGTGACATCCACCCCACACCAATGTGTTCGAAGTTCTTTGAACACAAAAACGAGAAGCGAAAATTAATTTTTTGATTGTTTATGTTTATTTCAAGTTACGGTACGTTAGCTTGCACCTCTCATAATTTTCACGAAGTTATATTGACTAATTGTTTTGATTAATATTATATAATAAAGTTTTAGCATATCAGCTTGGCAGAAAATATTTCTTAGCTGTGTTATACTTTATTATTTGTAGCAATATAGATGAGCTTCTGCACAACCACAAAGTTGAAGTTAACAACCTAAAATTGAGGTAAGCCAAGCTTACAATGCGATGGATTATGTGCTGTGTAATTAATGGTAGAACATCGATCTCAGTTCTGAAAATGATACTGTCTTAGGCCTGGCTTAACGATAAAACATTGTTTGTCAAACAGTTGAAATGTGCTTGTCAAACAATGTTTGAATCATTTGGCCACGTCATAAACATTGCTTGACAAAAAGGCAAAATTTGGCTCGCGATTCTTTTGAAAAAGTTCAAAGCTAAAAACTTTAAGCAAGCAATTTGCAAACGATTAACATAATGCTTGAGAAGCAAATTTCAAACATTTCACGAACAATGTTTGATCATTTTGCCATGGCGTTCGCGTTTCTAGAAACACCACTACCATCTACTAAATGAATCTTTAAAAAAACTTCTTCAATTTGCAGTTTAACAAAAGACAAAGGAGAATTAGAAAGAGAACGAGATGGGTTACAGAGTGAGCTTCAAACAAGCAAAAATAAAATTACTGTTATGGCGCAAAATCTGGAAGAGCTAAAGAATGCTCTCAGTAAAAAAGTAAGGTTTCATTTAGCGTTTTCCTTTAAACCGTTGCTGATATGAACTGAACACTTCCTTCCGTTTCTTTTGGTATTCTTTTGTTTTTTTGATATTTTAACTTATCTCTCTTTCTGCATCAGCTATCTATCTGCCTATGAAACATTAGATTCGCCAATTTTTGTTGTAATATTGCTAGTGACCTTTCATTTCTACGTTTCTTTATTCCAAACAGACAGTAATCTATCCGAGAACCTATCTGTCATATTAACAAACATTTTAACTCATAGCCAGCCTACCTTGCTTTTTATGATATATTTCAGCTTGCTACGAAACGCTGAATTGAAAAAATCATCAGCTTGATCTAGAAGTTTACAAACATACTGTACTTTTGATCATAAATGTTGCAGTTGAAGTATGGACTGTGCTGTTCATGAGAAATTTGTAATATTACATTAATTTTTCCAGCCTCACATTTCATTACACTGAGGTAATAGTGTGAGGTATATGTAAGACTATACCAAGACATTCTATGCATTTAGTTAAACTAAGCTTACGCTTAAATGTACTTTACAACACGTTCGATCTTCTACAGGAAGAAGAGATTGTGCAGCGAGTCCAGAAAGTCAAAGAAGAAGAATGGGAAAAGATTTCCAAATTGGAACATTACAAGATTCAGGTAAATCTTGTAATGTTCTCAATCTTCATGAACTTCAATCTTCATCTCTCAATCTTCATGAACTTTTTATTTTATAAAGACAGCAATGGCAAATAATACGTTATTAATATCAGTGAATTGAGTACTTTGCTCACATCATTTTTTCCTAAACTCTTTTCCCATCCATCTTTTCCGAAACTAAGAAGTTTCAGTACTAGGAAAGGGATTTTAAGAACCTTGTCTTGACAATCTTTCCGTCCTTTTGAATTTTTTTCCTTGAAAGAAATGCTGTACATTTATTTTGATATGAAACTTCGGTCTACCAATCATAAGGGTTTCTTAACTTCCCAAGAATAAAAGTTTTTTAATGTTTTTTAATGAAACTGATCGAGTGTAGCCTAATGTACTATTTCTAAGGAGTATTAAGAAGAGCTGAGAACATAGAGGATGTCATTTTAATAAATGTCAATTGCTTTTTTATATTTGAAAACCACATGATGAGATATTAACTATGGAGTTGCAAAACAGATGAAGCTTCTTAGGTTTTTGATTTTCATGAAAAGGGCTTGTGTAGTTTCTTAAAAGAAGTTTCTTATAAAAAAGAGTATATCTACAATAAATTTTCTCCAGTAACTGTTCCCTGAAGTTCTACAGTTGGTTTCAAAATGCGATTTTGAACAAAACTACAACATTGCGAGAAACAATTCTGGACATACTTATGAAGATGTTTCCGCTATAGACGCTTCCGCAAAAGATGGCCGCCGTTTTTGCCTAGGTACTGTTTTCATTAAGGATTTTCGAAAGGAATTCTGGGAATAATTTCCTTAGTTACATATTTTACAAAGCTGCAGACGTTGAATTCGTAGCTAAGGAAGTTATTCCCAGAATTCCCTTCGTAAAACCTTATGAAAAACAAGGGATTGACAGAAACGGCCGCCATCTTTTTGCGGAAACCTCTATTGCTCGGAGTCTTATTAAATAAGTTTTAAGTTCGAATCGAATATAGTTATTATCGAATCCATTTAACTAAGAAACCCTCAGTACTAACACATCTCATTAGTTTCTTAACACTATTTTGATTTTCTTTCTGACAGGCTGAATCTCAGTTAGCTGAATCTGAAAGGTTAATTGCACGTCTATTTGTATCAATTCATTTTGGACCAAATTACTCTTGTATCATTTAGCATAAATATTCAATTGTGCTCGTCTTATAAGTATTAATGTATAATGAAGCTCACTGAAGCTCTTCTAACTTGCAAATTTTACTTCAGGCAAAAGACGGATTTAGAAGCTACATACAAACAACAGCTGGAAAAAATGGATGGGAAACTCATTTCAGCTGGGGAAATTAAGGTAGGTCTAAACCATACCACAATCTTCGTTTTTTATTTCTTTGCGTTTCTCAATTTCATAAAACAATACAGAAAATCATCTTGTAAGGGAAGCATAAAATGGCAGAGAACACAGGACAACTTAGGAATCAGGATGTAACATCAAAACTTTCTTTTTTGCAGGAAAAGTTAGAAAAAGAGTTGAATTCTGCAAAATCACAAATGCTGCATCAAAGACAACAGAGTGACCAAGTAGAAGAGGTATTTTGATTCACAAACTTGAGACTTAAAATTCCATGTTACCTGCTGCCCGTATTGTTACTGGTAATATGAACTTAATAATTAGTAGGTCCATATACATATACAACTAATCGGTTAGTATTTCTTGTTGGACAACGAAAAAAATCAACTGCGGACTTCCAATTGATTGAGCCTGCTGACGAACATGGTAGAAATGAACACAATATTGATTTTGGCTTTGATGAACATAGCTACTCATGCCCTATGAAATCGACGAAAACTCTATAATCATCATGCTGACGAATACAGTAAGAAATTAACATGCTGAGGAATGCACCATGAAATTAACATGCTGAAGAATACAGTATGAAATGAACAGCCTGTTGAATACATTATGAAATGAGCTTGGCGAATAAACTATGAAATGAAACTAAAATGCATGGAAAACACTTTGAAATCTGGTAAACTCTTGCGCTGAATTTAAAAGTCGTCTCCGCAATAAACGTTTCTTTGAAGAAAAGTCAAAAATTCAAGAAACAGGAGTGATGATAAGCAAGAACACGCTGATTACACGGTTTAAGAACTTAAGCCCTCTATAACAAAATAAACATGGCTTTTTCATTTATAGGCAAAGAGGCAAACACAAGAATTCAAAGCAAAACACCAAAAGCTAATGAACGATTATGAAAGGTAAGTGCTGAAGGTGAATCTCCTGAAGAAAGAATTAAGTAAGTGCAAAGATTCCTCAATTCTAAATGCAACTTCCTTGGCCAATCCACACGGAACGCTTGGCATTGTTATCGAAACATATTCAAAGGTTTTTAGTCATGAGAATGTTTCTGTTCTTTTATAGTTTACTTACGAATGAGCAAGAAGCCAAAACTGCAAATGAAAAGTTAAAAGATAACAATGATCTGTTGAAGAAAGAATTAAGTAAGTGTGAAGATTCCTCAATTTTAAATGCAACTTCCTTGGCCAATCAACAAGGAACGCTTAGCATTGTTATTGAAACATATTCAACCTTTCTTGCAAATTTCAATGTTGTCTAGTAAATTTTGCTTGCAACACGTAACAAACTGAATTAAACTTAATAAATCCTGATAAATAACATTTATTCCTTGTTACTGTGCACGTATTGCTCGATAAATATGAAGTATAGTGCAAGCAAAACCAACAAAACTAAAACGCTGCAAATGGAATCAGCGTTATCCCAGCAAATTAAAGAAAGACGTGATAAATTATTGCATCTTGCATGTGGTATTTTGTAGAGATACTTCAAGAGGATATGCAACAACAGCAAGAAGCATTTCACAAAGGCATGCAAGAAGCCAAGTAAGTAGAAAATTCTGATTGATGCATTTCTATCTGCATCTGGCTGGGTTTATAAGTGAAAGCAGCCAAGACCATCTCAGTCTTAAGACTTCTTGACGGTTGATTCATTCATCGTGTTTAGAATAGAGCAAAACAAATTACACATTGCTGAAGTCAGTGAAGTTCTCACTCTTTTGCAGGAAAAAGATTGAAACTGAGAAGAAAGAACACGAAAAGGAAGCAAAAGATATCAAAAAACAACTTCTACAGTCGGAGAAAAAAGCAGATAAAATTACATTGATGGCTAAAAAGGTATTTCTTTTTTATGTTGCAAAGAATGCAGATGCATGTGTCTTTCTGGGACTTTCAGATTCTTTGATGGAGTAACGGATTTTAAGTTTATTACTTAATCAATCTTTACTTGCCTGCCATTCCTGTCATATTTAGTGTGCTTTGCGACACTTTGTGAAGGTGGAAAAGAAGGTGAACTAATTGAGACCTCGACCTTGGCCGTGACGCTACCGTGGCTGGGTTTGAACCCTGACAACACTGAGCTTTTGACACCACGAGACAGCTGGATTACACCACGGCGCCACAGCACTTTGTGATACTTTAAAGGTGCTGTGGCGTCGTTCTCTCATCCAGCTTCTGGTGCCAAAAGCTTTGCAAGGCCAGGTTCGAGCCCCAATAACGGAAGCTTCACAGCAAGGGTCAAGGTCTTGATTAGTTAACCTACTACTGAGATCCTGGTGCAAAATACACCATCTTGCCTTTCATCTTCACCTGTGCTCTGTTGCACAATAAAAATAACAAAATAGCCGTATTGCCTATTAACAATACGGTATAGTGCCCCAGTTACTAATTTACTGTTCCGTTTTCTCCTCCTCAAAACATAGTTGCATAAAAAATTAATCCACCACAGTTACTTAGTCAGAGCTCAGCTGCCATTTTCTAGGTACCTCGCATGATAGACAACAGTATTGAATATATTTAAATATTCTGATTTTCTCTTGCTGTACTTTCAACTAGATTGTTTTATTTTATCTTTCAGAAACACAGTAAGCAAAAGAAACTAATTGCAGGACTAACAAAACAGATTGAAGTACATAAAGCTGAACTTGAGAAAAGCGAACTTGAAAAGAAGACTTTGATGTAAATTCCCATACTCTGCAAACTTTATAAGCCTGGTTTCCATATTGCCCAAAGTGGCCGTGCCAGTGCTGAGACATGGCTGTACCAGTGATCTACCATTGCTGGGCTGTTGCTCTCGCGGTAGCGCCGACATAAAAAATTGAATTTGGTTCAACTTTTCCTGCCCTTATGACGCTTCTGCCACCAGAATATTTTAATGGAAACATGCATCGCTGCCGTCTGCGATGTATCTGGGACACCTGCCTTTGTTCTCATGGAGGACATGAATTTCAAGCCAATCACATGCGAGCAAATTTAAAACCATTTTGTAGCAACCACTGTCTTAACACTGATACAGCTGTATCTCAGCACTTGCCCCGCCACTTGTGGCTATATGGAAACCAGGCTTTATTGCTAGTGTCAATACTGACCCAAAAAACTTTCATATAAAATAAAAAAACGTGTATGCCAATAAACGACCTTACCTGAGAAACTTAACAAGTGAATCTCAAGTGATCATATTGCAGGTATCATTCTTTGTATTGTTTTCTAATAGTTTCTTATAGATGTGTTTATTTTTCTCCAGGAAAAACCTTAGCATGGAAAACGAGAGAACTAAGAGAATGCTAGAAAGGGTAAGATGGCACGCAATTTTTGTATTTGAAATATAGTTTGAAACACCTTTGTTTAGGATATCATTTGCCAAAAAACAAACAATAGTTAGCCAAGTAATCGAACAGCGGAGGGTCTATGGTGTATACAGTTGCACGAAAGCGTACTGTAGTTATAAATGTGATCTTTTTACTTAAGAATACTGAGTTATTAGTTAAGATTACGAGCTCTAATATATACGATCTTCGTTATCTAAAGCCTTCTGTCTGTGTTAATTAACGGAAGATGAAAATAATCACTTCGTAAACTTGTCGAGATGTCCCTTTATAAGAATCATCTTTATTATGGAATAACTAATAGCTCTCTTTCCTACGTTCCAGATGCGAAAACGGCAGAATCAGTTCAATAACCTTCTGCATGCGAGTGGTATTGGTATGCCAAATATTGCATTGTCGAGTATCAACCAAGGCGCGTTGTTGGGAATGTCGTTCGAGGTAAGCACATAAAATTTGTCCCAATAGGTTACTTTAGTTAAGTCACAAAACTAGTTAATTGGATTCTAATCACACAGAGTTGCTTTCGCAGACCAAAGAAAAAACAAATAGTCACAGCATTATTTGCATCATCTATGCAATGGGCTTCTTCTTGCTTTCATGTTAGGTTGTATACGTACGGCATTGACGTTAGGTTAAATATGAATGGAATGACCAAACTAAAATCCCGTTAGTTTACTCAAAAACAACAAAGATAGTATTGTAAATTACCTGTTCAGCTGCCAGCCGCTTGCAACAGTCGCTACAAATGTGCCTCTCGGTATCTTCATCTTTGACAAACTCCGAATAGCACATGCATGACAGAAGCGAATTTAGGCCTATCTTGCTACTACAAATTAACTTGCAAATAACTTACAAGTTTTACCAAACTTAGTCAATGGCAATATTTTGGAATTCCCTCTAGGCTTAAGAAAGTTGTATGTAAACAAAGGGTGTTGGTACAGTGAATTCTAGGGGGTTTCTAGCGTAATCCATGTGTAATAGCATGAAAAATACAAGCGTGTACGTGCCTCGCAAGTGAAATAAATTCAATGAGAAAAGCTCAAAGTTATGGTCCTGAATGGGGCTGCAAGTCAACATACGATGACTTCATTTCTCTAGAACAAAAAAACAGGAAACTTTGTCTCCTGGGCCTTCGTTACTTGCAGAAGTTGAAACAGAGATAAAAGCAAAATACTCCGTTATACTGCAACAGAAACATCAGTGTATGGTTGGTTGCTGTTTAATGCAATATGTTCTAGCAAACAATAGTTTTGAGAATTGCTGTACTGCAAATGCTCTAGTAACTCTTGAGAAATGTCGCGGCGTTTAAACTTATGTCTTGATATCAGTTTGGACAAAATTAGCAGATGAGGATAAAATCTAGTGGAATGATCAGTTAATCTATAGATTTCTTTTTCAGCCACCGAAAGAGTCAAGCAAGAACCCTTTAGATTCACTGGATCCTTTAAATATTCCTTATACAGATGATTTTATAAATGGAACTCCTTTACATTCATAAAGATTAAAATAGTATTTTTTACTGGCAATTTTCGTTCATAAGATACTACGTTGAAAGCCAAGGTTGGAAGCCTTAATTGTATATAGAAATGTAAGTTATGCTTTCATTCTTTAAAGCCTTGTTGTTTGATTTTTTATGATAGATATTTTTAAGATGAGTCTTTTTGAGAAATACATTATATTGGAAACAAAATTTGTGTCTCATTCTTTTTAGACTGGTAGAACCTATTGTTTTATATGGCACGAAAGATAATATAGATTTTGAATACGGGGTATTGGGTTGATGATAAACTTAATAAACTTCATAACTGTGATGTATTGATTGCAGCTGTTGTTAAGGCTTTTAAACGGAAAAACCAGACAATTTTGACTTATAGAAACACCTTCCGTTAACTAGCTAACAATTGGGTATTCTATTTAGTCAACAATTTTATTTCAAAGTTGTTCGTTTATCTGTTGCTATAGTTAGTGACACACTGAAACATAAACTGTTGGTGACAATGCAAATAAAAATAAAATTCAAACAGTAACCTAAAATAATTAGAATTTGTTATTAGCTAAAATATCCTAGTTAAGTAATATCAAATTAATGCTAGCTATGGAAAGGTACGTACCAAAATACCATTATCAAGTCAAAAATTATTAACTGGTTAAACTATACAATGGATTTCACTAACTTGACTGGACGAAAACCAGTTACAAGATTAACTGGAAATATTATGTCAATTAGAAGTTTTACATAAACAACAAAACATTATTTTTCTTAGTGGTTAACTTTAAAGAATACACTTATTTTCTCTAAAATGGGTTCCTAAAATACGATTAATGAAACGTTTTTGCTTCTAGAATACATCTGCGTTTACTGTTTTGCCTTTTCGGTATCAGTTTCGAACTTAACTCCACACAATAAACTAATAGAGTCAGCATGAGTGCCCCAGTAACGGATGCAATACAAGAATAAATGACCGATCTAGCACCCTGGCCCTAAAAACGCCTCTCTGCAAACACCCCAGGTAAAATTGAACAAACTTCTATGCATTTTTATTTGCTTCAAGAAATTTAAACCAATTTCTTTTAAAGTAGGAAAACAAGTTCTGAAAATTACACATGGGCCTACTTGTGCATCAACAAAATATATATGTATATATACATATATATATACTAACCTTATAGTCAACAAATTTTTATAAGACTTCGGCATATGGTGACGTCATAGAGTCGGCATATAGTCATATATAGTCGGTATAATGTCATATATATGGCATATAGTCATTTAGGGCAAGGACTTTTTAGGAACAGCAAAAGTGTATTTTCACCGTGTATTTTCTGTTTACTATTTCACAACTTCCTGTAGCTTTGGCTCAAAGAGATATTTTGAATTGACTTGGCGAAGATTTTCATATGTGGGTTTCTACTAAATATATGCTCTAGGGATATAAACATGCGTATATACATTCGTTCTAGAGATTACTTACTTCCAACAGAAATTGCGTTAGTTGCTCAAAATGGTACTGTACATGTTAAGGCGTGAAAGGCTTTTTCAAATGGCATGAAATTTCATCGCTTCTTTTTATATTGTGGTCTTCTCGGTACGATCGCCTCCTTGATATCGTAAACATCAATGATTTCCTGAAAGAATATATTATTTTCAACTTCACCTTTATGACTTTATGATTTGCTCATATTAAAGAAGCATCGTCATACATCAAACAATTAAATATCTAACAATAACATTATGATCGCCGATGGTCTGCGACATATGAGAAACAGGCTTTAACGAAATATCAAAAGTGAAATTCCTACATCAAAATTTATAGAGAACGGGGTAAAAATACTGATAACAAAAGAGAATAGAAAATAGGCTAACACAAGACTGACCAGATCAGGCTAGTGGTAATGTAGGAAGATGCTGGATCGTTGCTCTATAGCATTTTGTATAATAGTTCCCAGATGCTTGATAAATGCAGATTCCCAGTCACGCACTTTTTCTGATACTGCTTTAACAACAATCACACATCTACATTAGCTCCATCAAAGCCATGTTAAATTTCAAACGATAGAAAACCTTTTCAAATAGGTCAGTGTAGGCGCGACAATTTTCTAAAATTTGGCCGACAACGACAACCGAGACGCAGCAACCGAGATTGCGGTCGCTTTAGGACAGGTAGAGCAGCAAAGTTTTGAGGCACTACATCTCCTGAACCGACCGCTGTACAAGCCTGTCTAGTCTATTGGGTCAATTCAATTCGTTGGATTGACCAATTAGAACGCAACATTTGTTAAACGGGTCTAATTCTAACTGGTTCAACATGCGAATGAAATTGGTACGAGTCATCTTACCTTCCATTCTTCGATTGACAACGGCATTACAATTTGCTTTTGTAGAATAATCTCTTGGTGATCTTGCTCGTGATATGGATTACTTTTGCCTTCAAAGAAATATATAGACTATCCAACATCAATAAACAAACTTCGATCATCTGAAAATCTAGATCGAAAATAATCTTTTTGAAATATCAAGTGGAACAAGAGATCGTTCAGTGCATAATAAGCTAACTTCACTACCTATATGTCCAAAAAATAATGTAAACTATAACTTACAAACTGTGGGTTGTCTTTCTTCATCAAGATCAATTTTGGCTTTCCCATCCTACAAAAAATTTATTTATCATCATCCCATCATTATTGTCAAAATCATCGTCAACACCATTATTATCATCGTCATCATCATCATCATCGTCATCATCATTATCCCAGTCATCATCATCATCATCATCATCACCATCATCATCATCGCCATCATCAAAATCAAAATCATCATCATCATCATTATTATCAATTATCATCATCATCAAAGAGCTTTCTTCACTCCTGAAGGAGGAATCTTCCTGGTTGCCTTGTCTTGTCTTGTCCCTTACTAGGCACCATCACATGTGACTCAGTAAGCTGTTGAGGTTGTCTCTCCATCTGGTTTTTGGCCTTCCTCTTGGTCTTTTCCGTTATCGAGTCCAGTCTATCCGTCTACAGATGTCGATCTACTGTGTATTGTCTACGAATCTTGAGACATGGCCGACCCATCTATGTTAACTTTCTTGGATAGTAGTGATCATGTCCTTAAAACCCCGGTTTGTTGTCTTATCTAGCTGTTTCTTTCGTTCGCGTAGACTGATGCCAAGCATAATGATTACTGAATCTTTTTTAATTCGAATAGTAAAAAGTCAGGTAGTTTCAAGGCTCCTACAAAGCAGAAGACGGATGATTTGCTACACACGCGAAACCGTGATTTAGGCAGAGAGAACGTAGCTTTGAAGCTTGTACCGCTATACCTGCCCGCAAAAAGCATATGCTCGAATAAAGCATACGTTGGTACTCACTAAATCATCTGCAAATGCATTTTCGCATGCTAAAGTATTGAGCAATGAAAAAAACAATCTATACTGAACAAGAGAAAGGAAATAAGAAAAGACAACGAAACTTTTTGGCAAAAAGAGCTTTACCATCCTTTTAAAGTTTCAAGTACGTTATATTTGGGATTATGCTGCACCTACTGTACAACTTCAAGAATGTCATACAAAAAAGCTTACCTTGACCAGAAATGACAGATGAAATAGATTCTCGATAGTTACGCCAAAAGAAGTTGGATCCATGATGAATTGAAACAGACCAACTGGCTGCGTACCTTTGCAAAAAACGTTAAACTATTAATTAAACAAAGCCAACCGTCTTCAAAGAGCTTGAGTATGAAGGCATGCATCTTTATTTGACCTATTGTTTAATAAACATAATATGCAGATGGAAATTTGTCTTTAATGAATAAAACAAACTCACCTTCTTTAGTAACTTTTTTGAGGACACCATATATCCTTTCAACTTCTTTAGTTGTTGCCTCCTCTTGCTCTTCGACTTTGGAGATCTGCAGGATTCAATAAATAGACTCAGTCAATACAGTTGGTAAAAATGAAAAATAAACAGCCAAAAACACTGTGGTTTAACCAAGAAGCATTTCACTCTTCAAAAGGCCTACAAGATTGCTATTGAAACAAAAGGATTCTTACAAGATTCTATAAAACAATAGAGATTCCAATCGCCCCTAAGTTAAAAGAACCATGTATTTGAAATTACACTGAATGTCCTAAGTGTGCAGCGTTTATCAGACTGAGGTATTTTAGCAGCCTGCGCTCAGATTCAAATTGATCAAATCAACTACTGTATTTGATAAGTTTGAGTCTGAGCACAGGCTATATTTTAGTGGGAGGCATTTGCCATTGTTGCGTGGCAAGGTGAGATGTTTCTACAGAGGTTCATATTTCAGGCTAGGAATTTTTAGAGGATACATGATGCTACATTATTTTTGGCCATATTTCAGCAAACCCTTCAACAAAGCTCAAACAAACAAACCTCTTCTGGGGCAACTTTCTGACTAGCATCCAATTTGTCTTTTGGTTTGGTAACTCTGTCCTTTTTTGGTTTTTGCTTTACTTCAATGACCAATGGGCCCAACCTAAAGACAATGAACAAATAATTAAGGCAAAGATGATGAAAGAGGATGCTTTGGGATTTCATGGGTTGCGGACTTGGCCAATTTCACCCTCGGGTTTTTGGGTTTCTCCTAAAAATTTTGCAGGTTTCTGCATCAAGTATATTTAATGGGCCACAGGTTTTGCCGTTTTTCTAGCTCGGGTTTTGAGTATTGTAGTAAAAATGTGGGGTTTTCCCGTTTTAACCCTCATAAAGGATATCAAAGTGTAAAATTCTTAAAAAAATTGTTGAATCTAAGGTTAACTGGGTTTTCGGGTTTGTCCCAATTTTTTCTGGGGTTTTGGGTTGTGATATCCCCCAAAGCCCCCCTCCAAAAGAACTTACTCAAATATTCAAAGAAACAAGAAGGGGTAAACTTTGGCTCTACTTATACTCACATAAAGTCTACATTAGGTGCTCTTTTGAAACAAGCACTGCATTTCTTTCCAAGTCTGCCCCATTCTAAAGAATCTTGTTTTCTCCTGAGAATTTCATCATCATCTTCATCATCATCATGACCTCTAGCTTGCAAGGCATGTAATGTTTTTGGTATCATGAACTGAATCTATAAAAGATACAATTAGGAGCTTATTGTATGTATTTGCTAAGAAGATATTAATAAGTCTAAAAGTAAGGATATATAATGCTGAAGTAGTTTAGTTGTAATGTTAAATGTGACCAACAGGGTTTTATAGGTATTTGACCTTCAATTCCCTTACAATTTATTTTATAATTTTATACTGTATGTGGTTCAATGTGCAGCCCCACTTGCTGCAAAGGGACAAGAACAATGATATGGGAAGTGCAAATGTTTGCAATTCAGTCAGCACTACCAGGCAGTTTGGAGTACATGTGCACTCGTGGAGTTTCCGGCAAAGACTTGACACCGGTGAACTTTGCTTTTAGTAGTTGTTCTCAAGTAGTTTTGGAGAAAGCAAAAATTTTGACCCAAATTTCAGACTGGCATTGCCAAGGCTGTTCTTATAGAAATGGGTATACAACTAAAAAAGCAAAGAAACATTACCAATTTGTCAGTGAAAACTTGTGCATCAAATGTAACGAAATCAGTTTGCAACTGTTTCGCCTGCTCTGACCCAAGACTGGCGACCGATAGCAGAAGATTGGAGTCTAGCACAGCCTCGCGTGTATGTCTCACTAGAAAAGAAAGAAGCATGATTAATACTTAAAAGAAAGATTCAAATGAACAAATTCAAATAAATTAAATGCATGCTGCACTGCATCTATTTTAATGCAAAGAAATGTCTTAAGCTGGATGCGAACTGTGCAAAAATGTTGGCAAACATCATTGCCAACAATTATTTGCTAACATGTTGGCATGATTTACTATAGATGTTGTCCAAACAAACAACATGATGAAAAAAAATGTTGGCAAACAATTTCATCAATTTGAGCAAATTTGATGTGTTGGTACGGTTTGCTGTCTCACTAACATGTTGGCCAACAATGTTGGCACGGTTGGTGCCTGCCTTTACAAGTATGGTGTTCTCTTTGTGTTCAAATCATTGCCTTCTGTTACCTTTCCCAAAAAGATCTTCTGTTTGATCCAACAGACATGTAAGACCACTTGACTCAGGCCTGATAAGTTCATCTTTATTCTCTAAAAGATAATGACATCAAGTTAAAAACATAGAAACCTATATACAGTAACTTAAAATGCATTAAGGGTCTGATTTTACGCCAAAAAATATCCCATCTAGCCGAGAAAGGATATTCGCCGATGTGGTTGATCAAGTCACGTCTATACGAGACAAAAATCCTGATGATTCAATCATATGAGAAAAACATCATGCCTATGTGGGATCCCTCTTGTGCAATGTGTACCGTCCCATCTAGCTGCAATGGGACATTTTTGTAATCAAATTGGAACTAAAATTTTGTAACTTTTTCATCCAAAGGCAAGGAGAGGGTCTCATCAAACATTCTGACCTAGGCTACAGCAGCACTGGGCCTTCCCAAGCTTAGGCTAGGGGCTAGGCCACTCAATGAGGGTGGGTTTTGTGTGGGTAGGTTGTGTGTGGGTAGATGTGTATATCTATATAGTTAGGTGAGGTGTAGCCGGTGTAGACTTACGTTGTGCAGCATCAATCAAAGATCGATATGATGCTCGAATTTCTCTTCTTACGGTTGGGTCATCATATTCACTATAATCTTCCAAAGACTGAGTTTCTTTTCGCGCTTGCTTTTTCTGTTTACTCATTTTTTTTGCAAATTCGATGCTATCTTCCTTTGGGACCTCTTCTTCCAACTGCCCTGCTTCTTTCTTGTTCTCACTCTGCTATCTTTGTGCAGCCTCGTTTTCATACTTTTTCGCGCGAAATTCTCAGAAAATGCGCCAAAAGGGGAGGGGCAGCTCTATAAACTGAGGCAAGGGGAAGGTAACATCGGGCATAAACAAACGTGTTTTTCAAAACATACAGGAAAAATCATGATGCTAAAACCCTTGCGAAATGTGTTCAACTAATTAGATTAGAGAAATGACAAGGTCAAGCTGAATTCACGAGAGTGCAATCCAGAAGCGCAGTAATAGAGGACAAAAACAAGATCTTTTTTAATACAAGAAAAAATTCAAAATAGTTTAAAAATTACGTAAAATCGATTATACAAACAGTTTTAAGAATAAATACTAAAAAGCGAAGTGTTAAATTTAGCTACTTTGAAGGGAAATGCTCTGGACACCCTTTTCTTTGGGGGCAATATCAGGCTTCATCAATACATTTACTACCCGAAATATCCCAGCAAACAAAGGTTATGTTTTAAGATTTGCGATAAATTTGCAACATGTACACTGTTAAAGCGGGGGTTGGGAGGAGGTGGCCCCCAATATATCAAAAGGTCGATTTAGCCACACAATACGTCACAATTCTGGTAACAAGGGGCGCCTAAACTGAAGTAGAACCTTAATGCAATACAATCACGGGAAAAATCACAATATACATTTATCTACAAGTCTTTCATGCAAATAGTATTAGTTAGGTGTTAGCTTAGCAGATTTTCTATGGGAGGAGGCTGGTCTAAAGGCCCGTTTCGGTTTCTGATCGTCAAAAAAGCAATCGACGCATGAACTTCTCAAGCTATAATTTCAGTTGAGTCCGTTATTTTTACTATTTGCTATTCCCCTGCATATGAACATTTTTATACTTCAAAATAACAATTCCCTGTAACCAACAAAAGACACTATCTTTTCCTTCTCTTGGGGCGAAATAAATTCTGTTCAAGAAGGGGTCACCATGGGGCTGACTCTATCCTCTGAAAGATATTTAGTTATACCAGTAAATAAATGGTTCGGATGTTGTATCACCAATAGAGAGGGTCTTTATTCTCTTGAGTTATGGTTGCATACACTAATGGCTGTCGATTATTATCAGGTCCTTCTACGCCCTCTATGATCTTTAACTCAGTTCTTTACGATTAAGAATTTAGGATACTGTTCTACAAAAATCTCTGTAATTTACAAGTTACCGTAGAATACACTGGAAACTTCGCATGCCTCTGCACGACTCTGACGCAAAGAATACATTTCTCTGGGCATTGACACCAGTATTCAGCCTGATGATTTTGCTTAACGTATGTCGATGGACGTATGCGATATCCTAAAAGAGAAGCAGGGTTGCATTGCAGTACAGTTAGGCAAGAAACCGGATTTCTTTATCCAGGGTATTGTTTGCGTACAATAGACAATTGTTTTATCTGTTGTCTTTATAAAAGCCGGCCTAAAGATTCTTATTTGTCCGTTTCTTATTTGCGTGAGACCATGGGATACGAACTGTAACAAGTGCAACTTTTGTACAAGTCACACCAACTTTATTGATGGAAGATTGGCCATAGATTCTGAAACGGCCATTAATTCGAAAAAACGCCCTTTTTAAGAGTGGTTGTTTCTAGAAGGCGAAATTTAAACAGCTTATTACATAACTCGAGTTATAGATGGGGCGCTTATTTGAAGGGGACTTGAGAAGGGGCGTTATAATTAAAATCGGTCACACATTTATATTAGAAAAGCGGAGCAGCCCTGTTTCAAATTTCAGACCTATTGTATGACGTTAAACCTACTTACTTCAATGCTGTACGAAACAGCTTGCCAATGAAAGGCACAATGATTGGAGACACCACTAAGATACCACTGCACCGCACAAGAAAAGCAATTCGAATCTCTAAGTATGCTGCGGCAAGACTCAGGGGTTGACATGAATAGCGATCACTATTGATTTTTCCACAAATGGCATGCCAAAATAGATGGGATTCGAACCTGGACTGCATTGCCACAAAGACAACGACGTTTTAATCGCGGTTTCAATGATATGTAATATGCATGTAACAGAAGGTCTTATTTATAAATATAAGACAATGCAACATAAACACTTACTCGTTTAGTCAAGATCCTCTTATACCAGAAACGATCTCCATCTCGGATTCTTACAAATTGATTCACAAAGATCTTTCTAAATGTTTCACCCATTGCAGATTTTGGCTCGTGGTCTTCTGCTATTCCACCAACCCATAAATCAACATTATTTATATCTTTGTATAGATATTTCAGTTTTGCAGCAACACGTCTATTCCTTGTAATTTGAAAGAATGATGTCCGCTCTACAGTAGAAAAAAGAATAGAAAATTAAGGATAATTGAAATTTCATACCACACAGTATCAAATACTAAAATGCTGCAAGCATGTTAAACAACAGCTGATGAAACAAAATTAGCAATGTTATCATGTCATACGAACTGCATAAAAACTTGGATAAAAGAAACTAAGGATTATGAAGCTCCAGGTTGTTTCATGGCCAATTAACCACACAAGAACCACTCCAACATGGTATATGAAAGAGGTTCCCATACTTAGGATTACAGCACTTCTGCAAACCCTAGTAACCATCTTTAGAACATTGAAATTTAGCAGAAAATAATCATTTGTAAGGCTGTAAACTCACTAAAGAAGAATTGCTAAAAAATTCTTGATAATTCTAAGGCAGAAAATCATGCTAATGTATACTGCATTTGCTGTAGACTGTGTCAAAAAAGTAATTTAAGAATCAATTTAAGAAACTATTGATGCTGTTTCCCTGTAACCCACTTTTAAAAAACCATTTCAGCTTGTTATAGAAAATCACAGGTTCTTTTATGCGGGTTTTAATACTGTACAATACCAATGAAAAGCTTACTTTTCAATCCCAGTCTTTGTCGCACTGTATTGTAATCAGGGATACCGGCTTCTCTGCCTCTTTGTATATTGATTGCTGCCAAGTCCAAACTGACACCTCCAGCCTGGAACAAGAAGTTGCGTAGCTAATCAACGACTTTAGTATCGATGTCTTGTGATCTGTGTTTTATTGCACCACGAAGAATTGGATCGATGCCTCCCTCCTTTGTCACTCTGTCGGGTCTGAAGAAACCGTCGCGTAGCAGCAGATTACCAAAGCGGGATATTGCGCCATTTTTCTCATAACGGAAGACTGTAGAGCTGATCTGAGTATGGCCGAACCTAAAAAAGATGATAAAAAGAAAAAATCATTGAGCATTCGACTGGAAAAACTAAATGTTGGCGTTGGAATTGGATTAGTTCAGGACACAACCTTGGGCAAGTTGTTAACACGTATGTGCCTCTGTCTAGCCAGATGTAAAAATGGGTACCTGGTATGTCAGCTGCACCCTGTATTATGTTACATGCATACAGACCAGGGGTAACATCAACGGCAACATGTAAATTCGATTGAGTAGCCCTGGCCTAGTAGAAGACTATAAAACAGCATTTTTGCTCTACTTTGCCATGTGAATTTGAGGTGTCATTCATCAACAAACTACCAGCAAAAAATTGTGTTATTTTTCATTTAGATCCACGCATCCAATTCGCAATAACTTTGTCACTGTGTCTTGAAAAGCAGAATAAATCTGCTACATGAGGTCATTCGAACAAAATACAAATGCTTGAATACGCTTTGAAGTGTTCAACATTCAAAATGGGGTTAGATGCTGTGGAAAGTGATAACCTAACAACAATTACATCTTTTCATTACATTGATCAGTGGCCCAAATAGGGCTGCCGGGGGATGACGATGCTATCGTTGTTAATGATGATATTCCCGCACTGGATATTCTCTGCTAGCTATCATAATAATATTGTCTTACCTAAAAGCAGCATTACTGAATTCAGTTGCAACAGATGTATCAATCTTTGAATTATAACCCCTGTACTTCGGTATTCTGCTTGTTCCTCCGAGCAGAGAAGGAATGTATTCACGAAATGTAATGGCTTGAATTTCAGCTATCACTATCTTTCTTGCATATTGAAAGATTTGCTCATCTGTTGCCTGTAATAGAGAAAGATTGATAAGAAGGTTAATATGTCTTGAAGTTAAATAGAGAAAAAGGAACTATCAGGCTGCTGGATTTGGCTTCCCCTGAAGTGTGACGCCTATGCCATTCAATTTAATGCTTTATTATGTAAAGTGATCCAGCTTGGGCTTCTGGTGGATGGACTCCGGTAATCTACTACCACGCTGACCATTCTATACGCACTAATGTGGTGGATAAGCACAGTTGGATGGGGTTAGTATGACAGATGTGGTGCCGTGGTGGTATTTATTTCGCACTGTCACTGTGGTGTATACGAAATCATTGCCACAGAGGCGGTAATTATGGAGGGTTTGGGGGAGCCCGAGCAGCATCAAGCATAATAACCCACCACATAAAGCATAATAACCCACCACAGTAGTGCGTATCCACCTTAGCAGTGCGTATAGATTCGCTAGCGTTGCTATTGAAGTAGTTAAAAAAACAAGCATGTATACGTGGTCTGCTACTTTTAAAGAGGCGTATATGGGCTTGACCTTACGTACGTACGTTCCAAAAGCAAAGTTACTCCGAAAAACGAAGGATAGCTATATATCCTACCTGTGGTTTTCTTTTCTTGTAAAGCTTTGCAAGTCTGTTATGCTCTCTGACAAACAATGTATGAAGGGTTAGCAGAGTAGGAGCAACATTGGCCCTTTTATCTCCAGCAATCCTGAGTTTCGTTGGATCCCGGTTGATATCATTAGCATTTGGTAAACCGAACGTATTGAGCTAGAAGGAGATGAAAACATTCATTAAGTTGAAACTTAGGCCCTTGTCAAACGATCAAACATTGTTGGTCAAGCATCTGAAATTTGCTTGTTCAACAAAATGTTTGATCGTATTCCCACATCACAACTCAGAGCTCATCAAACATATTTTCCTTACGGCAAGCAGAAATTGCTGTTGGAGTTTTTCAAAAATATTGCCAAGCAAGTTCTGCTGCTCAAGCAATGTTTTATGACGTGGCCAAACGGTTAAACATTAGCAAATGAAGCAAAATTCAATTGTTTGACTAGCAATGTTTGATAGTTTGGCCACGGATACATAGTGATTACTGATTCCGTTAATATCTTATACCCTTAAAAATAGAATAGACGCTTCCGCAAAAGATGGCCGCGGTTTTTGCCTACTGTTTTAATTAAGGATTTTCGAAAGGATTTCTGGGAATAATTTCCTTAGTTACGTATTTTAAATGGCTGAAGACGTTGAATTCGTAGCTAAGGAAATTATTCCCAGAATTCCCTTCGAAAAACCTTAAGAAAAACAAGGGATTGACAGAAACGGCGGCCATCTTTTGCGGAAACAATCCCATAAAATATGCTGCTACTTTAGCTCTTTAGATGACTATGATAACAAATAAATATTTTTTTCCAATTTCGGTCCCTCTTTCAAAAATTGTAAATATTTTCGACTTTCCATTTTACTTGCCGTTTTACTTGTTGCAAAAGATAATACTAAGCTCCATTAAGGTGCTCAAGGAACTCCAGAAACCATTGTAGACAGCTCTGCCAGACAAAATGGCATAGAGCATCGGATAAAGGGTTCTCAATGTTAGTGAATTAGGTATATTACGCCATCATACTTCCTATGCATACAGTAGCTTTATCGTACCTAACAATACATAAATTAGAGGAGTGAACGAAATAACGAAGAATATTGAAGTAATGAAGTAGTTCTTACAGGTAGGTTTCCTTTGTCTGTCTTCAATAAACCATCAGTCAATGTACGCAATGCCCTAGATCTTTTAGTATCAGAGCCATACACAGTATTAGCATCCAGAACTGCAGAAATAGTATTGATAATCATTCTTGGACATTTGCATGTGTCATTTCCAGTGCATCTTTAAAGAAAAAACAATGCTTAAGTAATTAAAATGGCCTGAGCTAATCTAGCTTCACGTCTGTCATCCTTCAACCAATCAGTTAACGTCTTTCAGCAAAGCCTCAAAAAAGCTATTGTTCTCAATGTAAAATTCCCATACATGATGTTCCAATACCGTTAAAGAATATTTTTTGCTTCTATACTAATCTTTTAAAGACGTCAATTTAGGTTAGCGAAGGAAATAATAATATTATAGACATCAAAATGGCAAACTAACCTCATTTTTAGTTACTAATATTTCACTCCGCCATTAACGGGGAGCATCATCAGAGATGATAGCGATGACAAAACACAATACGCTTGAATACGCTTTGCAGTGCTCAACATTTGGAATGACTTAGACGCTGAGGAAATGACCCCCTAACTGCAATTACATCATTTCATTGCATTAATCAGTGGCCCACATAGAGCTGCCGGGGATGACGATGCTGCGTATAGGATAACCTCTCAGAAAACAGGTTAGTTTGCCATTTTGATGTCTACAATATTTTAAGCTTCTATACTAGTGTAATTACCGGCATTTGAAAATGCTGTGGCGTCGAGGTCTGGTCCCTCTAATTCGTTGTATGAAGAGCTCAGGTATGTCGGAGTTCGAGGTAGTGTCACGGTAGTGTCACAACCAGAGTCGAGGTCTGGTTAGTCAATCTACTCGTGAGATTCTAGCAACTGACGCTAAATACACCATTTCGCCCATTACCTTCATCTTCACTGGCATCATAATCGATTAAAAAATACAGAATAGTTGTTGCTTGCAACAACTTTAAATAGGGCAACGGGATTTTTTAAATAGTCACACTATACCTACCATTATTCGTAGCTATTGATAATTTTACCTATCATTAGCAACACTATCATTAGTAGGTGACTGATGCTTAATACACCATTTAACCCTTCACTTTCACTTTCAATGGTGTCATTATCCACAGAAAAAATAGAATAGCAGCTGTTGCTTGCAATAACTAAAAATAGGGCAACAGGTTTGTTAAAGAATTACACTATACCTACCATTATTCGTATTTATAATTTTATCTATGAATGGCAGGCAATAGGTAGGCAATTTGTAGGCAATACGAAAATGTCTTACTTGTCAAATTCGAATCTTCTGACTGGGATGACTTTATCTCCTTTTGAGTCAACGTCGAATATCAGATCACCCTGTCCAAGATTAAAAAATTTCATTAGAACATGTGTCGTTCTGCTTGTTGTTTATAAAGGGAGTAAGTAAGGGATAGGGGCGCTAATTTCAGCAAATAAGATTTCGTTGCTTGATAAACAAATACGTCTGTGAGATTACCTTTGGAATCGGGATTGGCAAATCAAGATCGTTGGGTTTAACCTGAACTTCGGTTCTTGGTAATCCCTCTGCAAGATCTGTGTCATGATCGAGAAACTGGAAAAAAGAGATTTATTGAGAAACCTGATGAAAGAAATACGGCATAATTGCATAATACAGGGCCAGCTAAAGCTGTTCCAGGGTAGGCTGCCTACAGCCTACAGATACCGTGATTGTTATGCGTGACAATACTCTTTTGTTTTTGGATAAAAGACTGCGGAGAAAACAATATTAATGTTCGAAAATTAGATTCTAATTACCCATTGTTCTCAAATCTTGTAGGCCTTCGGTAATGACGGACAGTTGCCACTCCATTTTGAGAGAGGGTTGCAGAATCGCGTCAAGAATGGCAGCTAGACTGGTTTTAAGATATCAAAAGTGTCTCCGACCGAGAGAAGAAATATCTTGTCAAGTGTCTCTTGCAAAAAATGGTCTTCAACGTGGCTTTGCTCGGTGTTTCAAATGTGTTACTGATACACTGGATTTGCTTGTCGTCTTGAACTATCCGTGATCTTGAACCCTTTCTGCCTATATTTTCTCAGGGAAAAATGCTGCAGACAGGTATGAATGACTCCTGGGTAGATTCCATATCAAATTCTAGCTTTTTTGATGAGATTTCAGCACAAAAAATGAAAGCGCCGCTCCGTCCGATTTTTGGGAGTGATGGCCTAGGCCATCACCTGTTATATTCATCACTGAAATCTCGAACCACGGCGGTGGCCGGAGGGCTGGTGGCTGGGTCGTTCTTCTATTCAGTACCTGTCATTAGGTGCAATGATTTTTTGGAAACGCATTTCACTATTTACAAACGTGTACGAGATTTCTAGTGAACTAAACGTATATGCATGACAGCAATTTTGCAAGAAACTTCTTGAGAAACTATTCAAATACACACTTTTTTTATAGGTACGAATATTTAGGCTCGAAATCACTGAAATTGAAGAATGATTTAAGAATAGTCCCAGACTCAAGCTTCATGAAGACAAATTTGTATGTCTTTGCGTTTTTTCACGGAAAAATTTTAAGAATAATCCAGGCTCTGCAAAAATTAAGTTATTCTTATACAAAAAAATGTGTATTTATGGACAAATTATAATATTCTTCATGATATCTTCATATCTGTATAATTCATGTGCTTTTATTCCATGGTGCATTTGAAGGTCCTTATTCAGTCATTCAGTGAATCAGTTAGAGTAACTTAGGCTAGCTCTATATTTACATTCACCCTTGCATGTAGGTTAGGATGGGGGCAGCTGATCCAGGCTACTCAAGTACAGCTAGAGATTACAAATGTGTGCAGAGTATTACATGCATTGTAAGATAATACATCTGTACTGGGTTGTTACACATGTATGCTCTGTGAGGACCATCAATTTGGGGACACCTTTCACTTGCATGTCTGAGATAATCAGCATGGCTGTCTGCTCGTATTTTCACCTCGAAAATTAGATATCTCATGAATGACTTTGTGTTGCTCTGTGGTCATTTTTTGTGCACACCCCCCTTGCATGAAAACACAAAGCTGGTTTACATCAAATGAGAGAGAAAACCATTCTTTGCAACAATCAGTTACCTTTCACTTGCATGCCCGAGATAATCAACATGCCTGTCTGCTTGTATTTCCACCTTGAAAATTAGATATCTCATGAATGACTTTTCGTTGCTCTGTGGTCATTTTTGTACACTTGCATGAAAACACGAAGATGGTTTAGATCAAATGAGAGAGGTGGGTTTCATGCACATGAAAGCTGTTCCCCATCATATTAGCTTGTCTTGATGCAGCATGCTTGTTTTGTAAACTGCATCAAGTGCTGCAAAATTTCTATGCCCCCCCCTGGTGTTGGAGATAGTGTCCTGTGAAATGTTAATATTCTTTACACTATTTACAATCATCCTAAGCTGCTGTGTTCATGCCCTTCTGATGAACGGGCAATGTCATGGGTTGGGCTTATTGTATTCGTGACCTTTCACTTGCATGCCCGAGATAATCAGCATGCCTGTCTGCTTGTATTTCCACCTTGAAAATTAGATATCTCATGAATGACTTTTCGTTGCTCTGTGGTCATTTTTTGTGCACACCCCCCTTGCATGAAAACACGAAGATGGTTTAGATCAAATGAGAGAGGTGGGTTTCATGCACATGAAAGCTGTTCCCCATCATATTAGCTTGTCTTGATGCAGCATGCTTGTTTTGTAAACTGCATCAAGTGCTGCAAAATTTCTATGCCCCCCTGGTGTTGGAGATAGTGTCCTGTGAAATGTTAATATTCTTTACACTATTTACAATCATCCTAAGCTGCTTGTATTAGACAATGTTAATTAATGTTCTATAAAAGGAATCTTGGTTTCTATGTTATTTTATAGGTTATTTTTGGAAATAGTGTGCCTTAAAATGTTACCATTGTTTACACTTACAATGATCTTAATAGGTTGATGGTTGTATGATACAATGTGAATTATTGTGTGATAAATTAAATCTTGGTTTCTCCCCCGTTTATTATAAAGGCAACAACACAAAAACACCACCCCATCACATCCCCGTTTATCAGAAGGGCAAGAACACAATAAGCCTGACCCACAACATTGCCCGTTTATCAGAAAGGCACGAATACAATAAGCCCAACCCATGACATTGCCCGTTTATCAGAAGGGCATGAACACAACGGCAAGAAAACAATAACCCCAACCCACAACATTACCCGTTTATCAGAAGGGCAAGAACACAATAACCCCAACCCATGACATTGCCCGTTTATCAGAAGGGCATGAACACAATAACCCCAACCCATGACAATGCCCGTTTATCAGAAGGGCATGAACACGATAAGTCCAAGCCATAACATCCCCCGTTTATTATTAAGGCAACAACACAAAACACCACCCCATCACATCCCGTTTATTAGAAGGGCAAGAACACAATAAGCCCGACCCACAACATCGCCCGTTTATCAGAAGGGCACGAATACAATAAGCCCAACCCATGACATTGCCCGTTTATCAGAAGGACATGGAGACAACGGCAAGAAAACAATAACCCCAACCCACAACATTACCCGTTTATAAGACGGGCAAGAACACAATAACCCCAACCCATGACATTGCCCGTTTATCGGAAGGGCAGGAACACAATAACCCCAACCCATGACATTGCCCGTTTATCAGAAGGGCATGAACACGATAAGTCCAAGCCATAACATCCCCCGTTTATTATAAAGGCAACAACACAAAACACCACCCCATCACATCCCGTTTATTAGAAGGGCAAGAACACAATAAGCCCGACCCACAACATCGCCCGTTTATCAGAAGGGCACGAATACAATAATCCCAACCCATGACATTGCCCGTTTATCAGAAGGACATGGAGACAACGGCAAGAAAACAATAACCCCAACCCACAACATTACCCGTTTATAAGACGGGCAAGAACACAATAACCCCAACCCATGACATTGCCCGTTTATCGGAAGGGCAGGAACACAATAACCCCAACCCATGACATTGCCCGTCTATCAGAAGGGCAAGAACACAATAACCCCAACCCACAACATTGCCCGTTTATCGGAAGGGCAAGAACACAATAACCCCAACCCATGACATTGCCTGTTTATCAGAAGGGCATGAACACAATAAGCCCAAGCCATCACATCCCCGCTTATGAGAAGGGCAACAACATGATAAGCCCAACACATGACATCACCCGTTTATCAGAAGAGCAAGAACACCATACACGCAACCCATGATATCCCCGTTGATTAGAAGGGGAAAAACACAATAACCCCAACCCATGACAGCCCCGTTTATCAGAGGGGCAGGAACACATATTTACATCAGCAAAATACCTCAAACCCGTAACCCTGAATAGCCCAACCTCCCCATCTTTGATATTATATCTATCTACTCTACTGCATAATAAGAAATAACACGAACCCATAACGTGACCTCCTCATTAGAACGGCTACACCACTAGCAACAAATGGCTCCTGTTCATAACTACCATGTAGTACTGCAGAGTACACCCCGCAACGGAGAACATGTCCTAGTCTCTTCCTAAGTCCCTCGGTCGGTGGCCGCCCATACATGGAAATAGGCCTATCTATGTAGCTACATTTTATTGGAGCAGACAGATTGGTGACTCACCTTGTAGAAACAACACCATCTCGTGGGTTGTAGGTTGGTCAAATAACATAGCTTCAAGGCTTCACTCTCACGTTCTACGTCACCACGGAACGACGTGTTATTTTCCGTGCATGCGCTCTAACTCGTTGGTTGTAGGTTGTAGGTTGGTCAAATAACATAGCCTCAAGGCTTCACTCTCACGTTCTACGTCACCACGGAACGACGTGTTATTTTCCGTGCATGCGCTCTAACTCGTTGGTTGTAGGTTGTAGGTTGGTCAAATAACATAGCTTCAAGGCTTCACTCTCACGTTCTACGTCACCACGGAACGACGTGTTATTTTCCGTGCATGCGCTCTAACTCGTTGGTTGTAGGTTGTAGGTTGGTCAAATAACATAGCCTCAAGGCTTCACTCTCACGTTCTACGTCACCACGGAACGACTTGTTATTTTCCGTGCATGCGCTCTAACTCGTTGGTTGTAGGTTGTAGGTTGGTCAAATAACATAGCCTCAAGGCTTCACTCTCACGTTCTACGTCACCACGGAACGACGTGTTATTTTCCGTGCATGCGCTCTAACTCGTTGGTTGTAGGTTGTAGGTTGGTCAAATAACATAGCCTCAAGGCTTCACTCTCACGTTCTACGTCACCACGGAACGACTTGTTATTTTCCGTGCATGCGCTCTAACTCGTTGGTTGTAGGTTGTAGGTTGGTCAAATAACATAGCTACAAGACTTCACTCTCACGTTCTACGTCACCACGGAACGACTTGTTATTTTCCGTGCATGCGCTCTAACTCGTTGGTTGTAGGTTGTAGGTTGGTCAAATAACATAGCCTCAAGACTTCACTCTCACGTTCTACGTCACCACGGAACGACTTGTTATTTTCCGTGCATGCGCTCTAACTCGTTGGTTGTAGGTTGTAGGTTGGTCAAATAACATAGCTACAAGACTTCACTCTCACGTTCTACGTCACCACGGAACGACTTGTTATTTTCCGTGCATGCGCTCTAACTCGTTGGTTGTAGGTTGTAGGTTGGTCAAATAACATAGCTTCAAGGCTTCACTCTCACGTTCTACGTCACCACGGCACGACTTGTTATTTTCCGTGCATGCGCTCTAACTCGTTGGTTGTAGGTTGTAGGTTGGTCAAATAACATAGCCTCAAGGCTTCACTCTCACGTTGTACGTCACCACGGAACGACTTGTTATTTTCCGTGCATGCGCTGCAAATATCATAGCTACAAGCTTCTAACTCGTTGTTATTTTCCGGTTGTTGGTTGTAGGTTGTAGGTTGGTCAAATAACATAGCTTCAAGGCTTCACTCTCACGTTCTACGTCACCACGGAACGACTTGTTATTTTCCGTGCATGCGCTCTAACTCGTAGGTTGTAGGTTGTAGGTTGGTCAAATAACATAGCTACACGCCGTTACTCTTACGTTGTACGTCACTACGCTAGGCTTTGTTATTTTCCGTGCATGCGCTCTAACTCGTAGGTTGTAGGTTGTAGGTTGGTCAAATAACATAGCTTCAAGACTTTAAACTTCGTACATATAATTTTCCCTCTGTGGCCATGGGAGTACGGCTCGCAGGTAATGCCGCTGCAAACTGAGGACTCTTGGCGGCTCCTTGCCACGTTATACTACACTTCCACCTTCTCAGTAGGCTGGCCCTGTATTATGCAATTATTCCAGAAACTGGGGTAGACTTCATTTGGTTTTGGCTTGCATGACTGGAAACTGTAAGAACCCGCATTAAAGTAACCTCTTCATCCAAACGTGGCCTACTGATAGGTGTGGGTCTTACTGATAGATATCTAATATTCTAATATTCGAAAATTATTCCTAACTAAAAGAGTCATCAAAGACCGGATGGACACATTGCCAGATGAAGCCATTAACTTTAGCACAGAGGATCAATTCGAAAGGATTTATGACAAGATTAATATTGCAAATCGATATAATTTTAGTCGAAGTAGTTAACTTGTAGTCTTAAATGTAACCAACAGGGCTTTGTAAGTATTTGAACTTCAATCCTTAGAAGGAAAATTGCAAGAAAAAGGAAATTCCAAAGCTTTGCTAGCAGCCCATAGAAAAGTCAATGTCTCCGTTCTCTTTATAGTGATTAGAACGGACCCTGCATGCTTCTTAATCAATGAAAATATTCATCAATCATTCAGGATAAGGTACATAAAAAGTATAGTGCTAACATTTCAGCTTTTGCTGCACCCTTTTACGTAATATACAATGAGTAGTGGCTAAGAAGCAATTAACATCGTACCTGTCCAAAGTAGGTTATAAGGTCACTCAGTCCTCTTCGGCTCGGTATGGGCCTATTCTGAAATCGAATAGAAGCATCATGTGTAAGCTATCAAAAGACATGGCATATCGAATAACATATCACATGCAGTAGAACCTCCATATATCAGACAACCATTAGACCAGTTTTCTTATCAACTGTAGAGAGGTGTCCGCTGTATGGAGTTGCGTTTTACAAGGAAATGACCTTTGGGGTAACAATACTTGTCCGTTGCTAGAGGTGTCCCATGAATAAAGGAATCTGTCAATGGAGGTTCCACTTAAAAAGAAGTCTAAATAATACCAACAAGGCAATCTTAGACATTATTAAAATGAACAAGCTAGAAATATTTACGGGTCGCAACATGCCCATGAATTCGAAAAAAATTGAAAGACGTAAACACATATACATATATACATATACATATATTACGGTGGTATTTTTTGTATACTGTAACCCACCACAGTAGTACATATCCACCACAAGTAGTGCGTATCCACTACAGTGGTGCGCATAGATTCACAAGCGTGATATACCAATTAACAGGAAATGCAAAAGGGGGAAACATTGACAGCTATGCACGGACAGAAATCAGGAAAGTTGCTTAAAACCGCAAATAATAAATCTAGATCCTAGCATGAAAAATATACCCTAAAACAGCATTGTATGGTAATATAAAATCACCCTCTGTATAGTGTATATAAGAAATCGCTTTACCTGTGCAATTAAATAATTACTGATCACTCTTGCATTTGGTCTATTTGATCCAGTTCCATTGTTCTCTTTAGGAAACGGGCATTTACTTTGGCCCCTCTGGGTGGCAGTACATGCGCCAGAAGGAACAGATATTTTGTCAACGAATCCATTGCCTGCTAACCGTATTAGGTTTTCACCTCTCGCACCTTGGAAGAGTTTCTTTTTGTTGTTAAGACGGCCATCAAGGGTCCTTTAAAAAAAATGACATTATTGGACACTTCTATTACTATACAGCAGTCATCTCATTAATGAAGTGTCGGGGCCATAACTATGGTTAAGTCCGTCTGGTCTGGGAACATTAGTCGATGGAGAATAAGTTCCCCTTACTCAATTCTCAATAGACGCAAGATTTCACAACTGGAAGGTCCATACACCCAATTAACGACAAATAATGTATAATATTGTTCATTTTCCGAAGGGCAAAGTACAATGCCTGCCAAAAGTCTTGGAACATTTGCACTATTTTTACTCAGATGGTAGCAGAAAAATCCCCTCCCCCCTCAAACAATGTTGATTTTCTATGGTTTGGAATATTCAACGGGAAACCGCAATGTACCTCATGAAAGCTCAGACTGTACAAGAGCGAAACAATATTGGGGGAAGGGGGTTGATTTTCTGCATTGGCCAGCAAGAAATTGAAGAGGCATCGTATTTTTTTTAAAAGCTACGGGGGTGTTCCAAGGACTTTTGGCAGGCATTGTAGCTGTGACTTCTTCATAAAACCACAAGCCAAATGGCGCTACAATTCGATCCAATTACTTCTTTCCAGCATCACGCATCATTTCTTGCATAGTAGGCTATCAGGAAAGGCAACTTTCTGAATGGTTTCATAGGGTGATATGCAGCAATGTAATCATGCTTTGACAGCACACGTCTTTAGAATTGAGAGAAATAGCGGAAACATCTCTGGGCATACATAAGAGATTTTTAGTCTGATAAACCAAAACAATTGACCAAGGCGGAATTCATACCCAGATGTGGGTCGAAATGCAATTTTAAACACAAATCCACTTGCGAGATACAGCGTGAATTCCGCGTGAATTTCAAGTATGTCCAGAGATGTTTCAGCTGTTTCTCGCAATTTTGAAATTTTGTATCACTCAAAAACTATATACATGTCTTTACTATTAATGTGTCACTTACCTTGCTTTCAAATCTTGTGTTGACCCTACAGGAAAACGTATTCTTCCTGTTGGGCATGTTGTACCTTGATTGGCATCAGTGATTGTGACGGTATGAGATGCTGGAGTACTTTGAGGGCCACAGAATTGCAGCGATGAATATTGGATTGTTTGCCTCCTTGACCTGCAAAAATGATCTTAAAATTTATCGAGTTGCCGAGAATAAGTCACAAAAAATGAAAGGCCCTGGTCAAACAATAGAACATTGTTGATCCAACATTTGAGAATTTCAGATTTGATTTATAAACAATGTTTGACCGTTTTGCCACGTCGCAAAACACTGTTAGACCAGCAAAGAGTGCTTAGCGAAAATATATCTGCTTTTCACAAGCAAAATATACTTAACAAAGCAACAAGCAATGTTTTATAAAGCGGTTTGCAACTTGTGTTTCCAAAACAATGTTTGATCGTTTGGTTAGGGCCTAAAACGTATGCAGTAACAACTCTCTGTCTAAGACAGAGGACGGTTCATTTCACCAATAGATATAACGTATATGGAAAGGAACAGTCAGTTTTCTTCTGTTGAACGCAAGCATAACTTTTTGAAAATTCTGAAGACAACTCATAATTTATCAGTTTTGAATTGTGTTTGTCGTTGGTTTTTAGAGACCAAGAAGTGTTGATTTATGCAAGTTGGGAACAGTTACAACGGGTTAGACGCCTTTCCTCAGAGTGACTATGTTTCGGGGTTTACTAGAGCTGATCTGACTGTAAATAATACCAACTGCACAGGATTTAACAATCTAGACCTGACTTTGGTTATTATATGCAGTGTAGTCGCCCTATGTCAAATAGTTCACTAAACAGCATGCATATGTTCACAATATAGAACAGAGTGATGCCGCAGAACTCTGAAAATAGTTTTCAAGTATGATGACCCACAGTGAAATATAATAAGTGGCCGACGGAAGCAACATTCCCTCAAATCTTCAATTTACCAGGGAGCTCTACAACCCTGTCTCTTTAACCCATCTTTAGATGTACTATTTTTCGTTACCCCTTGTGAAACAAAAAAGATTCTCTCTGAGCTAAGAGATTCATGAGAATTCGCCTGTTATACATAAACTCTATAAATGAACAAGGATAACGCAAACTAAACTGGTAACTAAAAAGATTGCTTCCCCTTGTAAGTAAAGCACACCCCCACTATTGGATTTCCAAGACCGCAAAGTGTGGGAAAAACCACGCTGAAATAGGCCTTGGGGTGTAAACAGATGATTCCAGCCCCGCTTCGCTCTTGCGCCTTCCGTATTTGCTCGGATCATTTTCACAATATTTCGTGTGGTCTTCCCCTGCTAGATCTCAAGGTGCATAAAAAATTCTCACCTTGGACGAATCGCTCGTAGAGTATATGTTGTTCGTAGACGCCTGATAATTAAACGTTTTCTGTAAGATGGCCAGTACACGGAGACAGTTACTGGGCGAAAGTTCAAACGGCAATGAATGGTAATATATCTCGAAGAACGTCTTCTTCCATGACCACAAACCTAGAAAAAGAGAAAGAATAGACAAAATCATTCAAACAAAGGAACAAAAGATACAGTTCTGTGCATGCGTCGCGAAGCAGTTTTTCCCTTTGCACCTTTCGTGTGGTGAGAGTAGGGATCCCGAGTAAAAGCATTGTTGATTTCTTACTGTATTCTCCAGCAGGGGTGTATTTCATTACAATTTCTTTAATGTCTTCAATTGCTATAGTATTCCACCGTAATTTCATACCGTACTTACAAGCGTACTGTATTTGCTAGTATTTGAAGGTGCTGTGGCGTTGTGGCCTAATCCAGCTGGCTCGTGGTGTCCCAGCTACGGAAGTGTCACAGCCAGGGTCGAGGTCTCGATTAGTTAACCTACTGCTCTGAGATGAGATTCTAGTGACTGGCGCTAAATACACCATTTCATCTTCCCCTTTTATTTCTCCTTTACCAGTTTCTGTGTTCATTTCGTACTGTATCGCTTGGTTTACTACAATCTGAGGTTTTATCCGTACCTCCATTCACTTGCAAATCTAATGTTTGTTAGTATGCTAGAAACGTAGGTATTATAGCTATCTAATAAGGAACATTCAATTCTAGTTTTTCACTAAAATAAAACATCAAAACATTATATCTGAATGCTCGAACAATTTAATGATTTCTTTATGAATGGTCAAATGAAAGCTTACCTTTCTACCCAAACGAGAATAAACGAGAATTTTTGCTCGGTAGCTGTTACACAGTTTGTTTCACAACTGCAAGAAAAAGTAGACCAAATAAGGAGTCTGTGCGCTGAATCTTACAATGAGCGTTGCAGTTTAGTTTCAACGACACAAAGGAATCATAATCAAGCCGCATCGGGGCCGCACCATATGAGCTGCCTTCAACGATAGGGACACAAAAACCTTCAGTTACAAAATTCTGAGACAGCAGGCGACTTTTTAAGAGTCTTTAATTAAGCAGAGACACCGCTCTCCCTCTATCTGAACAGTGTTGGTTTGATATTTGGATAGAAAGGGATTCGCAAAGCATCGTTTAAATTGCCGACATTTTAGGGGTCCTATAAGAGAGGCCCTATAGAGTGTTCACTAACCAAGAGACAAAAGCTGTGATTTAAGCTTCATAAACTGTCTACATGAGTTTTGATCGGATTGTTACTCAACGATCATTTGCCTTAAGGAAGATGTCATGGACATTATTCTAGAGCAGTGTGTGACGGCATACCTTTGGAGAACTTGTATCTTCAAAGTGTATCTCCGACCATACCCATAATGTGGATCTAATAATAAAAAGATGTGAAACATAGCTACAGTATGAGAAATTCACCGCATTGAGTAGAACTGTATTGATTTGGTTATAACATAACATATTGTACATTGACAGAATGGCAAAGTATGATAAAAATCTTGAATGTGGACTTCGGAATTTGGAATACGGAATCAGAGTATAGAATTCGGAACAGGAAAATGCTTCAAGGAAACATCACTATCAATGGCAATTTATAGTCTTTATAACGTTGGTAAGAACAAATGCTCAAGTACAGATAAACCTAAGTAGTTGTTTTAAAAATGTCCCAAAATAAACCCCAGCGTTACTTGTAGTATTATGCGAAAATTGAATTAATGAAGGGCTTTCCTTTCTGATAACACCTAACGAGTAGTCTATGTGATACATCGAAACCCTATAGCGCAATATCATATACATTATACATCACAGTACGCAATCAAATAAACAATATAAATATATCAGATATTATTCCAAATATACCAGCCAGTGCTAGAAGGACTTTCTTCTGTGACAATATCAAAATAGTAGCACTGTATAAAATATGACAATACTATATGTGATACATCGAAATATTAAAGCGCAACATCATTATCAGATATATCCCTTATGCGCATTTTATTACTGTAACACGCGGAAATAAATCACTTTGATAACCTGTATATCTTACAGGGTATTTTAAATAGCTGCATAAAAAATACAGTAGCTCTTGGGCACTTACCAGCGACCCGTTCGTCATCCTCGGCATCATTTTTGATAGGATCATCATTATTATCATCATGATTATTATCATCATTATTATTATTCAAGATCTTCAAAGGAAAATAAGACAGAGCATTAGGATTATACGAAGACTGCAATTTTACGATTTTGCTAGTTGCCAGGAGACATTCCGCGAATGGGTCTGGGGACGAGTCAAGCGAGAATTTCGGCGCGAAAGTTGACTCGATTGGAACAAACTCTGTAACAGTCTGCGTGCAGACGTTTACTGTGTGGTGTCAGTGTAGGTGGGGAGGAGGATTCTGTAGTTGGGGAGGAGGATTTTGAAAAGTCTCTGTTTTTTGAAAATTATAGATTCTGTTTTGGAAGTTTTCTGTTTTCGAAATTCGGAAAGTTTTGGAGGTTCAGAAAAAGCACGCCCTTAGATTGAGCCACGCTACAGTATTTCATCAGCCCGCCTACAACAAGGACTGCAATTACAATGTAATAAAATTATTTTCCTTTCATTAAACCGGTCATAAACATCTGCCGGAGTTACTGTAGAATTTATGATGAAATTAATTGAACATCGTGGAATTAACAAAGCTGATGTCAGCTATAATTGCTAATTGGAATAGAAACGATTAGTAGCAATTAACTAATGATAATTTAACTTGCATGACAAGATTATTACATTATTGGTGTGTACGAAACTAATCTATAAGTGCAAAAATATCACAAGGGCGTAGCCTTTGAAAACATTCCCCTTTTCTCGCAGATTTTGCAAACATCGGAAAAGTAGCTAGCATTTTGGGCATCACTCTGTTTTTATGTCTAGTGGGTGCCGCGGACCGACAATGAGTTCACTGTTTGGAAATCTCGTACATTCTTGCTTTCCTAGTGTTTCCAAGAAATTCCTTAGAAACTCCAGTTATAGCCATTTTGTTCTAACTGCAGGAAATCATGTACGCCTGCTGGAAGCATAAAATGCCACTTGTTGCGGACATCATTGAGTTCCCATCAGGATTCGCATTGCTTTGGATTTTGGATTCCATTCTTCGCAAAGTCTTCGAATTTCAAAAGCAAAAAGATTTCGAAATATTTCAGACGAGATTTATTGGAATGAATTGGGAACTCATTCGGAAAAGCAACTGCGTAGCGTTAGCGCTCGAGTATAACAACGATTCGATTTCTGTCAATTTCAAAACGCTCCCCAGATAGAGTAGACCTATAGTATAAATTATATCTGTAGCCTTCCACATAATACACATAAAGATAAGGAGGTGGAGTACACTCTTTTTTTTAATAAGCAACTGTTCAATAAGCAACCAGGGCTGAGATTTGGTTAAAATTTCTGGTGAAATAGCTTTCTCTATACAGAAAATCCTTGCAAACTTGTCAATTACATTCAGAAGCCAAAAAAAGCAAAAATAAGAGGTTTTAAGGGGTACCAGTCATTCTGTGACGGCTGAAATCCTAGATATGTTAAGCAACTCTTGAGGGCTGGACCAAAGTCAAGTTGCTTATTGAAAAAAAAGTGTAGATACAATGCATCAGCCAAGAGAGAAAGAGCAGCATACACCTCACAAGCATAATACTATGCTAAATTACGAGAAAGAGCGGGAACATCTTTAGACATGCTAAAAACTTTTTTCGTCCGAAACTCTTCAGAGTATTAACGTGAGAGATTGGTGCATTTCGATCCGCATCTGGGCATAAATGCCGCTTTAGTCATTTGGTTCGATGTGTTTCTGATGTTTACAGTACACGTTTCTTCTTAATAAGAAAGTGGTTTATAAGAAAGTAGTGCTCAACATGTTAAAAACTTAAGAAAGTTCAATACTGGATTCTTTAGGCCTAAGAAAGTTCTGTTTCATATTTTCACTTTTAATGTTCTGCATGTTATTTTCGCTCTTCTGTTCAGTCGTTCATCTTGCTGTTAAGCGAGTCTTATCATTATTTTCTTTGAAAAACGTGGTAGGTTGTGCGGTGTATACAGTGCCTTAAGCTGTGCATTCTTAGAAATACTGCATTCTAAAATTTTTGCTAAGAAAGTCACAAGAAAGTTTTGGTACTGAAAACATGAAATATCTAAGAAAGTTTCAATACTGGCCCAAAAAAAACTTTCTTATAAAATAAAAAACGTGTATACTCGGCTAGCTCCGAGGAGTGTCAGACGAAAAAAGTTTTCAAGAACCAAGATGTTTCCGCTCTTTCTCGAAATTTCGTACTTCTCAAAAACTATTCAAATGCTATTTAATTTATTTGTACTTACAGCAGAATTTTCGTCTTGTTCTCTCTCATCACTATATCCTGTGACCAAGCAAGGTTTATAACGCGAGGCATCGGAGCTTTCTGTAGCGTAACTCAATATCATTAACAGCTTCATCAAAAACGCGAAACTCAGAAACATCTTGAAATCCATTATGTGTGCGTACCCTGCTAATGCCGTCCACGAAATTGAATCCAGTGGGCTGCGTGCTGTAGCTATTTATAGCGCATGGACACGATTGGTTGATTAACGTGGGCGGCACTTTGAAAGACAGGGAACTGAAATCGCAAATTCATTGGTTGAAATGATGTATGAAAGTATGAAGGGGACTAGGAAATAAAACACACATTTCCATGAGCCATCGGTAAATCCTTTTCCCAGAAGGTAGAATGATCAGGGAAATCTTTGATCGAATAACAGATCCAGATAACAGGATGAAAGCACGTTTCGTTTCACTGATTCAGACTTTTATTTCGCAAATGATAATGCATTTCGAGACAAACTTTGTGGCTTATTTGTGGCAGTTCGACAGATGAATTTTGAACAAAACATCCTCAAAATCATATGACTGATTCACGAGGAAGTTTTTTGGCTGTAGGAAATACTACACTTCTCCCTTTATTTCCCTTTTGTACATGCCACCTGCACGTTGCAACAAAGACCCATGGTTATTATAGTAGAATAACAGAAGCATTTATATGCGTTTGATATAGGTGATAACCTGTTATTTGAATGTACCCTTTTAGCTTTGTGAGTATATAAGCAACTTACTGAATTTCCTCGAAGGAGTGCCCTCGAATAAGCGCACCCTTAGGATTGAGCTGCCTGTCAGGCTAGCCCAAGACACTCCTTTGCTATGTGAAAGCTCTTGATGGGATGAATCAAGAAGCACCTTTTGGTAGTTGCTGCAAAGTTTTCGTTAGAAAGTTAGTTTATTCATAAATTTGCTCCTCTTTCGCTCTTTGAGACGGATTTCTAAATAAGCGCCCCGAGAGTTTCGAGAAAATAAGGCTTTTAACCGCTTTTAACCGTTGAGGTATTAAACATAGTTTTAACGTTAAGGCTCTAATGGCGTGGGGTATAGCGTACGAAATTCGTTGTAGAATAGATTTTGATTCCCCACTTTTTAATTTAAGGTTGAGTTAAACGTCGTCCAAACATTCTTAATATAGGATTGCTAAGAGCATACCATCAGTAATGATCTGATCTCTTAACAAGTCCAAACAGCGGCAAACACCAAGAATTTAAGCAAAAAAGTTTCATTGAAAGATAGTAGCTACAGGAACGATTTCAGATGCCGAAAAACGAAAAACGATTCTGTCTTTTAAAATCACATGCAGGCATGCTGGAAATCCTACTGCTTTCATGGAATGAAACGAGAATCTCTGTTAGGGAAAACTGAGGCACCTTACAAAGATCTTGAGTCAATGGTCAATGGGGCAATCACATTACTCAATAACAGCCATGATATTTTGGTTGCATAGTCATAAACATAATTGTTATTACAACTTTTTACACAACTAAGGAGCGTTGTTACCTTACCTGATAGGACAAACTAAAATTAACAGTAACACTTTGCCAACCAAGGTTTTCGTGAGGTGGAAAAGGACAGAAAACAAAACAGAGAGAAGTATAGAGTTCAATCACAGCACATGACTTATATACTACAAATAAGTCCCATCCCATGATACATAAAGTCGCGTCAATAGGCAGTTGCAGTTTATTTCCTTGTTCCCCATTTGAAGTTTAAATTACGTATGCTAAAAAAATATGTGCAGACGTGAGCGTGACCGTTTTTAGCTGCAAGGGACAAAAACGTACGCCTTACCGAGAACTACTAGAGCGGAAATATCCCTGGAAAGAAAGAATAGAGACACAGAAGGGAGACAAAAGCAAGGTATTGACGTCTCGTAATATTTTTTATAATGGGTATATTTTAGCTCTATTGTTTCTAGATATAGATTTGTGTCTATTTTTAGTTGAGAACGGTACTATTTGCATACGTTTTAGTTCATACATATTGGACATGTATTTGAACTCCATATGAGGAACAGGGAAATAAATTGCCATGTAGAATACATTTTTTGCTCAGATTGTTCCTCTTAGCTTCTGTGTAAAATTCGTGGAAACAATTCTGCTGTTCTGCGGTATATAATTCATTTTAATTCCGACATTTTTTGGCGATAAAGCGAAAGACTTTTCTTCAAGCGAAATTTTTTCAGCTTAATTCGTCCCTTAATTTGTTCTTGATAAGATTAACTATTATAGACTTTGAAAAGTAACGAAAATTTTTAGTTTCGAAGAGGAAAAGTTGAATTTTAGTGGCAAAAAGGCAAAAATCTAAAAAACTTAATTACAATAAAAAGACAACAACAACGAAAGCAAAAATGCCGACCTTATTGAGATAATGTTAAATTATAGTGATATAGCTGCATATTGAGAGAGGGCTTCTCCCAAGATATGTGTAGGGCTTCCTAGACCTTTAATTAAAATTTTTTTAACATTTACGTTTTGCATCTAATAAATTGTTTAACTTTCTTGAATCTATGCCTTAATTTGATTTCTTTATTTTGTTTGCTGCTAATTCTTGTGTGTAGCTTGTAACGTAAAATAATTAGACACCTTTGATTTTTTGTTAATATTTTACTTTGAAATTATATTGCTTTAGTAGCTTGGTATTTATTAGCTGCGGCATTAAGTATGTCAAGGTATTGTTAAAACAACGTAAAATAAAGAATGGAAAAAGTTCCAGTTTCAGATGTGAATTTAGTGAACTTGTCATCACTCCTTCATCTCTCTTAACACTGAGAAACTTACTATTTCCATTCACAGTACAAGCATTCAAGGAAACGGACCAAGTAAACTAAAATTCCTGGCAGCCTTTGGTAAACCATCATACCGAGAAGAGTACCACGACAAGCACACGACACGAAATCGCTATAACAGGGGTACTACAGATCAAAAACGTGGGTATTAGACCAATTATTCATGTAGTTATTGACTTATACTGTATAAGTCAATTACTGAGCTTGGTCCTCACTACTGACAAAGCACGAACACAGACGCAAGCACAACGAATTTATGCAACAGTGGGGAAGAGCTTAAAGGAAACACAAACTCGACAATATCGAAACTAACCGTTCTTATTGTGTCTGTGCTTGGACTTGTACGTGGCTTGTACTGCAATGTGTTTGAGATCAAGCAAAACATAAGCACAAACAAAGAAATGTTTTGAAATATTCATACACCAAGTTTTAAGTTGTCTGTATTGCACCCGTCCTCAACCTATTATTTGCTGTTATTTCATGACTTTCTGCCGCATCACTATTCAAAGCAGGTTGTTGAACCCAGGAAGACCAAATTTGGAAAAAAGCGATCATGAAGATAAGAAAATGTTTTCTATACGCGTATCGCCAAGAACAATTCTGCTCGACTCTGCCAGGCAGAAAGTAAAGTTACAATGCAATTTTTACTTCATTAAGAGCAGCAGAAACTCTTGCCCCACAAAAAATGTTGGTTTGTGACTGTTAAGTACCACACAAGCACCCTTAATGCATTTTATAAAATTTAAGACTGTAGATGAACAGAGCAACATTGTGTTGGGGGAAGAGGGGTTGATTTCCTGTATTTTCCGGCAAGAAGATTCATATTTTTTAAAAATTACAGGAGTATTCCAAGGCAGGCACTGTGGGTTGCTTATTTAATCAATCACAAATGTAGCAAGTAAGTATTTCGTAAGAAACATCCAAAAAATGCATTTTGCTGAGATTGAAGCGAGATACTCATCAGCACTTTAAATTAATTCATTAATCGACACGTGTTTAACCGATAAGCACGTATGATTGATCATTTAAAATTGCTTTCAATATCAAATTACTGTAACAATAGTAACAAACCTAATAGGGATAAATATAGAATAGTTATGCTTATTAATATTTTTTAACGATGTATGGAATCTGATGAAGCTGTTTTCTTTAAATATTTAAGTAAAGATAAGTTTGATATTAATGTCTTATGTAGCTAAAACCTGGTAAAATAATACATCTAACCCCTTTTATTTGGGCGGAATTGTAAGCATAAGTCAACTGAAAAGCTTTCTGCTCACTAGCGACACAAACACAAGCATAAGACGTCGTGCAAATGAACTTAAAAACTCTTTTGTGCTGGTGCTTATGTTTTCCATGTCCTCACTGATAAAAGTGCTTCACAAACACAACACAGAAAAAAGGAAAGTAACTCATAGACTAATATAAAGTTGCAAACACGAAACACAAAGCCTTTCCATAATACAGCAATCATACCGATTTCATACTAAGATCGCAGAACTGCGATGAGAGAAATCGAAAAACTTTAAGGTTCACCACAAAGTAATTCATAGGCTGCAATAATACAGTTGCAAGTTGCAAACGTCTTCATTTCTAAAGCAACAATCTCCATTTCGCACCTCAGAGACTTCAGAACTGGGATGAAAGAAAGAAAACTACTTCCTGGTTTCCAACTTTCCCAAGAAAGTAACTTATAGGCTGCAATAATATAGTTGCAAACGATTCTTTTGCTAATCGTCTTTAAGCAAGCAAAACAAGCAACCACAAAGCCTTTCCACGATAAAGCAACAATCTCCATTTCATACCTGAAAGTCTAAAGAACTGGGATGAGAGAAACAAAACTACTTCAAGGTTTTCAACTTTCCTCAGAAAGCAACTTATAGGTCGCAATAATATAGCTGCAAACGATTCTTTTGTCAATTGTCTTTACGCGAGCGAAACTCGAAAACACACAACCCGTTCACGATAAACACATCCAATTTCACAATACAATGATCGTAGAACTGGGATGAAAGAAACAAAACTACTTCCTGGTTTCCAACGTTCCCAAGAAAGTAACGGCTTCAGAATAATACCGTGATGAGAGAAACCAAACAACTTTCAGGTTTTCAACTTTCCTCAGAAAAAGTTGAAGGCTACAGTAATATTGTACAAAAGATTCTTTGCCAATAGTCTTCAAGCGTGAGAAACACGAAACCATAACGCCTTTCCACGATAAAATGATCATCGTAGATTAGATATAATTAAGATATATTTTTATTTAATTGTATATTTATTTTTTATATTTATATATTTTATATTCATATTCCATTCTAAAAACATTTCAGTAAAAACATAATTTTCTCAAAATCTTAGCATATAATAAGCCTAATAAATATTGAAACTTATAGTTTCAATTAAATTTCATAGAGAATGATTTAATCAATGTTTTTCTTACCGGGAAAATCACACCATGGAGTCTCTTTAACATCACAATGTAATGCAACGTCTACAACAGTACATGGATACTTGTCGATCGTAAGCTCTTGTCTTGATACTATACTATATTTCACATTATTCATTCCCGTTTCATAGTCTCTACTGAACTGCACCTGAGAAACAAATAACAGTATTATAGTTTCAATTTCATGCAAAGAAAATGCAGATTAATTTGGGATCTGTTTAAAACAGTTTTCGAGACATCTGAAATTCGCCCATGACATGCACAATACTTTAAAAAGTTCAATAATTCATTGCCTTTTCTTTGATCTGGTCTCGAAATTGAAGTTCTTCACTAAAATCACTGAACAACTCCATCGTATTACAGAGTGTTAACGTGCCCGAGTAGTCTAGACGTTCGGCTCACGATTGGTAGGTCGGTGGTACGAACCTCGTTGAGACAACTGTCCACAATTCTACAGTCAATGCAACCGTCCATCTTTCCGAGGTTGGAAAATGAGTGTCCATGGTATTTGTTCTAGAATATCAGGCACAAGCTGCAAGTCCACATCTGTTCTATAGCTGCCTGAATCTCAAACCCTGCATTAACAGTTAAAGATTGCTTGCGTGCTTGCTTGATATCGCCAGTGAAAATTATAAGATATGTAATTTAAGTCACTGATATGCTATTGCCAGGAGCAGGAGACCTAGATATATCAAGCTTGGTCATCAATTCCTGATCGATAAAAGGCATAGGTCAGCACACTAAATTATTAGCGTCAAGACAAATTCTTTTATTACAATACCAGTTTAATTGTCTAACTGAGGCATGTTTCAGAAATTTTCATCTAAAATTACAGCTAAAGGTTATATATTGTTATTGTCCTAAAGGAGTTATGTTTCAGATTTTTTACCTTTTTCTGCCCAGGTAACCTTTTATAATCGCGTGGTCGTTTTTCAGAATCATGTTCATGCTTGAACGTGTTATATCCAGTAGTTATTTCCATACCATGTCGCTGAATCTGAATTTGAATAAATCATTAATGATAGTTCAAATCTATACATATGACAATGACATAGATGATTGAAAGAGAAGGACAATGCTAACCCCTTTAAGCCAGCGTTATGTCGACATTAGGCACAGTCAGAACTAGTTGCCGACTTCTAACGCCGACTTTTGGGACTAATTCATCGCAACTGACCTCTCCGGAAACTCATTGACAAACAGTTCCTTAATGACAGCAATTAGTTGCTGCACAATTCTAGAAAGTCAGGCATGTTCTACTTCTGCACATCCATGTCCGCCAGTCGCAGTCACCCTGAGCGCTCTTGCGACCGCGATCAACTGAATCCTATAAGTTCTGACCTGTTGTTGACAGGTAGACATAAATAAGCAGTTACAACTAATTGGCGTTAGTTTTATCGTATCGTAGGTCGAGATAAGCCTGGCTTTACGAGTCTGAAGATCAATTTGGCTCAGAAGAGATAAGAAAATTTAAGTTCCTTGCGATAAAAAAAGGACATCTTAAAGCATTCTGAGAAAACGTTTTCGTTTGACTCTACTCAGAGTGGAAACGTCAGAAATGACCGGTACAAACTAGCTAAGATGGAATATAAATGCAGATGCTGATCGAAATGAATCAATCAGATTCAAGATGATATGGTATTGTGCACACAAATCAGATATAACTTTCAGAGAACAGCGAGAGAACCAATGTTATTTCGTTGAAGAGCTCAATTGGGACAGCAAACTCTTTTTGTCTTCATGCATGGTAAACACGCCTTTTGGCTTTCTGGTTTGAAAAAGACAGATTCAAAAACCCCTTAACAAGATGACTTATTCAATTTTGAGTATAAAATTGAAGTATCAAATGTATTAAACAAGCCATACCTTATATCCAGCTTCGATCATTCTCATATACAATTCATCATCCTCTCTGCCCCAGCCCCAAAATTTATTAGAAAGACCGTTTACCTGAAACATGATTTATGCATTATTAAAAATATAGTTTCATATAAATGAAAATGTAGAGCTGGCCACACAATAAACTGGAAAAGGTTTGCCATTTCAGAGGAGAAATAATATGTCCATTTCATTCTCTGATCTACTGATCAAATAAAAATAAACATTGAAGGTACTGATGTTGTTTGAAGGCAAAGCAGCTCAGCCAGTATGGTCGTCTTGTTTGCGGATAATGACAATGAAGAAAAGAGGACAAATGGCAATTGATGATTGTGATAAATGACAATGGTAGCAATAGGGATGATGATGATAATGGTAGTGGTTATGATGGAGGTGAAGTGGTGATAATGATGATTATGATGACAATTATGATGAAAATGAAAATAAAGGATGTGACAATGATTATGATGAGAATAAAATGTGATAATGATACCAACAACGAAAGAAAGACAATGAAGAGGATTGTGGTATTGATTATGAAGAAAATAATGGTGGAGATGATGACGGTGATGATGATGATAATGACCATGATGATGATGATGCTGATTATGATGATGATGATTCTGACAACAATAAAAACGATGATGATAATGATGATGATGATGGTTTAGAAAAACCAGGGTAGAAAGATTCAAATACAGGACCTCAACATAGAGTTAAACATGCAGTTAATAGGGTATTATGTCATAATTAGATTCAAAAAATTGCTAAAGCTCTCATTTGAAGGGGGCTAGCTACTTCTTATACCCCTATCTCAACCCTGGCAGCATTCAAATTCAAAATACAAAAGAACTTTGGAACAACAATTATCAGTGCAGTGCCACAATGGTCAAGGTACCTAAGCTGTAGTCAAAGTACTATTTGCAATAAAAAAGCATGATTATTGCATCTAACAAGTTAAATACCTCTTCAAACTGCTCAACAGAAAGTAATAATATTCCTCCAACGAATGTCTTGTAGTGATACTTTGGATGTAAATGAGGTGCTGCAACATGAAATGGACCATTCTCTGGATAATCATAGTTCAGCTCTTTATTCAAAGGCAAAAGATCAACATCATGCATTGCAATATAGTCACAGGATTCATTCCTTGCAAGGAGAAATCCTACATTGACTAATGAAGCTCTATTGAACCTAAAAAATAAGAAAATCTGTCAATACAGTAAGCTCAAGAAACTTTCGGTCAGAGGCTACCAGGAAATATACAAAAGTGGTGCACTTTATTATAGTAGGAAATGACAAGCTTTAAATAAGAACAAGACAGGGGCTTTACCCTTCATCAAATAATGAAATTATAGTTACTTGAAGAAGATGAAGGGTTAAGCCCTAAATGTTGTACACAAATTTCTCTTCAAGGTATTGGTCTTGTTTTTATTCAAAATTTATTGCTATCAGGAAATGTTGGTTCATTCTTTTACTTCTTGGTAACATGAGCTTGTCTGAATATAACTTTGAAGGTTTTTCTGCTTGTCTGAATTATGTCCTAAGTAAAAGAAAACTTAAAACAACAGAGTTCTAATCTAGTAGTGATAATGAGTGGTTGGATCTTAAAGCCTGGTTCACCTGTACACAGAAGATTCACAAAAACAGCATTTGGATTTCATGGCAGATTTCCACATGGTCTCCTGTATGCTATGATAAAATCCTAAGTGCAAAGTGCACCATTTTCAGCCAAGTTCATTTTCAAAATGTCAGACAAATAAGATAAAGTGCTCTTCCATTATAAATGGATCATTTAAATATTGATTTAGATTTCAATTAAGCACTGAAGACTCAAACTTACCTTTGATTGTCTGCTTGGTTTATAACATAAATCTTAAAATTGATAGCTTTCTCTGTTAAATATTTGTTCATATGAGGTACAAACAATCGTAGCTCTTCAAATCTATCTCTATATGGTACAATAACAGCCAATTTATGAGGACTGTAGAATGGAATCTGTGAACTATCTGTGTCATCAGTAACATAATTCGTTGATTCTGTGGGTGTAAGTTCTTCTGCAAAGGAAATTGATTTATTTGAGTAACTTGATTAATTGATTAATATGAGTAACTGGTGATCATGCATACTGCAAAAGCATTGTTTAGCTTTTCTTTTACCCTCTGTACTGACAACAAGCACAATATTCCCCATTCTACTATTACAGCTCATCTCTTATATACTCTATTTCTTGTAAGCCCCATCCGCAAACCTCTTAACTCAAATAAGCCCTTTGGGCTAATCTCAGTAATAGGTTAACTAATCGAGACCTCAACCCTAGCTTTGGTGCTACTGTACTGTACCTGGGCTGGAACATTGACCACACTGAGCTCCTGACACAGGAGTCAGCTGGATTACACCATTATGCCACAGCACCTTCATGGAGATTGAAAAAAGTTCACTAACTCAGGGGACTGAAAAGATTTTTCCCAAAATCTGAATCTGATTGTTTCTAGGAAGGTTGTTCTTATAAGAAACTAATGTATAGCTTTGGTCAAGGCTCTTTAGCTTACGTAATCTACTTCTGAGGTTGTAGAAACCATTTTCAGGCCTAATTACTGCATTTCACCTTCACCTTCAGCTTCACCATATAATACTCACCATATTTTACATTTTCTGTCTCTGATGACGTTTGAGGTGGTATTATTATTGGTTTAGCCAAAACCCTTTTCTTCTTCTCTCAATAAGATTATCGTGATTGTAGGATACTGGATGGTCATTGACATTCCATGGATCATAAGTTTCTCTGCCAGTATCATGTGGATAAACCGGTTTTATATCTTTCGCTTTTCTATCATTACAATCCGAGAGGTCAGAAAGGAACTTCAAGCTCAACAAAATTGTAAAAAACAAAACAATCGCAACATAAGCCAAGAATATTTGAATAACAAATTTCTTGACCATTTCATTCGAATCGCTCCTCTACCAATGGATCAAATTTCTTTTAGTCTTCGTTGTGTTTTTAGTAAGGAAAAGATCCCAATTGAATTCACCTGTTCTTCTGATAAGCGAAGTCGGGTAGGCCTTTTAGGCCACTGATTCTTCACGTTCTCCTCTTCTGATTCTCCAAACACAGTCCTTTTGAAAAAGCTAGTCCACAGAAACTGAACGTTAATGTTTTCTCCTAATCGATCAAATTCCATTTCATAGCTTTTAACTAAATTACCTGCCAAATTAACTAGTTTTGTTTGAATAAAATTCCACCACCATGTACCTGTCAAAAGCAAAGAGGAAGAGGTAATGTTGTTGATGTTGTTCTTCTCCAGCAACTTCATGTATGTGGCACGAAAAATTGAACCTTTACAGTTTCTAAAGGACAAAAGCAAGTATCTGGAAACCAATTTATGTATTTTTTAAAAGAAATTGGCGGTATATATACCTATACCTATACCCAAGACACTGCCGCACCGTTCCGAATAATACATTTCAGCGTGCCTCTCGCTTTACTAGTTCCCAAGGGAGAGAGGGCACTCAGCAACCTACAGGGGGAGGGGCATCTGCTAACTTTGCAGAACTCATAGTCGTGCTGTTTAAATCTCACGATCGCGCGATAAAATCACTGTGATCTGACGTCAGAACGGTCAAACACTTTTGGTAAAGCTCGCGATATTTGATCTTCTGATCAAACAATGTTTGAACGTTTCGCAACAATCCTTGATAAGAAAAAATCGTTGCGCGACGATTTTGTAAAGTTAAGAAAATTCCTTGCAGGAAGCAAGCAAACATTGTTCGACATGTGGACTGTTTTGTTGTTTTGTTTTGCAACTTGGCCAAACGATAAAAATTGTGCTTGGTATGCAAATTTCAAATGCTTCACAAACACTGTGTGATCGGGTTATTGTTTGGCTAGGGTCTTATGGAAACCTGTTTCAACTGAACACAGAAATGAACCAGGTACGTTTTCGGTAGTGCGAAATTCTACCTTCTTTTATCTCCATTCTTTTGAGAGTTAGAATTGCGATCACTTTTACAACGCGAAGTGGGCCATGACAGCAATCAATATAGCCGTCAAGTCAAGCCTTGGAAATTAGAAAGCAAAAAGACCTTCGCTCGAGGTTGATTCCCAATCTCCCTTATAAGCCGTAAATGCCTTTCATTTCAAAGACCGCGACCATGACCACGCGCATTGTCACTTTATGCAACTTCTTGAATAAAGAACCAAGAAGAAAGCCAAATTCATTCGGGTCAGAAATTTTCTTGCTATTCTAAGGGACATTCCACGCTCTTTGACTCCTATAGGACATTTTCCCCATAGAGTCTATTTTGCCCATGGATATTTCACGTAAGGCCTATTGGAATGTCAAACCGTTCGGTCCATTTCATTTATGCCAACCAGTCAGATTGCGAATAGCGGTCAACAGTACAATCCCAGGTCAGACCAGCGATATTCCATGTCTTATGTCCTTATATTTTCAAAAAGTACTCGAACGAAGAAGGACAGATTTTGTTCAGATTGAAACAAAAAGACACAGAAAGTCAACATGTAGACATTTATTATCGTCTGATTTTGCATCATAATTCATGACATTAGCAAAATTCTAAGCGAGATCAACATAAAAAATAATTTTCAATTTACAATAATAAAGTGATAGAATCTCTCTATATTTTATACATTACAAATAATTAAAATACAATTTATCATAGTAATAAGAAATATAAAATTCAGCGCAAAAATTTGATTAACAAGCAAAGAAATTAATAAACTACTATCTTAACTAAATAATTCGTATGGTCAGATTATCTTGAATGCAGACAGCTGTCCACTATGTTGCATGCATCAAAATCAATGGACCCAAGACAGATCCTTGGAGAAGTCGAACATGCATTTCTAGATTCATATATACAAACAAAATTGATACAAAAGACCATCACGGATATTTTGTATTTTGTAGTTTTTCGGTTAAGCCTATTCAGCCCCACAAAGATATCTAAATTTTAAATTCAGTGGCTTTAATTATTTTCTGCTTAAAACTCTTTTTTGGTTCCAGCAGGTCCAACAAACGAACTGTTTTATAAAAACTGAGGCTGCGTTTCACTTTCTCGGAGTTTTTTCTCACCATATAGGCTTCCAGTGGCTAATTCCTAGAGGATTTAGTTTGTTTCCAATTTTTCTGTCTATATCCTAATATTTACCACGTTTCTTGTATTATAGGCCTTTATTAGCAGCTCGAGCCTTTCTGTATCCATTTCGAAAAGTGTTCCAGTTCCAGTGATTCAGGGCCTGGTCAAACGATCAAAAATTGTTGGTCAGACACTTGAGATGTGCTTTATAAGCAATGTTCTATCTGTTGGCCACGGCATAAAACATTGCTTGACAAGCGGAATCTGCTCATAGCAATGTTTTAAAAGCCTTACCAAACAATAAAGGTCGAGAAATGTTCTGTGATGTGGTAAAACATTGAGTTTGACAAACAGATGCCAAAAGTTTGGCATACAATGTTTGATCGTTTGGTCAGGTCCTTGCTGTAATATTCTATGACAACTGGACACTTCTTATTGGCAGGACAAATCCTGGTTTCTAAAAAATTCCAATATTTACAGTAATCTATTCAAAAAGTCAAAGATATAAAAACAAAATTAACGAAAATATAAGTTTTTCCCAGCAAATGACGCACTTAATAAGGAAAATTAAAATTTCAAACTTAAGAAGTATGGTACCTATCCTTGTTCTGACCATGAAAAAATGATATAACTCTAGCTTGATGTTTTAAGAAAATCAGCAACAAATTAAAAATGTTGCAGAACTTGTTTTTTGGAAAATATCGATAAACGTAAAAACTTGACGGCATCTATAGAAACTGTATGAAAGCGTCCGTTCCTGATTTGGCATAAGAGCGTTATTTGAGGGCCTTTAAATTTGATGTAATTTTCAATGCAAATTACAGCTGCTTCTAACGTTAATACGTGTGTATCGAGGATGAATGAATCTGCTAAATTTCTGGATAGTTTAACTGCAAATAACTACTTTATAAATTCTCTCAGCATATTCTATTTACAAGACAAAATTAATATTAGGAGGCACATGTTGTAATGGCCTTTATCTGACTTCAGCTACAAGCTCTCAGAGTTTAGCGAGTCCCAAGCTAGTTTTTCTGCCGTTCGAGGCCGTCAAAGCAGCGATGCAAGGGTAGGCCTGTTCATTTCAACAGAACCTTTATGAAGATAGACGTATTCAACCTTACGATACTCACAGCTGCAAGATTATACACATGATTCCTCCAAATGAATATCCTCTAGCATTATCTCTTTTGCAATAGTTCCTGCATTGACCTCGTCAAACTCCTCCGCATCATCGAATACATGGTCATCCTCTTCTTCTATTGGTCTTAGTGAGAAATCCAAATCATCTGAGTCCTCCTGGCTTCCAGTCTTCAGCGGCATGTCAGCTATGATCTCTAAGTAATCCTACAATTAAAGTATAGGTTACTCAACGCTACAAAGTCGAATATATTGTACATATGAGTACACATGTAAGCAATAGAGTTTGCAGCTATTTATTAGCATAAGAGATGTCGCCAGGATGGGATTTTAAAGAAGAATTCAGTTCAGGGCCTGGAATATTGGCTCATTTTTCCAATGCCTGCCAAAAAATGCTTCAACTACCTTCAACTATCTTCAAAAAATGTTGCAGCTACAGCCGTGCACACTTCTTCACAAAGGAAATCACTCACTTGAAAGATAAGCTAAAAAGACCACTGCTGAAGTGAACAGAGAGTTGCAATTTCGGTACGTTAATAATAACCGAAGGTTTAGCATAAAAGCAGAACTTACAGAGCTGGCAAGATTTTCCAACATGCCTTCTAATCTATTGCATAGATCTGTGAAACTTGGTCTGTCGTTAGGGTTTTTATACCAGCACTGAAGGAAAATTTCATACCTGGAAAATAAAATAAAAATGTATTTACTCAAATAACATCCTGAATAGTTTCATTAGGGAAGTCAAAATTAGTAAGGAAAGATTATGTAATTCACAAGAGGTTGCAATAGACGCTTGATTTTATTGGTAAGCACTGAAGGTACAGCACATTGTGATAACTGTTTATTCATACTATAGTCATAAGACCTACCGATAACGAATATGACTACTATATTTTCACTTACTAACAAGCGGTCGGGCGCTTACAAAAATATTCAGTTGGGTGGGTGCTTCATTGAGGGGTTACCTATTGGAGGGTGGCGCTTATTTCAAAGGTGAAAAGACTCTTGACAATATTTTCATAAAACTTCTGATTTTCTGAGAGATATTTTAATACTTGTTTGGATATTGCATATACTTCCGTTCATGTTTTTTTAGAAGTAAAGATTATAGCATCGATTAGGTTATATTTACAGTCATTTTTACTTTCTACACTGGAGTGAAAACAGTTAATTCAAACAATTACCCTGGGTGCTTAATAGACGGGGCGCTCAGTTGCAACGTTGTAACATTCGAGGAGGTGTTTAAATAGGGTAGGCTCTTAATAGAGGAAAACCGGTATGACCACTCTCTGGTCCAACAAGTTTCGTATCCGCATAAACTGGTGAATTTATTGGAGCTGTGTGACTAGGTATAAGTACTCATTTACATACAATGCCTATTCATCTCAATCCCTTGCTAAGCTCAGCTCAGCCTTTAGAATATCTAAAACAAGAGAAAACTCAGTATTCTTACAGTTCTTTTGAGCATCCCTGTGGCTGCTCCATTCTGTATCCTTGTTTGAGCAAATCGAATAGATTCTCCACAGGAATTCCAGGGTAAGGCGAACCACCTTGAAAGAGAAAAATGGTTGGATAATGAAAATCCATTATGACAATTCATGGTTTCAATATTAAAGATTAAGTCTTCATAGTTTGCTGTATACAATATTTTTCACATTTGTATCATCACTATCGGGCCCCTTTAAACTCGACAGAGTTGACGAAACAATGCTTTCACGAGAGAAATAGTTAAACAAGGATGGTTTTGCAATTGCATCTGGATACATATAATTCAAGACCCTGGCCAAATAATCAAACATTATTGGTTTAAAATACAAAGCAAAACGTTTGACCATTGAACAAAACATATGGTGTGCTATTATATATTGCTCGTCAAACATTTTTTGCTGATGACAATGTTTTCGAAGTTTTTCCATAAACATTGCTAAACGAATCATGCTTGCCCAGCAATGTTTAGCGACACGGCCCATCTATCTAAAGACAGAATATTAAATTCACTGGCTTACCAAGAGTGAATATCTCCCATAGCAGAACACCATATGCCCAAACATCACTCTGAGTTGTATAAACGCGATCAAAGAGAGCTTCGATTGCAAGCCATTTGACTGGAAGACGACCCTAAAAATGGTCAAGACCAAGTTAATGGATCAAGTAAATAGATTGTCATGGTGAAAAATAAATACTTACGACAGACCTAAATATTCACAAGCTGTTTAGTGATCACTTTAGCAATTCAGAAATTTAACCAATAAATAAATTAAAGGAAGAAGGAAAAGAGAAATGGAAGTTATCAGGACAAAACAAGCCTGTGTAAACGACAAAATCAAGGGAATCACACACACCCACTATTGCAAATAAATCTAAACAAGAACGACCAGATATGAGAAAGGATGTCTAAGAATCTATAAGAAAAGATTGCTTTTGGTTATATGAAGGGACCAAAACTAGGAAACTAACCTTCAAACTCCTGCGAAATTTCACTCATAAAACACGGGTACAAAATTCCTGCTACAGACAGAAAGGGTTGCCAAGGAATTCAGGTGAAAACAATCAGATTTTAAGCAAGGGGGATATTTCCAAGGAGGGAATTGCATCTTCTCGCTTAAACCTACAATCCAAAACTCTAGAACTATCCTTACAAAGTGACATCATGCTAAAAAAAACTTACGTTTGTTGTTTTTCTGTAATAGTCAGCCTCTCTAACTGTCCTTGCTAGTCCGAAATCTGCAATTTTCATTGTATACTCTTCACCAACGAGGATATTTCGAGCTGCCAGATCACGATGAATGCACTGTGATAAAAAAGGCATGTGAGAATTAGAGAATAGGGTAACAAAAAGGGAAAGTAGGTCGCATTGAATCTATGTTTAGATGGGTGAAAAGAAGTTTGGAGTTCCCAGTTTCGCATTCATATCTTGTATGACATCAAATCAATCGAACGTGTTCAGAAAAAAGCAACGAAGTTAGTATCAAGCATCAGACATTTGTTTCAGAAAGAAAGATGAAAATTTCTACAGCTACCTTTCCTAGACGCAAGAGAGGAGACATTATACTTGCTTTTAAAAATTTAAACGGGATGATCGATATGGACCCAGCTGTTTCCATTAAGATTAGCGATTCAATGACTCCGCTGATCAAGCCATTCTTTATGAGTGTTTCTTCGATTAAACTTTCAGGGGTTTACCTGTTCCCCCTTATTAATTGATTGATTGATAGGCACATACACTTGCTATCTTCACAAGGTGCATCTGTGTTTAGCACAGGGGTACCTACCACTGAAAAGCCTAGGACTTATTTAAGCAGTGCGACCTATAGTCCCTCCTCTCGGTGTGACCACACCTCGTGATTCTTTTGCCTTTGTCTGGAATAACAGAGAGCTGGCGACTCTCATTACACTATTTTTTCATTACAAGTTGTTGCCTAGTCGGGAGGACGATTTCAACATTTATAGTCAAGGGACTGTAGATAAGAAGAGGACAAACTACTATAAACATAAATCTAAAACAAAACCAAGATTAAACGTACCATTTTACTTGCAAGGAATTCCATTCCCTTTGCAATCTGCAGAGAATATGAAACAAGATTTTGCATTTTTAACGGAGGCTCCTTGTTTTGGTCTACAGCATCAGGATACGCAGGCCTTCTGCTCCGAAGATATTGTCTCAGGTTTCCAAATGGAGCATATTCCACAACAACCAGTAGTGGACCTATGCATAATTTCAGTGTTAGTCAGTATATAATTCAGCGCAACACTTCAACATCAATAACTTCAAAGTGAAGATAGGCAGGTTGAATAACAAACAATGGGCAAGAAACGAGAAAACGCACATTCTTAGACCCAGGGAAGTGTAATGACGTTCAAAATCCTCACAAACGTGTATGACCATCAAATTCCTAATAACAGCAAGCCAACGTATACCCACTACTAAAGTAAACACGCACTCAAGGGCTGGTTTTTAACCTTTATATGGTGAGCTATAATGCTTGATTTGATGCATAGGCATAGTGTCGAGCGAGACGGGAGCGATATTTAAACAGGATTGACTGTGGGGACGTGATCTCCAATAGTTTTGCTACCAAGAAATGACGCTCCATGTGCCAAAAAAGTGTACCAAAGAATTCTCTCTTGACCATTTTCCATACCACTTTCCAATACCCGTACTTCATTTATTATAAGAGGACGTTTCTTTAAATGTTTTGGCTTTGAGTACTGCAAGATCCATGCAAGCTTCTTAAATTGTGGTAGTAATTATGGTTGGATCTAACTGATGCCTTAAGGCCACCGAGTAATTGAATACATGTGCCTTTCCAAACTGTTTGTGTCTAGAAATTACTAAGCTATCTCATCGTGAAGAAACAAGAAACAAGAAACATAACGCGTTGTATTTCGTTGAACGAATTAAGAAGTTTCTTCAGGAAAATCTTTCCACCCTGGCATTTATTAAACAGCTGGCTCTCTGAGGTTCTGAGTTACTCATACAGGTTTTTTTATAGCAAAAAATACATATATCCTCCTGTTCCTATTATTCAAATATCAACAATTTTAGTTTCACTAAACAATGAAATTCCACTTACCATTTCTGACACAGCAACCAATAAAACTGATGATATTTTTATGCTGTCCAATTCGCTTCATCGTTTGTGTTTCATAAAGCAAGTCAAGTAGTTCGTTTTCTGTCGCATCAGCTAAAAAAAAGTTGTAGACATGTCTCAAATGGGGCAATAACTACTCTTAGGTGCCTAATTGCTGAGGGGGGGTTGGAATAGGTGGGGGGTTGGATCTACCGTCCAAATCTAATTAGTGGGAGGTCAGAATAAACGGGGGGTCGGACTTTGTTTGACAAACTTTGTCTGGAAACTGCTGAAATGCAAAGCGAGGGGTCCTATAGTGCTTATAAGCTAAGGAAATCCATAGTTCTAACCAAAAAATAGAGTGTACAAGTGAAAATTCAGACCAAGAACGTCAAAGTAAGTTTAGTGAAATATATCAACATCAATATAAATGCATACTTTATAAGCGTGGGGTCCTAATAAGAGCGGGGGGTTGAAAATTTTTCAAAAGTTTATTAGCGGGGGGACGGCAATTAGGCACCTATAAAGAGTAATGGGATGAAATTGAATCAAAGTTAATGGGAATTGAGAGTTTCTATCAGGAAAGTGCTCTAACGTTTGGGTCTATTCACTAGATGTTCAAGTTGACAAGGCGCTCAAAATTGCTCATGTTTTTGCAACTATTCCAAATAAATCATTTGCAAATGATCATCCCTTTTGAAATTCAACAGCAAAGAACATAGCTTTTTTTGTTTGCCTGTATCATTGGAGCCATTTTTCTAAACATCAAGTTTCGTCTTCCATCGTTCTAAGATGTTAGGCCCTGACCAAACAAACAAAGATCAAACATTGTTGGTCAGACAACTAAGATGTTCATTCTATGCAGCCTTTGCCCCTTTAGTGTTGCAAATCATTATAAACAATATATTCTGTAATTTTCAGGACAATGTTTTGAAAAATTGCTTGTCCAATGTTTTGTGACGGGTCCAAACAGTCAAACAATTTGCTTGAATAGCAAATTTCAAATGTTCAACAAACAATGTTGTATCTTGGTCGGTCAGGGCCTAAGGCCCTGGATAAATGAATAGAAGATTTCACTGAACATCGTCTAAAATTGAAGTTCAGTAAAAACTCCAGTTCAGTGGCCACCTTGTTGTTCAGTGAAAGTTTGATAGGAGTAAAAAATGTTTGATAAGCAAAATTTGTTCAGTGGCATGTTCGATGAAATGTTCAGTTCATTTGTTCAGTGCCAAAAATCTATAAATCTACAAAGTTATCATCTTTATACCTTTCAACATCTTAACAGCCACATACTGCTTTTCTGTGCGATAGGAAAGTTGTGTTGCCTCTGCTCTGAATACAACTCCAAATGCTCCTTCACCAAGAGGATGTTTGTCAATTTTCAACAATTCTCTGTCGATTTCATCGCTTTCATCCCAGATTGATTCGTGTGTTTCTGAAAATACAAACATCTGAACATTGAATTTTTTTTCTTTCTTTATTTAAAGTTAGTTACTACATCAATAGCTTCTAAGTATAAAGCTAATTGAAACTAACTACGAAACAGACTAAATTTAATAATAATGTTAAAGAACTGCCTCCCTTCAGCTCTTCAATCAATCCTATTGGTCTTCCTGCTATATCATACAAATTGATTGGTGTTTAAAACACAATGCAAAAACGGCGCTACTTTCGGTCATAAGATTGTCGTCATAATAAAGTTAAATTTAATGAACAAAACAAGTTTCAAATAACAAGAAGGTTAGATAACGACCAACAGCTTACGTATGAAAGTAATGATATAAAAAAACCAGTATAAGCTAAATAAAATAAAGAAGGGAGTGTGAAAGTGTTGTCAGGACAAATACGTAAATCCTTGAATTGTCCCCCCCCCACTCGAATAAGCCCTTCCCTCGAATTAGCCCCAGCCCTAGAAAGAGGGATTGTTAACAAGCCCCCACCCCTGATAGGTTGGTGTTAGCGATACGAGTCTACATCGGTAATTTATCGAGTTATGACACAAAAATGCATTCTCCAACTCGATGATAAATCATGCATTTGTGAATAATTTTATAAGCCCCCCTAGTTTAAGCTCCCACCTTGAATATTCCTTCTTCCAAAATAATTAAAAATTAAGCCCTCAGGGGCTAATTCAAGTATTTACGGTACCAGGATTGTTACTGAAAGAAATAATGAAAACTTACCATCTAGATCAGCTTGTACAGGACCATTCCGCCATAAATAATCACCATAGAGAAGTGGTGAGGTCGAATTTATAACCGAGCTAGTCGAGATCATTCTAGTCCTTGTAAAAGTAACCGTTTTTTGTCCATTAATTTGTGCTGAACTTAGTCCAGTTCCATTTTCAACATTTTTATCCTCGTTTACATTTCCTTGTTCATATTTTTTTAATCTTCCATGTTTCAATATTCTGTATATTTTCATTGCCAAAACAAATACAAAAACAATTGCAACTACAAATAAAACGATCAAAGTTGTAATCAAAGTCGTGTTGTCTTTAGGTTTCTGTGATTCTCTGGTGGATAAGTCTGTTTCTGCAGCTGTGGAAAGGTAGAGAAAAATATAAGAGTCAGAGAGAGAAGTTTTGTTACGTAAATGGCCATATTTCACCGAAAATCAATGGCATAACTTTAACATTGAGACAAAATTTTGCCGAATTTACAATTCTACTCCTTCTCCCGCTCACCCGACTCTCCTCAATTAATTTAATTTGATCTTGCTTGTATTTCAATGAATTTTTTACTGTTATTTCAGCAAATGTCTTGACTTATCCAGAATGTAGGAGGGGCCTTTTCTCTACATCTCTCTATGAAATACTACTTCCCTTCTCGCTCCTGCATTGTATGTTATTAATGCACTAGCCCACAACAAACGTCCTTAGAATATGAATTATTCTCAGGGTAGCATAACACCAATCCTAACAGAAACGAGAGCCCCTTAACGCCTTAAGCATTAAAATACTGTTCACACCATCAAATAATAAAGCATTTGTTGTCATGAAGAGACAGGGACCTACAGGGACGTTCAAAAAGCCATATTTTCTTCAGCCTCCTTGATAATTTCCTACGATCAGAGTTGAACCTCGCTATTTGAAGGAAATTGAAGTGGGTTCTAGTTACCGGAGTTTCAAGATATTCAGGGTTTTCATACATATATATACAAAAGCAGTCAAAATTAGGTTGCATCTACTTACTGTGTTGGATAACTTTAATCAATGCCGATTGCATTGAGCATCCAATGTAATTACAAGCAATACAGCTGTACCAACCAGCATCTTGTTTTGATACATGAAAAAGTGGCAAAGCAACACCATGGTGCTCATCATCACCGTTTTTTAACGAAGCAGTCTGGTAATATTTTGTCTCTATCATCGTTCCATTGTGAGAGTAACTCAATGATATTCCGTCATTTACAGACATAATTAGTTTTTGGTCTGGTGGCAGGCCCTGCCAGTGATACCAGCGAAAATCCGCCAGTCCTTCACCGCCTAATACATCATAGCAGTTCAAAGTGGAATTGTCTCCTGGAAATAGAGTTCGATTCCGAGGACGTTCAGGTTGAAGATATGGCCTTGATTTTGTTGTTTCTGTGAAAAATAGAAAAAAAGATTTTTGTTACAAGAAATGAAGGAAGATGAAATCTGAAATAGCGTGCTACGGAGTTTTCTACAAGCAGGGAATCGCAAATTTTCTAGGACTAATACCAAAACGCTCAAATTGTTTAAAAAGTCGCTTAATTTCAAGTTTATTATTGTACAAAAATTTTTAAGGAAAAGCTTGGAAAATTCTCAGCAGCCCTATTTGCTTATTGAGCAGGCGCTTATTGAAAATAAAAGAAGTGTAACTAAGGTAAAAAAGTCTGGAAACTAAAGCAGTTCCTTAGGCGGTCGCTTTCGGGATGCTAATTCAACGACATTTTCCATATGGAATGGGGTATTTGGAGGTGTATCGGGTTATGTATAGAGCTGTATAATTTGTATTGGAGCTATGGAGCTACATGCTACAAAGAGTTAGATCGACTAACTTTAGCAGTCTTAAAAAGAAAAAGAGCCTCAAGAAAGCAATGGAAAGCCAGTAGAATTTTATGTTAAGTGACTGTGAGACAGTATAAAATTTATAAGTGAATGAGGACTTATACTTTACATTGCGCTGCTTTTATCTATTCAAAGAAACGAAAATGCAAAAGTTTGGGTCGAAATTGGATCCAATATGCAATTTTCTGTAATTTATCTTGAAATAGGATACAACTGATAAAAAGCTCTTTTTGGTTAGTTTAGAATTTCCCCAGAATTAGTCGAACAAAATGAAATATAGAGTTTCGTTATTTCGTTCAAATAAAGCTTTATACCATTGACGTCAAGCATGATCTTTACGAATCCAGGTCGTATAAAATAACGTAACTAGAACATGTTTGCATCTTAGTAGCTTAGAATTAACAGAGTTGAATATATTCTAGATATACAAATGACATGTAATGAAATCTTTTGGCGCTTAGTATCATTAAGATATACAGTTTCCACTTTTCTAATATTTAATAATGATTCATAGCACCATTGACCTGAATTAGCATTAACCAATAAGAATACGATACTGGTGAAAGGAAAGGAATGAACAGCTGTATCGCATAGTAACTGGACACTTTACTTGACATGTTACATAAGTTCATAAGGTACACTCTGCAACGCAACAGTTAACATCAACAACAACCTTCTTTCTACATGGATTATTCCATTAACTGAAGAATGGCCTAAATTCTCAGAGTTCGTTAGTTAAAGTGACCAAAACAGTATGACTACTCTTGTATTACATGGGAAATTTTTTAACAGTTTACAAATTCAAGTCAAATTTAATCGTCATAAATTCCCAACGTAAGAAGAATAGGCACAAAAAAATTGCAAAAATATAACCCTTAAAGCATTTTGGCAATAGGGCCTGGGCTTTTGATGCACTTAGGCTAGCGTTGATTGTTGTTAAGATTGTTTTTTTTTCAAATATGGCCCTCATCTGATGCACTTAGACTAGCGTGCTGAAACTAGCTTAGAAATATAGGCACTCAAATAATCTCTTTTTCTTTCATACCGTGTTCCATGTTTTCAAGTTAAATAATCAATGTGAAAAATGAGTTAGTGCTCCACTCAAGCAGTAGGAACAAGGCTCGACTTCCATCTTACATATTGCATTTGTTCAATGCACTTGATAGCGACAAAAAGGGTTAATTTCTACCAGAAAACATTCCTGGGGCTGGAGCAGCGAGTCAATTAAAAAGTGCTCTGCCTTCTAGAAGCAGTAACGTCATTTAAATCTGTGAACTGAGTAGTTTTTGAGTAGTTTTTCTTATTTAAGTGGCTACAAATGAAGATACCACCAAAACGACGGGGCCAGCCAAAAGTCCCGGTAAATGAACATATTACCAAAAAACCAAATCCCAATCCTTAATCTAACATATTCTAGCGTTTAATGTCGTGCAATCCATTAGAAAAATGTTTTTCCTGTCATAACAACTAAGAAAGGTTTCTTACCTTTTACATGAAGTTGAAACGTGTGTGAAATAGTTCCAAATTTATTCCATACAATACAGGTGTAATTTCCAACATCAGATAATACGAGGTCGTATAGTTTGAGGACCGGGTGGGATGCGTTCATTTTATTATTCACTCTTCGTCGTTTCAATGGTTTATTGTCTTTCAGCCACTTGTAATAAATTGGCATATCTCCTTCTGCCGTGCAAGGAAACTGAACGTTATTACTGTGTATCTGTATTGCGAGTTTAAGCCGATCCATTCTCGTCTTGTCAACGAACACAGGTTTCCCAGATAAATCTGAAAAGATATAAATCAAATGTTTAATATGGGTAGGGTACGACAAATTATTGGGTATGCCAACAGTGAAATTCGCTGTATATCATCTTGTGATCGGGTCTAGTATTACCCTTTCAAACTGCTAGGACGTAAGATTGGTATAGTAGATGAACGATACTATAGGTTTGATGGGGGGATAGCATAAGCATAATGAAAAACTGCCATGCGAGAATCAAAACACGACTACTGTACCAGGTTTTTACTTATATATCTTAGCAATATTTCACCTTGTCAAGCAAGGCCTCTTCAGAGTTTTATTCTACATATTTGTCTTACACGTTTTTTTATAGGAACCTTAACTCTGAGTTGACGCTAGTGTTCCTTAATTTTTCAACAAAATGAGGCTGAAAGTTCCTTATATTGTTCCTTGTCGTGAGATATGTTTCAATACTAATTTTTACAGCAAATTCATATAAACTCGCTTCATTTTCTAACTTTAAATATAAATGGAGTCTTTTTTGGAAGAACAATGGGAAATACATTGTTATTCTGCTATTTTTTGCAGAAATCGTCTTGTTCTTGAAAAAAATTATTCTTAGTTTTTCATCCGAGCCTCGGCAGTTCCTTAAAGTTCCTTAATTTTTTGGGAATTTTCAACCTCGAGTTCCTTATAAAGGTGTTCCTTATAGAAAAAAACGTGTATTTATCTTTTTGCCGCAAGAATTAAATTTCTACATGCAGCACTCAGATGGGTAAGTGGCCTTTACATGTTTCTAATTAATCACCGCAATGGTCGCTTAGTATACCATAAGGGATACACGTTATACAGTAGGGGCTATGGTCTGAGTCTGGTTTAGATTGCTCTGCTTTAGGTTCGTTTTCTAATTCAAAGAGTCAAAGAGTCTTACCTTTAACAATGACCCTGAATTTCTTCAAGTTTCTCTTCGTTATTCTGTCTTTACAAACGTATGTACCGGAATCAGACTTTCTTATATGTTGAATACTTAGTTGTCTTCCTTTACGTCTGAACGTTAATGACCCATCTGGCCGTGCGTTTAGCTTCTCGCTGTTTTTCAGCCATCGAATGTCAGGCTTTCTGCCATTGAGAAGCCTTCGTATCTCTGGGTTTTTGGCACGACAGACGAGTTTCAACATGGTACCTTCTGATTTCTTTATTTCCACATATTGCGACGAACCTGAAAAGAAGATGTACATGTTTAGCATGTTCAACGCAGGATTAGCTTAACAACTGAACCTTTCAAGTTGGAGAAAACTCGAGTGAGATGGAGATCTCTTTGAAAAAAGCACAGAAACCAATACCTTGCGAAGACAGTTTATGTGCTTAGCTAACTAACTAACTAATTAACGAACTAACAAACAAACAAACTAACTAACTAACTAAGTAACTAACCAACTAACTAACTAATTAATTAACTAACTAATTAGCTAACTAACTAATTAACTAACTAACTTATTAACCAATTGATTAACTTAACCAACTAACTAACTAACTAACTAACTAACTAACTAACTAATTAGCTAATTGATTAACTAACTAATTCACTAACTAACCAACTCATTAACTAACCAACTAAAGAACTAACTAACCAAATAAGTAAGTAACTAATTAACTAACTAACTAGCTAACAAAATAATCCAACCAACTAAATAACTAACTCACTAACTAACTAACTAACTAACTAACTAACTAACCAACTAACTAACTAACTAACTAACTAACTAACTAACTAACTAACTAACTAACTAACTAACTAACTAACTAACTAACTAACTAACTAACTAACTAACTAACTTACCCTGAACTTCGGATTGGGCCTTTTTATGTGCAAGCTCTTGACGGGAGGATTTAAGAGGCTGAGGCACCTTCATGTCCTTCATTTTTGTTGCTACAAAACTTATTATTCGTCAGAACGTTGGTTTATAAATAAATTTTCAATTGCTCCACTTTGAGTTTTTGAATAAGCGCCCTGGGTGCTTAAAATATCGAGAAAATACGATGTTCATCACGCGATAGTCTGATCAATACTATCACATGATTCAAACTTAAGGGCTTCAAAGCTAGTCTGTCTGTTTAAAAATTAAGCCTTAGGGGACAATTTTATTTTCAAAGAATCACCGTATGTATTTAAAAACACTGTTGAAGCCTATGGCATGAATCTAGGGAATGTTTCATACGCTGAAGAATAGCTAATGCTCGTTGTTAAAACCAACTAGGTACCATTGAGAGAGCCATAAAAGCGAACAAAAAGTTAGTTGAGTCTTTGGGATACAATATGCCAAACATTCGTACTATATTTATACAACTGAAAGCTGTTGGTAGTTTTTCTTTTATTTCAAAATAAACCAGGACTACTTTATATAGAGTATATAGATTTAGATCTTGACTTTATACCATGGCAAAAACACAAGGGCGCTCCGCTCAAAATATTTGTCACTACGGTACGCCGGTACAGAGCACCCGGTACACGGTACGGCAGGATAAAAATCGACTGCAGTATGATTCAACTGATTGTATTGAAAACGCTATTAGAAAATACATCAAAAACACACAGATGGATTTAAGATAGACTTCCAAATATTCAAGTTTAAACTGAAAAGTCACCCTCCAGGGACCCTCATTACAAACTGACTGGGTGGCAACCAGTCCAATCCAATGACAGTGAAACCAAAGACATGGATTTACCAAACAGAAAGAATATTTACGCTATATTAATTTGTTTGACAGTGTTCGTTTTAGTAACGCCATATGCCGTACAAAGCTTTGCATACGCGTCAGTTTAGCAGGATTTGAGTTCAGATTCCATTTCATTAGCATGAAATATGCTAAAATAACGCTTCAAAGGGATTTGCCACACGACGGAATCTGTACAACTGAAATTCTGTATGACTGCAGTATGTACAACATTTTTCATCAAATGATTAATGAAATCAAATGAAATGAAATCAAATCAAATCAAATCAAATCAAATCAAATAAAATGAAATGAAATTACTGAAATCAAACAAATCAAATCAAATCAAACAAATCAAATCAAATCGAACTAATCAAATCGAACTAATCAAATCAGATCAGATCAAGTTAAATTAGGTCGCATGTTGTCTTTACGATGTTGTAGCAGTGAGCCATCCCTATTCCTAAACACTTATAAACTGTTCCACTGTCCCTCTTTCCTTCAGTTGGTATTCACGGTTTTTTCTGTCATTATATTTGGCTAGCCCTATAACATCTTCTTTCAAAATACTATTCATAGTCCCAATGATTTCGGGAAACCGTGAATATGGTGGGAGGGGTATACCACAGGAAAAGTAAAGACCAGTCAAACCAAGATTAATAGAAACTAATGAACCCATGTTCCTTATCTATGGTATTTCCTGCAGATAATTCTGTCGGTTTAGCGAGAATTTTTGTTCCACAAAATAATCTTTTTACCGCAATAATGTATCCAGTCGCCAAATGCTAAAAACTGTGAAGAGATGTGACTCAGAGTGCTATCAAAATTTACGGAGCAAATATAATTTACAGTAATATTTTAAGTTTGGTGATGGTGATGGTGATGATGATAATGATCATGATGACCACGATGGTGATGATGATGATAGTGCTCATAATAATAATAATGAAGATTACGATGATAATAATGATGACTCGTGATTTGTGATGATGCTTATCATGATGATGATGGATGATGATGATGATGATGATAATGATGATCTTTATTATGACGATGGCAATACTGAAATGATGAAAACGATGATGACGATGAAGATGATGATAATGATGCAAATGATGTTGATGATGGCGATGATAGCAAGGAAGATAATGATGATGATTATAATGACGTTGATGATGGCGATGATGGCGATGATTACGAAGGAGAAGAAGATGATGATGATGATGATGATGATGATGATGATGATGATAATGATGATCTTCATTATGACGATGGCAAGAATGATGATGAGGATGACGATGACGATGATGTTGATTATGGTGATGATGACGATGATTACAAGGAAGATGATGACACTGATTATAATGACGTTGATGATGGGGATGATGATGATGGTTACAAGGAGAATGATGCTGATGATGATTATGATGATGATAATGACTAGCAATCGGCATATTCAAGTGGAACTTGGAACCACAGATGTCCTTAGGTTTGCATTTAAAATCTATCATCAAATTGCCTAACCGAAACAAGTTCTTACAGATTTTTTGGAACTAATTAGCGTTGTACTTCTCAGCGACAGTGGGTTGGCAAGCGACCAAAATAACACTTAAACGGGAAGTCAGTTGACGCTACCGGAACATTACAAAAACAGCCAAGCATACAGGAAAAGTTAATTGCGACATGTGTCAGATAATTACCGCGGAAGATACGCAATTAATAACTTTCCCAGAATAAATATTTTGTTTTCGGATTTGAAATTAATATAACTGATTAATACGATATGAGAAAATAGAATTAGGGAAAATAAATGAAAAATAATTTGAGAGTCGATGTTAATGATTTTGTGTTGGTGTTTAAAAAACAAAAACAACTGATTCTATATTTGGAATACAAACTGAGTCAGAATAATTTTTACGTTATCTTGATGATGCCTGTTCTTTTATTCATTCGTAAATCATTCGTATAATCACTACCACTATCATCATGATCATCATAATCATCATCTAGTCAGAATCATGCATGAGTACAGTACTGAAACCAAATGCTTACTCGAAGATATACAGCCAAAAATATACAGGGATAAACTGGGCAAACGATGACGCCAGAATCTGTGTTTCTAAACTGGCCAATCAGCAAAGTGTAGCAAGAGTAGCATTGTGTTCGGAACACCAATCAACGCACAGGAAGAAAGAAAATAATAATAATAAATTCAGCTCTGAAAAAGCCTTGAATGTCAGGGCGAAATATTAGCACAAGGACGTATATGTAACTGTTTATTTTTCTGTGTCTAGCTATCTACCGATGTGTTTCGCACTTGAAATCAATTTTTAATCTACTGTACTGTACGTCTTCGACACAAGCATCTTTAGATCCGGCAGGCAGCCGATGCTCCAGTTCAACGGATCGAGCTGCAAGTTAGGACAAGGTCCTTCAACTGTGCGTTTTTTATCACCTTGGAAATTTTAGTATTGCAGAACTTAAGTATTGCACAACGGGGCGTGCATTTCAATAAATTACGCAGCCTCGTTATCATGCCAAACGGACGTGAAGCGTCGTTATCACGTTGCTTCTCTGATCAGATTGAATCAGACAGCTCTGTGATTCAATGTATCTCCATGTTTCAGTTACGGAAAAGGACCAAGTTCTCTCAAACAGGTCAACCCGCAGAGCAGATGCAGGTCAACTGCAGTCTGAGAACTGCGAAGAAACTGTTGAAATAAGTTCCCAAAATAAAAATATATTAAGTAGTCCTTTTTATTCATCACTTCAAAGGTTGCCATTTGACAATTCAGCATCGGTTTTACACTTCCACACTAGATTTAAATAACAACTAGATTTACGCGGTCAAAGGTACTCAAAATACTTTTAGCGATGTTCAGACATGTCGCTGGTCCCTTTCTGAGACCAAACGTCTTATAAAATAACTGCTCGAAAAAAGCATCTTGGGATACACAGTAATCTTCTAGATGAAGTTAAATGAAGTTTTATGTTAAAAGGGATGTGGAACTTCGTCCAAGAAGACAAGTTAGGCAGTGGGGTCAAGGCAGTCGACTCAGTAACGATAAGTCGTTGGTTCGAGTCTCATCAAAATCACCTTCCTCCGTCCGCCAAAGGCTACCTTCAACTCAGCTGCCAAGACTTACAAACCGATTCTCTACTTGACGCTCCCTGACTTTGATTTGTTGCTCCAAACTGAGCGGTTGTCAAAACAACAACAACAGCACTGAAAAAGTGGGACTGATGTAGTGAGTCTGTTAGTTATCCCTAAAGATTTGAACGGATGGACGTCAAACACTCAACCAGTCTGAAGCAAACAGCGATTGTTGCTGTTGTTGTAAATTTTGTGTTTGCTGTTTGTGAAGAGAGGGACGACGTGAAATATACACATGTCTTGATTAGATACCACAGATATTCGTTCTGGTGTATAGGGGTAAAAACTGTAGATCTACATCAGCAATTTCGCTACAATAAATTACGGTAAAAGAACGGAAGAAGTGGTATAAGCAATACAGATATATGCGCGACCGGCGATGAGATTTTTCGACATTAGACATCAGTTCCCTTGACGCAGGAGCCAGAGATCTTATTCCCAATTTGCGAGTCAGACAATATCCACAGGTCTACGCTTAAGTAAACGGTAGATGAGGTTTTTGTTACAGAGAGGATATCTTAAGAAGATTACCTACAGTACGAGTCTTGACCATAGAGATGGTCATGACTCTCATTGAAAAACGCATTGCAAAGAAATATTGCGTAGGTCCAATCAGGTCTTTTGTATTCACAATTTTATTTCATCAAACTGGTAGGACAAGTCGAAGTTTAAGAAGAGAGAGAGAGAGAGAGAGAGGGGGAATTTAAAGAGGAAGGGGGCTCTTCACCACACTCTGATTTCGTCCAGCAGCAAAGCAATCAGAACATTGAACTGTGCATCACCTATGGGCAGGCAGGACAAGAATTTCTTAATATAATAGGCCTTAGCAAACATTTTTTAATGCAAAGCACGACTGTTCGAAACAGAGTGGCTGAAACTATTTTTTATCTGAAAAACACAAGAACTTTTTAGAGTACATATCCTTTATTGTAGTATCGAATCTATAACCCAGAAATAGATCAAACTTTCCTCGAATTTTCCCTATCACCTTTTCCGGTATTTACAGTAATTCCAAAAAAATGTAAGCTACTCTTTTATAAGAAGGCCGGTTATCTCCCTTTCCAAACGAACCATATTACTGTAATAGAAACAGTAGCACTGCGCTGAGAAAATACAAACACTTCAGAAAAGAGCTGGTAAACTTGAACTTACAATGAAATGTGCTTAAAAAGGGGGTAAAGTAAAGTTTTATCGAAAATGACAGCAAAAAATGAGGAAAAACTCTATCAAAACCAGTCAATTCATAGATCTAAAAATTTCTTTAAGCAAATAAAAACACAAGTCAAAAGGCAACCAAAAATACAACACAAAGGATCTGACACATTTTTAAAGCGGATAACGCAGGATCGCCTCTGACTCAACGCTGGCAAAGCCGACTGGTTTTTCAGGAAACGAGGGGCAGTTAAGAAAGCTGGAAAGAATCCTGCGGAAAGAATTAAGATCTAGCATCAAGATGTTAAAGATAAAAGAATTTCTACAGAATCACGAATTTTCAATCGTAAAGGAGGTACAGGCCTTGCCTATCGAAATCAGAAATTTCTGGAAATAAATTATTAAACCCTATTAAAAAACGTTTAAGAGGTGTTATCCCCAAAACAACCTTCACCTTCAGAGAAAGGAAGAAACTTCTGAAAAGAAATAAATCCCAAAATGAGTTTCTGGCAACGAAATGTGACTCCATCAAAACGTGCAGTACACGAGATGTCTAGACTATCGGCTCCTGGTTTCGTCGAAGCTACTATTTTATCTTCTTTATATTGAAGCCAAGTGTTACGCCCGTGTTACGTCACTCTTTATTGCAATGAAAATACATCAACTTCAAGTTTTCTGCAAAGAGTGAGAGCATCTTTCCCATGGTGTCGAGGTTAGGTCTGGGCCCTGAGAATTATCAACGCAGAATTAAATTACCAGGAAAACTTATCTTAATCTTCTCTCTCTAAGTTTGACGTTTTTTCTATGTGCTCTCCTTAGCTTTAGCTGCCTTGTAAGTTTTTCCAACCCAATAGGAAAGGATCAAAAGCGACTTAGCTACCAACAAGACAAAACGTTGTCCTGTTAACTTCTTGCTAGAACCAAGCAAGTTGAATTTAATCAGTTTATACGTTTTTGTTGTTATCAAACAGGATTAGCACTAAACTTATCAAAATCGAAAGGATAGCATTATCTTAGGCCCTTCATTCCAATAGGTACATTGCATTCATCGACATCACCTTTCAAAGTACTAACATCTGAATATCATAATCGTATGCAGAAACTTAACTAACATCCGTCTTAAGTTGAAGTAAACCTGTAGAACTGTTTAAGCAGGATGTCTAATGTACAGTTATGCGTTCTTCAGATGTTTTAACACGATACGTACAAATCATTCGCAACTCTCTAATCAAGAAAACTGAGCAACTTCAAAGTTATTTTCAAGCAAAGACTGGTCAAACAGCGTGTCTAGTCTGATAGCTACACCTAACTTTGAATAAGGTTAACACATTAAAAAGCATAAAGGAGCATATAGCTGAATGCAAATTATTGTAATCCTTGCTTCCCTATTTTTACTGTAACCCGCATACAAGGGCATCTATAAACATGTGAAACTAATGATAAATCTACAGCTTTTGTACTTGTTTAAAACCCTTGCAAGATACTGTAACGCAGAAAAACACAAGCATGGGCAGGGGCATGGGCTTATATTCGGTCTAATACTGTAAGGTACAGTACCTACATCGTGTTAGGATTCTTCTTTCAACTCAGAGGTTTGAAAGGAATGAATGTTGGTAGTCTAATCATCAAAAAGGGAATGTTAGCAACGGGTTGCAACACGTTTCACCGCGACCTGCTCGACCTAGATTGGTCAAAGCTCTGAACTTTAAAAATCTACATACCAAGCTATGTATAGGTTTATAGGTTGGCGAAAAATTTGAAAAAAAGCTAGTTTTGATGCTCCATTCAAACATGGAGACGAAAATCTCACATTGCATAGAAATGCTGCAAATTGAGTCGTAATAGGGTAACCAAACAACGGACATGCGCAGTTTAAAAATGTGAAACCTGTATCAAACATTGCGTTGGATTATGATTTCAGTATGATAAGCAAACATATTGATTTTTGTGATAAATGTTAGAAAATTTCAGACTTTGAGCAAATAACATTATAATGCTTTTGTACATAATTCTATTTTATTTCGTTTGCAGTTTCACGTTTCGGAATGGTTTGGATCACGTTCGCTGGCAAACAAATTGAGCGGAAGCAGCTGACAGCCTTGGAAACCCTGAATTCTCCCCTTCTGCCCTTTGTCGAATAAATAATGTCGAACATCAACAAATTTTCACTTGCCATTAGAATAATTTAAAAAGCCACAGGTTTTAGCTCTTTCGCTTCGCAAGCTTAAACATCACAGTTGCATGTGGCGAATTCTTTTAATACGAAAGGGACATTCACGTAGTTCACAGGTTTTTAATAAATTTTGGATTGGCATATGACACTCGCAAATTTACACGTTTCAGTCTCGGCTGTCTGTTGTTTTCATCGTCGAAGTTTAGATCAATTCCAAGAAGAAATCTCTCGAAAATAACTTAAAATTTGCATAATTCAGAGCTTTACATACATAGATGCCTCTGAATACGTAATTGCTCGCCATGAAACTGAGGCCCTTGAGATCAGAAAGTCACCAATCGCTCCTCGAAATGGGCTTTTATTTTGCTAAGAATTCTAGAATATGTTTGAGATAAGGTCGATTTTAGTGCATTGGAGTTTTAAGAAAAATTAAAACAATAAAGTACTTAGTGGGTCAAGGTGAAACAACAAGTGAAATTTTCCAGCTAAAAAATCCTAAAGTAATTTAATTGATATTTAATTAGGTTTTTTGATAAACTGTTCTTGTGGATAGGAATTCTATTTTGTGAGAATTTATTTTCGTCATTGAATTTTGAAAGGAGTGTGGGCCATGTTTGAAGCTTTTGGAAGTATAGCGGCCTCTGAAATATAATGTTTTATGTAAAGTGCAGAGCAATGACCCAACCAACAGAGTAATATTTTATATTTCTGTACGTTTCAGTATGAAATAACCGGTCTTGAAGATTTATCGAGGATTAATTTGGCAGTGCTTTTCAGATAGGAAATTTGATTTACCAACAACAAAAGTACGCAATAACGATTTCGAGCCCTGGCACAGGGCACTCAAGATAATTGGCTCAATTATAACCAAGGACACTTGTAGCAGGTTTATCCCTTTTAAGAGGCAACTTAATTGTAGCAAAAACAAATTAATGTTTAGGCTTCTCTAAGTGTTAGGCTAGTCAACCGAATTGTGGCTTGAGAGGTCACGACATTTTTTAGTAAAATAGTCGTCCTTACCTGTTTGTCCAGAACTGATCTCTACAACCATGATGAAATGACATAACAAGGTAAACAATGTCCAAAACATTATGTTATTTATCCAAATTCTTCTACAATCATAGCTGTGGTCCTTTCTGCCAGGCCAGGCATCGATGTGCACAGCAGCAGCTCAAGAATTCACATCAAATCAAATTGTGGTGTCAAATTGTCGACTGTCTTCGAAAATTAATTCTGATACTCTCCAGCTGTACACTGGAATATAATACAGCTTGTAAAAATAATTTTTTATAAATCTTCAACCAACACAAGACATATCTCCGGCTGTTTCATAACGATTCGCAAGCATGATTATTCCAAAACATTTGTATTCTGACGTCTTTGAGGCCCAATTTCTGCTTGGGCAAGAATTAATGATAGTCTCCAGGCAGATTTTGCGGAAAGATCTAATAACAACAGTTAATTGTTGATTCAATTACGATGCGATTTCAACGTCATGTTTTCAATCCTTTGCAGTGTACACAGAGTGCTGGGAATACAAACTGGATTCAGATACATTTGATGTACGTCCTGTAAAACAATCATCTACTGGCACCGCGATGATCCCAGGTGCATTGTTTTCAAAACAACCAACTTGCACTGAACTTTCTGAAGTCTGATCCCAGTTTGATTGGCGGGTCCTGTGTGATATCGGCTTGCAGGTTTTGTTTGAGAGCAAATTCCCTGCGCAGTTTTTACACAAACTCGTAAATCCTGTTCAAAATTGCATGGCAGGATATTAATTTCTCATTATCTTTATTTTTTATCAGAGAGGCGGATCCTTGTTCTCTCTCAACTATGTCGACAATGCATCGTCATGGGGAAAATGATAACAAAAAGGATCTTTAGAAAAGGGGGTGTAGGACCAGCCAATATCATTGTCAGGGTGGGGTTAATCACGTGACTCATGAGGGGTGCAACTGGGTTAATGAAAAATAAAACGCTTGTGTTGCTGAATCTAAAGTCTTGCTCACATCGAAATGGTGAAAAGAATTTTTTTTACCTCATCAAAGTTTAAAAGCTTCAAAGAACAAATTATGGAATTTGTAATAATTACTGAAAAGAGAGAATTTCGCAATTGATGTCTACTGTGGCCTATATTGGTTCCAAGAATATGTATTGTTAGTTAAGAAGCTCCAGGAAGCTCTTTGCTCTTTAGTAAGAACACCTATCATCGGTTTTCCAACTACAGTACAGTATTACTTAATAATTATTTCTGGGCCAATTTGTTAAGCCTTGCTTTTTCAACTCATCTAAAAAATCCCTTCAAATTCATGAGGACGATTCACTCCTTGGAATCTCGTACACGCTCTGCTGGAATGTCTATTGTCTTGTGAAAATCGTTTCAATAGGAATCTCGTACGCTTTTTCGAGGAGTTAAGTGAAATGCCCCTCGCCGCAAATTCAGGTGACGTATTTTAATGCTAAGATGTTTACTGTTTGGTTCTCTGCGGAAAAATGTGAGATTGCAGAAGAATTTCCTTGCAAGCACGAGATCACGTCGGGTTCTGCCATGCTCTGCAGACTGGCTTACCAAGACGACTACTCCCAGTTTATCCCATGGTTCGTTGGTTAGAAAAAAGGCTCTACAGTCAAGTCGAGTAGCTACATCTGATACAAAAACAGTAATTTAAAACAAGGAGACCAACAAATATGCGAGCGAGAAGAGCCAAATGTTACTTTAAACTTGAGGGTGTAGCATCCCTCTGATCAGAGGACCCTAAAACATTGAAAACTGGACCTAAAAATCAAGCTTTTGTATTTCCTTTAATAAACGTCCTTGGTTTTTATTAAATTCCAAAGGAGTTTGTTACGGAATTTATTAGAAAAAAGATTTTCTCGTCACTGTTGCCCGTTTTTTTGTAAAAATGTTATATAAAAGGCTCGTTCCTTAAGCCGGTTTTCCACTAGGCGAATTTGTTCGCGCGACGCGAAGCGATGAGATATTACGCATGCGTATTACACTTTTGACAAGCGAAATCTGTCGCTGCAGCTCTTCGCCGCAATCAATTTCGTAGTTCGACCAGTTTCTACTTTCTTGAAGCGATCGAAAGCAATAACCAATCAAACTTTTAGAAAATAATCACAAGTCGCCAAAACAAATCAAACAGACAAAAGAACTCGTTTCCAAGTTTTCTGAAAATGGGTCATTCAGATTTTCTAATTGTTAGATGAGCGCCTAGTGGAAAACCTATGTCAAACTTTTGATGCGAAATTCATCGCGTCGCGCGAACAAATTCGCCTAGTGGAAAACTGGTGGCCTTCTCCAGACGAATCGAGCCAAGCTGAGAGGATTTCACCAACGGTTTATGGATTACTATCATCGAATGATTTGCATCTCAGGAACTACTAGTGACTTCATCCTTCCTCGTGTCATTTTATAAGATAGAAAGATTAATTAACGAACGAAACTTAAATTTGACTTGGCTCCCCCAAATCCAACAAATCTCATGTGTGGTTTCAAGCATTTTCAAAAAACAACTAATATTAATCGTTGTACTGTATGTTATTATCAGTCTGGTTACGGTTACGTCATTTTAGGTGGGGTTAATGAAGATGATTATCCTTAAGTATGTCCTTAAGAGTAACTCTTGAGGACAGTTTGATGTAATATTACGTAATTTTTGAAAAAAACTTTATGTTCCAAGATTTGGGAATCTAATGGAGAAACCAGATGCACCAAGGGGCTATCGATTCACTGTTGTTTTTCATCTCTGGAAGGAGTATCAGCGCAATGTGACGACTTCGTGATACAGAATGTTTATGACTGTACCAGAACCACAACCAATATCTTGTAAAAGTGTCTTCGCTGTACAAAATTTCAAAATCGCTAAAAATAGTGGAACCAAGTGCCACAAAGACACTGATACTGAAGCTTTTTTGACAATGAAACCCAAACATGGATCGAAAATAGCCAATCAGAAATGTGAAGATGGGTTGGTATTGTGTTGTGAACACCAATCAGATCACAGAATACAGCAAGATAAACTTTTTACATACAGTGCAGTTGCAGTCTGTTCCCCATGTGCGATGGGATAATCTTACGTTTGATAAAACCTAATGGAAGCTAGATTTATTAAAGCCTGCCTGCAGCCTCAAACTCTTTCCCAGGAAGAGTAGAAAAGTACTTTCCAGGAGAAGAGTTTTTAGCTGCATGCAGGCTACAATCTTGGCCAAAATTATAGAGACACTATGAATCTTTTAAAGCAGCTCTGATTTGTCCAAGCCCCCTCTCCGCATATCAATGTTGGAGATTGAAGGCTTTATACGGAACTAGCTGTACTCCTTAGCGTCTTGACTCAAGATGAAAGGGGCCATTCAAAAATGACGTCACGCAAATATTGACAGATTTTGACCCCCTCCCTCCCCCTTGTCACGCACTGTCACTGAAAACTGTCACATACTTAACGTACTGTCACAATCTCTGTACCCCCTAACCCTTCAAAAGACGTGACGTCATTTTTCAACGGCCCGAAAGGGAAATGTACCCAACTAACTGTCCCCTCATACCGCATAAAAAGTTACCTATCTTTAGCAAGCATAATTTCCAATATCTGCAATACTAAGGAATGCTTTTCTACTTTTGGAAGAAGTAATAATCTATAACATATAGCAAACAGAAGTTGCGTGAGCGAAAGCGTAATCACATGAAGGTGAAGGTGATATGGTGTTTTAGCGCCAGTCACTAGGATCTCAGCAGTAGATTTACTAATCAAGACCTCGACCCTGGCTGTGACGCTACCGTGGCTGGGCTCGAACCATGACCACACTGAGCTTCTGACACCACGAGTCAGCTGGATTACACCACGACGTCACAGCACCTTCACATGTTAGCATTGTTCAAATACTAGACCAAAATAATGACAAAATACAAATTTTCACTATTTTTAATTCATCTTACTATCGCTATAAATTAATACATTAGTTAAATATTGCTTATACTCTTTAAGATCTCGCAGAATTATCAGACGTTAAAATTCTAATAATTAATTTACATTTTCTACAAATCGATTTACAAGTTGCTCCATGCATGTAACGCCGAACATTGTTTGAAATAGCACAAAAACATAGTTAAAATACAACGCTTGTGCAACAAACACTGTCTCAAACGTCTACCAGATAACAGATGATATTTTGTAGCTATGTCATCCTTCGACACCCGACACATAGCCATAAATCTAATGGATGATAACCGTGAATCGATTGTGGCTCGCCGTACGAGAAACGCAATGTTTCGTGCCACCGTAACAGCCATGTTCCATCATTGAAGGTCACGTTACGTATTGGACTTGTTCCCCGAACCATCTTGGTTTCATGAGTAAGTGTCGTACCAGAAGTTTTCAAGTGTGAACTAGCCTACCCTCACTTGACTTCCAGGTCCAAGCCCCAGATCCACGTCTCGTTTGCAAGCCCATCGGATAGAATGTGCAATGCAGGCCGAGAGAAAGAATACAGAGAAAAATGGGCACGACACGACGTCCGAATCAATCGTCGTTCCATGCCAGACTATTGCTGACATTTCACGTATGGAACTCTGCCATAACGTGTGATCTTCAATGTCTCACAAAAATATATTTAGACCAGTCGAACTATTGTTAAGACAGGAACTTTCTCCGTTTCTCCAAGTAGTTTATCCCCTCCCCTTACCTGACCGAGCTATATTGGTATCAGTGACATTACACACTTTTTTTTTTATAAGAATACCTTATTTTTTGCCGAGCCTAGATTATTCTTAAGCTTATTCGATTTTGAGCCTGAAAATATTCTTAAATTATTCTTAATCATCAATGTTGTAAATTGGCCTGAAGATCAAGAGAAATAAGCCAAATCTTTGTCATTTGTTATTTTATTAATAAAAAGAGTTACTGTATCAAAGAGTCAGACAGGATGCATTTCAAAACAAATACAGTTGCCTGACAATCACACTTATTGTGCAGTGTAAAAAACGCAGAGAAATAAAAATGATCCTCGTCAAGCTTGAGCCTCACATTATTCTTAAATAATTCTTAAATTTCAGCAATTTTGAGCCTGAATATTCTTATAGACTGTATTCTTATAAAAAAAAAAGTGTGTAGTGTACAGTAATGCATAAGATTGCCTGAACCAAATTACCGACACAAAATTGATCTGTTGAGGGGAGGAGGTACAGTCTCTGAAAAGGGACGGAGGGAGGGTCTCGGACAGGTCTTGGGGTTATAGGCGTCAATATCGAATAGATAAACTTGTCCAGAGACACAAATCTCCAGTTCTTAGAAATTGTCTCTCTGGGTTCAAAGATCCTAGTCGCTCAGACTCAACTAAAGTGTGGGACAGTATGCAATACAAATTGGATTCAAACAGGTCGTAGCACATTATAACGAAAAATTACACTTTAAAATGCTTTAAAATATAACGAATGATAAAAATCTAGTATTTAAATAATAAATCAACCGAATTAACTTCAGAAGAAAATTCTGTACAAGTTACATTTTCGATTAAATAACTGCAGCCATCACATAGTGAGAGCTTCTACATATGTTAATGATCAAACACAGGGCATTTTATTTGATAAAATAAAAGAATTTCAATGCACTATAATGTTATTCTGCTATTTCTTGTATTTCTTATATCATCCCAATACTACACAGTGCGGATTCGTCAAACATTATTCACAAAAACACAGACATCAAAAACTATAACACGGAATAGCCATCCTTGAACACATGTTCAGGAACTTCATTCCTTGGCTCTGATACCTTAAAGGGCCACGTACACGTTGTGTCTGAGTTGAGGCTGGAGTTCCATAATTTTTCAACAAAATGAGGCTTAAGTTCCTTATGCTGTTCCTTTTCGTGAGATATGTTTGAATACTAATTTTTACAGCAAATTCATATAAACTTGCTTCATTTTCTAACTTTAAATATAAATGGAATCTTTTTTGGAAGAACGATGGGAAATACATTGTTATTCTGCTATTTTATTGCACAAATCGTCTTGTTCTTGAAAAAAATTATTCTTAGTTTTTCATCCGAGCATCGGCTTTTTGGTAATTTTCAGCCTCGAGTTCCTTATAAAGGTGTTCCTTATAAAAAAAACGTGTAATACGTAAATATAAAATGGAGTTGGCCCAATGGTTTAGCGTCACAAGGCTTTGACTTAGCAGAGGTATTTATGAATTCTTTACCAGCCTCCCCGTATGTTATTGTACTATAGAGTGTCCCATTGAGCCTGGTACCCAAAGCCATTCTGCAATTGACTCAATAACATTGATTAATATAATAAATACCTCTATGTCTATATCTACTTCTATCTATTTCTACTTCCATATCTATAATTCTATCTATTTCTCTTTGATCAAATCGTCTCTGGACTTTTGTACAGTTTTCAAGTAAGCATCCTGAGAAGGAAGTTCTGAGTCCCAAACCAAAACATATCCAGAATTATTGTCCTCGATTTCAATTTTCTGTGACCGTTCCCTGAAGCCGACTCCTCCAGTTAACACCAATGATATAGATTTGCCGTTCTCCACGCTGCAGGCACCGATGATGCAACGTACTGCAGACGAATGTCTTGATACAACAGATAGTACCTTGAAACCAAGATTAGGCTCCACAATGATGATATGTCCACCACCACAACCAATCCACAATGCGTCTTGTCTCAAATACAAGCTCACTGTTCGGCAATCTCTTTCTGAAATCCCTGAACTCGCTGATTGAGTATTTCAAAACAGTCAAATGATCCCAAATATTTCCACTTTGAACATTCAGGCACCTGACAATGCTACTGTCTTTTGACATCACCCATAAGTTATGTCGTATTGCTATTTGTCTAATGTTTTTGCCTTCTTCACCGCAGTTCACCATGAAATAATCAACTTTGAATTGCTTCATGTCTATCACTGCTACGCTTGAACCAAACCCAAGATAGCATTTCCGTCGATAAATTTCAATACAAGTAATCGGTGTTGGCCTATTTGATCCAGATTGTGCAAGCACATCCAGCGGTAAAATTGGCTTACAATCTACGATAAGGGAGTACACTGTCTATAATTATTTGCAATGGGAAAAAGTTTGAAATTCTCTTATATGGGATGCTACAAGGTGGTGTGAGGGACTGGAATCTTTGACATAAAGGTAAAAGACGTTTCAAAGCATCCACTGAGCTGTTTTCGTTATTTACGCTGTTATGTTATGACGTTATGATGTGACCATATGCTATGTTGCGCCCTATGTTGCGTTTAGGTTACGATTTGCTGTACTCTGCTATGGTATTTGTTTTTTTATGTTATGCTTTGCATGCTTGGTTATAATGTTACGGCACGCTATGCTTTTATGCAGCTTATGTCTTGTTGTTACGATATGCTGTATTATTATGTTATGCTATGCCGTGCTATACTTCTTACCAATGTTAATTTTAGCTATAATATATTGTTACATTACCTTACGTTATGTTATGTTCTTATGCTATATGTTGTGCTGTGTTATGCCAAGTTATGATGTGCTATTTTGGTTTTGTTCTGTGCTACCCTATGCCATTTCATGCTACTTGAATGTCAAAAACAAAGAAATCAGCGAAGTTTTTGAGTATACATCTTATAAGTCATCTTATTACATCAAGTTTTTGGAATAATATCGGCATCATTTGAATAGAAAAGGAAGAGGGGTTTGGTTGTTTAGATAAAATGTTAGTGTAAGTCTCTACGGTCATTGTTTTCCCTAATGCACTACAAGTCAATAGAAGCTGCAAAACTACAGAAGCGGCAATGCTGGAGGGCGTAGAAAAAATTAACAGCAACTGATAAGCAATTACCTTTGACTCTGAACTGCTTTTCCTTAAAGACTGCCAGCTGTCCATTGGCCAATCCAGCCAAAAGAAGGTTCTCCCTTTGATCCGAGTACTGCTTCAAACACAGTACAGCACTATTTGATAGTTGTGTTACTTCATTCAACTCTTTATGAGTATCACAGTCAAATACAATGATACTTCCTTTCTTTGTCCCAGCAAGTATCAGATTATCTGATATGGCACAAATGCACAGAATGTGTTTGTCTCTGAGGATTGTACCTCTGCAACCGTGCACCTTGAAAAAGACAACGTTCAGTTAAGAGTAACTCAAAATCAACAGAAGTTTCTGAAACAGCAAATCATAGAGAAGGGGATATCAAACAGCATTAGATGTAGTAGTCTCCAGAACAATACGTATCTGTCCGAGCTATACGAGGTTCATATACAGCGTTTTATAGAGGTTATGTTAAAAGGACTCAAGTATTCTTTTAAATCATTCTTCTTCGTCTGACACTCCTCAGAGTATAAACGTATTATAAGTATTCTTTTTTGCTTCTGACACTCCTCAGAGTATATAAACGCCATAAGCAGGGTGAAACCACTGACCTAGACAGAATATATAAAATACCTATCTTGGGGAAATGGGACAAGTGCTTACAGGGTTATGTTGTGGAATAGTTCTGAATTTAAATCTGTACCTTTTTCTCCCTCTTTGTAAGAGGAAACCATGATATCTGACTATGACCGGATGAATCACCACTTGCTATCCATAGTTCTAATTTTTCTTCACTTAGACTTCTTGACTTGTTGAATCGTCATACATTCTACTGTTTGCCTTTGCATACAACTATCTCTTGCTTCAGACAGAGCGTATCAGCAGATAGCAGCCACTGGAAAATTGCTTCAGCTGAAGGTCGTTTGTCTAGAAACAAGACATCGCAAAAAGATTTAAGGTTTATATAGGAGAATAAAATACTTATTTCAAGTAGATTGTTGGTCTAACTGGGTATGACTGGTTTTGTAGTAAATATTAACGGAAAACCGATAAGAACAGTGGAACAAATAAAATAGAGACCAAGTTACTACTTGGAGCTTGATAGTCTCTATAAAACGCCACATTGAATTATTTACTGCGTAACTAACAGAAGCTTGTGGCATATAAGGTTCTCAAAATATGTGGTTCCTTTGGGAGATGTTAAAATGGCATTGTCTTTGTCTGGTCTTGTTGTGGGACATTGCTGTGGCTGCTCGATATTTTTCTTTGAAAACATTACAAATCTAGACAGAGGCTTCTTGATTAACAATATTAAAAAGAGACGAGGACAAGGAAAAGGAGTAATACACAGTGAAACCAACTTAAACTCAGGTATTCTAACCCCTTTAGCAGGCATTGTAGGCTTTGTAGGGCTTGTTTGGCAGCAACGAACAATGATAGCGACAGCAGGGCTGAAATTTCATTCATAGCAATAAGCAATAAGGCGAAAACTTTATAAAGCTTTCTCGTCTCTCAGATCATGAAACGTCAGATATATAGTCAGACAATTAACTACAAAAAGGAATATATACTTTCTACATAAGGATTAAAATTAGCCTAAGGCTACGTTCACACGAGCGAAAATGGATCGGATCTGAATAGGGCGGATCCAGATGTTCTAGTTGTGGTACACGTAGGCCTTCCGTTTACACTAGGCACGGATCCGATCCGTTTTTGGGTCTAGCAATTGACCCATGAGTGGTTACTGAATGCGCGGTTTCTACAGTAATTTATAATGATACTTTGGAAGAGAGCCAGTTTTGGATCGGATCCACCTGCTTACACGATGCAAAAGTAGATCGGATCAAAACTGGTACGCTTTCCGAAGCGATCCAAAAGTAGGTCGGTTCGCGGACAAGAAATGGATCGCAACTGTGTTTAAACGCAAGTCTTTATCCGTACCAAAAGTACATCGGATCAGATCCGATCCATTTTTGATCGTTTAAAACGTGGCTAGCAATGTAAAACGGGATCGGACATAATTTTGTTTTGAACCCCAATCAACTAACATTGTATAGCAAAATAAACATAATTTAGTTGAAAGCCCAAGTGAGAAAACGAATAACTTAACATCGTTTTGCTCGATTGAAGATCCATAGTTATTGGCTGTCATGGAAGACATTTTTGCAGTAGGTTTTTTGGTTTAACGCAGGAAAAGCGAAGGAAAGGTCAATCGATAAATGGCTAGAGAAGGTTTGCAATTCAGTACCCTCTTTACGCAGAACGGTTCAAAAGAAGCATTAAAATCAACAGCAACTCACCAGGTTTTGTCTCTAAACATCGAGTAATGATATGTTCCATGTCAGGCCAGTTGGAGCATCCAGCTAACGTAATGGGTTTCACTCCTGACTTTGAAAGAGCGGTACAATCAAGATCATACTGACACTGGGATTCACCAAACGGCTTTTTACCGCGCGTCACAAGTTCGTACAACGTAATACCAAGAGAGTATATATCAGCCTGCAAGGATAATAACAACTATTAGCAACTAAACGCATTCACAGCGTACATAATAACAATCAAGGATTTGGTACATTTCTGGTATATCCCTCCCTCTCACCCTCTCACCTATCATAAATACTTTGCTTTTATATCCGAATCTCGAACAATGTCAAGCTAACTCTTCATTCCAGCTAGAATTTCTACTCACTTGAATAATTTTCCTGGTAATGTCTTTACTGTAACTGTTACTCTGTTGATATTGCCCCTTTGTAATGTATTGTCTCTTCCTATGCGTAATGTCCCCCATACTAGATGCCGAAAGCAGACATACAAGCAGCAAGCAGGCAATTATATTTGTCATCGTAGGATAGGGTTTGAGGTCACTATACAGTTGATGTGGACCTGCAACTTGTTTTCCCAGATTGATACTTTAGGATGAATATCATTGGTACTCATTTACCGACTGCACAAGGAAGGGCAACTGAGTTACTTGTAGACTTGTGGAAGCTGTCCCAACCAGAATCGAACCCACAATCTAACAACTGAGGTGATTGCCTTGATAATATGGCCACACTAATTCTATCTCTCCTTAGGTCAAGTGCACCAAAACAAAGCCGTAGACGGATGTGTGGCTTGATTCATAATGGCTATCATTTGCCATACATTTCAGGGAATAACATCTTACCTCTTTATTATACAAGCAGTCTCCTTTAACAACTTCTGGTGCTCTGTATCCCGGTGTTCCTCCAGATGAAGGGAAGCCACTTGGTGTTACGTATTGTGATATTCCATAGTCGGATATCTTTGCATTGACTGGAATGCCCATAGACAGCGAAAATATAAGAATATTACTGGGTTTCATGTCACGGTACACGATATCATGCTTGTGAAGATGGGACAAGCCTCGCAAACCTAGAAGGATAATCAAGACTTAAAGTTAAAAAAAACATTTACAGTTACGTATAAAGTAATTTTGAGCGACTTACTCCTAAGAAACAGGATGAGGCTGAATTCCAAAAGATCCTGGCGGGCCTGATGATTCCATTAATATCGCCTTTACGATGTCACAAAATACAGGCATTAGAGCAAAAGGATTCTCAATGGACTTAGAGCAATTCAAACAGTATTATAAAACTAACAGGTAGAATGAACTGCCTTGCCCTTGCTTTAAGATAAACCGATTTACCAGAAAAGTGCTTGCTTGCTACAGTAGCTATGTCGGTCCCTCGAAGGCTATTTTCAGCCTCTCAATTCTAATAACGAATAATAACGATAATAACAAGTTTAATTTTTTCCTCTAATTTTGTACAGTTAAGCTGGTACAGGAAATGGATTTTCAGGAACATGATTTATGTAATTTCCATGTTTTCCTTAGTGTACTACTGTACCATAGGGTTGAGTCAAACGTTTTTGACTTAAATACTCACAAAAACCAATTCAGTTGTATATGCGCCCCCAAGGATACTGAGGTAGAAAACATTGACAAAACTTAATAGATCAGTATGCTTACACGCAAACAAGCAAAGATGATAACGATACCTGTGATGCGATTCGATGCTGCATGCCTCGGCTCAAGTGATGTCCATTAGACAAGATTTTCCTCAGGGAACCAATATGAGCAAGCTCCATTACCAGACATCTAGATGGGCGCAAACAAACTCCAAGCATTGAGACAAGACTTGGATGACGAAGGTGACACAAAATGTTGACTTCCTGTCGAAGGTATCTGTGAGGTACGATGTTACCACCAGCTTTGAATACCTGAAATGCAACAGAATGTCTAAAAGTTTGACCAGAAACGGAACTGAAAAGTGTAACCGACGGTTAAGTTACCCAGGGACGAAGATAAGCAGTAAGAAGTAATTTTTGCTTTGCAAAAGACACGCTTATGCTAGCTATCATACAGTACAGTAAAACGGCATATAAAAGAGCCCTTTTATATACGCAATTAGTCTGAAACATTTCAGGGCCAGTGCCACTTTTAGTACAAAAACGGTGAGTTGTTGAGTAAGGTCTAGGGTTTGCCGGTGAATTACATTAACTTGAACTAAGTAGCTTTGATTAGCTTAAATGTACAGAAATATCTACAGCATAAGGAAAACTTTGTACTTATGTTGCATGCTTTTATTTGTGACTACAGGTCTCTAAGGGTTGCGGTTTTCATTTGGAATAAATTTCTAACAGCCTTGTCTTTTTAAGGCAAAAAATCTATACGCATTTTAGAATGTTATACACATATAGCGAAAATGCAATGAAGCGACAAGTAATGCAATGTAGCGACAATGAAATGTAATGTAAGGTAGCTACAAGTAGAAGAAAAAAAAAGTTGATATTACATCTACAGAATTACCTTGACAGCAACATTGACTGTCCCTTTGTATCTAGTCTGATAAACATTTCCAAATGATCCTCCTCCAAGGACAATGCCTTCCTCTTCCTTCTGTTCAAGCTGATTTTCATTGATCAAGAATTTGCCATCAATATCAGCAAGTAGAACATCAGGTGCAATATCTCTCAACGAAACATCACCCTTGTGTGTTGGACACCATATTGAGTCACTTACGTAAGACTGCGATATGCATGTTTCTAACGGAAAGCAATTCGATTTGTTCAGAAGCTGGCATTGGTTACACTGGACCAATCTTTCAATATGAACTTTGCCAGTCGGATCTGTTGATGCTAAAAATTGAATAGATTTCTTGTAACGAATCAAGTATTATTATCCAAGACTTGTTGTTATTATTGTTTACAAATCTACAACTAAAGAACGTTAACATGCAGTGGCGTATTTAGTTTCATTTGTTAGGATCTCAAAAGCAGATAGCTAGCGAAACTTTGGCCCTGGGTGAACCGCTACTGATGCTGGAGCTCGATCCCAACTTCATGGCCACTGCTGACACCACGAGCCAACTTTTTTAGGCAAAGACTCCACATTTGCCACAGTGCTTTCACTTACAAGGAATATGAAGGCGAGTTCAACTTTTTGAAAGTTAGAATTTGTGTTGTCCAGGGTTGTCTATGGATTTGTCTAAGGTACTAAGTAAGTCTCAAGGAAGCAGATATAGACTCGTTACATGTTTTGTTCAATTGCTTAGGCCCATCTGTTAGTTTGTTTTATAATCCTTTCATGACCATTCACAACCTACAACTCTGAGAAGCTAAGCTTTACTGCTTTACAGCCTGTCAAATCAAAAGCTCTTAGCTGTTGATTCTCCCAGAAAACCATCGCCCATCAGAATCTGCTTTAGAAATTGGGCGTTAGACCAAACGAAGCTGCGTCGAAGATAGAACTTCAAGACACATAAATAGTCCAAAGAATGTCTAAAATAGAATACAAAGACACATACCAAGCCCAGGATACCACTCTTCAATAAGAGTATCTATATGGTCAACAAGATATCCAAGAAGCTCGTATCCTCCTTGTGAAACTGGCACGATGATCTCAAGTGTATTTGCAAACATTTCTGACGTTGTAACCACAAAATACTTTTCTTCTGTCCAAAATCGGAATATACCATCTCTCCAGTACTCCACCACCAACATCTAAAGGCAACGAATGAATTTTAAGGTCCTTAAGATATACACAGATTCTTATAATAAACGCCCCTCTTAAAACAGGGGTATTTAGGGCCTGTTCATATGAGTCCGCTTACCGGGCCAGCCCAATAAGCGATATCCACAATTACCATACAGAATTCTATCCTGTTGATATGAGAAAGCGGGCTAGCCCTGAAGTGAGATCTTGCTTGAGCAATGGCGAAATCTCGGCAAGCGGGCTAAAAATTTCTCATATGAACACGCCATTCCATTAACCGGGCTGGAATCGTTTCAACAGCGCATGTGTGAAACCACAAAATGCTGAAAAGTTGCTGAAATGAATATTTCAGTCAAGGCGGGCCAGAATATCCCATATGAACAGAACTTGAAATTGGTCTCGCTTAGTGGACTGGCCCGGTAAGCGGGCTGGCTCGCCTCCATATGAACAGGCCCATATATATCAATTTTATTCGAGGTATATCAATTTTATTCGAGGTGGCAGCAGGGAGGCTTTTAATCAAACTAAAAAGTTATTTACAATACCATGCATTCAACTTTCTATTTTTGATTCATTTTGCTGCCGTTCTGTAATGCTTTTGCTACATATTATTTTTATACAGTCTTAATGGCATTTACTGGAGAGAAACAAAAATCAAAACCTTACCTTTTCTTCTTCATCTTGCAATGGAGAATGAAACTGCATGAGACGAGATATCAGTCTTGACCATAACGAGACAGGAATGTATGGAAACTTATAAAACCGCGAAAGAGTCTTGTGTGGCTGAGAACAGCTCATCATAGTTACACGTTCTGTGAAACCAGACGGTTTCTCCGGAAGTTTTGATGGGATCAGAAATTTATCTTCCGCAACGGGGATTAGTACCTCGAATTTCTGTAGAACACTACAAAAGAGAACAACAATTATGAAATTTTAATCAATGGCATTAAAGGAAAGATTCGCCCAAGGGGCATACCACAATAGATGGCATTCGTTCCAAAAACTGCATGATCAGAGAGCCAACGACGATTCCCCTGAGCTGAAGAGGCAAATGATAAGGTCGAGTAACTCTTCAAGCAATACAGTCCAGGCTCATGGTCTTAGCTACGTTTCAGTTATGTTAAGCCTTCTTTAGTACCGTTTTTAGTACCTTTTTGAATGACAGTGGAATGACATTTGAAATTTGCTTTTTCAAAGAATGTTTGATCGTTTAGCCACACACAAAACATCTCCTCGTCAAACACCTTATTTCTGATAAAGCATAGAGATATTGCTGAACGAATTCTGCTTGCCAAGAAGTTTCGTTAAGTGACTGTCAAACATTGTGTGTAAAGCAAATCTCATATGTTTGACAAATAATGTTTGATCATTATTGGCCAGGGCTTTATGAGTCTCACCCAAGCTTAGGCTCTGCCTTTTACCATTCTTTTATCTTAATCGAAATTGATAGCAAAGGATTGATAACACAATTCAATGCCTTGATTTCCATACCTTAAGTAATTATCAATGAAACCCTCTGGAAGTGTCTCTCCTTTAAACAGCAATGGTACATCTGTTCTTTTTAAGACACCTTGATCATCAACAAATGGATTGATATTACCCACAGTGAAAACTTGTGCCACCATTTGACTGAGCCACTCTGGGTCTATGAAGTAGCAATTTTCCAATTTCAAAAGGGGATCATCGAAGTGAAGCAAAGAACCTGCAGAGAAAACAAAACAGCTCATCATTATAAGCCCGTTGATAATTTCTCAAGTATTCTATATCAAATGCACGTATATAATTTGTATAGCACTGTAGTGTTATCATTGCAGCGTAGTAATTCAATTGTATGTAAATACTGTATATAACATTTTGGCAATTTGTGAACTGCAACACTATATGATGTTGAAAAGCATATTTCAGATAATGTTCATATGTTTCATGTTTGACAAACAATGTTTGATCGTTTGGCCAGGGCTTCAGTGTGGCGAAAATATATATCTGTTTACAACTGATTGCAATAAATGCACCCTATGCACTGTTAGAACGTTGATAGTTAGTTACTTAGTCAGTTACTTAGAAAGGCAAGTAAATTAGTAATTTAGTTTGTTATTTAGCTGGCTAGTTTGCTAGTTGTTTAGCTAGTTATTTAGTTAGTTTTAGATGGTTAGTTAATTAATTAGTTAGTTAGTTAGAGAATTAGCTAGTTAGTTAGTTAGTTAATAAGTTTGAGTTAGTTAGTTGGTTAGTTAGTTAGTAACTTAGTTAGTTAGTTAGTTAGTTAGTTAGTTAGTTAGTTAGTTAGTTAGTTGGCTAGTTGGTTAGTTAGTTAGTTAGTTAGTTAGTTAGCTAGCTAGTTAGTTAGTTAGTTAGTTAATTACTTAGTTTGTTAATTATTTCGTAAATAGTTATTCAGCTAGTTAGTTATGAAGTTAGTAAGTTGGTAAGTTATGTAGTGAGAAAGTTAGTTAGTATGTTATTTAACTAATAAGTTAATTAGTTAGTTAGGTTAGGTAGTTCCACTCAAAAGTTAGGCAGTTGAAAAATCAAAGAATATAAAATGAATAGGTCCAACATCAAGATAGAAATTACCTGATTCGTGAAGAAATTTCACTGCCTGCTCCAACTCTTCCTTTTCCATTGATAAATTATTATCCTGGGTGATTTTCACTAAAGCTCGCTTTGAGATAGCAGGAATCTTTGAATCGTTTATCAGCCGGCTAGCTTCCTCCTTCAAAAGATCTTCTAGCTGAACGTAACTCTTTGGTACCGTTTGCTTGAATGGATGGCTTTGTTTGAAAATCAGCTTCGCAACTGATTCCAAAATTTGTCCTCTCAGTGCATCAATGTCACTGCTTTTTCTAATGCCACAAACAATGGCAGATCCTCGGCATTTAGGGAAACCAGGGTTGTCCATGAACTCTGTGATGCGAGATTGCAAATTGTGGAAATAGGACTTCCTATCATCTGTCTTTACGTTATCCGCGTTGGTTCCAACAAGGATGACTGATGCCCCAGGTGCGGCAGCATTTATGTTCAACAGCCAAGGGCGTAGTGTTTCCAGATCATCAGGTCCTTTACTTGCATCATAAACCGCTAGATATAATGCTCGTGACGACAAAAAGCATTGATGGGTTCTGAAAAAGTCCTCTTGGCCTGCAAAATCCCAAATGCTAAGATTAAACGACGCTTGCTTGCTCTGTGCCCTTGCCCAATGGTTTCGTGGAATACCTAAGTTCCATGTTTTTGTTTCAATACCGACTGTAGGAGAATCTTGTTGTCGGTGTTTAATACCTTGCAATGTCCTCAGCAATGTAGATTTACCTCTGCCTTCCCTGCCAACAACCATTAGCTTCATACGTTGATAGTATACTGCATGCTTCATTCTTGAATAAAGAAAAGTGCAAATTTCACGTGCAGTGCCTTTTCGAATTGACGGATGCAAGTCCAAAGACAACCCATCCAGAGGAAATTCTGTCAAATTCCTCAACAACCCTAACTCATCTGGAATCGTTTTGATAGGGTTATGGCTGATATCCATGTAACCCAGGGACTTCAGCATGCCAATTTCTCGAGGAAGGCTTTCTACTTTGTTATTTGAAATGCTCAAACGTTGTAGATTTGACCAGTTTGGGGCACCATCGTGAAGATCCAGCTTTCGTATACGATTATGATCAAACTTCAGCTCTTTAAGACAGGTAGATGTCCAGACAGATGGTGTGGGTACTTCCACGATGTTATTATGTGAGATATCAAGGCACGTTAAATTCTGCAGTTGAAGGGCAAATTTTGGAACATACCAAGGTGCTCTCTCTGCAAGGTTATTATGGGCAAGTTTGAGATGCGTCAACCGGTTGCACGTGACAAGCGACTGATCGGGTAACATGATCAAAGAATTGTGCGATAGATCAAGCTTTGTTAAGCTAAGACATTTCTCCAAAAACTGAGCGGGCACCGATTCGATTTGATTATGACTCAAGTCAAGCTGATTTAACTGGGGAAGCTCGATGGCTTTGCCAGGCAATTTGCTGAATTGGTTTCCGGACAAACTGAGGTTCTTCAAGGCAGGGAAGAAGTCACCGATGAAGAACGGAAATGACGTCATTTTATTACCACTGATATCGAGGTTAGTCAATGTGATACAAGCTTGCATCTGATCTTTTTCAAGATTTGAAATCTTATTCTTGCGAAGATTCAATGTCTCGATTGTCTTGTTGAGAAGGATTGCATACGGGAACGACTCAAGTTCATTGCCTTCAAGATGTAATTTTTTAAGCTGCTTCAGTTCATTGCATACATCATCTCCAAGTTCTTTGAGTTTATTAAAACGAAGATCAAGACCAACTAGGCCATTGAAAAATGGTTTCATTATAACGTTCTTTGAAGGAAATAGCTCAATACGCAACAAAGAATTGCAAGACATATCCGCATATTTTATCAGTTGTTTAACGTCGGATTGCAATCTTGGACGAAAATCTGTCACCGACGTTTTCCTCGACATTTCACGTTTCTTCCTTGACATTTGCGAGTCTTCAGAATCATTACTATTTTGCAAAATTACGTTTGGAAAAGCAGACGCTGATCTCTCAAGTGAAGGATGTTTTGGGATTGTTTCTCGTTCAGGACTAGGTAATAGGCTACCACACGTGGCATCGGGAATCAGGCAGCCGTCAGGATGGCCAGGATACGAATTACGTAGTACAGGAGATTCGATTCTTACGAACTTGTCATACGGATCCAGGGGTCCTTCAATCCGGGGATCCATATTAATGAATGGCAAAACAGCTCCTGTAAGAGAGCTGGGCCTTGTGAGTCTAATGCTTACTCGGGGAGATTCCTCCATGTCAGATTCACTGTTTATGGAATCTAGTCTACCTAGGCCTACCAGGTCGGAAGACGAGAAACGATTCCGTCTGTTCTCAGTCGCTTTTTCAAAATGATCATTCCAGCCGTCATTTTCCACAATCGTTGAGTTTCTGTCAGGCTTTCCAATAAGACAAGGTGAAAAATACACACTTTTAAGTTCAGTTATTCCAAGATTACCCCAAGCCAATACACCACTCTTCTTCTCCAATCCAATATGCCGTAACAATATACCAGTAAGTTTATCATTTTTCTGTCTCCTTGTAGCTTGTAGTGCCTCTTGGACGTTAGAAGCTCCATGCTCTAATAGGAACGAAACCATTTGTGGATTCTTCATCTCGGCTGCGACAACTAAATTTGGCTTTTCCAGAGTGCCTGAATTTACATCAGCTCCGTGCTGAAGGAGCCACAGTGCTTCTTTAAACATATCATGAATGACAGCCCATTGCAAAATATGGTCTCTGTGATGTTGCTGGACACACATCAGCAAAAGGCCCTCGGCTGCAATCCGCAATATATCAGAAGGCAGTGTGACAGAGTTCATAATTTTGAAGAGATATTGGAAACTTTCTTGTTTGATCAATTCTCTTCGTCCCATATCAGTTTCAGCGATAACTTTTAAAGTAACGACTCCTTCTGTTTGTACCTCTTCGTCGCATGGAAAGCTATCAAGAGAAAGAAACAGTTGTTTACGTTAAGAGTAAAAAGTAGCCACAATAAAACTACAACGAGAACTAACAAAATTGTGATACGGACATGGTATTACATAGACAAACCCCGCATAACGTATGCGCAGTACAGCGATGGTTGTGCAGTACAGCGGAGGGATATCATCCAACCGCTGTACTGAACATCCACAGCTGTGCTCATGGTATCCCTCCACCGTACTGATGATATCCCTCGGCTGTACTGTACAATTACCGCTGTACTGTACAACCACCGCTGTACTGCACATACGTTAACTTGGGTTACACCTACTGAAACGTTTTCCCTCGTAAATATCACCTGGGGTATTCAAAATTTCTTGATAACGTTCAAAAAACCAGATTGGTGAACAAGACTCAATAAATGTAACAGGGGTTCAAGTGAGTGACGGCAAAATATTGGCTCCGGCATTTGGACGGAAAACGACGGTTTGTATAGCCATTTAGAGTTGGCGCCAGATGCAGTGTCCTATCAACTTAAGAATCTAACTAATTTTATGACCAAACCAGGACGGACAGCTTAGTTTCCTAAAGGTTACGATCATGTTCCTGACATTTCGAACACTCAACTACACCACTACACGAATTTTCATCACACCGTAAAAGAAAAAAGCCCCTCCTCTTTATTAAGCCCCCCTCTTTATTTGGCCACTTGAAAGTTCAGTAGTAAACGTACGAAAATAAATGAAATTAAGTTGTAACGTGTTTAATATCCAAAACTTGTGTCTTACAGCAACTAATAACTACTTAGTTACTACGAATTTCACGTGACCTAATGTTAAAACTTTCTTTTATAGTTCATTTTTTTGTCTGTAGGATTGGTCTTGACAAATAAAGAACAAAATATGCTAAATAATTTATTAAGCCCCCACTCTCTAATAAGCCCCCCTCTCTAATAAGCCCCCACTTAAGAAATTTCCAAAATTGAAATAACCCTCAGGGGGCTAAATAGAGGTTTTACAGTATATCATATATGTTTAAAGTATATCATATATGCTAAGTATAGTCAGATAGTCGTCATTTCAGTTAAATTAGTCAGAAGAATCACAAGAAAGATGTCCATAAAAGACATTGTCGCTTTACCTTGAAATAGCTTCGCATACGAGATTCACAATATTGAAACATAACCCTCGATTTTCACAGACTTCATCATTGGCAAGCAGTTGAATAAGAATGCATCCACTGATTTGCAAACCAGAACAGGTTCTGAATTTTCTCATTGCTTGTTCAACACAGTCTAAGACGCCAATTAACAGTGACTGTTCTTCAGAAGCAGCAAACACCGCTGTTGGGAAGAAATATGAAATGAAGTAATACCATACCACAAAAACAAATAAATGCCGTAAAAATATTATTAATTGCTGACATACTCTGAACAATCTTTTTGTACGAAATGGGCCTATCTGGGCACTTCTTGTCCCTGCAACGCGCCATGACCTTGGGCAAGGCAAGTTTCTGATCATGATGAAACAACAGAAATTTTTCGTGAGAATAACACTATCAAGAATTAACCATACAGTAATCACAATACGATGAAAGTAAGGTGTAGGCGAAGGAGTGTATTTAGGCCAATCGCTAGGACCTCAAAAGCAAATAAACTGAGTAAAAAGTTCTTCTTGCGATTGTTCCTGGTGAAAATAGAAAACCGAACACCACTCATCATTGGAGAAATGTCTGCGATGATCATGTCTGCAATTTTAGCCGATACTTTGTAACATATGAGGACTAGGCTTAATTAATGAGACGTTGACTCTGGTTGTGATGCTAGAGTTGCTGGGATTATAGCGCGGGCCACACAGAGCTATAAACAACTCACGACCCAGCAAGATCAGATCAAGATACCAAATAAACTTCAAAGAAGACGAATATATAAAACCAAGTGACCGTAACTAGCGGCTACAAGGGTTTGGCTGATTTTGATGTTCTGAAATAAATGCTGGGTCAATTAACTTTGACTTCAGAAACCAGATCCAACATCAGCCACAACTGAATTGACGGTAAAGGGATCTTGCTTTGCAAGACATAAAAAGTGCCAAAATATTTCGAAGAATTGACTTACCTAACGTTTCAAAACAGGTCTTTAGCAACGGAACAGAATTACCATTGGCCTTCATAATCTCAACAACTCTGTCATGTATCAATTCCAGCATACATTGCCTTCTAACTATCTCCATGTCTGCAGCAAGACAGGCTAGAAGGCTAAGAGCTTCTTCGAGTACGCCAACATTGCTACAATATACATGCAGTGTCTCTTTGATGTCTGTTAGAAGTTCATATTTGACAAGGATTTCCTCTTGTAGTACGTTTTTATAGCACAAAGCACGTAAGGCTCTGAAGCCCCATTCCTATCAATAAAAGAACACAGTTAAGTTGGCTATAAGAACGGCGAAAGAGGATTTGAAATGGTGTTTAGCGCCAGTAGCTAGTGAAATGGTGTTTAGCGCCAGTAGCTAGTGATATGGTGTTTAGCGCCAGTAGCTAGTGATATGGTGTTTAGCGCCAGTAGCTAGTGAAATGGTGTTTAGCGCCAGTAGCTAGTGATATGGTGTTTAGCGCCAGTAGCTAGTGAAATGGTGTTTAGCGCCAGTAGCTAGTGAAATGGTGTTTAGCGCCAGTAGCTAGTGAAATGGTGTTTAGCGCCAGTAGCTAGTGATATGGTGTTTAGCGCCAGTAGCTAGTGAAATGGTGTTTAGCGCCAGTAGCTAGTGATATGGTGTTTAGCGCCAGTAGCTAGTGAAATGGTGTTTAGCGCCAGTAGCTAGTGATATGGTGTTTAGCGCCAGTAGCTAGTGAAATGGTGTTTAGCGCCAGTAGCTAGTGATATGGTGTTTAGCGCCAGTAGCTAGTGAAATGGTGTTTAGCGCCAGTAGCTAGTGAAATGGTGTTTAGCGCCAGTAGCTAGTGAAATGGTGTTTAGCGCCAGTAGCTAGTGAAATGGTGTTTAGCGCCAGTAGCTAGTGAAATGGTGTTTAGCGCCAGTAGCTAGTGATATGGTGTTTAGCGCCAGTAGCTAGTGAAATGGTGTTTAGCGCCAGTAGCTAGTGAAATGGTGTTTAGCGCCAGTAGCTAGTGAAATGGTGTTTAGCGCCAGTAGCTAGTGAAATGGTGTTTAGCGCCAGTAGCTAGTGAAATGGTGTTTAGCGCCAGTAGCCAGTGAAATGATGTTTAGCGCCAGTAGCCAGTGAAATGGTGTTTAGCGCCAGTATGTAGTGAAATGGTGTTTAGCACCAGTAGCTAGTGAAATGGTATTTAGCGCCAGTAGCTAGGATCTCAGAAGAAGACAAACTAATTAGGCCTGGACCTGGACCATGGCTGTGATGCCACCGTGATTTGGGCTCCCAGGACGCCTTAGCACCTTCGTATCAACTGGTAATATCAACTGGAACAGCCTGTTTACAGTTTTTGCAAAGTTTAGACAAATGGCACATAGGTTTTTGAGTTATACGAAGAAAGTTATACGTTTACCTGTATATCGGACGCTTCTTTATTGGCTCTCATATGATCCACGATGGTTACATACGATCCTTTAGCAACTAATAACTGCTGCAGTCGACTGGATGCCGTTGCCATTTCATGCAACGCACTGCAGGTAGTCTGAAAGACGTATGCATCATTGATGTGTATAATCATCGCAGCAACAACAAAGTTATGAAGTGAATATTGTCCTTCATCTTCGCCAATTTTGCATTCTGCAGATGGGTTAGTGCTGAGCAGCCTGCTCAATGCTCGGCATGCCGATTCCTGTACGCGTGCATCATCTTGATACGTGCGCATCGCGTCGTATATCTCTTGCAGAAAGGATGTGTCACTAGCCACTGCAAGATAATAATCAGAATTAGGAAAACTCATAGTACTAAAATTGCCGAAAAACAGCCAGACAGATTCCCGCAAGCACGAGACAAAAACGTGTACATAGGGACCTTCCCAGGTCGCTTGTATGTTTGAGCGTAAGTGCAACAAAGGTGGAAATCAGACATTAGGGAAGCGAGGCTACAGTCTTGAGGGGGTGATTCATAAATTGATTCCAACTTAATGATATCACAGCACTGCAGGGACCTACAAAGGGTTGACAAGATAGATTTTCTTTCTTCTATCATAATGACCTAGCAAGCCTGATTTTTCAACTTTGAATAATTTTGAAATGCATTTATTTCTCTTAATCGTTAATTCTTGACCTGAGTTTAAACCTCAACATTCAACAGAGACAAAGGGTTTGAGAGAGCTCTAAATGACCTGAACTTAATTTCTAATAAAAACCCCCCTTGGTCCAGGGTTGCGTTCTCCTCGTAGATAATTTCCTGGTAATTACGTTATGATTATCAACCTCTTGCAAGCTTTTCCGAGCCACATGTATACCACATCAGATGTCACCTCCCTCCCCAAACGTATGTACGTGCAGTTGTTTTAAGGATGTGTTGCAGTATGGGGGGGGGGGGGTTAGTAGTATGGAGATTTTAATCTCTCAGTAGTGTAGTAGATCGATAGACTTGCTTCCCAAGTCCCTAACGTTCGGTCACATTGAATTGAAATGATGTTGTTGTTGTTCGCTTCAGTCAGTCTAGTTTGAGCGTCCAGCAATTCAATTCAATAGAGATAACCACGACTCATGTAGTTAGTCTAGTAGATTGATAGTAGAGTCTGTTATACTACACTAGTCTTCACATGAATCGAAAATGAGTTGAAACAATTTTCGTCATACAGAACCACAAAGCTTTTCGTCTGACACTCATCAGAGTATGAACATCTGAAACAGACCGAAACAAATAAGGTTTATTGGGATAAAGCCACGTTTTTCACCTGACCACAGAATCAAACTTAAAATGGGGAATCCTGCTCGTAATACGATTCATTCTTTATCAGAAATCCAGAGGTCACATGGCTGAGCATTGTTCAAGTTACCATTTTAACAACTGTTTCAGTTTACACTCTTTTTTTATAAGAACAATTTTATAAGAACACGAGCCTGGATTTTGCCCAGATTTTAAGAACAAAATAAGAAGCTGAGGATGGCCTTTTCAAAAGCCCTAAGAATATCAGCTATGCAAGTAAGGCAGTCAGACTGAACGTAAAAAGCAAGCAAACAAAGAAATAAACAAGAATGCCGCATTTTCACACAAACCTAGTACCAAACCAGTCATTCGCTGAAAAATATACATATCTAAGTAGCGAAGGAATTAAGAACAGATTAAGAACATTTCAGGCTCAAAAACGGCAAAAATTTAAGAACAGCCAGCTTCGATCAAAATTTCCTGGTTCTTATAAAAAAAAGAGTGTATTTATGTTTTTCATAAAACGTGACTTCAGTTCTCCTAATAACCACAACTGCATATCTCGCATAACAGCAGCATTGACACACAACAATGTGTCTTACACGCTTTTTTTTTATAAGGAACCTACCTCAAGGCCTAGTTCTTAAAGTTCCTTATTTTTGCACCTCTTTTGAGGCAATTGTAGTTCCAAAAGTTCCTTAATAGTTCCTTAATTTTAACTGCACATACATTGGTCTTAACAATAAAAGAGAGACATTAGCATGTGAGCAAAGCTCGAGACTACTCAAAGAAACATTGGATACATGCTTAACGTACAATTTATGTGATTTTCGACTGCAAATGAATGGAACCGGCTTTCTAATTCTTGATTTTTTGCAGTGATAAAAGTATTCAACATTCAAAAGTTCCTTAATGATTTTCTCTTTAGTAGTATAAGTTCTTTAAATTTTCGGGCCTTCTACATGTAGGTTCCTTATAAAGTGGTTCCTTATAAAAAAAAAGCGTGTAATCGGTGAATAAACTGATACATTAGTATTCGCCTTTGGAATTGTTTCGGTTTGTTTCCGATGTTTATACTTCGAGTGAGCGAAAAAAGCTTTCAAGTAGCGCAACTGTGTGCTCAAAGATGTTTCCCCTGTTGCTCACGATTTTGAAGACTTGTAAAACTCAAAGATTAAAAAGGGTTTAAATATCTGATTATCTAGTTACAGTTATTTTTTTAATAAGCAACCGCTCAATAAGGAACTAGGGCTGAACAGACCTTAACATTAAGCAACTTGAGGCCCCAATTGAATTCTGTAAGCAACTAAGAAGTCAAACAACCAAGCTTGTACGCTTTCTTGTTGTTAGGAAATTGTTTGTTTGGCATGTTGAAGTTCTTTAGCTAACGTTTTTCCACTTACTGTCTCCCAAAAGTCGTGTTATAGGCCTAACAGTTGACGATTTTGACCTGCAAAGTCAGGGGTGGTTGTTAGATAAAAAAGGGCTGAAATGTCTAAGAGCTGAAACCTTTAAGCAACTTTGAGGGCTGAAATGTCTAAAATTTTAAGCAACTTTGAGGGCTGGACGAAAGTCAAGTTGCTTATTAAAAAAAGTGTATTACGGTAAACTTAAAAATAATAATGTATAGCGTAATGTTTTGCGAATCGACAATGTACCAAGTTTTAAATTTTTTTGGAGAAACATAAACAAACAGCAACAATGGAAATAATCAGTTAAACGACATTCTTACACTAACGAAAAACAGACAAAACCAGTCTTTATCCTACACTCATTTTTTATAAAAAAGGTTGGAACTACGTTATATGCTTGATGTGGTGGGATATTATGCATCGTGGATGTATTTTTTTGTATTGTGGTGGTATTTTAGCGTACCAAAATGCGTATCCATCACAGTAGTGCGTATAGTGCGTATAGATTCGCTAGCATGCTAATACTATGGATTAAATGAAGGCAAACTGCTCTTGCAAAAATCAACAAAAATGTGCCCTTGCAGAAAAACAGGTCTAGATAGAAGAATCTGCGATAAATTGTTGGAACGCGAAATTTCCGAAATGGAGCTGTTCCTCTCCGTTCAAACAAGATGCAAATGCTTTGGTTTTCCACTGAGCTAAAAGAACGAAGTTCACTAAATTCATTATTGTTCCAGAATATAAAACATGTTTCTTATTCGTCATTTTATTCATATTTCATTTAACTTACGACCAAAAGTTTACGTTTGAATTTAATAGGTTTTAAAATCAATTTTTGTTTATGAAAAACAAGAACTAACAAAAAAAAGAACGAAACTTGAAATAATGAAAAATGAAAAGTAATACGAAACGGTACGAAACATGATACGAAAAATAATAACAAAGAAAAATATGAAAAATGGAAAACGAAGAACTAAGAAGCGACAAGCTTTTACGTAAAAAGAGAAACGAATTAGGCCTAGATTTAGGTTTTTGCTTAAAGATTCTATCATATTCGAACTTAAAAGTGATTTTCTTACCATTCCAAAATAATGGCTCCGTTGAACGAGCCCTTCCATCTTTCCTTGAGAAACGGGACAGCTTAAATGGCAATTCACAGTGCGCTAAAGCAGAAGTTCTGCCACTAAAATTTCTGTAGCAAATACTCGTAGAAATCATGTGGGAGATACAGGAGTACCCTTCAGAGCAATCATCGGCAGCATAATAAAAAGCAACAGTAAAAATTTTGCTGTTCAGGGCAGCAGTTCGGCAGGTACTTTTCGACTGAGCAGATTTGAAAATTTGATCCCATATAAACAAATGTTACAGTGATAGACAGTGGTTTATGGGAAAACAATACCTGACAAAACCCATACAGAGGCAACCAACTGCAACCGCTGAACAATAATTTTTGTGCTGTACATCAACGTATGTTTGCTAATAAAGTAAAGCATTTTAGCATAAAGAACAGCAGATCACTCTATTCAAACATCCTAGTAGCGTTTGATTCATAAACAATTTAAAAATATCCAGATCTTTGTCGAGACTGTTCACTCAGGCTTTAAGGGTGAAATCCTAATCTTGTCAATTCTAACAAAGTGCACTTTTTTTAAATAGGCAACTTGACTTTCGTTCAGCCCTCAAAATTGCTTAAAATTTTAGGCATTTCAGCTCTCAAAGTTGCTTAAAAGTTGCTTAACATTTTTTGTACTTAACAACCACACCACCCCTGACTACGCTGGTCAAAATCATCAACTGTTAGGCTTACACCACAACTTTTGGGAGACAGTACGTGGAAAAACATTAGCTAACGAACTTCAACATACCCTACAAAACCTAAGAAAGAACAATTTCATAACAACAAGAAAGAGTATATATAAGCTTGGTTGTTTGACTTCTTAGTTGCTTACAGTAATTAAATTGAGCCCTCAAGTTGCTTAATGTTAAGGTCAGTTCAGCCCTAGTTATTTATTGAGCGGTTGCTTATTAAAAAAAAGTGTAACTCATGTTTAAAGCAGGAAAAGCGCAAAATTTTGACTCTTTTATAACGAGCATTGCTAACCTTACGGAAAGTGTTACGAGTTTAGCCCTTCATAAACACTCGTCATCCTGGTAGAGAGTGTAGAGAGCGACAAAGTAGCTTGCACTTATCAACGATGCGACAACGATTGTGCAATAATGACGCTGATTACGATGACGGTAATAATAATAATGATGATGATGATGATGATGATGGTGATGGTAATGATGATGATGATAATGATAATCATCATGATCATGATTGTATTGAACTTCGTACCAAACCACAGGAAACCCAAAAGCATAAATATAACGAACAATTCATCGTTATTTGCGTTAATTTCCTGATGAAACTGTCCATAATTTTCAATAGAATATATTTGGTTGTTGTTGTTGTTGTTCGGAAGACGCGTGAATATAACGGACGTTTTGGGCAACAAAGACAATGTAGAATCGTTCATGATATTTATGCTACATGGGCGATGGGCCTCCTATGTTCTAAGACCAGTTTCCCTTCGTCTCTTCCTTCAATGGTTCAGTAGCAACCCTTGAAGATGCCTGCTTACTTTTTAGGTATCCGGACTTCTAGACCAGATCATATACTCATACACTTGGTATTTTAGAAGGGAGAAGCCAGCAAAATTACACTTGTTCAAACAAAAACACCAAAAAGAAACAGAAAAGTTAGGTAGTCATAAAACCGTCCTATAAAACAAACTTGTTTCGGAGAGAAGAGGAACATTTGCCTTACTGCCAAATGGCCCTACGGCATTACCATGGTAGATGGCTACCGTCTTGCAAGATTTCTTACGTTGATATTACAATATTTCAGCTGAACACCCAACGTAGCTTTATTTTACTTTTGCTTCGTAATTACATAAAACATTATAAGACCCACAGCTTCCAAGATGATATTGATCTTTTTTTATAATATATAAAACTTTAATACTGATTTTTGATACCGATCTGTTACAAAAGGAAAACCAACCACCAAAATGGTTACAAAAAAGATACATGAACTGCCACTTACCTTCACATGAAATTGTAACCACATTTTCAAGATACGATAGACCATCCACAGCAAGATTGGGTGACTGTGGGAAATTCCTCAGAGCTTTTGCAATCAACATTGACCCACCACTGCTTTCAAGTATTTCACAGATCTCCTTATCTTCGCTTAAATTTGCGATGGCATGACAGGCAATTTCGTTTAATACCATATCATCGTCATTATGCTTCATCGTATGAAAGAGGATTTTGATTGTATCTTCATTTAGCAGCGCTGGATTTTGGTTATCTGCTTCAATCAGAAGGCCAAGTACTTTGTAAGCTTCTTTTAAAATTGACGCTACAAAAAAATAGAATAAGGGATGAGAGAGGGGAGAATAGGGTGTCAAATAGGAGGATTCACAACAAAATGTGCGAGTCTCATCAAGGTCCCAAGAGACTCAATCTGGAATATCAGCCTTGACTAAACTTTGCCAACGAAACATCCAACATTCGCTTAACTTCTTTTTTCATGTTGGCTGGAATTGGGGGAGGGGTGCCACGTGGCTAAATGTAGGCAACATTTCATCAAAAATTCGTACCAAAAAGGTTTTGATTGAATAGCCTTGGGTTGCTTTTGGATATTTCTTATTTGGGCTCGCTTCCATCCCCCATGTATTTTCCATGTCGAAAAATTAGTAGCCTGCTTTTTTAAGAATGAGAATACGGTTTTGATTTGTTTTTCCGTTGTAACAGCAAGTGCTGTCCCTTATCGGCAGGCGTGGAGCCAATAATTTTAGCTTTTATACATGTGAAACCTTTTTATAGCTTTATCTAATATGACTTATGTAACCTCTTTTGTAATCTGTTTTGTTAACTAATATTGTATTTTTGTTACTACTTAGTTTTTGACCATGTATCAAATATGATATAGTGTCGAGAAGAATAAAAAAAAAAAAAAAAAAATAATTGTTGGCGCGGGGTGACCAAACGAAACCAACATTCTGAAATGTTGGATGATTTTTCTACCTTCATCAAACTTCAGTCAACATCACCCAACATGATTTTGGCTCTCCCAAAAAGGTTGCCAAATGCTGCCAGAATTTCGCTCAGTTTCAATGTTGGAAAATGTCGGGTGAAATGCTGGCTACGTTTTGCCGGGGCTCCAGGAGAAAGGTGCACCTCTACGCCTGCGGCAAAGCTACCCAAACGCAAGTCTGTGCTAATAAATAAGACTACCTTGTTGTATGCGTATGTATGCTGTCTAACTCTCAATTTAACATTGGCCAACTTTCATGTTTGGTGAAATGTTAGCGATGATTGGTCGGGGCTAAAAAATTACGCCGAAAAATCCAAGAGGCGCCTGGAGCATCTCTAGATGCTAACGCATTCTATCTCTAGATGTTAACGCATTCTCCCCTTAGCATAATAAAAACAGTCCTGAAATTAAACATACATGTAACAACAAAATCTCATGTAAAACATTATACCTGTACGTTAAAGCATAGCATTTTTTAACTGTATGACTGGGCGACTAAATGTCGCCCAGTTCACCAAAATTGTCGCCCAGGACATACAGATTTACAAAACTGGGCGACAAGGCACGAGAAAAACTCACAGGCAGAACGGAGATAAAAACCAACAATAAAACTATAGATGTTGCTTTTGCTTGCCTTCAATATAAATTCTGTAGCTACTGTAGCAAGGAGTGGCAGTATACTGCATTAGAGCATGAAAAATATTTAAGAAAAATCACTTTTATTGACTGCATTAGGCGCAAAATTCAAATGTTTCGCTTCAAAATCGCTTATAAGAAGAATGGACACAGGGTTACAAGGCACAATGCATGTTGGATTGGAACACTGGTTGGGTCACTCCTTCTCGCAAGATAAGAGAAATCCTTTTTCAATGGTTCAAAGTTTTTCTTCATCCATAAGTTTTTCTGGAGCGATATGCAAGGATTTGTATTTCTTGTGATTTTCTATTAAGATGCAGAGGGAGAATTGTCAGAATCCTGCGCCATTTTAAGGCCTCAGAGATAGTAAAATATCACGAGCTTCTGGGGGCTCCGCCCCCTGGACCCCTGCCAGGGCCCTCCTGCACCCGCTAGGGGGCTTACAGCGCCCCCAGACCCCCAGCTGTTTCGGGCAAGGACCTACGGTCATTGTTGCTAGATCCGCGCCTGGGTTATGTCGCCCAGTGAAAAATCCTTAAAAAATGCTATGGTAAACAGGCGATGAATCCTGTAAACGCGATAGTTTTTCCTGTGGCACTAATCCGCTGGTTGAATTAATTTCCGCGCGTTTGAAGGCGCAAAACCGCACGGAAGTACGCCAACAAACACCAACAAACTGACCGAAGCTCTCAAATTTGCGCTCCCTTCCGAAAGAAATAAGTTTTACAGTGTGAGCAACCCCCTCGAATGAGCCCCCTTAAATCCTCAATAATTAAACCAGTGCCTTACTTGAGGAAACAGGGTAAACTTATACAATGCACCAAACTTGAAGAGGAATCACATCGATGGGGAAAAACACGAAGACCAAGTGCATCTTCTTATTTCCTGAGATAACTTAATAGCCTGATAATACTTAATTAATAGTTATTAGCCTGAGACTGAGAGTATAACTTGACCCGGTCAAGAATAAAGAGAGTTTAAAGGAGACATCAATTGAAATGACCTTATCAAAGGTATTATGCTTTCGAAAGCTGCCGAAGATTTGCTTCTGTATAAGGGACTCTATTTTAAATCTATCTACATTTATGTTTTGTCAGTGTGACTCTACAGTGCGTATTAATGTATTATTGTTCATTTTTGCGAAGAATCCTATTAAAACACAGCGCCAACTAAATGCTCGGACTATTGCGAAATTCTTTTTCTCATCGTCTGAACTGAGAGACAAAGAAACCCCGAGTGTATAGGCTCTCTAACGGAGAACAGCCGCAGCACGTTCAGAGAAACATAGAGATACTGTATATAAACCTCAATAGCTACCAACACAAATTAACATATATTCAACCTACATCCCTAAACTACACACTGTTGGAACATTTAAGAAGTGTAACTGCTGTCGGGAGTGTGGTCTCGATATACATGTACCAATTCGGTTTGGAAACCGGTTCATAGGTAATTTCCTTTTCTTATAGGTCAAGACTTGTAGCTAAAAAGTTTGCTCGAACTCTGACTGACGAGTCTGCTTTACTAGAAACATGTTGCTCCAAACGGTAATTCCAGGTCCGAGTATACATACATTTTGAAGGGCACACGATGTTCCTGGTTATTGATCCCCTTGCTGGATAATAGGACATTTATCCCCGATAGAGTTACCCATTCTCCTAATACAACATACACCTCTTTTAGCTAAAATAACGATCTCAAAATATATCGAAGACATTTCTGGTGAAATTAACGCTAAACAAACCTTCACCATCCCCCGAAAATCTTTGAACACTGGTTTGGGAAATCAGGCCTCGTTAGGGGGGATCCGAATATTCAATATCTCCAAAAAAAATTTCCAAACATATTTCTTATACCGTGTAGATAGCTCCCTTTAATCCCAAAATTTCACCAAGTATCCAAATTCCCATAATACACCCCACCTTTTTCTAGAACTATAGAATTTTCCTTTCTGGAAATATCTCGAACGGGGCCTCGAGAACCTAGAATAACGCAGACGAGCGATGAGGAACAAATGAAGCTCTATATAAACATGGATTATTGAGCAGTAGCTAACCTTCAGGTAAAAGTGAAGGCTTTAGCAATACCTTTTCGTCTCCGAGTAATGAGCAGCTGATTTTAAATGCGTTATAAAACTTTACTTAGGTTTTACATTGCAACTCGAGAAAGGGACTCTGAATGACATTGAAATAACATAAGGCAACATACTCGTAAGGTAGCCATGCTTTCTGATGCACGAAAGGTATCCAATACAACTCTCCATGGTATTTTCGCAAGAAACATGAACACCAAACAAGTAAATCTGCAAGAGTCCTCAATGGCCTACAATACCAAAGAGCTTTTGCAGAAGCAAATAATGCCAATCCAGTGGGAGATGCCTTTTGTGGACAATTTAGGATTGTCGTGATTACGTCAATCAGCAGGTCTGGGCTGAAGACGGAAAACTGAAAGCATGACCTATTGAACTTTTGCCGCGAAAATCTTACGTGGGCGGTCAGTTATTTTTATATTTCAAAGAATTCTCATGCTACTTTCCGTTGTATTTGAAACAAAATCGCAACCCAGGAGCAAACTCATGATAGAGTAATGATTTCATTTTGATAAAGAACCATATAAATACGCTAGCTTTTGATCATAAACAACACGTCAAGTTAACCAGTCAAAGGATGTTTACTTATAGACAGAAGAAATCGTTTCTTGGAAATCGGAGCACCTTGAACGCTTCGTTGACAGATCTTTTGTCTGTATGACATTGCGCAAGTAAAAGAAGCGTCTGGAAATTACTTGACAGGCACGCAACGGTCTATGCTTCCGAGCAGATATTAGAGATCAGCTGACCTGCTACAGAAAAAAACCATATCGGACTTGCATGAACAGGTTCTGATAGGTTTTGGTCGGGATAACAGTCTTTTCATGATCCGTACAGTAAACGTCAGATATTCAAAAGACAATAACTCAGAAATCTCCCAGTTTTAAGCCTGCCTCCCTCAGACTTCAAAACGGTGCTGTGAAGGTGCTGTTGGTCGTGGTGTAATCCAGCTGACTCATGGTGTCAGGAGCTCAGTGTGGCAGGGTTCGAGCCCAGCAACGGTAGCGTCACAGCCAGAGTCGAGGTCTCGATTAGTTAGCCTACTACTGAGATCCTAGCGACTGGCGCTAAAACACCATTTCACCTTCAACTTCATCTTCACAATTTCAAACTCTCCGTATTTTATAGCGATTAAAAGTCTAAAGGGATTTCACCATGAAATATGACTGAGGGTATAAAGTTTTACTCGCGATTTCTTCACGGTCAAATCTTTTATGAATTTTCAAACTTTTCATCGCTATAACATCAACACTGTAAGAGCTAGAAGCAAAGAGGATTTGCTTCGCAAAGGTCTCAGTTCAGTGCCTGATCTGAATTAGCGTAAATTTTGAAAACGAGGCTAAGTTGAAGAGGTGATGAAAACAAATGTAATAATAATAAAATACCTTCACCCAAGTGCTCTTTGCAAACAGCAACAATAATTTCAATATTTTTTGAGGAGGAGAATTTCTGTCGCTCATTTGTACTACATCCTCGTAGAACATAATACACTGAGGCAAGGGAAAGCTCCAAGATTTTTGCATTTTCTCTGTGACTTGAAATGAAATTCAGCAAATGCCCTCTGATCTTTATCCTTGCAGACTGACCCAGACTAGGTGCAGCATTATCATGTTTCAGAATTTCCAGGATGACCTCGCAGACTGAGATTCTCAACTCGTGGTCCTGATTGTCATTCTCATTCTCAAATGCCTCTATTATTGCAGTCAGGTCTGGGTTGGGGGCCTTGCATAACTCGTAAGCCACAACTTCTCCCAGACAATTGCTTCTCAAAACCTTTCCAAGCAGACTCAATAACAGTAAAGCTATCGAATTATCCTGACTCCATATTTTCATCAAAGCAGTTATGGCCTGGGATACCTCTCCGAGTACTTCTCTGGGAAATACAGAGTTGGAACACTGACAACTATGCCCAGAGCTAACGAACTCACATTTCACAATTCTTGTCAACAGTTTCTTCACGGCCTTCTTGTCTGTAGGCCGGTCGATACTAAGTATCAATTTCAATGCCTCTTCTGTTTCTATTTGCGATATTTTTCGTCTCTTCATTGTTTTTCATCGTGATTTGAGCATTCCTTGATTGTTAAATATATAGTCTGGCCATGACTGGAAGGCCTGTTCCTCAGCCGCATGATTTCTGACCCTCTGGCATCATTTCCGCCTTTCTCTGAGGCATCTACTCAGCACACAAAGCGTCATTGTCATCATAAACAATAAGTTGTCATAGGTGAATAATTCGTCACACCATATTTCGCATTCATTTGATGAAATTGACTGTATATTACCCCACCTAGCAAAATGAAGCCCGTTGCGCAGGGCGAAATGGGAGGGAGAGATTTGACGTAAAAAACCTCTTCTTCACGGCATCGGTAACATGTCATACAATGAAATCAAACAAGCAGCAAGTCACTGACAGCATTCTAATCTAATGTTTACTTTCTTCAAAGTTTGCAACAAAGTAAATTTGTTACAGATGCTAGTATGTACTATGCTACACAGCCTACACCACCAGTTGCGAATGAATAATAAATAAAAATCAAAAAATAAATAAATAAACTAATTAATTAATAGATAAATTAATAAGTAAATAAATAAATGTAACTTTTCATTGAAATCTTAAACCTCTTTTCGAGAATGGTAACAAGAAAGGCACACCCTAAGTCAAAGACACACCCCAGCAAAGACATTTAAACACAAACACTCTCGTAAAATCTTGTAAAGCTCCAATGGGAGCTGGGCCGATGACGAAATAGAATACTACTGTAACAGTATACATTTAAATGATAGAAAATACGCCACAGGAATCAATGGAGTGGGAATTTCCCTTTATATCTGTTTTTCAAGCCCAACGAGAATCGAAAACTGCTGAATTTCCTACTTCCTTAGGTATCCATTTTCCCAATATTCAACGTCCTCATTAACAACTGCAGCAGGTACAAAAGCTCTTAACAATCATAAGAAACTGACAGGTAAACTCGCTTTCACTTGCGAAACTCAACGAAACTATTTTCATTATCACTGAAGACAGTAATCATAATTGTTACAGTTATATCAGATTATAAGAGCTGCATCCTTTTGTACCATTAAGTGATGGACCTCTACTTGCACCGGCTTGCACAGGGCAAAGAAAGCTCATTACAGCATTTCTGCAAAGACACAATTTTAAGCTCGATTTGAAGTGTCGTATCATCGGGAATGTTAAAACCATGCATACATTGACTTCTTTATTCTAAAACAGAAGTTTCATTGATCTACATTCAACATACATGGTTGAAAATCGTTTACAAAGTTATGCTTACCTGTTGCGAAATACAATGCACCCCCAACAGATCAGACCAATGCTTTCAAGCCTTCCTTTCACAAGCTCTCAGTCTTAAACCAACGCCACTGTCGATGTCACTGTTGTACATACCATTTATAACACTGAAAGATCCTTCGGGGAAATAACGAACATATATACCTTCCTCTAACCTGTCAATTTTTTTATTGAACATCTAACAGGTGATTCTCAGTGGTCTCAGTCAACTCCAGCGAGAGTCGTCCCATTGCAACTTTGTATATCAGTCCTTTATACCAGTGATACCTATCATAGTGCTGTTTCTTGGAAATACCTGATGGAGCAGACAAGAAATGGCGGATTTCCGCTTTCATTGAGTGCAGTAGGAAATCAAATTTCCCTTATTGCAGTTCGCTCATCTTATAAAGTAATCTTAAAGTGTAATTTTCGTTGTCTTTTGAATACAGTAATGTACAGATAAGAAGGAACAATGATTTAAATCAGAACACCTACTTACAGTGTATCCACCGAAACACAAAGTGGAAATACATTTTGTACACCAGTCGTCCTCAGGATTTTGCAGGATCTCACTTCAATATCAGTATATTCTTTTGCTGAAATTATTCTCAAAACAGTAGGGAACAAATAATTATAAATGATGATAAATCAGATTCATTTGTTATACTGCATTACTTCATACCCTCTAAAACCCAAAGTGCAGAATACGCGAAAATCTTCCGCATTCTGATGATTTTGGAAGGCTGCAATATTAGTCAGATACTCGGGTGGTAAAGCAGGGTCAAAATAAGAATACTATCTCTATTGGATAACTTTGCTCAGTGAGCGCTGGTTGCAGAATCAGGCTTTCTGATAACCTTTCACTTTACATTTTAACCTATTTAGGGACAGTCACCCCATCAGTCCCTTAGGACTGCTTTTCAGGGGCCGTGACATAAAACTAAAGCTTTGACAAGAAAATTCTCATAATTATTCAAATTTTGTTGTTTAATTTTTTCTTGAATGTGGCAATAGAGGGTGCCTCTTTTAAATCATGTTGAAGTTGATTCCAGAGCTTAGCTCTTCGAAAAGATATAGCAGTTTGCCCGTGGTTTAGGTGTTTCTCAATTTTCTGTCATTTCGCGTTGCATTTTTGACTTTATTGCACTTTAGGTGGTATATGCTGTGATAGCAGTGATGTCGTAGTAAAATGGTCTCATTGTAGATATTACTTTTTGGAATAATGAATTCACAGAATGAATTTCTTTTTAGTGCTTTATTTCCGTCATCGAAAGATAAATGGGGGTTGTTTGGAAGGGCGTGGTCATGGTCTTTGGCGGCAATAGAGCCCCTACGACAATATATGGTACAGCAGCTAGAAGGCATCCCTTAAAATTTCCGATATATACGTAAGTCCATCATCTACTAGAACCTAGCTAAAATGGTCTCCCAGAGCTTCTTAAACATTCTGTTAACTTAGTTAAATGGTTATAAACGGATTGAACCCCCACATGTATGACACAGTTCTACTCCCTTCCTGACTCCGGTCCCCTATCATTCATATGGGTCAAAGTGACGTATAGCTCAGCATTAAAACCATGAGATCACCATGAAAGAAGCACTATGAAGACATTTTTTGGCAGTATTTCAATATGACCTTAACAGTAATACGCATGTTACAAACAAGCAAAACAAAAGTAAGGGCTTGTTGTTGCATATACCGCTGTATACAAGGCTGAAAGTTCAGGCCTGTTCTGTCAATGATTCCATGCTGCCCTTGCCATTTCCTGTATAAAAGTCGGAACATGAGTCTTCCTTGACATTCCTTACTTCAAATTGACTTACGGAATCTGCGAGTCGTGGAAACGACGTTAGAGCAAAGATACGCTATTTGACGCTGTTCCAGGGTTTCATGGTTTAAATATGATGAACGATTCTGCAATCGTTAATTGTATGGTAGGATATATCAGTCATTCTCCGACAATTTACATTTAGTTAGTTATAAGTTGGCTGCTGTGATAAACATACAAAGAAGGGTAGCAAAGGTGAAGCATTCTACCATAGGGGTTGCAGAGCCTCAAAACAGAGTGTGTGTCTGTAGGTAAGATAAGATGTTGTAAGATCAGTGATTGTGGTAACCAGCACTTACTATTCTTGAATCTGTTTGTGCTTTGGAACCAAGGTCGAATATTTCACTTCTGCATCGCATTTTCCGTACAGGCGATCACACCAGCATGCTGCAAGCTTCTATGTCATTTCTACGATGGGGACTGATAGAATCCAGCAACCTAGAACCAGGGAAGGTCTGTCGAGAAGGGTTCATGTCTCGCTAATATAAGAAAGACTTGGTATAGAATAGAACTCAGAGTTAGCTACAAGTGTCTCCTATTGCAGCAACGCAAAGAAATCCAGCAAGGTCCAGATAACCAGGCCATTAGCTGGCTACATCCGTTTGCTAAAGGACAGACAGTAACACATCTTACCTCATGATTTAAATTACTGTATACTTTTAAGCGCAAACATATTAAACTAAAAAAATAATCAGATGAGTCTCTAAAAAATAAAATGCTACCAAAAAGTAGTAGGACTGCTCTTTCGTAAAACAGAGCAGATACTACACTTCAGATGCAAAAATAAATTTGGTAGTGTGAATAGAGTGATTATTAGCAAAAAACACAATAAAGTTGAATCTCGATATAACGGGACCTGAAGCGAATCAGAAAATTGCCGTTCCATCACGAGTTCATCAAACATAGAGACATTGTATCGAGTTTGTTGTTTAAGGGACCAGACATAGACTTATTACATTCGTCGAAGTCTACGCTCCTCCACACTACACCACCCCGATCCACTCTGAGGAAACAGCTGTACACGTTTTTGTAGTTGTATAGAAGCTGTTTCCGAAAGAGTGGGAGGAACTGTCGAGGCTCGGAATAAGTCTAAAGAACAAGACGGTTTGTACGAAAAGGAACAGAAGTACAATATATTTCCATCGTTCTTCCCCAAAAGGCTCCATTTATACATAGAGTTAGAAATGAAGAATATTTTCAATGTTTGATCGTATTTATACATATCCCAGACAAGGCCAGTATGGAACTTTCAGCCTCATTTTGTTGAAAAATTAAGGAACTTCAACTCAGACCAAAGGTTCCTTAAGCCATTGTATGGGCTCGTTATATGGGGATTCAACTGTATCTATTTACCTCAATTATATCTACGAGACCATAATGTTTACATACAGTATTCCAAATGTCAAACCTTTGCTTGGAAATTTCATGAAAATGTTGTGCTACCAGATGAAAACCTGATATCTTCGATCGCTTTTTCCATTCTCTCATTTCTTTTTTGAATCAGGCTTTAAAAAAAGGTTTTCAAAGTTGGTATTAGTTTCTAGTAGCTACACACTTTATTCCCAATTAGCCACTCGACTATTTGTCCAACCCTCAAAGTTGCTTAAAATCCTGGCCATTTCAGCCCTCAAAGTTGCTTAAAATTTGCATAATATTTTTTCTACCTATCAACCAGTCCTGACTTAGCAGGTAGGTAAAAATCATCAGCTGGGCCTATAACACAAGACTTTTGGGACACAGTAAGTGGAAACACGTTAAGGTTGTTATATATTTTCAAGTCAACATAAAATGTTTTGACCTGAAGGCTGCAGCTTGGTTGTTTGAGTTACTTAATTGCTTACAGTAATCAACTGAGCCCTCAAGTTGCTAAATGTTTGGTTAATCCAGCCCTATATGCCTACTGAGCACTTGCTTATTGAAAAGTGTATTAGCATTAGTCATATGTATATACATAGAAAATGAATGTTTATGTCTCAAGGAAGAGAGCTAAGGAAAATGTCAGCTCGACGTATACAGTATACTGAAGTTTCTCTGCAAGTCAGCTTGCAAAGCTAGACTTGTTCTTTTATTATAAGAAATTACTTATAAGAAACTAATGCCAAGAGGTGCTTAAAAGCTAAGAAACTCCCCAAACGGCACTGATATTCATAAGTTTATTCAGAAATCATATCAAGAATTTCAACTTAATTTGTTATATCGCATTTATTCCAAGCTGAATTAAAGAGAAGAATCGAATTTATGTCAATGTTTTGACCTAATGTAGCTAGTTTCTGCTAACTTTACGTTACTTTCTATACCAAAAATGTAAGAAAAGAAACTCTTTCGTAAGGAAATTAAGAAACAAAGTACTACGCTTTTACTAAGTTTGTTATAAGAAACTAGTGTAGCAATGTCTAGACAAACAGAGCTGCTGAAATTTTCCTGCAATATGGGATATTTATATTGTACATTTGGCAACCTAAAGTCGCACGAACAGTTTTGCCACATTTAATAACATCGTCACATAAGATAACTTTTTCGCAAAAGGTACGCAGTAATATCGCAGAACATCGACAAGACAACGTCATGGGAAACTGACCTTTCTTGTGGTAGCAAGTACAGCCTTGTTTCAAATGCAAAACTAGCTTGGATCTCGGCAAAGTTTTATGAAAACCTGGGAATGGCCTATACTAATGTGGACGTTTAAAACTTGGGTTTGGTCTGAATAACTTGGCCGTGATTTTGAGGTGGGCTTGGTCCAGGTTGAGAAACAAAGGCCGCAGCCCCATATGGAATTATAATGCATATTACTAGGTTAATAAGCAAATACAAACGTTTACACAAATTTACTAACAAGCTAATGGAATAAACTGATGCAGTGAATACTACATACCTGCATGTAGAACTTTCTGTATGGCGTTTCGATTTCAAGAACGTTATCTTTACCGAGAATCTACAAAAAATGTTGATGTATAAAGCCATTAACACAAAACTCATTACTATGTTGAGCTAAATTTAACGACTGCAAGATCAAAATTGACACAATGATGATGATTAATTTTGATAATTACAGCATCAGTTTAATCATGTTTCTTACCCTGGAACCTCGCGAACTGCTTTCAGATCTTGAGTCAGAATCGATCGAAGCGGTGCCTTTTCCTGAAAAACAATTTAATGCCCAATAACATAAAAAATCATGTGAATACGCCTACAAGTATTTACAGTGGTGATTTCTAAAAAATCAACAAGGGGCTCCAGCAATGATGTCATAGGAGGGGGTGTGGTTTCTTGTGACCACAACCATATTTCAATTTATGAAAATATAATAACTAGTGCTTCAACTTTGAAAAGAGTAATAAAAAAAGCCTCAATATCCATGGAAATAGGAAGATCGAGGGAAAGGAAAGAACAAATCAAGAGTATCACAAGCAATTTAGCTTTCACGAATTGACACAACTCAAAAAGATGCAACAAGCATGTTTTAGTGACATAAAGGAAAACAGGAGATTTTCAAAGGCACGATAAATGGAAAATTGTTAACGGGGCTGAACCCCTCTAGATCAAAAGTAATTTCAAAAAGGGGGGCTCCACCCTTAGAAATCACCACTGAGTATTTATGCTAGCTTTATAAAAAGTACTTGAATTGGGCAAAACTTTCAGGTATCTAAATGTAGCGGAAACATATTTAGTTATACTTAAAACACTCCTGCTCCTCAGAATATGAACGTCAGAAACAGAAACAAACAATTGCTTAAGGCGGAATTTAGAAATCTTGTTTTATAAATAAGCGAAATAAGTGCCAAGTACGCTTAGGAGAATAAGACAGTAACAGAAATCATTCAGGAGCTCCGAGAAACAATTTTTAGTTTCAAATGTTAAGATGTAGCTATTACCTCTGGACTTTCAAAGTAACATAGCTTGATGACACTGAGCGTGAAATACCTTCTTTTCCAGTTTTTCATCTAAAAATAAGGACAATAATTTCAGCAGCTGATGAAGAGTAATACTAGCTAGTATTAGTAGATGAATTTATTCTATTAAAAGTTTCTTGAGCAAATCCACTAGTGAGTTTCTTATAAAATGTTTCTGATAAAAAAGTTTATACCGTAGCTCAATCAATTAAGTCCTAACTCTGGTTAGGTATCTAAAAAATGTATGGTGTAAAATTTTGCTCTCTGTGACTCGGACAATAACGTAAAACGGCTTGCTCATAACACGCGTCTAGTGGACGTTTAAAACGAATACTAATCTGACACAATGTTAGACAAAAACACAAAATAATCACAGATTATCATTGCAAGTCTAAGACATTTATCGGTGCAACATTTTGGGACAGCCCCATCTCCCATTATTGGGAGCGATGAAGGATAGTCGATCAGCTTTGCGCTAATATTCGACAAAGAAACTTAGGCGAACAAGACTTCAAATAAGCTACAGAATGGAGAACAATGGTGCTGCTGTGTTGTTGCCCCTTGAAATCATTCTCAGGCATTCCAGTGGAAGAATCATGTAGTAATGAGATTCAGTAGCGACATAATTTGTATGATTGATTACCCAATATCGTATGGTCTTAAGATATTACATGGCCGATGGACACTGGGCTTTCAGATCTGATTTAATGAAACCCTCGAAGGTAGACTCTGTAGACATGCAACTGCGATAAACAGCCCATTTCGTAAAGGACATGAATGATTACAATAATGGCTATAATAACAGCGCTTGCTTCCGAGAAGACATGAACTTAACTTTATCTACAGGTACACATAGTATGAGGAAGGAAAGACGTGGCAAAAACTGTTTTGTGTTTGCAAGATTTTACACACGTTTTTTAATAAGAACAATGAAATTGAAGAAATCCATGCAATGTTCTTAATTTTTTCCGATTTGAAGGCTCAAAATGTTTTTAAAATGTTTTTAATTTTCTTGCTTTTAAAAAGCTGTTGTTTTTCAAATTAGGTGATAGTTGCTACGAGAAGGAACGCACATGTAAAAATTTCACATATAGTCACTATGATTGATAGTTCACCTGTTTTCTAGAGTGGAGAACAGGACAGCGCCACAAGAAAGTAAATTCTAATTTTTTTCTAGCTTCACAAAGCCTTGTAATGTTCTTAGCTTGTTCTTAACTTTTCAGCCTCTGAAGCCTTATGTTCTTATATACTTTGTTCTTATAAAAAAAACGTGTATCCGTTTACAGATTTTCCAGAAAATAAGTTTGAAACAGTGGAGTGATGAAATCGTAGGAAATGTCATTTGATTATGAATACGGGTGCAACAAAAATGCGTGATTTTGATACGAAAATGTATGCATTGCAGAAGATTTATTGAAGGAACACCTCACCGGGGTACACTCTATTGTTCTTTAAAAATGTGGTAGGACATATCTTCAAATCAAGCAATAGAGACGAGGGAGATCTGAGGGTAAATTCTTGGCTCCCATAAGATCGTAAGAGCGGCTACATGCGAAGACATTCTGCATATTTCTATTCTTCTATATCTTTGACTTATTCTGTGGCCCTGCTTCCTTAATAAATGGAAAATTTTTGACATTGAATAGAAAAGACACAGTAAGCTAGCCAAAAGGTGAGATACTTACAACTGCACCCTGTTTGAAGCACCATCCTTCTTTGAGAGGTTTCAAACCACCCATTCTACCTGACACTTGTCCTTGTTTTTTATCACTTTGGTCATCACTGTCTTTTTGCTAAGAACGACAGAAAATAGAAATCATTAACTGAAACAAAAACTTTGAAATAAAGTTTCAAATAATAGCATCAACCGTTAATACAGCCAATCCAAAGCTTTTTACTTCGTGTAATATTCTTTGACTGAGGAAATTAGGAGCCTGGCCAGACATTAAGACCCTGTTTACACTATACCAGATAGCTTCTGGAGCATCTTGACTTTTCGTATCAGATAGGGTCTGTGTTTACACTATGCCAGAGCTATCCGATACAAAAAGCTCCAAAAATTGGAGTGATTTTCACTCCGTTTTGTAGGTGATATGAAAATCACTTCACTCCAGATGCAATTGACATTCTTTTGTGAGAGGGGATAAACTATTGAAATTTTCTATTTTCTCCGCTACCAGGTATAGTGTAAATGGGTCTATCTGATATTTTTGAATTACACTAGCTTTTTCAAAGTATGTACCTATTCCCTATGTACCTATTCAAATCCCTCTATGGCCAAGCCAGTAAGCCATGTATACACATATACATGATATGTAAAGGAAATATAGATCAGAAAAACACTCAAAGAACTCTTTTATTTTAGTATGCTTTGCTAATTTTTACTTTTAGAAAAATAATAATGAATTATTATTGAGTAAAGATACCTACCTGATTTGGAACCTTCATTACAACTCCTCCAATGATTGATGTTTGATAACTAATTCCATCATCAACAGAATCTTGCTTTTTTGGTTCATCAGAGCTCTTAGTTCTAAACCTTGGATTCACCTAAAAGAGCAATAAATGAATTATTGTTAGATATATAAGAAACGTTTTACATAAGTTCAGCAAAATAAAATTTTAATTAATGGGACAGCAACTTTCTTTGTGAAGTTAGAAACAAGATAAATGATCATAGTGTACTAATCAAAATGAAAACAAAAATGGTTTATTTAGTGCAAACTGCTAGAATCATTGAAGCAGATGAATCTACCAGACCTCAACCCTGGCTTGTAATACTCTCATGACTAGGGCTTAAACCCTCCTATCTAGCTGAGATCTTGACCCCACAATCAAGTGGGATAAGACCAAAACATCACAGTTCTCCATCAAATTGAGGAGTTATGTGTTTATTTAACTAAACCTATATTAACTGATTATGAGCACTATAACAGAAACTATTAACCCCAAGCCTTCAGTAGAAAACCGAGCATATGTGGTTAATGATAACTATAGTAGAAAGGGCAAGGTCATGACCCTTAATGATAACTCTAGTATCATGTTTGAAGCCATTGCAACAAAGCCATTTGGTGCTGCTTTCTAAATCTTAAAATTTTGAACATTTGACATAATAAGCAAGCATTACCAGATAATAATGCGGTATCATTACCTCACATTTGAATAACTTCAGCCAATCAGATTGCAGACATAGTTGCTGCCCTGACCATAGGGTATAAGGATGAATAATAACTTAGCGAAAAATCATTTAAGATACATACTGCTGCATTATGCAAAGCATTGACCCAGTCTCTCATATTTTCTATGCTTGGTGCAGCAAGGAAGTACTTTTTGTCAGTCAGACTTATTTCTAGAACAGAAAAGTGAAAGTATAAGCTACATTATCTGTGATCCTGGCAAGAGAAAACAATATTAAAGCATGTATTATGTCTTCTCATGAGAGAATGAGATGGGATTGAAAAGATCCAGTACAATTTTCGTAGTTGGGGTTTTGGACATTTAGACAGCTAGGCTCCCCATTTCAAAGAAAGCAACATGAATAATGTAAATACCTTTATGTGTTAATACATTGTAATTTAACTGCAAAAGAGAGTCAAAAATGAGTAAACTTAAGCATTTGATTGACTTACCAAAGCAGTTCTCTTTTTTTGGTCTCTGTGTGGATATTGCAACCTAGGAGACAGGAAAAGTATTGATTGTTCCAGGATAAGATATTTTGGACAGCAATTTCTTCACTCTATTACATGTCATTTTTGTAAGAAAAACTTCTATCTTTTATCAGCATTGTGAGACTCGGATATCAGTCAAGTTTTTTGACATCCAAGAAGCAACTTTTGTATAAGTCTGCATGCATGTGGCACAAACTAAGTGGTCTTATAAAATGCATTACACATTGTATATATGTTGTTTTGAAAAATGCTTGCACCAGAAACATATATACAACTATTTGCTATTCAGAAATAAAGAGATTGTGCAAGAAACCAAACAAGATCTTGAAGTGGGGTTAATTTGAACACTCTAATACCTTTGTGATGTTTAAAATATTAATTGATCCATCTTTCTGTGCAGAGCTCTCAATCTGAAAACAGAAAGGAAAAAAACTAAACAATTTGCATGTTAAGAACATAAATAAGAAAGAAATTAAAACTAAAAAGAAATTTTCTACTTACACGTGGGTCTTGTTTGTAGTACTCCAAAACATCCCTTTCTTTACTCAGTTCAAAAAATCTTCTGGTGAAAAATTTCAGCTCCTCATCTTCTATTTCAAGGAATCCTCTTATTTCTCCAGGACATGTTTGATCATTAGGCACGCTGTTGCTAGTGGCCATTATTGCGGTTGATTGTAAATACCACTGTGTTTTCGCCAGATTTAGTTATTTTTGTTGGCCAAAAATGGCCCAGAAAGTAGCAATAAAACTTCTGCACACTTGCTGGCTCAAAAAGCAGATCTTTCAAATTTTTCTTAGCAGTTAACGAGGTATTTGTTTCCTTTGTTACTCCTTCTGCTTTGTAGGAACGTGATCTTTATGACATCTACTCTAAGATACTTCTAATACGAGATACGCCTACGGGATGGGCCTACTACTGCCTACCTAAACCTCTGGCCAATGATGAGCAATCGACAGATAACAGGCAGCAATCAAACCACTTTCTAGGCCATTATTCTTTTCTGAACAAGATTCTTTCACTTCTGGAAGTATTGCTTACTTTCTATGTGAAGAACAAAGGAATCTTTGGAGACTTCCCCGTGTTTTTGTTTCAAAACACGGAAACAAATTGCTTGCAATGGCGAAGTTGTGGTCCATTAAAGGTAGTAAAGTACTTCAAGTAAAACATACAGAATAAAAATATTGAATTGAATGAATGAACACAACGAGCACGCAACTCGTTGATTGGCATGCTGCTTTTGCAAGGGGATTTGCATGCGTACATACACAACGTTAGTCAAACAGTAATACGTTGCTGGCTGTCACTAGGTAGCATGGAGTTACGTCAAGTGTTACCAGCGATATTTTCGATAACATTCCCTAATGTGACTTGGCTTCTCCTGGCCACCATTAAAAACATGGTTTAAAAAGCTGTCCAACATCAAACATTTTAAAATTGCTTTACAGCAAATGTTTGACCGTTTGGCCACGTCCAATTGCTCTCCAACATTTTGGAACAACGAATTGATTGCTAATGCGCAAGCACGAACGCCTTATTGCTAAAAAATTGTTGCAAGTTGTTTAAGTTTGACAGTACAGTAATAAAACATTGCTTGACAAAAAAAAGTAAGCAAAATGTTAGGTGTCATGTTTGAAAGGGTGAAAAAGTTCGAAAACATTTTGTGCTTGATGCAAGCAAAAATGTTTGACGAAAAATGTTTTTGGACGTAGCCAAACGGTCAAACATTTTGCTTGACAAACAAATTTCAAATGTTTTACCAACAATGTTTTTAATCATTTGGCCAAGGCCTTAAACAGCGTCAGGTTTCAGTAAAAATCCGAACGGTTGCCATTGAAATACTTCATTTCGCTCACCTCTTTTTTTCATAAAACTTAGCGACAACTAATTGCAATGGAAACCGAGATGGAAACAGTATTTTCGGTATTATCAAAGACAATTGGCAAACGAATCCGAAAACTTCAATGACACCTGGTGACACTTGGTGAGAGCCAGCAACCAATTTGAAGCCAGGCTCTGAATTTCAGCTACCATAGGAGCCATTGCTGTTACCAGGCAATAGAACCGTAAGCTAACTTTATATACCACAACATAAGTTACGGTCACATCACACTAAGGCCACATACAGTATGGTCATTGACCAGAGGAAGATTGGTTAGAACGAGATAAGACTTGTACCACACCCAATAGACGCCCATTTTTTATGTTAAGTGAGCTAGGCTTGCAACTAGGTGTATTTTTGTTTGGAGGAAGGTTAAACACTGTTCTGGTCTCTGTGCCACCGACGTAGTTACGTTCAGGCCCTTACCTATCATTATTATTATTATTATTATTAGCATACAGTATAAGCCAAAACGCACCGCTGTTTCCAAGCATGGCAGGCATTAGATTGCAGTGACAGGCTAAGTACAGAGCAAAGGCAAGTTTGCGCTTGAAAAACAGGAATAGTGAGTCAAAAACAGATACCAGAAATCATGAAACAGAAAAATATGAACTCAAATAAACACTAAAATACTAACATAAATTTCGATTAATACTAAAATACTAATTTATGGAATCTACTTATAGTCGAGGGGAAAATTAATAGTTTAAATCAAGTGAGTGAAATCCGTGGAATCTAAAAGGATAGGTTTGGGACAAAATGACTTATGTTCGCTTGAATTTGAAAGACGGGACAAAATACTTTTCGATTTGAAAAACAGGCTCCTTGATAGGTCTACCCGATTCACTTGCGGAGTCTGCAGGCTCATGTTGCACCGGGCGAGGCTATTGCTTCAGTATAAAAAACATTATTTTGTCAATTTGACAATATGGCAATTCATCTTGAAGTATCCATTACTGACATGATGAATCAGAAAAAAAAATGATAGCGAACGACGGTTGCTTTGCATTGCCTGTCGAATTTCACTCGGTTTAATTTATAAATTGGCTACTTCAAGGCGAATAATGATAATTCAAAGTAAGAGGCAACTTCAATGGTTAACTAGAAATACTAACTAGTTTTATTTGAAACACGAGTTAAAATTTAACACAATTATAAATGAGGAATATGTACAACAATGCTATGATTAAAGATCGAATTGGAAAGAATTATTGGTTCAACTGTAAAAAAATATTAAATACGTAAGATACTAATGGTGATTCAGAATCAAGCAGCGAACTGCTGTCGCAGTGAAGATCGGAAAAATGAAAAAAAAATGTGGTATGACTTAAGAATTTAATTTTAAGCCTTATAAAGCTCCTAAGAAGCAATAATCAAGAAGGATAACATTCAGTTATATCTATAATTGTCAAAGCTTGAAAGCCAAATTTCATGAAAAATTTGAGTCAGTACTATTTAATAAAAATTCACAATTGTCTCAAGCAAACCATTCTAGCTACATTCAATGCAATCTAAAGCAGTTGAGCCTCATTTTCGAAATTAACTTAGCCAAACAATCATGTGAAACACGACTAAGCAAAACGTTTGGCCTAATTCAGACGTTGAGCCAGGGTCGTGACCATCGACAGAAAAAAAGGTTGTTTTAGCAACAGAAAGTGACCGAACATGAGAACACCGTCTTTGTCAAGAAGATACCAAGGCGTTTTGATATTTAGCATTAGACTGTTTTAGCAACAGGACGCCACAAGCGAAGAAGACGTCGCGAGCAGATAAAGAAGATGAGCACTAGATATTTTCCTGCGTCTTGATATTCCGCGTTCTGGCGACAAGGTCATGATTTTGGCTGTTTTCCGGTTCTCGTGAAAACGTCAAAACTGTGTTGTTCTGGAAGCTACAACAGTTACTTCAGCAACCAAATCAGTTAATTATTGCACGAGGAACTATAATAAAAACTGTGAAAGAAATAAATTCAGCATCAAGTGGTGGGCTAAAAGACTTTTCTTTTGCTAGCCTTACACTTAGGCCATAGTACGCCGGTATGTACGCGGCGCTAACCTTCAATGCCGAATAAAAAATCTGAATCAAAACGCTAAAAATCATTTGACAAAGACGGCGTTCTCATTGGTGGTCGCCGGTAGCGTCCTATTGCTAAAACAGTCTATTTAAGGGTACAACGTTCTCATACCATACGTCCGAAAATGAGACTCACCATGCGTTCCAGTCACAATCACCATGCACAAAGCACGCCACACAACCACAATTTAAAATACAAGAAATCCTATCAGTAGCTATCAGTCAGCTTGTTTCACGATGTTTGCTGCTTTCGAGCCATTTTTAGAAGAAGATCGAATTCTGATTCATCCTCCACAGGGGACAATGGTCGCGCTGAAGCAATATCGTTTTCTTCTAAGTAACTTGTATTTGCATCTACGAGAGACAAGGATAAATGTTAGTTGTGACTAAGTACTGTTTGCTTACGTATGAATGTACTGTCTGGAGCGATTCTTCCAATATTCTTCCAAATTGTATTGATTTTTGCTGGATACTGATATTTCTGGTCCATCGGTTACTGTGTAGTAGCAGGTAATAATAAGAATTTTAACTTGAACTTACCGAAATCAACGTAACTTCCACCAACGAATTTTCGTCGTCCACCAAAGCATAAATCAAGTCTATCATAATTTGGGTCATCGTTACCCTCTAAAAAATTGAAAAACGACATCATAAATACTACTGCTTACTCTAATTAGGGAGCTTAAAACTATAAATTACAAAATAAACCCAACCTTAATTTATTGTTTACGCTAAAGTAATAATGTTTACAATTTTTTGAAGCCGATACATGATCATTTACGAGCAAAATACCAGAAGCTTGAATTTCCAAAAATAGTCGGCAGTTAAAAAAACTCTTATATATCTATGTAAAACATGTCCTGCATACTTTCATGAGATCCATTAGACGTTCCAAGTGTCTTATATGTACTGCACCGTATCTATGCACCTTACTGTATCTGCACCTTATCTGTACGTCTTTATAACGCTTCGATCACTTTTATAATAAGACAAGGGTGAGTCATTAAAATTGAAGAGGCAAAGGGTAAGTGGGAACACATCACACATCTGGGAACATATTGATCTTCTTACATAACAGTCAAAAAGGAATACAGGTCAAAAATCTCGAAACAGAATTTACCTTTAACAGCTTGTACAGCATCTTTTGGGTCTTCAAAAACGATGAAAGCATAACTATCACTGCAAACAATATAGTTGATTTTAAAACAAACAGTGACTGGGAAATTATATAATATTCATACCGTATTAAGAAGAGTCTTAGGCAACACTGGTCACCAACAAGAACTAAGGTGTTATCTATTTGATAATTAAATACATGCTCAAATTCACGAAAAGTGGAAACGGGATATTTACTGAAACATTACCTATTAAAACATTGAATTTATAACAACATTCTGTTCCACGAATGATTACAATGAAATTTTAGAGTTAAATTGCTGCTGTTGTTATGAATGACAAACTGCCACTTGATCTCTAGGATGATAAGATATAGGAGAGGCATACACTACAGAGACTCGTGTATTGAGTCTACTCTAGCACTCGTGTATTAAGTCTAGCAGAAACTTCCACAGTTTTCAATAGTGCTCCGCAAACAGACATTGTAGCAATCTATTCCTTAGGACCATTTTGCCCTGTCCCTACTTCGAAACAAAATGAGCTGTCCTCGTGATATCAGCATGCCATAACTAATACACAAAGACTGCAAGACTGACTGCAGCAGGATTATTGATCAGTTAATTCCATGTTTTCAGTAAATAAGCAATCCTACAACGAGACAGTAAAAACACTTGAAAGTTTCTCACTTACCCTTTTTCTCTAAAATGCAGGGTTACTTTTTCTATGGGACCAAATATTTCGAATCTTCTAACTAAATCTGATTTTGACACTCTTCTGTTGATTCCACCAGCGTAAACATTTCTTCTTTCGAGCTACAAAAGACAGAAGCATATAGAATTAGAAATAACAATATTTCAAGAAAACATCATATAAAACGGTACGACATTATAATTAAACCTCTATTTAGTGACTTTTCTGAAGAATATTAACCTTATGACCCAACTGATTCCTAACATAAGTTTTGTAATGAAATGCTTGAATAAATGTATGAAAAAAAATAACTTGCGATAAATTTCAAATGAATTTTAGGCACAAAGGCACAAAGAGAAAGCAGATCTAGACAGAGGGGGGCATTCCATTGCCTTTGCAAAGAAAGGGGCAAAGACAACAAAAAACGAGAAGGAAGCACTGAGGGTGAGTAAACTGCCCTCTCATTAGCATAAAAAAATTGACTCTCACTTAACAGTACGCCTATTGCAAATAGCAATTACTATCTATATATTGACTTGACTACCATACTACAATCGAAACCATAGTATCAAAATAGAGCACTGTTCCTGGATTACCATTGTGTTTTAAGCACTGATCAGCACACGGAATACAGCGAGAAGACCAACAGAACTGCTGCAGTTTGTTTCTGACGTTTTACTCTGAGGAGTGTGGGACAAAATAATTCCCATGTGTATTCACAGATGTTTCCACCTTTCTTCCTTATCCTGAATTCTTATTTTATGTTCCTTTTCCTTATCTAAACATTACTTTGATTTTGTACCACAAAACCTGATTAATGGTATATAAAATCATCAGGAATTGAAAGGAATCTTTGAAGAAATTGAACTCATTTTCTGTGCAAAATACTTACCGAAGCCCTATCTCCTTTTCCCTGACAAAGGAATCCAATCTTTCTTTCCTTTCAATATCATACGGTACAGGGACGGCTAATTCAGTTAGTCTTTCATGTACATTGTCATCATCATTCACTTCATTATATTGACTACGAGGTCTACTGTCTCTTGAGGAATTTCGGCCTTTTATTCCACTTCCTCTGTCAGAGTTACTTCTCTGGTATCTGTCATGATATCTGTTTGAAGTTTTAAAATAATCATGTTCATAATTTCTTCTAACTGGACTCTGATGGTTTCTGCGCTCTGGATAATGTGCACTTCTTTTCTTAGAGTATCTATAATAATCGTACTCGTCGTCGCTGCAACTGCTATATTTTCGTCGCTTTCTCTTATCGTCTTTTCTCGCTGGCGTTCGTCGCTCAGAACGATAACGTTCATATCTTTCCTCACGTTCATCGTCGTCGGAATTTGTACTATAACCTCTGGACTTTGACCTATCACCTCTTGTTAGCAGACTATTGTTTCCTGATTGACGTGACCTTTGAGATGATGACACAACAGGTGACCTTGACCTTGCTTTTGAACTTTTCTGTCGTTTTGGAATTTTATAAGCCTTTTCTATAACCGATTTCAACTTAGTTTTTGTATCTTTGTCCTCTTCATCGTCAATTTCTTTCTCGTTAACGCTGACGCCCTCTGTGCTTTGATCCGAACATTCAACCACAATGACACCATTTCTACTTCGGACCTTATAGTTTGATTTTGTGATGTCGTTATTTGTTTCTTTGATATTTTCTTTTGTTTCTTCACTATTCGTTTCTGAAGTGGAATTTTGAATGTTTTCAATACTTTTTTGGTCTTCTGTTGTTTCTTCTTCCGACGATGTGCTTATTGTAACTTGGTTATCTACAACGATTTCAAGGTCAGGTATTTCTATCAGAGTTTCTTTCTTCGTATGGCTAGATTCATCTTCCTTTACAATTGATGGAGATTGGCATATCTTTTGTTCTAGGAAAATTGAAGAAAATATTTCAAACACAGGTATTACAGGGTAATGGATCAAGAAGAAACAAATGAATCAAAGATCGTATTGACAACTGTGAAGAATCACTCTTCCTATGTTTATATATCAACATAATTTATTATTAATATTGTATAAATTAGCGATAGTGACTTGAACACTATTAGCATTTATCTGATGGAAAATCAAGGGGCTGCCAATTGATTGGAACCACGATGAGTCATACTGTAGGCAACTTTACAAAAAGATTGAAGTTCTCTGTGTTTTACTCCATTTTGTAAGAGACAAAATTCTAATTCTTTTGTGCTTCAATGTCACGTAAATTGATGTTGTAGCAGCATCATATCTTGGGATAATTAGGAGCCTCTTGGGCCACTTGGAACACTTTTGGTCTTTGCTTGCACTCTGACTTTAAATCATAGGCATTAAAATGACCATTACTTGAATCAGACCTTAAAAACCTGTCTTATGCAAGCAAGAGTTGGAGAAACTTTGCAAACCTATTAGAACAACAAACAGTATTGAAAGAGGATGCTTTTGGACAGATTCATTAGAAGCTTTATGCCAACTATTTAATCAAGGTTCCCAGGTTGAAAACAAAATGAGCTGTCCTCAAGATGACAATTGATATGTCCTCCTCATAATCATGCCATGAGAAATCATGTCTAATACGGTGTCAGAAACAACCTTGATAAGCCCAAATATATTTACTACGTGATGAGAAATGAACAAAGGCTAACTGAAGCAGGCATGTTTCAGATCTGTATTCATTTTGAAAAAAACTTTCAGTCAGTTACCTAGTGGTAGTAAACCCATCCTAAGAACTGCATTAACATGTATGTATTCAGAGTATATAAAATGAAAAACTCACCTTCTAATCCTAAATTGTTACTTATTAATGGTTGCCCCATCATATCAGTCATTACACATTCTTCAACTAGTTCTACTTCATTTCTAATTAAGAAACAAAAAAGATTGACATTAAATTTCTGTAGAAGTGAAGATCAAATAAAAACACAAACAGACAATCTTGTCTCTTAAATGGGAACTTGATAACCAACATTCTTACCCTGGTGATGGTACTGGTGTTGGAAAGGCATTTACAGCTGGACTCAATGCAGGACTGATTGCTGGAAGCAAATTAACACATAATTATAAATGTAAATTTTGATTGACCATAAATTGAAAAAGCACACCTATTTTTCATTTCATGTCATATTTTGCTAGCTTTTGTGGAAGCTGGTTGCCATAACAGGTGGGCTTAATAAAGATAGGGTCATATTTCAAATTTAATATCAAAGCCCATCAAAGAGGGGGCTTTATAAAGAGGCAGTTTAAACATAGAGAGGGGGTTGTTAGAATCTTTACCAGGCAAACTGACATAGCTGTAATCTACTTTCATTGTGGTTGTCAGGTCTACATATATTTTTTTATATGAAACTCTTTATAAGAAACCCAGATTCTCGAAGGGCCAAAAATTTAAGAAACTCCAGTACTGGAAATTTTTTACTTAGGAAACTTTTCAGCTCAAACAGCGAGAAAGTTTTCTTTTATTTCCCATGTTTCTTTTGCAATAAAGAATTTCTGCTATGATCAATAAATGGGTTTGGAACATAATTCAGAAAGAATAACTATGTTGCTAACATGGATAATCAAGAAACTCTTTAGAAACTTTCAGTATTCAAAATCTGTAAATCTTAAGAAACTTTCTGTAATTGATCAATTTTTAGTTTCTTATAAAAAATAATATATGTATTTGACAGCATTTAAGTCCTCCATTCCTATAATCAGAAATTATAATTCTACAATATTAACCTTTCTCATACTCCAAAAATTGCTCAAGTAAGCTGCCTATATCAGTAGCTTCAATTCCTAAAACATAGAACAGACAAAAATCAGACTAAAGAAACAATATTCTACTGCATATAGAGCTCCTTTTGAGACAAAATGCAATACAATTATTTAAAAACTCTGGAAAATTTTGGAAACTGGAGAGTAATTGGAAGTTTAGGGCACAAAGGAAAAAAAGGTTGAAGGTCCTTATAAAAAGTTATTGATATCTATAGTCTGCAACTTAAATTCCATCAATGACATGAGCAAGCAAAGAAGAGATTATGGGAATACTATATTACCATCAGAAATACACTCAGACATGACACTTTCAACATGTGATGATTCAGCACACAATGTGACCTAAAATGATGAAAAATCTATACTGCAAAATTTGTAAATGATGTAAATTACACTGCAAAATTTATGAATGTAAAAAAGCTAAAATTAATAACTATCCTGTATCCTCACACAGATCAATTAATCTTGACAAGAAGAGTTAATCTTCATTTAGAGTAAATCACAAAGCTCTAGATATATCTTATCCTCTGGTCTTATATGAAGCTGAAGCTGTTCAAGAACCAGCATTGCAGTAAATGATGATTGCCAAGTTAATGGTCATGAATGATGATGGTTGTGTTGTTACTAATGATAATGATAATGACATTGATGATCATAATGATGACAATGTTGATGATTATGATTATGATAAAGATGACAAGATGATGATGATAATAATGACAATGATTATGACAATGATGATTACAATAAAGATGACAATAATGATGATTATGATGACAGTTTCTAGTCAACTCACCCCACTACCAACTCACCCCATTGCCAACTCATCCCATTTTAAGGTAAACTCCCCTCACTTTCAAAGTCAACTTGCCCAACCTTCAACGTCAACTCATCCCATCTCAAAATTCCACTCAACCCCCACTGAACTATAAATGTTTAAAGCCCCCAAACCCCCTTTTATCACACTGATAGATTCACTCAATTTTTTCGTTTTCTATCATTTATTTAATGGTGAGGCAAGTTGACTTGAGAGATGGGGCGAGTTGAACGAACATGTGGGGCCACATGACTTGAAAGAGGTCTTACTTGACCATGTTAAGTGGGGCAAGTTGGTAGTGGGGTGAGTTGAGTTGTTACCATGATGACAATGACAACATTGATAATAATGAGGATGATCGTGTTCTGATGAATAATAATGATTATGGTGATAATGATGATCAAGAAATGGTAATGATGACAACTATGATGATATTGATGATGATGAGGAAAATGGTGATACTGTTGATGGCAACTGATGATTGATGATCACCACATGAAATGAAATTTATTCACTATGGAACTTTGAAGAGAAATGCTGTCTTTTTATGTTTAAAATATTACCTGACATCTGAGTTCCTTTGAGGTTAATCTCTGACATAATAATCACAAGACATGCCTCAGCTCAAAGAAATGTGATCAGGTTATATTGAATTTCAAACCTTTTCGGTTGATTGGAGTTAGGCCCTTTTCCTCCCTTTTATTTGCTGCCCTCTTTCCAGCAGAAACGAACTGTAAACTATACAGGAGTTGCAACGTTGTATTTTATTGCAAAGGATGCAAAATCAGCATTCATAGAGGCATCTATCGATAATCAACAAGGCAAAGACCGTTAACCATAATTTTGGAATTTGCCTTATTGTCCATCATGGTTTCAGCTTCACTCAGTCACCCTCATTCATTCGAATCGTCTTACGTCACGTGTTTTGTTACTTTTACCCAAATTGTTATAATATTTACAACACTGATTTTATTACTTCTCTTCGATCCCAATAAAACATACCCACCTCTTCATTTGACTTTGAGAATTCGTTTGAGGTTGACTTTGAGCTTGTATCGCTTGATAATCCACGTGTATCTGGCATACTGATATCCAAGGACAGCACACGGCTGAGTGTGTCATCGTTAACTTCTCGAAGAGTTTCTAGAACATCTCTAGATTCATAAACATGGCCTTTCTTCGTTACAAGATGAAATCAATCCATAGTCATCAATAGCTTCGTCTCCGCCAAACAGATCCATTGGCATGCATTCTTCCAACGCCATTTGAAAAGTTACCTAACATCTATCTACTACGTCCAGGCCCAAAGCATGTGGCTTTCCCAAGCGAAGGCTCTTTATGGTCCAATATTCCTCCGCAGAGGTTGAGGAGACTAAAATTAGACGGGGGTACTCTAAACAAGACAAACGTTCCAAAACAACAATGGGATTAATAAAAAATTGAGATATTTGATTCAGACTGAATTTTTTTTTGAAAGTTATCACCTGCAAATTATTTTGCAAAGAAGACATTCATGCACTTTTAATTTCTTTCACACACACAAGAACACAAGAAGTGATTTTTTACAGGTAAAGTCAGATGCATCCCCCTGAAAGAAAAGCATGTGTTGAATTATAAGATGTCAGATGTCACACGAAGAAACCCAACAGCCACTGAAATTGATTACATACGCAGTATTGCGAAATTTGAAACCCTGCAAAAATGCCAAAGTCTGCACTGCACATATTCCTCCTCCTTCAGCGCACGCTTGCATGAGCGCACGCGTGCACCAGCACACGCATGCCCCGTCAATCAGCGCTGCACCGCATGTCTTGTTATGTCGCGCAAAACAAGGGGCAGGAACATAGGCAGTCGCCTTCCCTATTACAATTCGTCCAGATACGTTTTGTATTCACCTAAGAACCTAAAATATGCTTTTAAAGATGTCGTGCCCAGCCCAGGAACAATTCTTTCTCAACAATAACAAAGCCAGCAAAACTTGGAGAAATATTCTTTTCGCAGGAGATTTCGCAATCAATCCCTGGAAAATCCCTTTTATCGAGGTCCAACGAAATATAGCAAACTTTTTGGAGCGATAATTGCCCCCTCCCCTGGAAGCGAAAACCCCATGACAGCCACGACAAATAAATCCAAACTCCAGCAATCGAAGAAAAGATTTGATCCAATCAAATTTCATAAACTCGACGAACAACACAATTACCCGTCGTATCGTATAGCATCTGGATATCATCAATATTGCTATTATATGAACAGGTTCTATTCAGTTTTGCTACAATGATTCAAATCTACTAATAGAGATAGAAATGAAATCCAATAGAAAAAGGCCACGTGAGAAAGAACCCAGATTCAGGCTTCTATGGCAACAGGCTATGCTCTGTGGCTTTGATCAAGAAACAGGTGTTCAATGAAAACATTTGTCCATGAATGCATGAACAATTGTATCCTCAAACGACAAAAACACGAAAATCAGGAGTTCCACACATAAACATAGATGAGATGCATTATAGGCATAAGAGCATTAGTTTTACTCTTAAAAAACAGCAGCAGTCCCCTTTGGACAACTACAACAACCTAGTTGCTATTGCAGCGGGGAACAGGTCATTAACCTCCATTAACAGGGACCTATTAACAACGAACACCTCCCAGCAACGGCAATAATTTCGTCCCAAATGTCCTTTCCTTATAAAAACAAACCTCTACTGCGGACACCTCTCTACAGCGGGCGGTAAGATTTGTCCCACAGGTGTCTGTAATATGAAGGTTGCACTGTCTCCGGATCTAAGAAGCCGTTTTAACGTCATCGATACGTCAACGGGTGCACAAGATTCCGCTTTGAGGCATAATACCTATGTCGCCAAACAGAAACTTATAACGTTGTCAAATTAGAGTTAAAACAACGTTCGGTGGACAAGAGTCAGATTCAGAAATCAGTTCCGACAATAAGAAATAAACCTTTTTCTTTGAATCTCAGATAACCACTTATCTATCATAAGCGTATCAAACTGTAGAGAGAACATTAGCAGAAACCCTGCGTATAAGAACCAAAAGTTTAAAGACCAGCTGAAAATTCATTATTAAAAAACTTTCTTTCAACATCTGTCAATATTCAGTCTACATGCGCAACTTTATGGACTAGGCCCTTTTACAGTTGATTTTACGAGGGTTAAAGCTTCAAGGCCTATAAAGGCAAGGGGAATATGATATTAAATGAGACTGAGGTGGAACTTAAGGTTAAATTTTGAAAGACCATTGAATCAAGATTTTAAGCACTGAAGAAACGGGACTTTGCACCTTAGTCAATTAGAATGCTTACTGCTTTACATTTTTAGCCTGAAGTTGTTTTCGAAGAAGATTCTTATAGGCGGGCTTTCATTGCACCTCATTGCACCTTAATTACAACGTATGGTCATATTATCTTTAAAAGAGCACATAGCCTTGCTAATGTAGCAATTATACTAAACCTAAACTTACGTAAAATCAATGAAAATACAAGTTAATTCGTAAAGAGTCTTACAATTTTCAGTCCTTTTTATATCTAGCAGACGGGTGAGTCGCTGTCGGTGGCGGCGGAGTACCCCTCTTGTAAAGTTCATCGATATATTGTCGCATCATCCTTGTTCTGTCCTCAGCCATTGGTTCTAGTAATAAATACCGTTGATCTTTCTGTGAATAGAAAATAAATTTTAACTGAATACATGTTTTGTCATGGCACCTAGCAGCTGCATTCACATGCGTATATTTAAAAAGAAAGCGTCGATGAAAAACTCCAGAAACTCTTTTCTGCAGAATTAAGAAACCCTAGAATGGATTGAACATGAACTAGAATTTAAGAAACTGTTCCGCGCGCTTTATAACTTCAAACACGTTATATCATGATGTGATCTCAAATCTTTGAGTAAAAGAAGGAAGTTTAAGAGGAAAGAACATATCTGATAAAGAGAGTGCACAAGAAACATGAGGTTGAGGTTTGGCTAAACATTATTTTCTAAGATGCTTCAGTTAAATAGTCTTTGAGTCTACAAAACTTCAACATTATAGCATAAACATCTTTGGACACACTTAAAAGATTTAGATAGGCTGACAGTACTCAGAGTATAAACGTCAGAAACAGACCGTAACAATTGACTGAAGCGGTATCTATACCCAAATGCAGGTACAAATGCACCAATTAAAAAGTGAAGCAGAATTGGCATCGTGTTTTCAACACCAATCAGCTTGCGGGTTTCAGAGGGAAGACCAATAGAACTAATTTAATGGTCCAAGTGAGAAAAAAAAGCTATTTCTGGCTACATAGAACCGGCCTTGCGGTTTTCTTTAGTTGCTTCAGTTTCACTTAATGCTTCACTCTGTCATATTGTTGAAACTCCATTGAACGGAAATCAATGGAGACATTAATAAGGTTTGCCGTTAGACAGAAGGCTAACAGAACTGAGATGCATACCTTCAAAACTTCTATTATGCTTTTCAGATGGCTTGGATGATCATCAATCTTCCGCTTCGTTCTGAAACGAAGTACAAGTAATGAATAAATTTTAATCCCATCCACAACAAACCTCAACTATACAACATAGGTAATTTGTACATGGAAGTAAAACCATAATCTATTGTCAAACAGTTTTGCTAGGGGAGTACACTAGTCTATTCATTTCTTGCCAGTTCAACATGACCAACAAATCAAAAAAAGCAGGTACAAGATGCGAAAGCTACACCTCGACGGCAAGGGTGTACCATTATTGCAAAGGCAAAAACGTTTCCTAAAATTATGTTTAGCTATATAAATAAATTTATTGTATTCAAAAATGACGAAAAAAAGACACCCTGTAATAGCTGATTCTTCATCTAAAAATTGGACTTCCCACGCAAAAACAGTTATAATCAATCAGATCGATAATCATTTCAATACAAACAATTTCTTACTTGTGTGTGATTAGTTTAGTTTCTCTTAATAATGTTCGGAAGTCTCCTTTTGCTGTGATAATTTTTTCCCTCATAAAATCGTTAAACTCTTGTTCCCTTTTCTGCAAAGAAAGAAAAGTTTTCGAATAAAAAATTATTCCGTATCAGTTCACAAGCTTCTAAAGCGCGACTTAAAGCATGTTTCATGCAATGGTACCTGACCTAAGGTACCAAAACACCTAGGTCTAAACCAGTTCAAACCAAACACAGATAGTTATGGATATAGGCTGCGACTCAATATTTAGGCAGTAACAGGTTCAACAGATAAAGCACAAACTCTTTACGGCTTTCTGTGAATAAACCAGGTGCCAATTTTTCATGGCAAATAAGCAAGACAGTCCTTCTTGTGGAAAATGGAGTAACAACTCACACAGTTACTGAATGGGCAACCCTGATTCGACGGTGGTGTGGATACCGTGTTTCTCTTTGCCTTAGGAACCGGTTCTGTTGTCACACACAAACCGAAATTCCAATAAAGGATAACAAGTCTAGATATTAAAGAGTAAGAAAACTACGAGTGAATACATTGCAAAACATTTATGTCACCTGCTTCTAGCAGAAATACTTAGAGGATTTGAAGATGAGAACAAGCAGCTAGCTACAATGGCTGCCGAAAATGTTGGAACGCCTGTGCTGAAATTCTCTTACACTGCCTACTATTGCTTTACCCTCCCCCTCCTCCCCCTTAAACAATGTTGTTTAACACCAAAATTTCCAGTTAATTCTGGCCTCGAGCGATTGCTAAGAGAATCATCCATAGTCTCAAAATTTGTTGAGGGCAGGGGTGGGCTTTAGCTAGTGAATATGCTAGATTTACCGAAAATGTCAGTGATTCACCCGAAAAATCTTGGGCGTTCCAACTATATTTGGCAGCCATTGTATCTAGAGAAATGTGTTTGGAATTATTCTAGTAGTTAGGCAAATCGAAGCTTCTGTTGAATGCTACATTTGTCTAAGTAATTTCCCCTTTAATACAATTACACAAGCAGTGCAGTCTGCCTTGTATGCAGTTTTGCTGTACATTGTATCAATGCCAGTTATAGAAATAACTGAATACATATAGACTTATTAGCAGCATATAAAACAGACAAATGATAAAGAAGACCAACATACCTCACTATTACCAAATCTTTCGTATCTTGAATCGTGTCTGATATTTCTTTTAACTTCTCTCCAACTAGCGTCAAGCGGAATCTAAAGCGATACAATTCCATCAAAAAGTGGACAAACGTGGAACTTCATAACGGACACCTCAAAACACATATTAAATCAAATGTGAAATATGAAGCCTGAACAGGAAAATAATGTTCCAAACCAACCTCAGCTTCTTCAAGAAGTTTTCCAAACTGCTCTCTTTTTCTCTTATTTAGATCTTTGATATGTTCTAAGAAGACCACTTCTTTTTCTGGTTTAGTTAATACATCTAGTGCTTCCCAACGAGGGTCTCTGCGAAGGGCACGTCTTGTTTCTTTCCATGTCAGCTCTGGATCACGGACCTAAGGAAAAAGATAAATAGAAATTTAATCTTAGAAGAATCTTTCATTATTCAATTTGATCCTCAATTTGACCTAAATCTTAAACCAGACTTACATCGACTTTGCGCACAATCAGAATTAGTTGCCGACTGCTAATAGGCGATTTTAAGACTAATTTATCGCAACTGATCTATCGACTTAAACTAGCAACTAGTTGGCAAGGGTTAGAGATGACTCGATAACGGATGTTTTTCACCTCTAATCCATCATATTAAAACTTACTTTGAGTTTATTGTTAGTTTTTATATTGTAGTTTTGTATTTTTCATGATGATAAAAAAAAAGTTAAAACTAGCCGGGATTGGTTCTATCGCATCGTAAATCGACATTAGCCCAGCTTAAGTCTCTTTTACAACTCTCAATGTCAGTCTTATGATCTCAGTCTGTTGCCCGCCTGAATCTCAGATTCAATTTCAATCTTCGTCAATATCTCAGCTGTCAATCTTAACGTCAAATCTAGCTTACCACCCTGTTTGGATTCTAATTAGTTCACATTCATATCTAAGATCATCTGAAGCATATTGACTATGTCTGAAGGTTTGTTTTCTATGCATAAGGAGTAGTGTTTCTAGTGAAAAATACAAGCGTGTCACAAATCAGATTCAAATAAAATCAGTTGTTCCATAGCTGTTCTACTGACTGAAATAGATATTCAAAATTACTAAATAGGTTCTGAATTTCTTACCATATCAGCTAATAATGCCCTGAAATTTTGTACCGCTTTCTCATGAAGATGAACACCCCTTTCTAACTGCCTTTCTCGATCGAGCTCCTGCTTTTTTGCTCTTACTTCCTCTTCTCTTTGTTTTATGCTCGCTTCTATTCGATCCTGTTTGTCCTTTTCTCTCTTTCTTTCTTCATCATTCCGTAGTTGTTTTAATTGCTCTCTTATGTCATCCTTCTCATTCTTATCCACCTATAAATATAAAAGAAGTATTATCTCAAGGTGAAAATAACTCTTTATTGGATACTGCTAGCTATTACTGAAACTGTATATCAAATATAGAATATAAATATATAAATACATGGCAGAACTAAAGCCCTGACCAATCGATCAAACATTGTTGGTCATACATTTGAGATTTGCTTGTCAAGCAAATTATTTCACCATTTGGCCAAGTCTTAAAACATTGCTCGTTCAACAATTTTTGCGTGTGTAAAGCAAAACTTTTTGAAAAACATCACGCCACAAATTTTGCTTATTTTTGCTTGTCAAGCAATGTTTGATCGTTTGGCCGCCTATCCAACATTGCTTTTTAAACATTTCTTTTGTTATTGTCAAACTTTAACAACTTGCAACATTTCCGCACCTAGTAACATTTCTTAGCAACGACGTTTATGCTTGCGCTTTAGCAATGACTTCGTTGTTCTAAAATGTCGGACAGCAATGTTTTTGGACGTGGCCAAACAATCAAACATTTGTTGTGAAGGAAATTTGAAATGTTGGACCAACAATGTTTGATCGTTTGGCCTGGGCCTAAGAGCAGACTGATATACTAACCGAAACATTTTCAACGTATTCCTTGAACAGAGCCTCTCTCTTATGCGAACCATCAACTGCATCATAGCGAGGATCTTTGCTTATGGATGCCTTCACCTTTTTCCAGTCGGCCTTTTTATCCAAACCTTTCAGCTCACCAAGAAGCTCAAAGAAATCATTCCTAATCTGTAAAGAGGGAAGAAACAATATTACTAAAAGAAAATACGTAATTGCTTCTTAAATTGTTCAGTTATTGTCGTCTTTAAATACTATACCTTTACATAAATGCCATTTGAAAAGTGTTTTGAGTTAACGGCATAAAGTAGGTCACGTTGGTCGACGTGTTATAAGAACTAGAACTTCATGAAATACAAGTAGATTCTAATAACAAAAGCAGTGACAACTAGGTGAAACTATGACTCTGACTGTATGCTTCTCCTTTTATCAACTAAAACTAAGACTAAAACTATAACTGAATCTGACTTGGACTCATCCTAAAGATTCATTACATTAAGTAGAACTTCTTGCTGTTCTACGTTTGTAGAACAATACTTAAAGCTTGAAGCAGATTCCATGACTAAACACAAATTTGTTCCTCAATAGTCTTTCCCAAAAACCATGTACTAAATATAACTTTTTGGTATAATTCTCAAACAAAATCTAAGAGCTATGACAAAACCTCGTTCCTAAATAGTCGTTCCCAAAACCGCGTACAAAACTTTTTGTATAATTCTCAAACAAAATCTAAGAGCTATGACAAAACCAACACAAGCACTATTTAACAAATCATTGAACTAGAACGAAGCTGATTAAATTTGACATTATGAAGAATTTCAAATTACCGGTTTAATTTCTATTTCAAGCTGAGAGTTAGCGACATCAGCTAAATGATATAATTAACTTTTGTTTCCACGTTCCCCAGATCTGCAGTTTACTTAAAACGGGAGTTTTTGCATTTAAGGGTAGACGGGTTTATAGGGTAAGGAGTTATGTTCTTAAAGACATTAATTCTTTCAGCCTTTGGACTGATTTCAGTAGAATATAAGCTAAAAGGGGTACCACAATAGACAATAAGCTGTAGGGGTTACATGAGGAACAGCTGAAGCAACCATATATGTATATGTAACAGCAGGCTATTTCCACCCAATTCCACGATCTTTAGGTATCTTTACGTTCTACCAATGTAAGTTAATTCAGACAAGGAGAGAATATATCTTGGGTAAACACTAAATGGAATGGCTTTATATTTTACAGGAATTTTTTCTAGCCTATTTTCATTACTTTGTTCAATAGCATCAAGCTCTGTGGCAAATCGTAGTATTGTCAAGCCAAAATGACGAAAATTACTTTATGATTTCTAACACAGTTTTTGGAAGAACTCAAGGATTAAGGCAAATGAAACTGAATCTTTATTTACCTTGTTTTGCCACAAATCGCTTTATAATTCAACATAACACAACTCAGTTGTATAATCTGTGTAATATGGTGTAATATTAATAATTTTCGTTATAAAATCTATTGAAAAACAAGATAGCATTGACAGAAATATCAACATGCCATGAACCGAACCATATTGCATCCACCAAGCACACCCAAAGTTGGTTGATAACTTTGTCCGTATTCGAACTGACAGGTAGTGTATAGAATTAGACATGATAATATACACTTATCATGACGTCTTTAATATTTATTTTGGCAAAGTTTCAGGAGAGTGTCCTCTCCTTTCATCTGGCGACGAGAAATTGGTTCTCCTCTTATTTGATGCGTTGGTCGGATCGAAAAGACATGAAAACACTAAACGAACGAGCTATGAAGTTTAAATTTTAGGACAGTGTGGTTTTAAAGGATTCCTGACTAAGAACAGTTATTAAATTTTGAAGAATGTTTTGGTGCAGTAATTCAACAGAAATTTTTGAAAGTGGATGGACATAGGAACCAAAGCATTTTCTATTTAAGTCATGCGACTAAATAGAGTGCTTAGCCGAGACAACATGGCTTCAGTTCATTGTTCACCGACTAAAGATATATCGACATAGGCTAGATCTAGCCGAAAGCAAAGCTTGCTTTTGAAGCAATGAAAACACGAAATATAACAGTGTAATCATGAAGAGAATAAATTAGGATATAAAAAGTATAAGCCTTTCTGTGGTGTCACTGTTAAAAGTTCATCAGTTATGATGTAAAAAACAAAACAAACTTGAAACAGAAATCCGTGGAAATCTCGAAAAGTGCTAAACAAACACCACAGAAAAGGCGAACACTTCGAAACACTCAGTGACCTGCCCATATCTCATCCTCATAGCCAATCCTCCAGCCCTGTCACCATTGCCAGCACCAGTGCAACGACAAACGCACACTTATCTCTGCCAGATATATCCCACGGGCAGGTCCGCTCGTACAAATGAAACAAAACAACGAACCTTATCATCGAGGGCTTTGCTTTTTTCTCGTTGATTCTTCCTGAATTCTATCATGAATTCATTGAATGTTCCTTCTCTTTCTCTGGATTTTTCTATTAGCTTGAATCTCGAATCTTTGCCAGCTTTAGAAGAAAACTCGCTGAATGTCATCCTGGAATGAAAACGAAAGAAATTAACTTAATTTGTTTCAAACAGTTTTAAACACTGTCTTTCTCTTGAAAACTTGTAGAAGATACAACTGAAATCATAACAAAATAAGCAGACTGATAGAGTTAAATATGTTTGTGAAGTATTGCGACAAATCAAACTTTGGACTCTTCTGAGACTAATCAAACAGGCTATATTCGAGAAACAGGCACTTTGGCTGCTGTGACTCCTTCTTTCCAACCATTTCATTTTCCTTACAAGGTCATCGTCGACTCAACAGTCGGTCAAAAACTCCCAATGTCTCTCTTATACTTGTAGTATCTTTATTGCCAACAAGGTGGTCTTTGACTAGAGTCCCTACTGACACTGAGACTGATCAGTACTAATCCTTCAGCTCACACTATCAAAAATAGTAATGATTGAGTCACAAACGTACTTTTCGCTTGAAACTAATTCTTCCAAAAGTTTACGGAAGTCTTCCTTTTTCTCCTTGGCTTTGACCTTTCGTTCCCTTCGTTCTTCATCGGCCCTTGATCTTACGAACTTCTCGAAACACTGTTTCCTCTCTTTCATATTCAACAGCAAGTACCGCGAATCGAACACGATTTTGTGCAGCTCCTTCTCCCAAGTAGAAAATGCAGATACCTGAAAACAAAGAATTGGAGTAGATTGGAAAAGATGTTTTAAACAATATGGGGTGCTCTTTCAAGGCGAAACAGATCAAGTCTAAACGACAAAAAGACAAAAGGAATATAGGAAACCTTGTCAGAAAAGGGAGGAGGATAGCATCACAATAACAAGGACAAAAAACGATTGCACCTTCGCACATAAGAGGATCCATTTAAAATATAACTTCTTGCAATGAATATCGTACTGTACATACTAAGAGAGTTACTCGGCGATTTCTTTGAGCCCTATAGCTCGTTGTTGACTCTCTGATCATGCAGTTCTTATTCGAATCCCATCTATTATGCTAAGCTACTTGTGAAAAAATTTATCCTAGTTGTCATTCATGAAAAATATATACATATATGTATATCACTGAAGAAGAGTCAACAAAGCCGAAACTGAAAGTCAAATAGGAGGAAAGCCTCGCACTGTATGACTTCGAGAGTTACTCGGCGATTTCATTGACCTCTATAGCTCAGTGAAAACTTCGTTGGCTCTCTGATCATGCAGTCCAGGTTCGAATCTTATCTATTGTGGTATGCCACTTGTGAAAAAATCTACCGTACAGACATGTGCCTCAATATTAGCACTGAGCTATAGTATCAAAACATTACGAATTCAAAACGGCTTTGTGTAAACCAGAGTCGACAGGCTCTCAAGAAGTTCTGACAGCGCTTGAATATTCATTTCAACAAAGGAAAGGTCAAACAAGAATGATTCGGATTATATAGATTCTACAGTGATGCTATCAAAGCATTACAGTACTTCATCATCATCATCATCTTATTACTTAATCCTATGTAATGTAGACGATCAAAGAAAGATCTTACCCCCTTTTCTAGAAGAAGAGCCCGAAACTCTTTCATTCTATCTTCTAAACTCATGGTTAGCTTCTTAATTTCTGCATCCCTTTCCTTCTGTAATTTTTCATCGACCTCTGTCATTTTTTCATCTTCAGCATTTTCTTCTTTCTGAGTTTCTTCTGTATCCATAATAACAATCGGATCTTCTTCAATCCTATCATAGAAAATAACAAAAAGCGATATGGAAAAAAGTGCAGATGTGTTTATTACCTACCACAAGATAAAGCATCTATTCATTAGGTAAAATTCGCTTGAAATGTGTAGAAAATATCCATAAAATACCTAATTTATCTAAAAACATCTAATTTCTTAAAAAAATGTTTTTTCTTTTTCGTTAACTATCCATGTATAAGAGTTTCAAGTCTACACCAGGAGTCACCTAAAGATCTCTTTCGTTGTATTTCTCCACAAAGGTGGAATATGCTTTTTATCGCACAAGTCTAAATTTCCAACATAAAATATTATAGTGGGACAAAGTGTAGATGATGTAGTGGGAAAGTTGTCTGTACTGGTTGGGGACCAAGTATTCATGCAAGCCTCTCGATTAAAAGACGTTTAACATAAGATTTCGCGCAGCAAAAGCTTTATCTTGTTCCCTATTTGGCAGACGGGTTAAATTTTCCACTCACTTTGCTTTCTTTGAGACTGGTTCTTCATCTAACTTTTCTGTTCCTTGGTTTGGCTTAACTGACTCTGAAAACAAAACATTTTGCATCAAAGGAGGACATACACCCCCATAACGAAATTAAAGTCTAGTGCCGACTGCCGACCTGGGCAATACGAGACGTAGGGGGAGAAGTAGGGGTAGAAGTAGGGGTAGTCATAGAATTCGGGGTAGCTATTTAGCTTTATTAACCATAAAATTAACTTAAAGCGGATTTACATTGCATATTGAAGGTGCTGTGGCGTCGTGGTGAAATCAAGCTGACTAGTGGTATCAGGAACTCAATGTGGAAAGGGTTAGAGCCCGGCCATGGTAGTGTTGTCACAGCAAGGGTCGATGTTTCAATTAGTTAACCTACTACTGAGATGTTAGCGACTGGCGCTAAATACACCATTTCAGCTTCACCTTCCATATTCAAAGCAAGCTGAAATCTAGCAATAATGTTACATACCATCATTTTTCTTTGCTGTGGGTCCAGCTTTTATGATTTCATCAACTTTCTTGTTGTTCTCAAGCTCAGTTGGTCGATCCCAAATCGATGTCTTTGATGACGGATTAAAGAAGAAATACTTCAACTCTGTAGTCCATACAACATGCCATCCGGTTCCAGGAATTGAAGAGCTTGCAATTGGTTTGCCAGAGTCTGATTCCTGATCATCTGTTTTCGATGATTCTTGATCACCATTTTGTCCCTCAGATTCTTGAAATAGAATGTATCACACAAATATGAAATAGATGTTCTTTACAAATATGATGCTCCATGATAAATACTCATTTCTCCGTAAAACAAATTATTTCTAATTTGATATTTTTTCCCATACCTGGCTTGTCCTTTTTTCCTTCTTCGTTTGCTTTTTCTTGGTTTTTTGCAACTCCATCCTCAGTTTTGTTTTTGCTTTCTAGAAAATGAATTTGGATAAAATACACCTGCTACAGTTGTAAAAAAGCTGGTCTTCTAGTGATTATAAAAGAGACATTTACATGACAGCATAGTATGTGTTTCAACATTGAATAATGATTCTGTTGACACTTGGCATGTCTAACTAAACTGCAAAAGGTGTCAATTTCATTATTATTAAAGAGAAATGAGCTATAGATAGCATTACAGTATAATTCACTACAATGTACTTGCTTATAACATACTCTCACATCAAAGTCAATGGATGTCTAATTGACTATGCCCTCTACCGACTTTGCTCAAATATAGGATATGATTCAAATTGCACCTTTCCCAACAGCCTTGACAACTATGTCAAGAGCTGATGCTGGTGTTGCTGATGTTAGGCAACACTTCCGGTAATGATCCTTCAGCAGGTTCACCTACGGAAACCTTGTTACGACTTTACTTCCTCTAATTCATCAAATTTGAATGACTTCTAGGTGTTCCATCTCAACCGTTGCCGGCCAAAATAATCCATAGAAATGGATCCAAACACACCAGAAATGAGATTTGAAATTTTTTTACAGATTTTACAGAATATCTAATGGAATACGTAATCATGACATACATTGTATCTTGGCCTTAAAGTAACTAAGCTGAAGCATTCTCACAATATGCTTACTTTATCCCATTTATAAAAGTCTATTTTACTTAGATATAATGGACTATTATTAATCAGCACAAAAATGCTTTGCGAATGCCAATTATTGTACATCATAATGAGATTATACAATGGTATTATTAAAATAAGAATAATTAGATACCTTGCTGAGCCTCCAGCTCTTTTGGTTTAACCCAAGTAGATTCTAATGTCTTTGAATTGTAGTAGTAAGTTCTTCCATCTGGCAGCTTGTGTTCTGTCCAGTCACAAGCAGGTACTTGAGGTCGCATTTCCATTTGACTAAATGGTGGTATTGGCATCCCAGGAAAGGCTGGAGGAGCAATGTTGGGTAATGGCATTCTCATACCAGGAGGAGGCATTAGACCAGGTGGTGGAACTTGAGGTCCAGGGAAACCAGGGGGATTGCTAAAAAAGATAAATATATGTCAATAAAAAAACTTTCACAACAACTTTGCGTTTTCAGAATTGATATGTCTGGAGGCTTCAGTGCATCATCACAAACAGTGAATTGGACAACAGTGGGACTTGCACAATACAAAAAGTTTCCTATCCACTCAATAGACCTTTCATTGCTACACTCCATTCACCAATGAATGATGAGATATACAATTCCTTTCATATAGTCAAAGCAAACACTTGAACCAACACTCGGCTGTTGCTGCTTGCAGCATGTTCTCAATCTGAAGACATGGACATCACAGGAGATACAAAGACAAAAGAATGAAAAAGACATTTTTACTCACTTTACAGGTGGGAGAAAATGAGATGTCCCTGGTGCACCAAATATCTGACCTTGGGAAGGATGCAGTGGTGGCACACCCAATGGTGGCCCTGCTTTTTCAGTTTGAGGATTCTCAGCATTTTCACCTTCTTTTTGGGGGTTTCCTTCACCTGCAGTTGCATTTGAGATTATCTGCTGTCTATCTGGATGTACTTTTACCCGACCTGTGTTTGTATGCTGGGCATTTTCCGATTTTTGTTCACCTTCATTACTCTCATTGGTGTTAGCTTGATTTTGATTTAGTGGTGGAGTTGGTAGCAAACCATCACTCTTTGGTTCAGGTTTTTCCCATCTTGTCTCTCTAGTTCTTGCATTGAAGTAATAAACTTTTCCTTCTGCTGATCTTGCTTCAAGCCACATGTTGCCATCTTTATCAATAACTGGAGGTGCTGGAACAGTGACGTTCTGGTTTGGTGGTGGCATACTTGGTTGTGGTTGAAACTGGCCAAACTGAGGAGAGTCAAGGAGAGGCCTTGGAGGCTACAAAAGGAATGAGTTTTGATGCAAGTTATTCTGACTTATTATTGAAGACAAGCTCTTTGGACATCAGTCCATTAACCAGCCTGCATGCACATCTGCTTCCAGAATCCCTAACTGAATTCTAGAAAGCATGGCTTTCAAGTCAAGAGGTAACTTAGACTCCAAGGTGATGACTTAAGTGCGTTGGTATAAAGCAAATAAGGGAACTTCCACTTTTGCAGACCCTGGACTAACAGCCTGGCCCTGAACCTTATGCACTGTAAGACCAATCCTTCTGGATGGTACTGCTAACAAGTTATTGGTGAACTCACATATGTTTGCTAAATTCACCTGTCTGTGGTGGTGAATTTGTTCCAGAATAAAAAACAACACAACTGGCCAATCAATATTTTTTGCCAAATGTGAAGTAAAATGCAACAAGACTTACAACAAAACCAGGAGGTCTCATTGGGACTCTTTCTTGCATTAGTGGCTTGATATTTTCCATTCCTGGTGGCCTGTGGTGATTCTCTACATCATGAGCTGGAAACCTTGGATGGAAATCAGGTCCTCTTGGATGAAAATCCTTGTTCTCATTTGAACTTTCATGATATGGGGCATCCCTGCCAAATGGTGGCATTGCATGCATGGGTGGTCTTTGGGGTGCAGGGGGTGGTCTCCTATCCATCTTGGCAACTATGATAACAGAACCTGAAAAATTGAGGTATTATTTACAAAATATCCATACTATTTTGATCATTATATTATTGAAATTTGGACTTGGACAGGCATACATGCATGGCACCACATGATTTGGAGATTTTGCCTTTTTGCCGTTTAAATATACCTGGATGTACCTATGTAAGCGGCTGCATGATCAGACTGACTGATTCATGAGTGTGACAACCTGGTATTAACCCCATTTAAGCTACTAACATACTAACCATTGTACTTAATACCTACTTATAGCTTAATGTACAATATCGATAGATAGCTAGACTTGGTGGTCATGGCATGGCATGGCCTAGTAGGGCCTACCTAAGTCTATCACTATGTCTATGCCTATGGGCCTACAGCAGAACAGAATACGAAAAATCTTCATATAAAGAGCAGTAAGGACACATTTTATACAAATTTATAAGCTTAGAAGCAAAAAATGCAATATTTCATGATCATTAATCATACCTTTACTCGATCAACGGGGTTTGATCACCAAAAAGAAATTATCAGTTTCTCTTCTGCTTTGCTTTCATAGACAGAGGGAAATGGCAGCACTTCATGAACTGGAAATGCTCTTTTACGTCACACTCGTTTCTAGGCCCCTTTCTGAGTGAAAAACGTCTTCGAACAGAAAATACAATACATGCAGAAAATACATGCAGCAGCATCATGCAGCATATAATCCAAACTCACAAATCGAAACAATGCAGTCAAACTTCGCATCCTTATTCGCTATACAGTTAACGACTTTTTTACAGGATCCATTTTCCTCCTATTCGATTCGGCTGCAGTTTTCTTCTTTTGTGCTTCGAGGCGCGCTTTGCATGCCTTAAAGACTTAAAAAAGTTTCCCCCAGAACTTCTCTCAAATTATGCTGAATGCATTCTAGCGCCATATTCTTTCTAACGTTTCAAGTTTTAATCACGCCACTACCAAGTTCAAAGCCGCTTTCACGTAATCACGCTGTAAAAAAAATCGATTTTCACGTGCATGCAAAATGCGCGAATCACGCAATAACGCGTTGAAACCAATTTTCACGTAATCACCAGCAGAAAATGCCTTATAACGCATCACGCCAAAGCCCTTGGGGGGCACATAGGTGAGAACAGAGGACGCTGCCAACCTTACCTATGTGCAAGGGAAAATTAATTGAGAAGTGGAAGTATAGGTATAGTAAGTATAGTTATAGTATGGAACAACGTGATACAGCAATAGCATAGGTACTCAACTTGTGAGTAATATCGCTGCGATGAGAGATGTATCAGGATTGTCATTCATTTAAAATTTTCTCACGAAGCATTATACAGTGAACTGCGGAATTCTGAATTGCGTGGTGCAAAGAGCGAATAGGCATCTAATAAAGGTGCGCAACGTGCAACAGTTCGTGTATAAACATTGACATCATTGGTGTCATTCCATGCTAGGTTGAAGCACTGATCGGTATGAGTACAGGATGGAGTTGCTAGACCTTTAACGTGATTCGCACTGATTTTATGCTATGGTTCAACGTTATGCTTTGGCAAATAAGAAGGAGCATGTTTAGTCAGAGTTGCAAAAAGATATTCACCTTCCTCCAAACCTGAAATTTATGTTATCAACCTTCCTCATTTCAACACAATGAATTACTAAAAACTAGCTAGACAGTGTTCTACACGAGAAAAGAACATGTAATAGGGATCTTACCATATCACTTGTCTGTTTTAGCGCAAGTTATTAGGGCTGCAACTTGGGCTTTAGTATAAAGGAGGCTAGGCTGCATAAGGGAATGATTCATAAACTGATTCCTACTTTTTTCCCAGATAAAGAGTATCAGAGCACTATAGGGGCCGACGAAGGGTTGAAAATGAGAGGCTCTGTCTGACATGATTTTTGACATGGTTTTTAATGATTCTAATTTGACATGGTATTTATTGGTGATTTATTTCCACACTTGAATGAACTATTTTTGTATTTTTGTTAACGAAACCTTCCTCATTTCTTGCCAAAACCTTCATCCAAATCAGGTGTGTAGGTGTGTAGGGTTTCTGCATCCCTGCCGTTTAGTCTGGCCCTTCATGCGTGTAGAACCACTGTGTATCACTCGGCCAACGTTGTATCTCCTCAGTTCAATTCAGCTGCTTCAAATTTCGAGTATTTCACCAAGGGCATGCAAGAGATTTGATGGAAGGCAGTTTAAGATTATTTTACTGTCTAAGTCCAATTAACCTTGATGTAGCACTTCTCATATCAGTGAGACGGAAGCAGTATATCATAGGGTTAATGAAACTGTTTACCATCAAAAGATATTGCATCCAAAGTAGAACCAAAAACTCTGTATCAGAAGGACTACAGTCATTCCAATATGCAGTGAAATAAAAGTAGAGAACGCTTATTATGTAGGGCAGGTAACATAACATAAACAGAATCAATATGATGCAAATGGTGTATGATTTCTTTGCCTGCCTTTTTGCCTCCCTTTGCTGGCTTGTGTCGAACCTGTTCACAACTTGTTGAATTGTAACTACGGCCCTCCTTTTCTTCAAAATAACTCTGAATATATGTGTATAGCTGATACACACAACCGCTATTGACAGAAAGGTGAAAGCCGCAACACAGGACCAATATATTTGTACGTTTATCAAAGATACAAAAGCAAGTCCTAACCATAATACTGATGCAACTGCTGCAGCGTATGCATTTCGCTTGCATGTAACAACTCTTTGGTAGGTAAACGGGTGGCATATGGCAGTGTAACGGT